>CM037830.1:28935543-30135543 GCA_021234535.1 Stichopus chloronotus
AACTTGTAAGGATAATTATTGGGGAGTCAAACTCAGGCTTTGTGATAGATTTAAAAACATGTAAATGCTTACTATTTCAAAGAATTCAGTTCCATACACGATCACTGTAAAACGGCGTCCCATAAACTTCCAAACCCAGGTGATATTAAAGTTCTCCATGTAGAGAATGTCTGGTATAGACGCAAGATCATGGAGTCTCTTTTCATTAAGGACTTACAACCTACCCTGAATAGAAACGTCCAGAGTTTTAATCTTCAGCTATTTTGAGCTGGTATTACTCACTTACTTCTGTTACACCTGTTTTTGTAATGTACTGACTTGTATTATCAGTTTGCTATTTCGCCTTGACGATGTAAGGTGTATTCTTACGAAATATTGGCGTAATATATTTGATTCATCATGAATTTCAAACTCATCGCTATTTTCAGTTTATTATTAGTATATGGACCTCTCCAATCTTTGTATATGTATATATGTATATTTTGCACCCAGGACTCTTTCTCATTCGTCCAGGAAATTACATCCATGAACATGTCTAATCAATACATTGGTTTCATATGATGTTATCAGTCTATTCACAAATAATCCCTTATATGAAACTATTGACTTAGCCGTTGATCTAATTATTCAAAATAATTCAGATATTGGTATCGAGAGACGTGATCTTTAGAAATTACTAGTATTTGCTACCTCTCAAAACGCATTTTCTTTTTAATGGCAATTATTATGACCAAGTGGATGGTGTGGCCATGGGCTCCCCACTTGCACCAGTGTTAGCCAACTTATTCATGGGCCATCTTGAAAATTGTTTTCTCAATGACACGTCAGCCCCAGCCAAACCGTATCTCTACCGTAGATATGTAGATGACATTTTCTGTTGTTTCGACAATGAGAATGACGATTACTCCTTCTTGCATTATATCAATAATCAGCACCCTAATATTCAATTCACCATTGAAAAACAGCATGATAATGTTCTGTCAGTTCTAGATGTACTAATTTCTAATTCTGATCATGGCAATATTTCTGTGTATGACAAGGCTACATATTCTGGGTTACTTACCAACTTTTCTAGTTTGATACCCTTTTCTTACAAAATAGGCCTTATTAAAACCCTTGTTGACAGGATTCACAAGATTAACAAAACCTGGAAAGGCTTCGACATTGATTTAAAAGAACTTTTCACAACTCTAGGAAAAAACCAATTTCCTTCTTATTTAATTTATAAAGTTGTATCTTCCTATCTAGACAGTAAGTTACCACCACAGAATGCTTTTGAGCAGTCTTTCCTCGACATTAAATATTACAAGCTTCCTTACATTGGACATTTTTTTTACCACACACAACAAAAAATCAGACAAATGATCAATTCCCATTGTACTAATATTGACGTCAGACTTGTGTTCACTTCATTTAAAATAAGTAAATTGTTTGTTACCAAGGATTCTATTCCAACAAATCTCAAATCCCATGTAGTCTACCAATTCAATTGTAGCTGTAACGCTTGCTATATCGGGGAAACCCACAGACATTTGGCTACAAGGATCAATGAGCATCTAAAATCCGATAAAAACTCACATGTTTACGAACACTTACACAAATCCCCCTCTTGCCAGACAAAATGCGATCACAACTCTTTCAAAATCATTGACTCGGAACCCACTAAGCTGCAGCTTAAACTCAAGGAAAGTCTTCATATCAACTGCAATCTGCCCAATCTCAACAAACAACTGGAATCCCCATTATTTTCTTTATTCAACTAAGTGTAACTTCTAAAGATTTTGTCTTTGACAACTCCATTGGTAGTACTCTCCTTATTTAGTCTTATAATCAACCTGACGATGGAAGTTGACCTTCCGAAACATGTCGTATTTTTATTATAATCTTTGTGTACACTGTTAATATATTGATGTTTTCCATCAAATCAGCGGTGTATTGTTTCATTTTATATATTATATACTGTATATATATACTGTATATATTTATACTGTATATATACTGTATATATACTGTATATATACTGTATATGTACTGTATATATACTGTATATGTACTGTATATATACTGTATATGTACTGTACATATACTGTACATGTACTGTACATGTACTGTACATGTACTGTACATGTACTGTACATGTACTGTACATGTACTGTACATGTACTGTACATGTACTGTACATGTACTGTACATGTACTGTATATATACTGTATACGTACTGTATATCTACTGTATATCTACTGTATATGTACTGTATATCTACTGTATATGTACTGTATATCTACTGTATATGTACTGTATATAAACTGTATATACACTGTATATGTACTGTATATACACTGTATATATACTGTATATACACTGTATATCTACTGTATATACACTGTATATGTACTGTATATACACTGTATATGTACTGTATATACACTGTATATGTACTGTATATACACTGTATATGTACTGTATATACACTGTATATGTACTGTATATGCACTGTATATGTACTGTATATGCACTGTATATGTACTGTATATGCACTGTATATACACTGTATATGCACTGTATATACACTGTATATGCACTGTATATACACTGTATATGTACTGTATATACACTGTATATGTACTGTATATACACTGTATATATACTGTATATATATATAAAAAAACAGTCGGAATTAGGAACTTTCTCACTCCTTCCCTCTGATATTAATATATCATAAGCAAATGGCAGTTAACAATCAATATCCACTGCCCCCACTCTTTTTGAATTACGATACTATATCGTAATTTAAGGCAGTCATACGCTTCTTTATTTCTTATGTTAATCCTTTATTTTGAGTGTACTTTTACCCTCTCCCCCATGCCCTAAAAAACGAAGCCCCTTATTTCCTAATGCCATAACCACTTCTGATGACCTCGTGAGATATTTTTCGTAAATTCAGTCGAAGAAAGAACATTCACGTCAATAAAGTGATTACAAAAAACTGGCAAATAGGTAAATAATGGTGTTCGATTTTGATGTTTTGTTTTTGTACACGAGAGGGCAGCGGATTGATACAGATTTTTAAGGAGCTAAGTAACGTGATCAACAATAGTTGAAAGAATGACAAAGTATGTACACATATGTTGCACAATCGGTAGTTCTGTACTGTGCGCCAACTCAATCCATTGAAGGGTGATAGGAGGAGAGAGAGATAAATCAGAAAGTGTAATTCATGCTAATCCTACTAGATTTTCCCTAGTGAGTAAGTTTTAGTTCATAAGGGGATAAGTAGAGCTTAGGGCGCCCATTTACTGCTTACCCCATGATAATGATTACGTATAACCAGGACTTACAACATGCCTTTGAAGTAATCAGTATTGCCGCTTTTGAAACCTGCTACTGAAACAAAATGGCTGGTTTTTATCATATATTGACTGACCTACGTCATGGAGAAAAGCAGAAGTTGCAGGCACAGTGAATCTTGTTGTGGTGTGGATAAAAAAGGGTGCTGTGCAGTTGTTCCCCGAACCCCGAAGTTCTTACTAGCACCGTTTTAAAGTTACATTTATTTTCTATTTTACTTTTTAATATAAATGCTTTGATGAATTGCCACCAAAATTTGTATTATTTCTTCGTATCGGATTGCTTCGAACTGAGTTTCATAGCCTGACAAATACTGAAGACCCTTTGTTTTTGAAACTGACGTCAAAGTCATAAAGTTGGTCGATTTAGTTGCTATACTGCTGACCATCTGCACATGCACATATGGGAGGTTCAGTTAAGTATCAAACAGTTGATCTATGCGCACTGGCAATGAACGCACGTTCACGGTTGTGTTACGTCATACCTTATGCAGAACAAGAGTAATTCCTGTAGCCATCATTCGGATTAAATGTGTTATTGTGGGTATGCATTAACTAATGTTGGCGGCAAGTCTGATAATTCAAAGGGATTTCTCTCCTTCTCTTCTTTACATTAATGATTCAAGAGACTCAGGGATGGTCTTCGAAAAGAAAGCAAGGTACGCATGCAAACTACCTTTATTGCGAAAGATCTCCAGAAATTACTTATGTCTTGTGAATATCTTGTGTATGTAAGGGAATCATCTTAGTTTGACAGTTGCCCTCACATCATCTATATTGTAATTCAATGGTCTGTCAGTCCCATTTTGCCTGGCTCAAAAGAAAAGATGTATAGGCTACTACGTGTGAAGTTACACCACTTGCACCTACATATTCTTACTAAACAATCCAGTGGGTATTTAGCCTTAATCAGATTTATCAGAATCCCGGAGCCCTGTGTAATGAAAAACATATCGTATTCCTTGAAACTTTTCGTTTGATTAAGAAGATGTTTTTGCCGAGTGATTAATACTGTCGCGTTTGATAAAATTGTTTAAGTGTTTAATTGTTGGTGCATGGTTAGTATATCTTTATGTTGATCTTACATCTTCTCCTCTAATCACGTGCAATTCGTTCACCTGCGAGGTAACTGGTACTTGCTTACCTAATTTGAAGCACATACATTAAACTTGCATGGTTCAGGTTGGTGTGGGATATCCTAGCTGTTGTAATTGGCACGGGTAATATTTCGTAAAAACAATCTGGGTTGTTCATTGTAAGAGTAAGAAAATATTTACTCGACCCCTCCTCCTTAGAAGAAAAAACACTGCCACTTGTGACAAAGAAATATTTGACTTTTTGACGTCCATTGTATCTACTTTAATAGTCACCACGGGAGGATATTGTTTATTGACAAAAAAAATGATGCAATCATATTATCGAAAGTGTAAATGCTCACACAAAATATCTCAAAATTAGGATGTTTACAATGTAACCTTGGGAAGCGTGCTTTCGGGGTTTTGAGCTGAATTCCCCCCTCCCCCCCAAAAAATAATAATTCTGTTCGCTTCTCTCTAAATGATAGTGGATAGTTTTAAGATACTTCAGTTGGTAGATAACAACCATCCTATACCTACAGTTTAGAGACACTTGTCCAGAATTGATGCTCGTTTAGTGTACCCACTAAGGTCGGACTTTCAGTCGTTTCGTTTAGTGTGACTGAATGTACTTATACTGTCCCGCGACAATTCGACGATGCACCACGAAGTTTTTATGAGAGAAACGTAACATGTTTAGATGAACTATTACTTGTTTTTTATATAACCGTCTTAGAATGTTATGCAAAGCAGGAAAGTTCCAATTTGACAGCATTTAAGCGCACACTTGCTTGGGCAAAGTAACATTGCGTTATACTTGCAAAAGGTGCAATGTAAGTGAGCCTATGTGCAAACGCACAGAGCAGTATATCAGTACATTGTGCATCGTCCGAGATGAGCCTAGGCTATATTGAAAATGGTTTTCATTGCGATAGCATGGACACAGCCGATCTGTACATTACTGCACCTATTCCAAACAAAGAATGCTTGTAGCTGCTACAACCACATTGATCTGTAGTGATTTAGGTCTCTATTCTCAAAACAATGCTTTCCCAGTCATTTTTAGTGCACTTTTCGAAGCTCTCTACTCTAACATTAATGTGGATTTCCCCTTCCCCCTTAATTAAGTGTTAAAGTTATTGTTATGCTAAGAATTTTTGTCCAAAGTTCAGCCTGTGAACATAACTGCCAGCTATGTAGCATAGTCTTAGTCTAATAGTGAAGATAACTGCTGTAGGCCTAAAATCTACTAAACCTGACGTGTTCGGTGTTCTAACTCCTATTACGTTCACATTGTAGCCTATTTTAGAAACATTTATAGCCCTGCATGCATGGTCTATTTAATTTTGCCATTATTTGTCCAATTTACTTTCAGAATACCAGCAGTATTTGCGACTCGTCACGGCTAGCCTTGTGACAGACAGTGTGACGTAATTGTTTCCAGAAGAAGATGGTCAAAAAGACTTAGAAATATAGGCTTCCTTTTGAAGCAGGCTTATGACAAGATTCAGCTGAAAGCATACTATGATTTGCTGTAAAGGGAGGGGGAAGTTATGATAAATGTTCTTTGGGAGGGACAATCTGAAAAATACTGAGATATGATATTTTTCAAAGTCTGAAATACCACGAAAATATGTTAATTCTACATTATCTTTGACAGGTTTTATATTATAGTAACTCAGATTACTGTGGAAATGTTTACTGTAGTGAATGTGCTATTGTAGTTGCATTTTGCAAGCCATGAAGTAAATGTCACCTGTTTTAGAGTTGTGTAATTGTTGCATGCTTATACAATTTTTTTTGGTCTTATAAAAGCATGAGCGTGTCTCACTGACAATGGAAAAGTAGCAATACACAGTATGTGACCTACATTGTTTGGGTGTCGGAGTTACTTGTAATGCCAAAGAGGTATGTGCATTTTATGCATGTATATTTTGTTGTTATAGTGCAATTTGTGTCAATTCGTTCCTAAATATTTGTGCATCATGAATACTTCCTCTTATCAATGTAAGAAAATGAAACAGGTTTATTATTTGTATCCACTTTATTTTGATTTTGAATAGTTTCACGGAGTCCGGAAATTTCAGAATAGTTTCCTTGATCGAATGGCTTCTGTTTGTTACTCTGCCTTTTTTTTTCTCGTTGCGCCTCTGCCGGTATATTTACTTTTAGGACATTTGAGGTGTATCGACATATGGCCTGTTGATTGCTTCAGCACTTTGCAGAGAAACCATTACATATATGATATGATATTGAAAATATTGAACCCTAATGAGTCATCTGTTATTCAAAAACAGAGACGATCATGAGTAGACTGCATTAAATAGACGACATTATTAGCTCAATTATATATTGTTCCTTTTAGTGATTAACATTTGTCTCACAATTTAAAAATTATTTTACGCACATTCATTAATTTAAAGTCAAAATACTTTTGGTTAGAAAAGGAGGTATGCTGAATATATTGCTCAGTATAGTAATTTGAGAAGGCATGCTGGAGACAAAAATGCATTTTTGTTGTTGTTGTTGTTGTGTGTCTATCAATCTGCTTTATTTTATAGTTTGTTTTATTATCAGTCGATAAGCTTCCTTTGGAGGTGTGGTGATAAATGATTATAAGTACAGTCTTTTTTTTCTGAAAGTAGTTGTTCCTCAGATTTTTTTTTGTTGTTGAAAAGGTGCAATACAGCCTGTGAAAAAACTGTCTAGGAAAAAACATAAAACATATGTGATGGAAGAAGTAAGAGTGGGTACTGGTAGAATTTGTGATCAAATAATTTACATTGTACATGTATGGCACGAAGCTGCACATTTGCATGAAGTATCATTGACGATAGTGCAAATGAAATGTGTGCAAGGAAGAAGAGGTTCTACTACTGACTTTTGAGATATCTTTACGCTTGAGTCATGTTATTTCAAGTCACCATGGAGCTATTAAAATTACACACTGGTAATCCACTATCACAGCCCCCCACATTGTCTTAGGGAGTTACGCTTTATTAAGGTTACATTTCCCCTATACCTGAATTTTTTTTAGAATAAACTCTCTGAGTAAGGAGGCTTGGCCTAACATTAGCCTAGGCTACGTCCGTGTTTGATTATCTTCACAATAAGGCGTGTAGCATCATTTACTTAGGCCTAGGCTTATGCTTCTCATAATTCGATATACCGCCTAGCGAGTTCACCAAACGCGTGGCAACCAGATAGTATGTGATTTCTTCGTTTGCCAAATCAGTCACATTGAAAGGACTTGTGGATGACAATGTTGGGTCCATAAAGGACGAAGGACATATATGCCTAGTACTATGGAATGCTTTGTGCAAAGGGAAGAGCATCATGATTAACTAATGCGTTAGTGAGTTTCACATTAGCTGCAGCAAGCAACATTGTCACAGTTTTTGAAATTACATCCCAGAGGATTGTTTCTCCTAGTTCTTGTCAAGGTGGTAAATTCTGTTTTTTTTCAGTTAACATCACTTAAACCAAATGCAGGGAAAACTTTGCAAAACATATTGACAAATGTACTACATGCATCTGTTACGGAGATTTTGCATATGCTATGTTTGAAACTCAAAGCGATTTACTGTATGTACAGTAGGTGACTGCACGGTGGGTGGTGGGATACAATGGCACTACTGTATATGTATGGTGCAGTATATACAGGAAAAGGTGATAAGGATATTTTGCTCACATGTGGCTCTTACCAGAAAACACCAGAAGTTTTGTAGATGTAGGAAATTTGTGACTAGCTCGGGGTGTTCAGTTTGGATTGCATTGTTGCGCATGCTGCAATAAGCTGGACTCCAGTCACTTGCTCAAAAGCTGTCCGAGGAGAGTTTGAATAGTTCTGACATATCATTTTACAACAGGCAGAAAAGTTTGATCAATGTATGACAAATCAGTGGTGTTATTGATGTTATGATTGTTTACAATGTTTTCAAGTTTGTAAGAGTAAAATTATTTTGATTTCATATGTGGCTGCTGAATTTCAATTAGGATATATATTTTGTTGGACAAAGTGTAACGTGAGTCACGGTAACGTGAGTACTAATTTATCTCTTCCCCATACGTAGTGTACAGGGAGGAGATACTGTAATTACTTGAGCCATGTAAGTCGCCAAAAATGACACTTACACCCCTTTTAGTATTCAACCAAAATTTGGTACGTCAGTCCTTAGTCCTTAAATGGGGTTACCTCATGGTATACAAATGACATGGACCAGGTTTTCCCTCTGGGGTCAGGGGGTGAGAAGCTGTGAGTGTGGGTGGGTGATTGCGTGTTCAATAGAACTTGTCTGACGATCTTCTCCTAGACGGTACGTCGGATGAACCTCAAACTTGGTAGGTAGGTGCCAGGCAGGTATAGGGTGTAATGTCCACCCGAGAGATGACGTCATAGGTAAAGGTTACTAAAACCAAAAACACATTTTTAGCATTATCTCAATGTGTGAATATCGTAGAGTGATAAAACTACCATATATGGAAAGTAGGCAATACGAGGTTTTCAAACAAATTGAGGACGTCACCAGGTCAAAGGTCACGTGATTAAAGGTCAAATCGACGAAAATGCTCTAAAAACGGTGTCGCGCAATCCTCCTAGACGGTAAGTCGGACGAACTTCAAACCGTGGGAAAGTGCCCGGATAAGTCGTATATTGTCCGCCAGACAAATGATGTCGTAAATCAAAGGTCAAGGATTACAAAAAGCAAAATCACACTTTTAGCATTGTCTGTATGAGCAAATATCCTACGTAACATGTGTGGAAAGTAGACAATACCAAAAATAAAAATGTTGATGGCGTCAAGAGGTAAAATGTCAAATGGGCAAAATGCTTTCAAAAAGCGTGACACGATCTCCTCCTAGGTCATGATTTCTTTAACGTATACTACAGTGTTAGGTACTGGTAGTACATGGTGTCAACATATCGTTTACATATACTTTCCATGAATGTGACACAGTTTTCAAAATATTCGATCATGTTCCGGGTTAAGGTGTTTACGTCTGGTAACAATGTCAGTTCCCCGTACGTTGATAATACCTTCACTCAATCTGAAGCAATGATAAAATTTAGGCCTGCAGCTCAGCGAACTTTAAGAGAATGAGTATGCAAAACGATAGGGATGAGATTTGCAACTCCGTGGATTGCCTACTTGTTGATATTTCAATTACAAAGTAATAAGAATTGTTATTGTTCTTATGTTGTTAGCATTCAGACATGTGCACAAAACGACATACTAATGAGTATTCTTTGTTGGGGGTATACGTTTAGAAGAAATTTGAAAAGAAGAGACGTGTTTTTTTCCTTGTCCTTATCATGTAACGTGTGTAACACAGATGTTAGCATTAATCAAACAAACATTGTTTGATCAGAATATCATCTCTTAAAGGCAGTTCATGCCTTATGACATATGTCCCATTACCAGCAGTATGGAGTAACTAAATGCCAAGCTTCTATATTTATGCCAAGATGTATTTAAAAAAACGGGCAAAAAAGTAACGTGAGTAATGGTGGAATTGCCCAACTAATTCTCTCCATAATCTACACTGACGACCAATTTTGGTATGTCACGGAATCGTAAAATAGGTAAATCATGATCACAGGAAGTAATCTCTGAGCAGAGATCTTTCTTATAGAGATAGTACTTACAACAAGTGACTGATGTTGGTCTACAATAGGGTACGCTAAAGAGTCTGTAATCCGGACAATTCGCCTTTTTGACCTTGGCATCTACCAAATGAATTATCTTTCGAGCTATTATGTATGATTCTGATACGTTTATGGTTCTGATGGTGACATGTACGTTGAAGACTCCTCCCAAGCAATTAGAACCCCCTTTTGACAAAATGCTTTAGGCTATACGCAGGAGGTTGATACTGTATATAGCGTATCAGAACATAGAACACAGAATACAAGGCCTTCAGTGACTCTGTCAGTTTACCCTATTATATAGCAGCTGTCTGTTACAGTGGTAATTTGTTCATCCCATACATTTCCTCAATAGGTTTACACCAAGTGTATGTTAGCGAAATAAAGAAAGAAGCAATCTAATCAATAACATAGATCTAAATATAAATTGACCAAATTTTCGGACTGCCTTACATTTTAAACCTGGCAAATGCCTCGTTCCCAGTCTACGAAACATTAAGCGATCTAATTAGTTGTAAGGTTTGAGCTCAAGTGTCTTACACTCATACCATAAACCTTGTTAATTTCTTTTATCATCATCTCCTTCTCATTCTTCCCATCCTGCTCTTGGTTTTTTCCTTCCTCCTCACTGTTGAGAATCGACAGGTTTCTGACGGTTTTTTATGTAGCCTAACACAACGATGACATACATTGAATTGAGACTAACCATATGTTGTCTGTTAATTATTGTAATAAGTGCCATCTTTAGATACAATTTTATGGATTTCTGTAACTTTTTGAGCCCCCGCATAGATTGTTTATCGCCTTTCATGCCTTTAAGAGTTGAATTTGATTTATGTCCCCCACGATATATTACGCGACTGTGTGTATATTACCATTAGTCTCTGATCATGTTTGCGTGAGGTAAGTATGAACATGAATAGGCTAGACCATTACAGGAAGCAGCAGTACATAGTTTCAGAGCAGTTTCATGAAGAACATTAAGTTTATGTACTCAGTGGAATTTAGTACCGGTACGTGACCTATAAGCTCCAGTGATTCTTATGCACATTGTGGCATGCTTACCAAGCGTCTACTAATTAATTTAGTTAACGATAACTGGCTTTTAATCACCACAAGCGATGTACGCGTAAACCTAACACAGTAGTGACATTTCGCCCAAGCCTTTGAAATTTAACTGCCCGTGACATACAATGTCTATACAGTTCCTAAAGAATTCAAAAGGTTCAATATGTTCAAAACCATTTTCAATACAACCTCGGCTAATCTAGGACGATGCAGCATAAAGTGTTGCCCATAGGCTCACTTACATTACACTGTTTACATGTATAAAATAATGTTACATTGCCCAAAACAAGTATGCGCCTAAATGCTATCACATGCAAGTTTCCTGCTTTGTATAACATTCTAAGATGGTTCCATATACCAAAACAGGTAATAGTTCATCAAAATATTTTACGATGGTCTAAAAAAGCTTACCAACGCAGTGCGTTATGCTTTCCGGCGTGGCCAAAGACGTGATTTACGACACTGATTGCTTTCGCGGATGCGTCGTCGAGTTGTCGTGGGACAGTAAGTTAGTCCAGTCACATTAAACGAAACGACTCAAGTCCGATCCTAGTGGGTGAACTATATGAGCTTCATGGACAAGTGTCCTTAAACTGTACGTATAGGAGTTTCTACCCCGAATAAATCATCTTAGCACACAATATGGCGGCTTCAGTGCTTCACTTTACTACACCACGGAAAAGTCCGCTTTATATTATGTCTTTGGCCAATCTACCTCCGCGAACTCTTTTTTTCTCTTTGAAACGCTCTCTTAAGCTCACCTCACGCTCTGCGAACTTTTGTCTCCGATACGATACGACGCGATATTTTTGAAAGTCTACACGGGTTATTATATTGTGGACCAGTTTGTCCTCGCACTCTATTTTATGGCACGTTTTTTCATACGATGACTTTACTAATACATTACTTGCATCTGAAGTTATAAAAACTGCTCGTTGAAAAGAAAAGAATGTTGCTCTCTGGCAGGCGCGATACCGCAAATACTTCCGCCCTGCAAGGGATCTTTAACAACTCCCTGCTTTCATATTACGCTCTTATTGTTTCTGAGACCACGACCCGACGCGATAGGACCCCCCTCCCCTTTTTTTTTTCCTTTTTCTTGAGCACGTTCAAAAATCTACGCTACGATGCGATAATTAAAGTTTAATCAACGCTGGACCGTGTATTAGCTGTAGGATAATGCACGATCGGGGTTAATGAAAGTGATGCACGAGGCGCAGAGGGCGATTTTGATGAAAAAAGTACGAAAAAAGAAAGGAATTTGGTTCTTAAATAACCGCATTTTATTGAAAAGGAACCCAGAGAAAAGGTAAACAAACTTACGTGTCAACAATGTTATATATTATATATGAACAGAAAGTAACACTTACACAAAAAGAACAACAATAACAATTGACAGAGCGCAATGCCTGCTTTAGGTAGTTTGCTCTTACGTAGTGTACTAATGTGTACATTCTGTGGTTCGGTGTACGTGTATTCACTGTGCAGTGTGTACATAACTGCGTGCTACAGAGCTTTGTACAGCCTACAGGGCCTGATTATTGATTTTGTATAAAGACAGTGACAGCTTTAATGAATATGCATTTCGAGAAAAACTTGGACATGCTTGATGGAGAGTTAACTTGGTGCTTACAGTGTCCGTCTTGCAATCAAAGGGTCCCCGTATCAAATCCCGGTGGAACTCCTTGGAAAATTTCTGGGGATTCAAACTGGACTTGTTCAGTTAAGCTGTTTACAGTGGTGCTGAGGGGGTTATTTGAGTTCCTGTTGTCAGATTTAAGTCTTGTCCTCTCCAGGTTGCTTGGTACAGCTGATGGGCTGCTGAGTTGGGCAGGTTCTCCACCCCTCCCAGCCTTTGGGAAAGTGGCTAAAGACTGGAGGACACACTCTCGTCCTTCTGATGGGGGCGTTAAATCGCGGTCCCGGAAGCGGTTTGGGTTTGCATTGGTTTGCATTCGCGATTGTCTGGTTTCACACCCCTGCCTCGATATTCTCTGGAGACTTATCGAAAAGAGAAGGCGAATCCCGGAGGTGTTCGTCTACGATCAACATGGTATAGGGTCCTTCATGAGCCCATATGGGGCTTCCTGATCCTCAGCTTTCAAATTCAATTCAAATTGATGTCTTACTCTCAGTCCTAACAGCAGCAGTAAGTGGAAGACTTGTTGTGTGCGGATCCTAATTTTCCTGTGAGTGTGAGAGCTCTCAGTGTGCTATGCAAAATTTCGGAACTAGGCCTAAGTTAGTTCAACAAAGAAGACGGATTGCAACATGGCTAAAACGTTGCTGTTAAAACATTGCTGTAAGATCACTTAATGGCTGGTTTGGGGATAACTCATGTCAAAGATTTCCCTGTTTATTTGTTCACCATGTAGGGCCTAGGTCTATCAATAGGCCTAAATTATTTGTCTTGTGGAGTTCTCTGTCCTTAAGAATATTAATCCGGTGGTTGTATGAAGACCCTTCAAGATGGCGATGTATTGCAGTCCTTAGCCCTCTTTAACGATTTTATTGTATAGGAAATTGTTTTTGAATATCTGAGCAGAATTCTACAAAAAAGGAAAGCTAATTCCGGTAGACTATCAAACTTTCGAAGGTGTTCAAAATATACTGAAGAAGCTTTCACCCGACAAAATTCTGATATTTAGGTAAGATTACCGTGCCTCAGAAGGATTACCACTGACAGTATATTGTGGTGTTGTTACGTAGTTTTACCTAGATTTACATTTCACTTTTCAGCAGGCCCTAGGCGCTGCCTAGGTAACGTTAGAACTAAGAACTACGAATTTCAAATGGAACGTTATTTCCCTAGTGGCAGGCCTGTTACTAGTAATACTGTATTAGCCATTGTTTTGTCCAAGATATAGCAGACAGAAAACACACTGTCGCTCTACCGTTTATTGTATTCATCGGCCGTTGATTGACCGTGCTTTAACAAGTTGGGTTATCACCGATTAACCCACGGTCATCTGACTGAATGGGCCAATAGGAGTTGAGGATTCTTTTCAAGTATGTATGAACAGGGAGGTGTGCTGTAAATCGTGTAATATCTAACGTACAAGCACTCACGCAATGCAATTCTCTAGGTTGTCGCGCGTGGTTCGATATCAACGAAAAATCTCAGCGTGTGAGGCGGGCTCGGTTTCGTCCTCTTAGGTAATTCATTTGAATGATCCTAGTTCGACTTATACTTACTGTTCTTTTTTTTAATTTTTCCTTGCATTTTATCATACTTGTATTTTAGATATCATTGTTATTGTCTTTTCTTACTTAACTTATATCTTTTTTCATATTCATTGTGCCACTGTCTTTTCTTCTTTTTATTGTATTAATTTTCAGTAGTTTTAAGCGTTTGTTTGTTTTATTTCACTTGTTTACTATGTTATTTTGTCACTTTTTTTCTTTATGCTTTTAACTTAAAACTTACTAGCTCTGTGTTTTTACTGTGTAAAGTGCTTAGAGTATGCCTAAGGTTAAGCGCTACATTAATGCTGTAAGTAATAAGAAGATACATTAACCAATGTATGGATGGAATATAATTTGAATGTCGGTATGACTTAAAAAATAAAAAAAGTGCAAAAAAGAAGTAGCTCAGGTAGACATTATCAGGAGGGAAGATTAAAATGAATACAAAGTGAACGATAATTCCAACCAATCCGAACAGAGGAAGAGTAAAAAAACACAATAAACAAATGCACTGAGGTTTCGGTGAACTACATTTAGACTGAATATTCCCAAGAAATGGCTCTTGTAGGCTAAATGTTCTTCACTCTTGTGTGACAAAGACAGGTTATTCTACTGAAGCAGTGAAGTCACCAGAGTTTAACCCCTGGTGACCTCAGATGGCCTCTCACTTCACCAAAATCAACAAATTTCATCTAGTCGACAGGGGAAATGAAACTTTCCAAACATGCAAACGATTTTCAGTTTATGAACTGTAGCACAGTTACAACTGACCTCCACCAAAATGTAAGGATTCATTTACATGATACACCATGTCCAAAACATACCCAAATATGAAAAGTATCCAAGTTTCCTATCTTGAGATATCATGATTACAGGATTTTCATAGCTTCGCCTCTGGTGATCTCAGATGGTGTTTGACTTGTTTTTCAAAAGCTTTGGTTAAACCTACCTAATATGGACTAATCACATGCCAAGTAACAGAATTATCATTGTCCATCTTCTTGGAATACATTAGTTACAAAGTTTCTAGCATTTGAAGTTTGTGACCTTAGATGACGTGTGACCTTCACTGAAACGATAGCGGTATTTGATGTAATGCGTTCACATGCTAAGAATCAAAAGTTTTTATAATTCCTTGAGATAATGCGTTAACAAACATTCGGTTTTTGTCCTGCAGTGATCACAGGTGACCCTTGACCCACCAAAAAAACAATATGCTTTACCACACTAACATTTCCATGATTCCTACTTTGAGAAATTTCGTTAGCAAAGTTTCCAGTTTTGGACCTCTGATGATCTTTGACCTCCACCTATAACAACAGGATTCTTAGACTTATGTAATGCATTACCATGCTACTGTAAGTATCAAAATTGTCCATGATTTCAGTCTTGTGACAATATATTAGCAAACTTTTCAGTGTTTGATTTCTAATGAACTCTGATGACCTTTGACCTCCACTCAAAAGAATTGGGCTCTATTACTCGATATCATACATAGCCATGCTACTGTATCAAAAGTTTCTGTGATTTTTATCTTGAGAAATTTTGTGAACAAATGTTTCAGTGTTTGAAATCTAGGGACCTTTGGTGACCCTCGACATCCACAAAAACAAATGACATCCAGGCACTTACCCACCAATTTTGAAGTTCATCTGACTTATCGTCTAGGAGGAGGTCGTGACACACTTTTTAAAAGCATTTTTGCCGTTTTGACCTTTAACCTTCACCTCGTCACGCCATTAATATTTTTCAAAAAATTCTTGTATACTCTACTGTCTATATATGGTAGTGTTACAACTCTTAGGATATTTTCACATAGAGAAAATACTGAAAGTTTGTCTTTGTTTTCATGACCTGAGACCCGTGATCTTTGACCTATGGCGTTATATCAGTCTGGCGGCTTGTTGGCTAGGTGCTTGGGTATGTTGTATAGTTTATCAGACTTCCCGTCTAAGAGGAGATCGTGAGACACGTTTTATATCATTTTTGACGATTTGAACTTGAATCACGTGACCTTTGACCTGGTAACCCCATCAATATTTCCTTTTAAAAAATTCTGGTGTATTCTACTTTTATACATGGCACTTTTACAATTCTAGGATATACACACATTGATATAATGCTAAAAATGTATTTTCCGTTTACATGACCTGTCATCCAACCGTTGACCTATGACATCATTGCTCGGGCGGACACTACACCTTATCTCCGGGCACCTTCTTACCAAGTTTGAAGTTTATCCGAGTTACTGTCTAGGAGTAGATCGTGACACAAGTTCGGTTGTACACATACACACACACGCACAAATTTGGACCCCACTTCTCCCTCCCCTAACCCCAGTGGCTAAACCCAATCCATGTCATTTGTATATCACGAGGTACCCCCACATAAGGGCTACTGGTCCACCAAGTTTCGGTTGAATACTACAAGGGGGGTAAGGTGGGCTACCATTTAAGTGTCATTTTTGGCGACTTTAATCGCTCAAGTAAGTACAATATCTCCTCGCTGTATACTACGTAGAGGGTTAGAGTTAAGGGGCAGAATATACATGCATCCCCTAAGATAATTCATTATCTAAGTGCATCCCACCACGGGTTATTTGCGAACTAGTCTCCTAGGCTGTGCAAAACCTGGTTCTGATAAAATTATTGTTTGACTAAAAAGTAACGTTCTCACAATTAGCAGGAATGTTCAAATACATAACCCACTGGCGCCATTTCTGCTAAAAGTTTTTTGGCAAAAATAAGGTGGTGTCTATTGTCCAGATGCCGGCTCTACTTTTCTTTTACCAAACGATCATCAAATTTAACCAATTTGCTATAAGAGTGATACACTGTAGCTTCACTATTTTGTTCATAGGAAAGGCCTTGCAAAATTTTGCATATATTACCCAATTAGCTCTCAAGATATGGTGGAAATCCAATTTTTGAAGCAAAATTGGATTTCTCAAAAATCAGCACTGAGCTTTCACTGGATTAACCATTACAGTAATATGTTAAACAAAGTGTTCTCAGGTGAGACCTTACAAAGCTTTAAGTTAACTGGTCTAATAGTTCTCAAGATATGCTGGAAATACAAATTTGGGGGCAAAATTAACTTTTTTCTCAAAAAGTCTGTAAATTGCACACTCTTTACTATAAAAGTAGTGTATTTTGAATATTACATTCTGAGGTAAAACCTTGCAAAATTTTGCATTGAATGCTCAATAACTTCTCAAGATATGCTAGAAACACCAACCTGGAGGTAAAAATTTACTTTTGTTTCCTAAAAAATCAGCAAATTTTACTGGATTTCCAATTACAGCAATATATATTAAGTTAAACATGTCAATTTTCGCGTATATGTTATTGTTGATGTGGCGAAAAGGGGAGGGGTGAGGCTTGGAGCCCTTCCTTGAATCTGCGCCTGTTTAAGGTGCCTATGTGACGTCGCTGGAGCAACAGTGGGGTTACACGGATTTGGTTACATGCTATTGAAATATGATCAGTAACATTTCGAATATAAAATCATAAAATCGTTTTGTGCCCAATAGGTATATGATCTGTCAAACAGTGTTACCATCATAATATTGATTATTATTCAGACGGGTTTGCAATAAAGTAAAACTGTTGATGATTTCAAATGACCTTTTAACAGTAAACGTACTACGTCTCGTGTGCCACGTAAGGGGCGACCACGTGGACACGTGCATTCCCCAGAATATGTTATTAAGGATGACGTCAATTCTTTAAAATTGTTTTACAGTAATATGTTAAACCAGGGAGCTCCCTGGTTGAACAAAGTATTACCTTGCGGTGAATGTAATAACTTTGTACACCCAAACTTTTGAATGTTTAAATAGATATACAAAAGATCTTACCTTAGCAGTGTTTACCTCTGGCACAATTTAGTTCGGACACTTTCCTCTAAGCTGGCTGATGTGAGGAAGGGGCTACGGGTTTTTGCTCACGTCAGATAGGCTGGATGGAAATTGGTGCAATATTTGGTGCCAAATCTTTGGGTTGATTACATCACCAAGTATTCCACCTTTTTAAAGGGATATTTAATCTTTTTTCAAAGGTGTAGCCAGGATTTTTTTTTATGAGGTGGAAAATCGACTCATCATCCCTATTTTGACGGTGCTCTTAGCGGAGGGGTATGAGGGGAAGGGTGTCGCCCTACCAAGGCTTGAGCCAGGAATTCAAATCAGTTAGTCCATAGGTAGGCCTAGGAGGCATTAGGAAATGTCTAAGGGGATGGGCTATCCCCTCCCCTTTGAGAAGCCCATCCCCTTTTCCTAGAAAGAATCGTGTTTTCCATTCTTGGTCGCCCCATCGTGGTGTATAATTGACTTTTTTTGACACCCGCAACCCATGAACGTAATATAGCACAAAGACTAAAAAGTATTGCAGGGGGCAGGGAGCCGTCAGGACTATCAGAGCCGTAGATAGAGAGAGTTTGACCAACTTTGTAACCGGCTTGGATCGGTCGAGGGGAACACCCCCACTTTGGAGCTAAATTATGTTTAGTCTATAGTTTATCTTCCTAACAGATTACACGCACACGTTATATGTATGGATAGTGGTACAGAGACGACAGTCACGACGTTAGCGAACCCTCGCCGAACAGAAAAAAAGAAGAAGAAAAAACAGGCAGTAGACGCACATAAATGTGTACTTTTCACAGATAATTTGCTGGTCCACCTATTGATACAGAAAACGATCATTTTTGTTGGAAACCGCACGTCTAGGCTAACGTCAAACGAAACATTACTGACGTGTATGTTTCTAAATATTAAAATGCTTACTTTATGAGCGTTAATTTATCTGTTTCAAAGTAAGCTGCATATGATTTGGCATTACAGTACAATCAGCCTGTTTGGCAGTAAGCTGGCATACATACTCAATTGAATCATGTTAGTGTTGTTACTAGGCCCACAGGCCAAGTGCAGCCTAGTTAGGCTATGACCTCATAGGCCAAATAATAATAATGTTAACCGATACCCTACTACTGTTCATGCATAGCTAAGTAGCCTATGCTATAAAAGGGGACTATGTTATCGTAAGACTGGGCTTATGTTGGAGTAATTGCATTTGATTGCTTGGCTCAGAACATTTCCAAAGAGAAGAGGCCATCTAGAGTTTGAAACTACTCCTAAGATGAATTCAAACTTCTGCCACACCTATCACTGCAGTCACTGTTCCGATGTAGTTTGGCTATACGGTGGGCAAGTTGTCCTGCTATCGCAGATCCGAGGGTCAAAATCTATCAGTTACAGTCATAAAAGTGGTTGAATATGCAACGTTGCATTTGAGCCTTTCAACTATCATAAATCCCTTCACCATACCACGGGGTTGAGTTGCCGATCGAGTGAATCCAACTAACCCAACTTCAGAACTGAAACCTATGTTTTAGTTAATGGAATGACGTGTCTCTGATTTTCAAATGGGCACACAGTTGAAATTGTTCAAGACAATGTTTCATTTCATCATGGAATTGTTTGCCGTTATAAGCTGAATAGACTAGTGAGTACCAACCTGAGCATAAGAGTATATGTGGGAAAACTTAGGAGGTTAGGTCTATAGCATCACCATACCAAGGTAAGGTACAGTATGCTAACATGTGCTTCTAATTGACTGGGCTAAAGGCCTGAAGAGAAAAGTAGGTATACACAGTGTAAAAAAAACCCAAAATCATATACTTGGGCTTAGTGAAATACACTGAAATTAAGTGAGTGTGAAGGACTGTAACATAAATACATACCTTTAATTCAAGCAACCTAAAAGTAATGATATGATCACAATCAGCAGTTCAATTAAGGATCACTTAAAAGGAAGATTTAATTGGGAAAAATTTGCTATTCACTGCAGTGTACGCAATTTTCATATTACTTAAATTTAGTTGCAACCTTTCTACCAATGTACAGTAACTTGAAATCAGACTTTTTCCGGTACTAATGATATTGTGTTGTGCAAAGAAGTGGAAAGTTGGAATTTTTTACCATGAATATTGTTGACTTCAGCTAACCTACTGCTGCACCCTGCACTGCTGGAACCTGTTATATTACCTCAGTTATGTCTCAGACTTGAAATGAACACACAGTGGCACAATGCCCTATGGGGGAGGGGGAAAATGAGAAGTTTCCTTGTATCATGGAAGAGAGAAAATTAACCTTGCTGCTATCATTTGGACAATCTGGGCCTGAGCAGTTTACTAATTATTGTGCTGGCAGATTGGGTAGTGCCAAATAGATCATTTATCAACAATTAGTTGAAATTGTGTCTCTTACATGAGCTTGTGAGGTTGGATACCTAAATTATACGTTCAGATTCTGTACTTCTTTATTAGAGTAAAATTATGTTACAGTTTGTACGAAAAGAAAAAAAATGGGCGAACGTTTTATACAAATTATCATTCACCCTTGTTTTTTGGAACCGTAAGCTGTTAAAACAAGAGATCTCAAAATGTAGAGTGTCTGAATGCCTTAAACGTGACCCGAAGAGTTCACCTTTCTGCAATCGTGGGAGGGGGTGGGGGGTGTTGGCAACAAATTCTTAGTAAGCTTAGCGGCAGCCGTTAGTGGCACCCCTCAGGTGGTAATACCTGAAACTATGAATTACCCCTCCCTCCCCTTGCTTCCTTAACTTTAAGGTATTATTCCCACTGCCCTGAGCTGTGTAATGTGGCCTTTTAATGATAAATTCCTCTTCTGATGGTGTTTTATCTTGATTTTATCGATTACTAATTTTATCTTGTGATAGCCACATTGAATAAGCAGTGTGTCTAATTACTAATTATGTAGGACAGTCAGGTTGGTCGTCGTGGATTAGAGCTGGTCGTCGACTATGTCACAAACCACAGATATCACAGTCAATTACGTCAGGATGGCCACGCCCTTCGTGTACATGCATAGTGTTAGAAAATCTGTTGGGTGTGAAGTTTGAACATGTCATGTTGCACATGAGAGGTTTATTTCAAAACGTCAAGAATATGAATAAAAATGGTTTGAAATGGCTTGAATAATGTCAATGTCGCTTGACTGAAATTCTCTTAGAACTCCGACAACAAGACGGTTACTCGTTAATGGCATATTAATTTTTTACATTGAAATCTATGAAACAGTTCTTTCGCGGGTTCCTTTTGCTAATCAGCAATTTTATAATAGAAATAAACGCCCAGGTTGTACACAAGTACTATTTACGTTCCCGCACTCCGCACACTGTGTACTCACGATCGTTCGTACTTCCTGCAACTGGAACTGCCTGGACCTATTTTGCTCACTGTGACGTTAGAAACTGCCAGTTGGGCAAACTCTCTCTATATATGGCTCCGAGGATTATCTAAGCGGAGAGCCACCATCGGTTTGCGCGGATCGTATAAGAAAATGTTTGGCTTTTCAAAACGTCCGGACGGCCGGAAACAGCGCTTCCAGAGTGTTCCATGCTGCTTGTATCCAGCCTTGAAATAGGTATCTCATACCTGCAATTTCTCAATTAGGCCTAATGAAATAAAACGAAATGCATGAAAAAGGGTAATACATATCAGGTGGGTTGAGATTATATAAAAGTCATAATGAATTATTCACCCTGTCTTCTTTGAACAATTGGCATACAGTAGAGGGAGTGGTGTGTTGGACATAACTCTAGAAACCACATTTTTATTGGTTGATAAAGGCCCATTTTAAGACGGCTTGATAATGAAAATAAATATTGGAGTAGGCGGTTGGTCATTAACTAAGGAAACGAAACAACTCAGATCCCGATTGAATTTTTTTTGGGGGGTGACACCAGAGCAAAACATGACCTTTTTTTTAAATGTAAATGACATACATACACATAAGTGGTGGAACTGACATTTTTTTACGTAGATTTGAAAATTCCTTTTAAATAGTGTAATTACTTTTAAGTAGCTATACGACAGAATATTGGTTCGTATAGGAAAAAAAAACTTACAAATAGGCATTGACAACCAATACTTTTGGAGGATTCTATTTTTTTTTTTATTGAGCATGATTGTTGGAAAAAATAGACGATCACTGTTTCTAGAATCTATGACGTCATTAATATTCACTGTTTTGATTGACAGTTCGTGGAGGCGTATTGCGTCCAGTGTGAAATGAATATGCCGACCGGTCTGGTGTGGATCACATCCTCTAGCCCCATAATCGGATACTGGGTGTAAGCAACAGGCGCATGTAAGGCCAATCGAAACATCGAATAAACGATTTCACACCTTTATGAACACCTTGTTTTCAATTGTGTTGTAAATTTGTTTCGTCTCAGTTTTCAGTTTCATAAAAAGATCACGCTTGTGAAGCCCTGCGATATCCTAGTCCAATCAGTTCAGTTTAGGTCAGTACCAGTTCTCCCCAACTTCCTTCAACTTATCATCCCTCCCTTTTTCCTTTTTTTTTTTCTTGTTTTGTTTTTGCTCTCCTTCATTCTTCAACATCATCCGTCCTGTCGCCAAATTTCTGTGGGGGTGCACCCTGCTCCCCTTGCACACCCCACCCCAGTTGGCTGCGCCAGTGTCTTGTTTGCATTGGTGAATTTTCTCACTTTTAAAAGGCACAACACATTTTTGTTCGACTGTTACCGATCTGTTTATTTCATAATCGTTCAGACGCCGATTACCGATTAGGCCTATTTCACCCATTTCGTTGGGTTACCTGATGTGTATGCACTGTACAGTGTTTACGTTGCATAGCCATGCAAACACGAAGAGGTGAAAACGATGCGTGCTGAGTAGTAGATAGACTGCATGGGCGGCACCCCCCGGGGGGACTTACTCCCCGATTTTCTGGTCGTACTTTGCACCGCCCCGATTCTTCTGGTCGCACTCGGCACCGCCCCGATTTTCTGGACACACTCACGGCCCCTTTTTTTATTCTCTGGGAACATATGTTGTTGCATTGCACAATGGTTGCTTGAATCAACAGGTTTTTAACATTTTTTTTGTTTTTTCTTTTGTTTTTTTCTTTTCTTTTGTCATTATTTATTTTTAGGCAAACGTGTCACGACCCGTTTCACGACGTCATTGGTTTATTTTTAAAATACTTGTATAAGAACGTGCTGTGACACGGATAGACGACGTCATTGCTACTTTTAGCAAACGAGCCTATATGAGGTGAACTTTTCTCGACCAAGGTATTCATTTTTGACTTTGCAATCATTTTGAAACGAAGCAGCCTAGTAAAACACCATGGATGACGATCAGACATTTACAGAAATACCAGTCGAATTGTACAATGCTGACTGGCGTGTACATTACAATGTTGAAGACGGTAAACAATATTTTATGAACGAACAAACGAAAATGCGTTCCGATAGGCTGCCCACCGTGGAGAAAAGTCCCTTAACCAATCTAACGTTTTTCGAGAACGCTAATATTGACTTGACAGAGGGTCTCATCCCCTCCTTTTACACTGATATAATCGAGACCGAAGGAAATCTTGGAACAACACCTGGACAGTCACCGAGGGAGGAAAAACATATTGAGAAAGGAGCGGGTAAACCGTGCCAGAAGCTTATGGACGATCCCACTACCAATTTCCCGTTGGGAGGTAAGCGCCTCGTTGTCGAAAAGCAATATAGAGGAGTACCATATATCAATATTAGAGAATATTTCGGCGGTCGAACGAAAGATAAATTGATTGCCGCAAAGAAAGGTATTAACTTAAGTTTGGACGAGTGGAATAAACTGTACGAACAAGTTCATCGCATCCAAGCTGCAGTAAACAAATTGACTTAGAATTTCTTTTTGTCTCGTTCAGTCTGCAGCTGTGAAATAACAAAGTCGGATAATGTTATGGCGATGACATCCTACATATTCGCATCCATGATGGACAGAGTCGCATACGGATACTTGAAACAAAATTGTGAGGGATGTGACATGGGATGGCCTTCTCAAATGGATCACCGTTGTCTGAACTTTGGGTCGAACGTTCCCATAACGGATATGTATTTCAACGACTTACAACATTTGGTCAAAGACGAGTGGGTTATCAATGCTGTGAGGGACTGCCTGTTGAAAATTGTAGAAATTTACACTATCCAGACCGTCATGCAACAACTACGAACGAGTTGGTCTCAGTCACCGGGAATAATAGTCGATGCTATAAGGGAGAGAACTCGAAGGTCAACGATGTCATCAGGGGTCATCTAGAAGAAGAATATATTCCACGATGGATGGGGACAATCGATTATTCTCATGTTAAATTGAGCTATAAATTGTAAAAAAATTATTTTGTTATTTGTCTACTTTATGACAGTGGTTGATGGGGTGGGAGGTATATTATTTCTTTGTCGAGTTGCACTACACATTACAATATACGGAGAGGAAATCAAATAAAAAACACAATTGGAAAAAAACGACACAAAGTCTTGTTGAAATATTTTTTTTTTGTCTTTCTTTTATTCACAGCGTAAGGTACAGACTTTATACGCTTATATCACTCATAGGCTATGACAGCTACCATAGCTATTATGGCAGCCTACAAAAAATTTCTAAAATTAATAGCTAGATTGAACTCTCAGCACCATAAGTGTTCCTTTTGCTCCTCCAACTCAATGAACTCTCGCCGTCGACACTTGCGCGATGAAAGAGTGATCATAAATAGGTTCGTCAACACACGGAAAATATTTCTCCATGAATCCATGCACGAGTTGGTCGTTGACTTCCTGGTCATGGGTAAACCAAGACGTAATTTCTTGTGAGCCCCACCCTCGACTTTTATGCATTAGAAAGTAGACGGCGTACTGACCCCACACGGTGGAAAATAACCCTTGTAAAGTCACTTTGTTGCATCGCTGACCGACGCAGACACGATCCAGGAATGAGGCAATGTCGGGTACGACCGAGGGTGGTAGACCGTAAGAGTCAAAGTACTCCCCGACGCGATGTTGGGAGATGAAAATGGCTATCCAATGGGATCCAGGGAGGTGCCCCGGCTCTGCATTGACAACTATCAAACAACGAAAGGTGGGGTTGAAACGAATCAAACCGTCCGAAGGAAACACCCCCTGAAAGTGGAGTTTGGAAAATGGGTATGAAAACAAAAGGTGCGTAATCTGATGGGTATCCATTTTTTCTGTTGGCCTCTCAGCTGGTGTAATCAAATACCACGTTGCGGGCTCTGTCAATTTCTATAATATTGTCCATTTCTGCATACACGACAACGTTGACGGTTGCAGGCAAAGGTTGATCAAGTTGCATTTCCATGCGAAGGTTCCCTTGTCTTACGAGGTTGTAATGTCCACCTGAGGATAAATCGGGGGTCAAATCGAACGCATACAATGTGTAACCTCCGGGATAATCCTTGCCACTGATTGAGTTTCCTTCATTTTGGTTCGTTTTATCAGTTCCAGAGATGTAGTTAGCACCGCCGTCAGCATTAAAATTTTGCTTGAGAGGTTTATATGGGATATGTTCGCCGTCCATATACACGGCTAAAAAGTTTGCCTGAAAATGCTCAAAGTTGAAAGGATTTTCCTCATAAGAACCGTTGAAGGCAGTATTTCGTAAGCACCCTACTATGAGCCGTTTGGGCAGTTGACCCAAGAAGATGTGATCTTGCACGAACGACATGTTTCCCATTGGAACCGCAAACACGTTTGTCACAACGCGTATGATATGATACTTGGCCGTAGCTTTCTCTAATGCGCGAGCGTGAGCGAGGGTCACCCAGGGTTCAGTTTTACCTCTCTGACAAATAAGGACGCCTCTTTGATGACTACTTTGTACTCGACGTCGGCGTCACCAGACATGAGGCAAAACCTGTCTTTGCTCCTAATGAGTTTGAGTTTCATGTCGACAACGTTCAACAAATACTTGTCTTGAAAAAAGATGTCGCTGTGAATAGGCCCGAGCATATCGACCGTCTTGCTACCTTTGGTGAAGGCATATCTCTTTTGTAAACCATGGTTGGCGACGTCGCCTCCCACAAAGGGGTCGGATTGCCCCATGTGTCCAGCTGTATCCTTGTAGAATAGGGCGGAAGTGAGTTGAGAATGCTTGGCGTCCGAGCCATAACTTAACAGCGTCTCCATCATTGCGCGGTATGGGTAAGTTGGCGTAGAAGTAGAAATAAGCGGCTCGTTGAGACTGACATCGACTTGACTAAACATAGATTGCAAAAAGAGGTTAGGTGGTCCAACCTTTGCATCTGCAGGTATATTTTCTCCATCCGCCAAAGTAATTTTAGCTTTTACATAGAGCTGCGTCTGGGCCAAATCGACATATTCTATATTATAGCCCGACACGTGAGATTCAATGGGTCCACTGTCAGTAATGTTAGCGATGGGGTGGTATTCTATCCATTATCCTTCCTCTATACTCGTCTGCGTGGGGGGGGGGGGTCCGGTAAATAGATCTTATTCAGATTTTGTGCATTCGCACGAGGCTTCGTGTAACAGAGACATGATGGATAACACCTTAATCAAAAATGCTGCGTTGTTTCTGATTGTCGGTGAGGTTTGCTTACTCTTTTCATGACTTCTTTTGGAGCCCACCCCCACACTGGTTACGGCCTTACAAGCCACTCTTTTCCCAGCAGCCAGACCTCTTTGTTTGACCGAAGTCTTAAGAGATCTACCGTTAAGAACGTGTCCTGCAATGTCCATACTAGTGCTTAAGGTTACTTTTCCTCGAGCCTTGGCGCCTTTCTAGAGAAGAGGTACAGCCGTGCGAAACAAACCACCGAGTATCTTGCCAAGTCCATATCCTTTTTGAGCTCTACCCCCGCGAAATACTGGAATACCGTGACCGGTTTCATTGAGATAATAGTGTTCGTAATCGCGTGGATTACTGCGAAACTAGCAACGATGACGATGATGGGGCATGTTTAAACAAATTGAGATACTCTCTTAAGACGAAAATGAAGTGTCACGATGACGTTACCACGGACGAATGGCATTTTCCGTCCGACACTGTCCCTTATATCGATTTCTATGGTATCAAAATATTTTTGCTTGACAGACTGATAATGAATGTTAGTAAAAATCAAACTGACGTCTTCGCCATATTTTTGTTTGACATTGACCACGCGAAGGAGTGGCACTCTGGTGTGTCCGACCGCACGGGGCTCCACGATGTCACAGTACACGAACAGATTATGTGGTTGTTCGACATCTACTGGCCGATCTAATATCATACTCTTTTTTGTAAATCTTTGAAAACGTGTCAATTTAAAGGTCCTTTTCTATGCAGCATCGTTTCTAGCTGGTATGTTATTTAGTGTACTTTTCTCCTGATTGTTTGTGTGTTTTTGTGTATCTTGTCGTTGGGACTGGAAGTTTTCCTTGTCAAACTAGGATCGATGTTCCTTTTCTACATTTTGCTACATCTCATGCGAGGTAAGTCATTGATTTTATATTTTTACTGGACATTCTTAATACTATTATATACATTATATCATATATTATATATTTATACTATTCTGTACATTCTTAATACTATTCTTAATACTATTATTCTTAATACTATACCTCCTCACTTGTGGCTGTCCGTCGTACGGCAAACGTACCCATTTATAAAAAAAATGGTAATAACTGTAACGATCACCATCAAATTGATCAGGGTTACTCTGTTGTTGTGTGAATTGTTCGAAAACGTTTCAGAAAAGTCATCCTGTTAAAACCAAACAAGAAATATATAAATTAAGTTTTTAACTGGATGTTAAAAAGCACCATTCAGGTATTATGATGATGAAAATGACGTGAACTTAGGATGGACATTTAAATTGTTTATAAATTCGTAGGTGTTGTAGTGATACTTCCGTCCAAGAGCCTTGTGAAGGGAACGGGACCACCACTTTAAAAGTATAATCCTTTTAAGTCAAAATCTGAATGGTCAGTTGTAGGAAGTTTGTAATTGCAATGATAGACCAGGTTGTTATCTATCACAGGATACCGGATGTTTGATATGATGCATTGTGCATGTACGCTATAGAGCCTTCGAATATCGCTGTTTTAGTGTGTAAGACACAGGATAGATTCATAGTGGCACGCTACCGTTGGCGTCATCTTGCTCAAACCAAAATGATAGAAGTTTGAAAATTTCGCTCACCCTATTAATAGAGTTAGGGTTAACTAAGGAAAAATGAGATATTTTTGAGCACATAAGTAGATACAACAGACATTGTTTCTTTTTTTTTCATCAGTTTGTTTTATGAAGTGCTGAAGTCATCAAAAGTAAAAATGTTTAATTCTCACGAAGGCAGTAAGAGCCCAAATATATTAAATGTACGAGATGATCCAAGCCCATGGCCAGGAACTGTCACTTCAGGGAGAGCATTAACTCCTGGCATGACAAGTGGCGACGCATGGAGGAGGGGGGGGGGGGTGGAGCTCACAAAGAGCCTATTTTCAGCCTCTATTTGTGTGGAGCGCTACAAATTTTACAGATAAAATACCTGAAGATTGCAGGATATTGCCTAGTTTGCTGCAAATCCCCCAAAACGGTTGCTGGGGGTGGAGGAGTGGGACGTGGCCGTTCAACCACTTGGAAAAAGGTGAAAAGTACCATCATCGTAATGGGTGAGATCTAAGTGCCAGGCAGAGGGACTCATTGGAATGAACCAAACAATTAGATCAGTTATATCACGTCTCTTAAGAATCCGATGGCCACACGAACGATGAATAGCTTAATCGTGGAACCTTTTCAACATGTATGAAACTGGTGTAGCAAAATGTAACTGAAGATGAAAGCGCGCGTGAAAAAAGCGCGTGAAATTTTTGTAATTTTATAGAAAAAAGTTGCAGAAACGTTCATTGTAAGGGTGTGTTACTTTTGGTGAATAATTGCCTGTAAATCACACCGAAGCTCCGTTAACTAGTAGTAAAATTGCATTTATCGACTCTCCACAAGAGGGTTCTGCGGCCGGAACCGAGAGGGGCAGAGTCTTTTCGTCCATGGCTGGCTACGGACCTTTTGTGATCCTTGTGCCTATAGAACCTCTCCAAATTTTGTGGTTATAGTAAAGTGATGTCATCAAAAATGTCGGGTTTGTTTTGTAAAGTTTTATAAAATCGATAAAAAAGAGATGACAGCGAAGTCAACGATCAGCGACCATCAAAAAAGTTCATTTTCGAACTAAAAACGTGTACCTTACTTTCGGAATGAGAACGTGTGGGCTTATTTTACTTTCGGGCTGAAAATGTGACGGACAGAAAACTTGTCGAACTGAAACTTTTTGGATTGGAAGCGTGAAAACGTCTTTTTTACTAAAAACGTTTATTTTTCGGACTGAAAATATGCATTTTACTTTCGGAATGAAAACTTGTGGGATTGTATCACGAGGTCGTCTATCGCTCACCGCATACAAGGAAACATGAAATCACCAGAATAGAAAGGTGAAAATGCCCTGCCATGTGTATTTACATCCACCAGGAACCGCATATCTGAGGGAAAGATAACCGGACCCTCGATATTAGCGAAATCGTAGGATATACCGGTAATACTTTTAACGCTGAAGGGAATGCCCTCAACTTCATGTGAAGTGAATTTAACTTCGAAACCGAGGGGTGAATAAACTTAGCCCTTAACTCCATAACAACAAGGTAAGGTTGAACCTCAGCTAAAGAGGGAATAAACTTTGGAAGCACAACCAACTACAACTACATTATTGGTCATTAACTACAACATTGTTGGTCGAGAATATAAGTTTATGGAACATACACGTGTTGTTATCGATGGGCATGTGGCGCCATAACATGGTGTATGTATTGTTGTTTCCTTACCGTCTTTGCGCATGCCCACCAAAGGCATGGTCAACGACAATACCGAAGAGGAAGAACACCCGACTGATAGACTAAGTACAGGACACAATATCAACAAATTCCAAGACGACAGTTTATTTGAGATTGTCGTATTTTCTATATATGATATGAATGTGTAATAATGGTAGTACGAGCATTATCGAGCAAAATCGATGACCGGTTAGTGTTACGTATATAGTAGGCTACTTGAGTTATGACACGAATAAAAGCATCTAGGGTCCCACATCTTGGATTCTCGACCTATCAACCAGTTTTATCAAAATAAATTTCGATTAGCTTGGATTCTAGACCGATAATCTTGGATTCCCGTTAAACCAGGTTTCTCAAACTAAATTTTGATAATCTTGTTTTATCATTCGACAATAAAAATTTTTCGACTGATAAACTAGTTTCATCACAATAAATTTTGATGATCTTGGATCCTCGAGCGATAAAACCAGGTTTATCAAAAAAGGAACTTGATAATCTTGGAATCCCAACGGATAATATTGCATTCTCTAATGACAAACCAAGTATGACGCTTTTATTTTGATGATCTTGGATTGTCAAAAGATAAACTAGGTTTATCAAAATTCGTTTGATAATCTTGGATTTTCGACCGGTAATCTTGGATTATCAGTTGATAATCCAAGATTACCTGTCAATAATCTTGTATTATCGGTCGAGAATTCAAGTAAAATGACCACTAGTTATGAAGGCACAAAGTAAAATACTAAGAGAATAAATGAATCAACATTATTTTTAGCACTATCCGAAAATCCCCCAGGTTGTAACAATTAATATCTTAACATATTTTTCTAGTTATATCTTTGCTGATCCTGGTCAACCAAGATGGCATAAACTAAAACTGCTGATTAAATTTTTGTGTTTGTGCCATCTTGGTTGACCTGGATCAGTCAAGAAATTTTAAAAAGTTACAACAAATTAAAGAAAAAAGTTGGTTGTACCAATGGCCACAATTTCTCAACATCTACAGCATTTTTACGAAGACAGGATCCTGCGTCCATTTTTTCACCCTGGGACACAAATTCCTCCAACTACTTGCATCCAAGGGATGTAACGTTTTTACTTGATTACATAATAACTTAATTGCTTAATCAAAAAGTCTTAAAACCCCTTGAAGCATTGTACTTCTTCCCTGATGTTGCTATAAAGTTCCCAACGGGCAGAATGTTAAAGACACTGCGTTCCTATGTTCCTTCGCAATCGAGATCAGTTGCAATCATAAAACAATTCACTGCACCCTTACGCAGAAAAAATCTAGCCAAACACGTTGATAGCAGAGATACAAAAAAGTCTGTATTTTGTCTACCCCCCGACCCCATTCGTCCTATTAGCTAAAAGTCAGCAGTTTGAAAACATTTCTTTCAGTACCAAAGCAACGCAAAGTTTTTCTTCAGAACACTTGTGAGTTTTTTGCATTTCTAATATAACTATCAAATATTTGTTGATCTCAATTCTCATTCCATGGTCTAATTTTGGCAGGTTTGGTGGCGTTGTGACCCCAGCGGAACATCGCATCTTTTGAAAGTTTGTCCAACTTCTCCGAGTCAGGTGTAGAGTAGGGTCGGGTTCACAAGCATTGCCGTAACTGAAAACCCACAGTAATATACTAACGTTATGTTGAAAGCTAAGGTATGGGACTGAATGTGTGCTGGAGAACGTAACACAGACTAGCCTAGGCAGTCACACTTTGGTTTCATTTTTTTTTTTCTACGAGTTGGTAATGAATGGTAGGAAGCTATTTGATTGAAGGTATTCATTTTTTTTTTTACGTTTTGCGTACATTACCGTGTTGCAAGTGGTAACTGGATAGAGTATAGTATTAGCGCAGGGCCAGTAAGTGCAATATGCACCTCATACGTCAAAGCATTTTTAAGACAGGCGGACTCAAGAATTTTTGGTGGGACTCAAACTTTTTAAGGTGACTGCATGCCTGGGATGCAAGTTTTCAGATCGTAGTAGAAGTACTGAACTATTTTTGTAAAATAATTGAAGTAATCATTATACTGACGGCTATTTTACTTTTTCCACGTTCTTGGGTGCATTTGTTACACTCTGCTTGTTAACATGCACACAGGGAATCTCTAAAAGTCCTCAAACCTTGGACATAGATGCTAGAGGCCCTACAGAATGCCTCCATGACGTACTGAAATGAAATAAATGCCATAGAAATGAACGACAAACAAAAATGTATGTCTTAAAAAAATTATAATTTTTAAAAACGAAGAACAAAAATTTGTTTTTTCTTTGTTCTGTAACATTGTACAAATACTTCTAAAGGAAAACAGTGAGCGTTTTTTTTTTTATTTTTACAAAAAATAAAAAAAAACGGAAAGAAATGTCACAAAAATTAATTGAAAACAGCGGTCTCGTCGTCAGACTTGAACCCTGTGGCCTTCGTAATTTTCGTCGAGGCCGGCACGAGGCCGGAAGCAATCTGTAAAATGCCGACTTCGATGGGCTTCGATTTTTGAATTTACTCAGTCTGGTGTGTGTGTGTGTTTTTTTTATCATTTTCATCTGCTTTGTGGCCTGCAAATAGTTTCAGTAGCACTCTGTTCTTGCTAGCTTCAAACTGAACTGACAGTCAGCTAACACACAAGTTGCCTGGTAGTCGTTGGTGCTGCTAATATCGCATACGTATACCACCACGCCCCGACCAACGACATATTAGGGCTGTCGTGGTGTTCCTTCCGTTCCGTACTTGAAGAAGTATCTTTACCTCCAGAATCGTCGCTGGCGGAGTAGATTAGGCTTAGCTTTACTTCTGCTACGGTTTTAAACGAGTTTGTAGGTTAATTTAAATGCAGGCATTTCTTGGCATGTGTGAGTTTTCTTCCACTGTGGTGTTTCGTGTGCGTTATCGGAGCTACATATACGTGGCTCTACGTGCGTGCCGTGATACAATCCAGGCCATGCTTACCTCGTTTATATTACAGTTTATCAATCTCATTGTAGAGGTACCTATCTCGTAGCCTAAGCCGTATGTGTGACTGGGTAGATCTGCAATCAGGGTTGCATAGTACTTGTCAACAGTCCCAATAGGATTCGATGTACTTGCCCACAAGTTCAATTCTTCTAGTTTATTTTTAGGTTTGATTGTGAGAGTTCTTTTTTTATATATATTATATGGTTAGACCTACACACCACTCTCCGTTATCTTGTCTGGTTGTCATCGTCCCTCTCACCTGTGCTGAGTTCGTAGTGGCGCGATAAGCAACATGACGTCAAATGTCAAAAGGTCATTCCAAAGCTTTGCTAAAACTTTTAGTGTTCAGTCCCATATTATGATTGGCGTTACTGTTAGGTGTACGTCAACGGTACACAAACATGAAACCTTTTTAATGAAGAGTTAAATACTGATCAATTTGTGTCACCAGTGGTATGTACTGTATGCTGAGAAAGTCGATATCTTTTCTGACATTTAAAGAGAGTAGCAATTAGTTAAAATGCAACATTGGCCTAGAAGTTTGTAGGCCTGTTAGTCACATTTACCCGTCACAGTGTCACTACATACTGTATCGTAACATAGTACTAGTTATTCGAACTTGAAAAGTTAAGTTCTATTAATAGTATGATCTATGAACTAATTAAGTATGAGTCGCTTTTCAAAGCTTGTGACTGTTCTTCTACTTCAGGAGAATTTCTCTCCATTTATTCCCAGAGGATGCCCTTTGGTACTTAGATTTTGAGAGAGGATTATAATTACAGAGCGGCAGTCTGACACAAACTTTGCGAATTGAGTATTTGGAGTGTAGGTCCAAATCTAAGTTAGGCTACTTGATAAACGTATTGCAGAAGTAGGACAGGAAGGTCACTAGGCCTACAGCTGCCTAACATTTTGAAAGGGGGAAGATCATAGATGCTACCACAGACTCGATCACTGATATTCATTTGGGGCAATAAGGGGAGGGAAACAGGAATTTGACTAGCGGTAACTGTGGAGATTATCCTTCTGCCACCAACCCTGACTAAGCAAGTAAGCAGGCAAGGCCTGACTTAGGTCAGTTGCATAAAAACGTACTTATAGGCTAAGGGAACAGTGCATGGAACCTGTAGGCCAACACGACCATCAAACAAAATGAAAAACAAATCACTGATGCACTAAAACAAATTTACATATCTGTCTATCTCATCTTAAACATTGTGGTTGGCTTCAAGTACAAGAGCACACTAGCAATAAACCTAACAAGGAACATGTCAATCCACTAAACAACTTTAAGAGAAAACCGCTTTCTAAAATTTTCTATAGATATATATTTTACAAAACCAGATGGCCTACGGCATGTACTTTCTGACAACTGTTTTTGGTTCAATGAAAAGAGAAACCCATGCGGTCAGCTGGCGTGTGTGTGTATGTGAGTTAGTATGCTTTTGTATTGTAGTACTTTCCGAGGAACTGAACAAAAGAATTTCAGGTCCCCGGAGAGAATTCTATTGAATTTTCCAGTCCTCAGAAAAGCAACGATATGGAATGTATTGTTAAGGTTATGGTTCAGGAAGAAACTACAAAAGAAAATTCAATGGAGTCCTCACTCTGTATGTAATGTAAAGCGTGTATGTGTGTGCGTGTGTGTGCCCTTGTTTTCGGGTGGGATAGAGGACCGAAACAATAGATTTTAGGTCCTCTGTAGAAAATTCAATAGATTTCTCCGGTCCTCTCAAGATTAACAATAGACAGTCTATTGTTAAGGTCAGGGTTGAGGAAGAAAAAACAAGAGAAAGCACAACGAGGTCCTCGGAATGAATGGAAGACAAAGCTGCGTGTGTGTGTGTGTTTGTGACACTTAGCTTGTGCAGGCGATATCTCCAGATAGTAATGATGGATACTCTTCATACTTGGTATGAAGGTTTGTTATATTAAGAGAAAGAAACCTAACGTTTTTGGTGGAGGTTAAAGGTCATCTGGGTCACCAGTTGCCAAATAGTCAAAACGTTGTGCATGAGATATCTCCAGGTAGGAATGATTGATTCTCTCCTTTTTGGTATGTAGGCTTGTCATTTTGAGAGGAAGTCCCTATTGATTTTGGTGGAGGTCAAACGTCATCTGGAGTCACCAGATGTTAAATAGTAAAAACGTTGTGCACGCAATATCTCCAGGTAGAAATGATTGATTCTCTCCTTTTTTGGTACGTAGTCTTGTCGTTTAAAGAGGAAGAACCCTGTTGCTTTGGTGGAGGTCAAAGGTCATCTGGGGTCATCAGAGGTCAAATAATGAAAAACTTTACTCACAATATCTCATGGTTTGAATGATGGATACTTTCATTCTTAGTATGTATCTTTTAATTATTGTGAAAGGAAAAAGCATTTTGTTTCAAAACTTATTCTCATTTCAAGATCTTACAGAAACTGACACTTTTTACACAGACATTTGCGTGTACTGTACATTCCTAGATGGTAGGTGCATCTCACTGAGTGTACAAAACTTTCATTGTCTTTGGTGAAGGTCAAAGTGCATTTGCGGTCAACAGGGTCAAGGAATGAAATTTTGGAAACATCTTATCTTATACTTATCTTACACTTAAAACATGGCTGTCTCGTAGCCGGTGTTTAAGAAAGTAGTCAACTAGAAGACATCACCTTTTCCCATTGCAAAGGCATCTATGCAAAAGGACGAGCGTATGAAAGGGGTGAAATATGCCCTATGTGCTCCAGCTTGCTATGGGCTGTCTGTGCATGAACTTTAGTAGTTCACTTTTTGTGTAGTGTGTCTTTGGTAAGTGACATTATCATGTGTCCATAACACACATCAAGCACAGGAAGTCATCCTTACCTGCGGGAGACGCTCATGTTCCTCAAATGCAACAAACATATCGTTTGAACCTGCTCAAGCTTGCACAGCATTGTGGAAAGTTTGACAATGAACTGAATAAATAGTATTTTGTATGCTGTTTTCGATCGAACATTTCTTTCATTTTCTTAAAAAAGACATCTATTTATTAATTTCTATAGATCTTCCACACTTCCACTGTTGCGTAAGAGTGGAAATTTTTTGGACAAATGTTCCTTGCATTGATAATACAAATACATGATTAACTGATCCACTTGATTGATTATTCTACCGTTGAAAGTGTTTAATACTAGCTGGCAAATACTGGTACCTACAAATCTGCACCTATAAATCATATGATATTGCAAACACTTTGCGAGCTTTGAAACATGGTGCCTCGGTGACTCGGACTCGCCAGGAAGTGACTCGGACTCGAGGGCTGGTGACTAATATGCTAAAAGTTTTGTTGATGAATGCAGCAGTCAGACGGGGTAAGTAATACATCACACTTCCTGTACAGTATCGTCCCTGGTAAGCATGCCATGACATTCCATAAATTGCAGCACGGATGAAAAATCAGCTTGCAGAAAGAGTATGACCAAACGATGTCTCGAAATCCAGATGCCCACGTAAGAAAGATTTCAAATGAAATTTCCCAGTGAGTCATTTAACTTTATAGCCCAACTCCCTTCTTCATTATCATTATTTGATAGCCGTTATTCATCTTTACAAGGCAAAACACATCCCTTCACCAGTAGGCTTATGTATGACCTGCAAAAAACCACAGATAAGATCAAATTCGACTGAGTCACAACCCTCCAACTCTACCTGACTTAAGTTCTCTACCTCTACCTGACTTAAGACTCAAGTTGATAACTAGACTCTGTTGCTACAATAGCTGCAAATGATTTGACTTGCTAGGAAAAGAGACACTCGACTACATCTCTGGGATGAAATTGTCAAAGTGATATAAAGTCTTGCAGTATGTCATTAGTGTTCAAACAGAGAGCAGTTATAATAATACAGAGGGCGTCTATACCTGTTAAAAGTATTACAATGAATTGACTGACATTTTTGTAATCATGCATACGTGTGCATGTGTGTGTTTGTATGTCCATGACGTCCTACTTGAAAACACTACATCTTAAGAATGGAAGGTTGGATATATCTCATATTTGGTTTGCAGGTGCACCGCATCAGGCAAAAGAACCGAATTGTTTTCGGTAAAGGTCATTTGAGGTCAATTAGGGTCAAATTGTGAGAACCTTGTAAACACAATATCTCAAGAAAGGAAGATTGGACAGATCTCATATTTGGTATGTAGGTGTACAACACTAAGTAAAAGAACCCTATCGTTTTTGGTGGAGATCAAATGTCATTGGGGGCAACAAGGGGTCAAATTGTAAAAGCATTTTAAACACGATATCTCAAGAAGGGAAGCTTGGACAATTGCCATATTTTGTATGTATGTGTACCACATTGGGTACAAGGATTCTATTGTTTTTGGTGGAGGTAAAAGGTCATTTGGGGTCATCAAGATCAAATTATGAAAAACCTTGTAAATGTGATATCTCCAGAAAAGAAGTTTGTACAGGGCTCATATTTTGTTTTTCTGTATTCTAATTACAACATGTAACTCCCAAAATCAAGATTTTGTATATTTCCTAACCGTGGTACATTTAGGACGGTCGACATGTTGGTATGGACATCCACCACCATGCACATCATAAAAGTACTATTATACACTCACCAATCTACACTCACCAATCTGTCCTGGTGCTGAGTGCTAGTTGACACCTCTGTTATGCTTCCATTTGTCCTCATGCTGTGCATTGATGTCTCTGACAAACTAGCTTGTGCACATGCTGCAGGAGCATGAGAGGGCTGTACCATATCTTGTCAATGTTTAGTCTAGATTTGTCACTTTTACGTAGCATGGTGACTGTTATGTATTCGTTCGTCAAGAAACTTCATTCACTGAGAAAAACTGAGACTGCAGTGTGTACCAGTGGAATTATTTGGACTTATAAACTCTGTTTTACTTTGCGCAATGGACGCAGCTTTCGAAAGCATGGATTCCGTGTAGTGAATCAGCAGCGTAATTACTTTCCATCCTTGAAGACCTTGAATTATAGGCCACTTCGCGTGGAAAATGAACATCATGCGTAACAATAGGGCATAATACTTTAGACTAGCATGGGTATAGCCATTACCTGCGAGTCACCGTCACTAGGATTTGTTGCTATCATGAAAAACTGTTTTTGCTGCGTGAAAATTGTAACTACGTGAAGACTGTAGTTGAAAGCTACCACAACGGCAGTATATCTTTAAAGCCTAAACGACCACGGAACGTGGCAATTTTTATGTAAATTAACTCCTCGCCTTTATGTGGAGCTAACAAGCTCATAAGTCTCGTCAAAAATAAAAGAGAAGATCTTGTAGACAACTCTTCAAATATTTAACTGAGTGATAGACTTGGACTTCAGGCTATTTATAGGAACATAAAAACATTATTTTATAGTTTATTTATCCTCGTGATTTAAATATGAGCACGTTCGATGATTGGTTGAGTCGGTAGAAAGATGGCTTCCTAAGTAGTGTAACGTCGAACGACTTCTCAACTGACCAGAGGAACGCAGAGTCTCAATAAACAGTCAAAGAGTTGTTTTGCAGGTCTACAAAAACTTTGTTAAAAAAATCTCTCTCCAGTTCAAACATAGTTAAAATGACTGCATTTTGAGCCACAAGGAAAATAAAGAAAATAGAGAATATGAAAAAGGAATGGTGATAATAACAACTGCACTGCCGTGTGTACCCTATTCAATCAATACGACCTTCCTATTATCTTTAACGTGCTAGACCTGTCGAAGTCGCAACCCCTGCGAGGGAGCCGTCTTTTCGCAACGTGCGAGTTCTGTGAGAGTCGCAACCCTTGCGACAAATTGTATCCTCACACTAACGTACGGCACCCTGCATTAAATACTTTCGGCAATAAAAACGTCATTCTTTCACAATTAACTAGATGTTATCCATCGTCGTCGGTAGTTTTTCTTAAAGTTGCTTTAGTTACAATGAATAACGTTATCAAACTTATACGACAATCTTTGGGTTTTCAGTTGTACCAGTTTCTTGGGCAAACAAGACGGTAGAATTTCTGCTTCTCAACTACATAGATTCATTACACGAGATTTTATGAAATACGAAAAAATGACTTTACCTCACAACTTTACTCTGCACAATCCGTACACAAAATTTCTCCAAATCCAAGGAAAAACACAACTAACGTTAAATCACAGATAACGACGCCCAATAATGTATGGATTTCCTAAGTCTACACCTGTAACTAGCCCTCTCTATCTTGAACTCTCCGCAACCTTTTCTCGCACATTTTGTTTTTGTACAACCTCATTTTTTCCTTCCTGTCAATCGCAGGCTAAAATTCTACTTTTTCAGTCTCTAGGCCACGCCCAACCACCATCCAAACTCAAGAAAATACAAAGAGATACGTGCAAGGAGTTTGGGCTACTACCTAACATTGATCAATCACCATCGTTTACTTCCAACCCGTCCAACACGTGGTTCTAAAAATAAGTTTTTGCCTTCTCCAATGAATTCCGTCTGACTAGCTTCCGCAGTAGCAGAAGCGCCTATAAAAGAAAGGTTAAACAAACGCGCGTAGAGCTGAAACAATATCTGGGTCTTGTTTTTGATAAAAAGTCCTTGGAGAAGAGCGGTACCCCGTTACAAAAAAAAGATCATGGTAAAAGAGGAAACGACAATTGTGCAAAGAAAGAATCAGCATTAGCTACGGAAGACGATAAATCACACTGTTACTTGCAATACTGAATTTCCGTTACACCACCACATCCCCCCCCCCCCCCAAAAAAAATGCTTCCACGCATTTATGTAAACAAAATTAACGTACTCACAGAAATTCAAAACAGATTATTTGTCGTTACTTTATAATAGGGCAAAAGAAATGATTTAACCGTTACAAAAATTTAGTCATCTCTCCTGCAGGGTCACTCGTTGTTTTGGTACTCCTCCCGCACCACTCGGTAGAATGAACAGTCTTCCCTTACTGCAGTCTCCGTTGTTACCACAAATCTCTTTCCCTCTGTGATGCGTCTAACCCTCCATTCGATTTGTGTTTCATCTGACGGTAGCTGTCTCGCCATCTGTCTGACTTGGTCTACCTGTTTTTCGGTCTCTGTCTCCGGCTTTGATGTAGAGGGACGGAAGAGCCTTGGATCCGGCCCACGTCTGTTGGGTGACATCTACGGTATCCTTTTTGTTGCAATCCTGTTGACTGGGGAACATGATGGACTCTGGGGGGTGGGTGGCTGGTTCAGCTGTGACACTGGACTGTGCAGGATATCGTCTAAGGCAGATGCATAGTCAAATCTGCGTTGCACTTTCGGGTGTGTTGGGTAGTATTTGTCGGTCATCTTCTCTGCGAGTTCCAGTTTCTTGCCAGATTGTTCACCTTTTTCACCAGTCTCCGTCTTGTGTAACCTTCTGACGTGTTTGTCTAGGTCATTGCGTCTGTCCGTACTGTATTGGCATTCCTTGCAGTGAAACTTCTTGTCCCTCTTGGGGTGTGCTTTCTCGAGGTGTTTCTTTAATTCTTTTTCAGTATCCATTCTTTGTGTGCACACTTGACATCGGTACTCCCTACAGGCTTCGACTTCTTTGTCACTCCATTCATACTGCCTTTCATCAGCCATATCTGTTAATCTGTTGGTAAATAAAACAAGAGACAAAAGTTTGTAATACAGCGACATCATCACAGGATAATGATAATCTATCCTGTCTGCGCAAAGTCACCAAACCAAGCGGGCAATTTTCTTTTACGGTTCGACCTTCGTCCTACATTTGGTTTTACCTTTCTGTGAGCACATACTTTCCTGTTACCTTGACCCTTGAACATTTGCCTTGTGGTCTTTTCCTTGGTCTGTCTGGTCGTGTCTCTTGCCTCACGAGGTACCCCCTGCATCGTTGTTTTGAGCTTTCCTGATGATGCTCCTTGAGGTTTCTCTTTGTTTATCTCTCTGTCCTGTGATGCTTCTGTGGCTTCATCATCAAGAGGGGTTGTCTCGGTTTGAACGCCTATGTCTTTCTTCTGTGGCGGTTCTCTCTTTGCTGTACAAGGCTCCCCCTGGTCGAAACGTCTGCTTGACAAAGCTTCAACCTATTGAAATGCACAACGACAGCCTTGTTTCTCTCGTTTCTCCTTATGCGGTAAGTTACATCGCTGAGAGGGTCAATCACAATGAATGGCCCTTCCCAATATCTTTGTAACTTTGGACTCAAACCTCGGCGTCTGTAACTTGGCACGAGCCTTCTTTTTCGGCATTTTCCTCGAACAACACATTTGGCATGCTTTACACCATCTCTCTACAGAACGACGCCATGTTGGCCAATAAAATCTTTCTTGAACGCGACTGATGGTCCTGTTTACTCCAAGGTGTCCAGACGTGGGGTGGTCGTGGAGGAAAGTTATCACTTCACTTTGCAAACTCCTTGGTACCACCAACTGCCATGTAATTTTGTCCCCTTCGTTGTTCTCCCACCTACGACAGAGGAGACGGTTCCTCATCTCAAGGCGATCCCATTGTGCCCAGAAAGCTTTCAGTTCTTGACCCTCTGGGGATACGACCTAGCATACGGATCTCGTTTCTACTTCCTCTTTCCATTCTTTAATCTTTCTGGTTGCTACATCTTTCATCTGTTCAATTCTGATCATCTCATTTGTCCACTTTTGTAGCCAGGGACTTTGTTGTTTTCCCGACAAGTTTACCTCCTGTGTCGTGTTTGACCTGGTATTAACTTCAACTTCCTCTTCCCTGATTTCAGTCGGGGTCGTTTCCTCCCTCTTCCACGTTTTAGGTCGTAGTTCCATCGGTCCACTCCGTTCTGTGTCTCCTACTTCAGCCTTTGAGCAATGTTGGCATTCCCCCAGGCATGGTCGTCTGGACAGACCGTCAGCATTTCTATGTGATTGTCCAGGACGGTGAGAAATCTCAAAGTTGTACGTTCCAAGTACCTCTAACCACCTGGCAATCTGACCTTCTGGGTGCTTAAAACTCATAAGCCACTTCAGGGCTGCATGATCTGTTCTTATATGGAAACGAGTCCCGTAAAGATAGTGATGGAAATGTTTCACGGACTGTATTACTGCCAGTAACTCTTTCTTGGTAATACAGTATCGCCTTTCTTGCTTGGTCATAGTTTTGCTAAAGTACGCAATCGGTCTTTCCACGCCATCTTGAATCTGTGACAGGACGGAACCTGTGGCGAAATTCCTTGCGTCTGTGTCAAGGATGAAGCCCTCACCGGTATTTCTCGGATACGAAAGCACCGGAGCGGTAGTTAGCGCCGTCTTGAGTTTGGAGAATGCCATCTCACATTCCTCGTTCCAATCGAACTTCTGTGTCTTTTCTGTCAGTTTAAAGAGTGGTGTAGCAATCTCAGCAAATCCGCGAATGAACCTGCGGTAGTAACCACACAAACCAACAAAACTGCGGACGTCTGTGAGTCTCTGTGGTCGAGGCCACTCTTCTACAGCGTTAACCTTTTCTGGATCTGTGGTTAACCCTTCACTGGAGACTACATGTCCTAGGTAAGTTACACTCTTACGAAACAGTTGACAGTTGTTGGGACCAAGTTTCAAACCAGCCTTTCTGAACCTGTCAAACACTTTCTCCAGTCTGTCCTTCGCCTCACTGAATGAGGACCCATACACAATGACATCATCCAGATAAACTAGGCAGGATTCCCAATGAAGTCCTGACAGCACACGATCCATCAGCCGTTCAAATGTTGCAGGCGCGTTACATAGGCCGAAGGGCATAACTCGGAATTGGTACAACCCACTCCCCATTATGAACGCAGTCTTCTACCTATCTTCTTTCGCCATACCCACTTGCCAATATCCACTCGCCAGATCTAATGTGCTGAACCAGTTGGCACCAGCCATAGCATCCAGAGAGTCCGCGATGATCGGGATTGGATAACTGTCCTTTACTGTGAGTTCGTTTAACTTCCGATAATCGACGAAAATCTTGTGGACCCGTTCTTTTTCTTCACGAGTACAATGGGGGATGCCCAAGGACTCGCTGAGGGTTCGACAACACCTGCGTCCAGCATCTGCTTCAAAAGTTCTCTTTCCTGGTCTCTCATTTGTACTGGAACACGTCTTGCTTTCTGTTTTATTGGACTTGAGTTGCCGGTGTTAATTTTGTGTTGCACAACTGTAGTGTATCCCAAATCATCCGGTGATCTGGCAAACACATCCGCATAGTCCTTCAGCAACACGGCTAATTCTCCTTGCTGTCCATCTGTCAGGTGCTCAGTTCCATTTTCCAACATTTCTTTCACATGTTCGGGGACTTGTTCTCGGCGATCACTGTTTGACGTTACTTACGACACCATTTGTTTGCTGTTATACCTATCTGTTGACAGTTCATTTAAAACTGATGCCTCCTCTGAAGTCCCTACAACAGTACCGCCATAGACTCTTATCACTTCGGACGTAGGATTTAAAACTCTCACCGGATTCCTCTCCTCTCTTGGATCCACCAGACCCTCGGCAATCAACAATTTATGCTTCTTCATAAACTTTGCAGCTGGTTCCACCAGACCAGATTCCCAGCACGGCTTTCCCTCGGATATTCTGCCAAGTATCATTGCCTCACTCTCAAGGGCAATCGCCACTGTCTCTTCCACCAAGACATGGCAACAAGAAGTCTCCGACACCGCACAATCATCACTGCTCTCCCGTGGTCCTCCTCAAGACAGAGTCCCTCCTATCATGTCCAAATGGTAGTTATGTCTTCTCATAAACTTAAGTCCAACAAATGCTTCCGCACCAATTTCCGCAACCCATACTGTATTTTCAACAACGTGTCCATCCAACTTGATTTCGAAAGTCGCAGATCCCTCGCATCGTAACTCAGTTATCCCGTCTGCTAGCGTCATGCTATCCACTGGCCTCAATTGTGGTCTGCAGGACTCAGGTATGGATCTGTACACGATGGGTATGATAATGGTTATGTTGGATCCAGTGTCGACCAGAAAGGTCACTGGGGTACCCTCCACATAGCCTTTGACATAGATGCCAGATTCGTCATCCGCCACCCAGTTTGTCCTAGCACTAGCTTCCACGGGTCTTGAAATTACTGCCGGCCTTCGACCCCCAAGTCCGGTCTGTTTTCGTTTCCCTGGTCTTTTTCATCTTTAGTCTCCACTTTTGATTGTTCAGGACAATATCTTGTTACGTGTCCTATCTTGCCACCAGTTTGTATTCTGTCCTCCCTTTGAGTCTTGCGTCTTTTCATCACTCGAATGTGTTCCTTTAGTCGTGGTTGGCTCATCCTTTACTCTTGCTTCTATCTTCTCTATACAACTTTCCAAAGTCTTTTTTAGAGATTCTCCGAGAAGTTGGATCTGTTTTTCGAACTTGTCTACGCCAACATCATTTTCTGTCGGCATTGCTGCCCCTGCTGCTGCTCTTCTCATGTTACCTTTCTTCAGCTCAGCCAGGTGAAAGGCCTCTAGTTCCACTGCAACGGTTACACCATCAGAGAGATTTTCTGAGCGGGACTGGTAGACTCTCCACTTAGTATCTGCATCTCCCAATGAGTCTATGAAATGTTCTTTAGCCAGTATATCGACCATGTTGGGTACGCTTTTATCACCAGACGTTTTATTTCCTGGGCTAGTTCCGCGAGGCTTTCATTTGGTTGTCTGTTTCTGTTCTTCAGCATAGCTCGAGAAAGTTGAGTTTGATTGGCTGGGCTGAATCTTCTACCCAACGCAGCTTTAAGTTCTCTGTAGTTTCTTCTCTTCTCGCCATCGAGATCACTCAGGACTGCCCTTGTTTGATTCTTCAGGCTAGCTGCCAAATAAAGTGCTTTCGGATGTTCTGTCCAGCCATTAATCTCACTAATGAGTTCACACTGTACCATGTAATCGTCCCAGTTTGATGTCCCAGCGAACTGTGGTGGCATAACATTGGCCCTTCCAGGACGGCCCGGAAAATTCGCTCCGTATTCGTCTTGTCTGTGATTAAAATCCTCTTTTACTCTGTCCTGGCTGAACGGGTTCCACTGAGGCCTCCACAGTGACTCACCAGCTCTCCAACCGTTATCTTGGGAATGTGCTCTGTTCTGTCTTTCCTGTTCCTCCCAAAACCTGGAACTGTGCTGTAGACCTCTGTTACCGGCTTCATTCCTCATTTCCTGTGGAACGACATTAAATGGATTGAAGTTACCCGCAGGTGGGCCTTGTTACATCGTCAGCAGGAGGAAGTCTTAAGTGTAACGGGTTGGTACTTGGCTGTGGTGGTACGTAGGACTTCACCTGCACTTTCTCCACTGCAGGAGACATCCTATCTGGAGTTGCTGACCCTGTATCGCTCAGGACTATGCAGCCCGATGGAAACTGTTCAGCAACACCTTGAGCATGTTGTGTCAACAGGTCAGCCTGCTCTCCGACCAATGGAATGTGGTCCTGGCCTCTGACAGATGTTGTCTCTGAGAAGAGGTTCCATAAATTCGGATCCCTCTGTTCCATGTCTGTTCTGTAGCTGTGCTGTAGGTCCGTGTTACTATTTGTTGAAGTGGACTAGGAACTCTGCATCCCCTTTTGTCTCTATCTTCTTTCGCTACTGGTCTTTATCCCACCGCTGCCACCACGTGTAACGTCGAACGACTTCTCAACTGACCAGAGGAACGCAGAGTCTCAATAAACAGTCAAAGAGTTGTTTTGCAGGTCTACAAAAACTTTGTTAAAAAAATCTCTCTCCAGTTCAAACACAGTTAAAATGACTGCATTTTGAGCCACAAGGAAAATAAAGAAAATAGAGAATATGAAAAAGGAATGGTGATAATAACAACTGCACTGCCGTGTGTACCCTATTCAATCAATACGACCTTGCTATTATCTTTAATGTAGGAGACCTGTCGAAGTCGCAACCCTTGCGAGCGAGCCGTCTTGTCGTACCAGTTTCTTGGGCAAATAAGACCGTAGAATTTCTGCTTCTCAACTACATAGATTCATTACACGAGATTTTATGAAATACGAAAAAATGACTTTACCTCACAACTTTACTCCGCACAATCCGTACACAATATTTCTCCAAATCCAAGGAAAAACACAACTAACGTTAAATCACAAACAACGACGCCCAATAATGTACGGATTTCCTAAGTCTACACGTGTAACTAGCCCTCTCTATCTTGAACTCTCCGCAACCTTTTCTCGCACATTTTGTTTTTGTACAACCTCATTTTTTCCTTCCTGTCAATCACAGGCTAAAAGTCTGTTTTTTTTTTTAGTTTCTAGGCCACGCCCAACCACCATCCCAACTCAGGAAAATACAAAGAGATACGTGCAAGGAGTTTGGGCTTCTACCTAACATTGACCAATCACCATCGTTTACTTCCAGCCCGTCCCGTTCTTCTCCAAAGAAGGCTGTCTCACTAGCTTTCGTAGTAGCAGAAGCGCCTATAGAAGAAAGGTTAAACAAACGTGCGTAGAGCTGAAACAATATCTGGGTCTTGTTTTTGATAAAAAGTCCTTGGAGAAGAGCGGTACCCCGTTACAAAAGAAAAAAAAGATCATGGTAAAAGAGGAAACGACAATTGTGCAAAGAAAGAATCAGCATTAGCTACGGAAGACGATAAATCACACTGTTACCTGCAACACTGAATTTCAGTTACACCAGGCTTGACCCGTAAAGATTATGCTTCAACATCCGCGATGTTGTATGGGTTTTGGTATCCATGTGTTTCCATAGCGAATTATGGTGACGTCGCTCATGGTGTATACTCTGTTGATTTGATGGTGCACTTCACGGGCATCTATCTGACAACTATCTATCTAGGCCATTCTTGGGAATTCCTTGAAATTCTGGGGGTAACTCGACTTAAAATGGTAATTTTTTTTTAAATGGGACACTGTGATACGGTAGGTATAATTATTACTGGTTTCAATGAAATCACAAGCTTTATAATCAAGATGGCATGTCCTTATGTGTTTGTGTGACACCATGCTTTGTAAACACTAAACAATATTTCAATGTATCTGGGATCTATGTCATACTTGGTACGTCTACTTTAAGTAGGGTGTGTGTGTGTACTGCTTGTATGTTGTGACACATGCTATCTCAAGAGGAGAAGCGGGGATGATATATCATATTTTGTACATAGGTGTAAACGTATTGTTTTTTGTGAAGGTCAAAGGTGATTTTAGGGTAAACAGGGTGACATAGTGTAAACCTTGTGATCAAGATATCAGAAGACGAGAAAATTCCAGGGAAAAAGTTTTTGGTGGAGGTCAAAGTTCATTTAAAGTTAAATAGCCTTTTGAAAATATTGTAAACATGATATTTCATGAAGGGGAGTTTGGAGAGATTGGTGTACCTGATCAAGTACAAATATTGTTTTAGGTTGAAATCAAAGGTCATTTGTTGTCAACATAGATCAAATAGTGAAATCCTTGTAAACATAGTATCACAAGGGATGGCGGCTGGTCCTGATGTCATATTTGTTTATGTAAGGGATAGTGTCAAAAGTAATATAGATTGTTAATGCATTGACTATATTTGGTAGTCGCTCAGACCATTTGGTTTTAAATTTGGTTAATCTTTTAACGCTACATGCCACGTGGAATTCCAATGGCAAGAACCTGAGCATATCTCATTTGGTATGGAGGTGTGCTTGCTGAGTTATGATAGGCCTACCTATCAATCATTATCTTAAGGTAAAAAATTGTTGTTTTGTATAGTTGTTGTAACATTGCAATTATGACTTAGTGAATTACTGAAACATTTAATGACCAAGCTCGTTGCACATCCTCACCAGTGTGAAGTAATGTTAGATTCAAAACACTCATAATTGAGGCAGCGCAACCACGATGCCTTTGGGCTTTCTGGTTAAACGTATGCGCAGATGGGGTGGGAGGAGGTGGAGCAGACATGGCATTGCTGGAATAGAAGCCATATCCCGCAGGAGGGGAAGCCCTATATCGATTTCCTTGTTACCCATTTATGACAGGGAATTGAATCAGTCATCTGATATTTTAAAAGCAACATCTACCTGATCAAACAAAACAGTACGGGATTGAACGGGGTTGAACCGCATGTGCAGCGCTGTACTCACCAAAAGGTTAAAGTGATTGCGTTTTTACTGAAAAACCAAAAAGGTAAGATTACGTTTGATCTCAAGTTTTGCTTTATTTTTAAATAAGCACGCTTTGTTGCACATGAACGGACTATGTCTTTCAATGAAGGAAAATGACAGTAACTACTTCGAAAAGCGACGGGAATGGCATAAAAACAGTAGAAAACAGAAATCATATTTCAAAATCAACAAACTGAAACCTATTAATTTTCCCAGATTGTCTGAATGGTGTACTTAAAAGCCTTAACAGACTTTTGGAGATGAAATTCCAATGTTTATACTTTTTTACTCCTCACGCAATCACTTTAAGTGCCAGCCTCTGAATCAAAACAATATACACATATACATTTCACCGCTTTGGGTGGTTTTGGGGTTGCTTTATGTTTTAAAAATGCCTCTTCTTAACTGACCAATCCCTTGGCCAACAGATCAGGGAAATAATAAAATAAAAAAAAGAGGTAGCATAAAGGGGGAGCTTTTTGCTGGGAAGCTTATGTCGGTTGGATGGCATGTTAGAGAAATGATAAAGGAGAGAAGCGCTGAAGAAGTCAAGGGGGTAACAAGTACGTATACTTTAGACTGCATTACATGTAATGAGCCTAAATGTCGGAAAAGTCCAAACAAGGGCTAGTCAAAACGTCAATGTTCTGAATTTTGTCACATTACCACGCTGTCAAGTAATCAATTTACAGATAGTTGATCATTTTTGTCAAGTTGGTAAATGCAATGATCCATTTACGATTCCGTAAAGAGAGCTTTTTTTCTCACAGAGATAATGATCCATGCTGAGAAATGTAGCTTTATTTGCTAAACAAAATATATAATTGTTCACGAATATCCTCAACAAATTTAAATGAAGAATTATGTTATACTACTTACTCTAAATGAAAGAGATAAAGTTGTGTTTAGGGTTTGTTGATGAGGCTGAATGTTGTTTTTAATGTGTGAGATGTTGGATGCTGCCCGTTTAGGGGCACAAAGTGTAATTCGATCTACTTATTACCACTGTTTGGAAAAAAAAAATACTCGCGGGTTGAGAAATCCTGTGAATGCACTATTTCAAAGGAAAATACAGTACGTAAACACTTTGAATTTGGTGTATGGGTGCAGTATATAAAGATAGTTGTTGGGAGGGCTTTTTGTCTGAATTGAAGGTTTTGGGGGGTCACTACGTAGTGCACAATTTTAACCTCTTGGTAATTTTGTTTTCCTCTTCTTCCTTTGTGGGTACTGTAAACATGTATATGTAATGTCATCAGCGAAAATAGACCAGTAATATTTGCAACGTTTAATGGAGGGACAACTCTGAAACTGAAGCCTGCTACTACAGTTGTCTTTTCCATTTAACAATCCTGTGACGTAATGCGTAAAAAAAACTAACACCTTCTTTATGCATTTGTCATAAATTTCTTAGTGTTCGAAGTTATTTTGCGTGTATGGAAAAACCAGAAGGGTAGGATACGTTTGATATTAAAGCTGTATGAGTATGAGTTGCACGGATTATGTCGCCTGATCGTCTACCTTAGTTCTTTGTCAGTGTTTCTGGGAGTATGGGAAAAGATCAACTGTCACCAAATCTGAAAGAGAACTATGGGCTCATCTCCCAAAAATAAAAATTATCTCAGTATTTTTGTTAGCCCTACTAAGTTCAGACTCTCCAAGACAGCACAGCAGTCAATCACTGTTTACTTGAAATCAAACAGAACAATGGGAATAGATATGAATATTCTTGTATGCAAAAAATAGGGCTTAAACAATGTAGTGGCTATGGCATATTCCATGAAATTTGACTTTTCACTGACAAATTGTCAACTCATATTCCAGTTTTAAGTTTTTCTTTATTTCTAAGTGTGCACTTGCATGAGGTTGTTCTCGTCGTTCAATAATGAAATACCAGCAACCATTTTGAAATGCAACGGAAACAGTAAACAAGAACCCATCAGGGGCACCATGTTTCCTTGCATGAAGTTTATAACCGTGTGGTTGTAATCCAAGATACACGTATAAGGTCAGTTCGCGATTTGCGTATCCAAAAAAAGTTTGAGCCCAAGTTTGTCCCTAAAAATGATGTAGCCTCGCCTAAGGGGCTGGATTTACTTGGGGGATTAGGCTAGGGCACAAGCTAATAAGACATATCCCCAACTTCATAGCATAAAACCAGTGTAGAAAAGAAGCACTTTGCATAAGTACTGTGGTTGAATCAAACTTAAACTGGACCGTTGCCTACACGGCCAGATTTGCCTGAGGGAGGGGGGGGGGGCGTGGGCACAAACTTATGACTATAATCCTCCCCAAGACTGCGGTAAGTCGTGTAACTCCGGCTCCACAAACACACACACTCATACAAAGACATCAGAAAGAAACCCCATAGATTTCGCACGTACATGAGCGCTTATCTCCTACAATGGTCTTACTGTAGACCCCTCGATGAAATCGGACTTATAGCTGGAAAAAGTGAGCCAATGGACGGTCACGCAGGGTCTGCATAGAGGGTCACGTGCTGCAGGGATGATTTGTTATGGAAGATCTGTTTCCAGGTGTATACGCTACACCGCACTGTCTTCGTTTTCACCGAAGTAATTTTGTTGGGCCAAAGTGGACAACTATATGGTTAATACTATTATTAGAAGCCATCTATGGAAGGAGTTCGTTCTACTAACAAACCCTCAGCATCATTGAATTAGAACTTCTTTGAGGTCTCATCGTACGGCAGCAGTGAAGGGTGAGAAAGCTATATTCCTTTAGTCTTCGCTATGGTGCACTATACAGGAGTATGAATCGGCCTATAGTTAGGTCAAACGACGTGCATGTCGCGCAAGGTGCAACGTACAGTCCTTTGCTGCTAACTGAGACATTTTAGGAGTTGCAGAGTAACAGTCGAACGACCTGAGCCTCAGAATGCAAGGAATTCGTGCTGCCTTGTAATTCCTTCTCATTTCGCACGACTAAAGTAAAATTGTCATCTTTCTTACAAGTAGTTACGCAGTCAAAAATATGGGTGAACAAAGTTTATTATACTCAACGTAAGATTACGTTCCCGCGGCACGTGACTCTCCAGTGTTCGCCATTTTGTTACTGTAGAATAATTATTCCAGCTAAAGTTTAGGATTTCATTGAGACCCCCCTTGCAATGACGTCTCATAACAACAAACAAGGGCTCCCTCCTTTTAAAGCAAACAAAGGAACAGTACATGTTGCTACGAGTAGGCGCGTGTAGATAATGACAGAGAAGACACACATGCAAATGTGCAGTTTAACATACATAGTATGGCCCTGGTGTAGAGCGCTTAGGTAGAGGCCCAATTAACGTATGTGCGCAACATACAACCTGTATGGGAACTATGGCGACGATATTTGGCGTTGCAAAAACGGCCCGTTGAATTAAAACAAAACAAAAAACAAAAAAAAAAACAAGAGGGCAATCCACGGAGTTGGGTATCTCATCGCCAACAAGCATTGATTTCAACACAGGGCCTGCACATGGGGATTTGTAACAGTTTACTGCAACCACGTCTCACAGAGTCCAGTTCCGGGCACTAATTGTAAATTAGAGCCAAATCTTCTTCAAGCATAAAATGGTGGTAAGCAGAAACACCGAACATAATATCAATACTGATATCTACTGTGTAAGGTAGCAAACTTAAGCCTATAGCCTGATGTCACTAGGCTCAAGTAACGATAACAATAACGGCCCAAAAGTAACTGTGCATATTATGCTACATAACAGTTAACCCAGTTATAACATTGAGTTATTCAATGTAGGTTAGGCTTAGTGGTTAGAGTTAGAGTTAGGGGCAGGATATAAGAGCATCCCTCTATTGGTTATTTGAACATTAGTCTCCTATTTACCTGTGCTGGACCTGGTTCTGCTAAAATTATTGTTTGACTTGAAAATAATGTTCTCATAATTGGCAGGGATGTTGAAAGTCATCATCCACCTAGGACATTTCTGCTAAAGGTGTTTTGGCTACAGTTAAAAAGGCGGTGTCTATTGACCCGGATGCTAGCTCTAAGTTTTTTTACCAAGCAATCATACAATTTCACCAGTTTACTATATGAGTGATATACTGTGTCTTTATTGTGTTAATAGGAACGGCCTTGCAAAATTTTGCATACCTTATAATGCTAAATTACAGTAGCTCTCCAGATATGGTGGAAATCCAAATTTGGGGGGCAAAATTGGCTTTTTTCCCTAAATAATCAGCAAATTTCACTGGATTTACCTTTACAGTAACATTATGTTGAACAGTATGTGTTCTCAGGTAAGTCTTTTCAAAGCATTATGTTAATTGGTCTCATAGTTCACAAGATATGGTGGAAATACAAATTATGGGGCAAATATCTCATCCAGCCACTATAGGGCGATGAGATAATAACACGTTTTCCGTAGTTATAGGGTCAAATTTTAACACATACTCGTTCCGCGTCAAGTTCAGGTAAAAAATGTTGCAACGATAAGGTTGCTCTCTATTATTTTTTCGCCTCATAGAAGGTGTGTGAACGAATTGCAGACAATCACCGGCGTGAAACTATTTCTGGTAACGCGGAGCCCGGAAGTATCTTTATCTCATCGCCCAATAGGGGCTAAGATGAGATATTGTAGTCACTTGACTAGTGGAACTGTATATTGTACTGTGTATCCATGAGAGAACGTTTGCCATGGAAACGTTTGGGATGGATGAGAAGCGACACCCAAGGGGGACCCCATGGTAGAGTGACCACGGGCACAGGTGAGTCCTGTTGCGTGGTATAAATGAAAACGTGTCCGTGCCAATGTGTGTGCGTGTGTGTCTGGGTGTGTAAGTCTGTGCGTGTGTGCGTCCGGACCAGTCCAAATTATGGTTTTTCCAGGATACTTTTAAAAGTACATGAGGGATTAAGTTGAAACTTGGTAAGGTTGTGCATGATGCCAATATGTCCAAGATGTATTGATTGCATGGTACATTGAGTCAAATTTGCTGATTTTTGAGGAAAAAGCCAATTTTGCCCCAAATTTGATATTTCCAGTATATCTTGAGCAGTATTTGAGCATTTAATGCAAAATTTTGCAAAAACTTACATGAGAATGAAATATTCAAGGTATATCACTTTTGTAGTAAAGAGAGTGAAATTTGCTGATTTTTTAGAGAAAAAAAAGCCAATTTTGCCCCAAAATTTGTATTTCCAGCACATTTTGAGAACTATAAGACTAATTAAGTTAGGGCTCTGTAAGGACTTACGAAGAACACATTGCTCAACATAATATTACTGTAATGGTAAATCCAGTGAAATTTGCTGATTTTTTTAGGAAAAAAGCCAATTTTGCCCCAAAATTGCTATTTCCAGCATATCTTGAGCAGTATTTGAGCATTTAATGCAAAATTTTGCAAAAACTTACATGAGAATGAAATATTCAAGGTATATCACTTTTGTAGTAAAGAGAGTGAAATTTGCTGATTTTTTAGAGAAAAAAAAGCCAATTTTGCCCCAAAATTTGTATTTCCAGCATATCTTGAGAACTATTAAACCAATTAACTCAAAGTTTTTTAAGTACTGAGCAATAAACTATTACAAATTCCCATGTGCAGGCCCTGTATTGAAATCAATGAGCATATTGGCGATGAGATACGCAACTCCGTGGATTGCCCTCTTGTTGATATTGTTTTTTACCGTTTAAGAAAAATTCTTAAATTCTTATTGCAAGTTTTGAAGCAGTCATATTCATTCTCGTAACAGATTAACCAACTTGAAGTTTGACGAGGTATGAGGCTTACAAACCTGTCAAAAATAGACCATGATTTCAGCTTTGATAAAGTGACGTTCATGTTTAATGTCACCGGTGATTTTCGTAGAGTTATTTAAACTTTCTTGATATCAGTAAATTTCAATCCGCTGTGCAGCTTTTACAGGTAACATCTGTCGTCATACTTTTGTGTTTGTAGGTCTGTAAAGGGAAGTCAATTGAACTAATCCCCGCACTCAGCTAGTAGTATTCAGTGCATGACCTAAGTTAAAGATCACTAATCCAACCAATTGTCAATGACTTAGGGGTTGCATGACGTCAGAGTTCACTGTGACGTCACACACACCCAAGATGAAGGAAAAATAAATATTTAAGGTGGTACACCTCCAATTGTATGACGCACGTCTGTCAGAAAAGTTCACCCTGCTCGGGTGAGCACAAAGAAGAAAGAAAAGTGTTTCAAATGTGTCATGTGGAGGTGTGTGCTTCTATCTCATCTCCAAGTAGGGGATAACATATTGAGATATTGTAGTCACTATGTTAGCGGAGCTATATATTGTACTGGAGTGTACATCCACTGGAAAATAGTTGCTCTTAAAACCCGTGGACTGGATGAGTAGCGACACCCCTGCAGGGGAACGACATGATAAAGTGATCTTAGGTACACTCGGGTCCTGTTGGGTGGTAAAAGTGACTAGAATGTCAAAGGAGTTTGTGATTCCTTGCCAATGTTTGTTAAATCAAAGGACAATCAACATACCAATTTTGAAGTTCAATCACCTTATTCTTTCTGAGATTCCATGACCACACAGTTTCCAAACTATGACTTTAAGCAACTTTCCCTTGAGATAATGTGTTTACACGGTTTTCAAACTAGGACCTCTACTGACCTCATTTTACCTTTGACCCCTTCAAACTTGACAGAGATCATCTACCTGTCAAGTGCTACCAGTGGTTTAGATTTTGAAGTTCCAGCAACTTTCAGTTAGTGAGATATCCTCCTCAATAGATTTTCAAACTCCCCCCCTGTTGACCTCAAATGACCTTTGACCTTTCTGAAAAAGAATAGGGACCATCTACTAACAACGGACTGTAAAGATACCAAGTCTTTAAGTTCAAGCAACTTTCCCTCATTGAGATCACGTGTTTGCAATGTTTTCACACCTTGACCTCTACTGAACTCGTGTAAACCCATGGATAGCCTCTGTAGAGTCTGCTTGGGCTGGAAACTTTCTGCTCCTAATCTTGGTTCCGCCACCTCTGAAGGAACATCCATATATAAACAGTACTGCTCTTCCGGAATAGTGTACCCTTCATTGATCGCTGCCCTCGCAGACTCTAGACACTCGTTTTAATTATGCACACAACTTTTAACTAAAACCATTGTTTTTCGCCACCAAATTCGGTAGAAGCCAATCACGGCCATCGTGAGAAATGATGGGAGTGATGATGGGGAAAGGACCTTTGACTGATTAGCTACGTAAATATCATGGTAATAATCTACTATCCTTCAACTGTTTCAGGTCTCTCTTAGCGATATCCTATTTCTGCCCTAGGCAAATCTGGTGATAAGGTGAAAGTTAGCCTAGGTACCATTACTTTCTCTCATTGTTCGATCGCTGCTATTGGCTTATTTCATGAGACCAACGCGTAGTATTTTAATATGTATTAACCGTAACGTCAAACGTGACTATTCATTTGTACATAATTATATCGAGTGTCCAAAGTCTTTCCCGCGAACGGCTATCACAGCGAAACGCTATTACTAGATGAGTTCATATCCTCGGTTGGGTGTAAGTAGGGATCGGCTTTCTAGCAACTCCCTAATATAAGAAGGCTGCAGCTTAATTTAAAGGGAAATAGGGCGTTTGTTTTACAGAAAACATCCATATTTTTAAAACCAATGTTTGTGGATGCAGAATGATAGATTATTCAAAATAAGGAAGGACAGTCGTCTTTTTTTTTCAAGAAATAAGTTTCTCACAGATAGAAACTCAGTTATTTGTTGCTCAACACTAATTTGTTCACCCAAACTTTTCAAAATTCAAATGATTCATCTTCTATTACTCATCACATGCATAACGTTTTGAGCAGACAAAGCCTTGGCAGACGTTCATTGATGAAACTGAATGGTTTAATAATGACTAAAGGCTATTTCTTTAGAATGTCATGTTGGTGTATTCTAAACGCCCTATTTCCCTTTAATTGCAGCTTAATTTGCCGAGAAAGACTTTGCAAAGTCTACCCCATGGACTCCCCAGAGATAATCCACTTGTTAAGTGCTACCAATGCTTAGAGTGTGAAGTTCCAGCAACTTCAAATGAAATGACCTTATGACATGTGAAAGAGCGAATTATTACGGAAAACGACATCTATGAGATGTGCAACTCCTTGGATTGAACTTGTTTTGATGGCACAATTTCATTTTCGAGAGTTTTAGAAAATGTAGAGTAAACTACAACTGTGACATTTCCATTGAGTAAACTGTGGGCAAAATTGTTCCAACGATTTACACATACAGCTCCAGCGGACACATGTTACCGGGGTTTTACAATCACGATCGAGCTGCGGGATGTTGCGTAAGTGCAGAGCGTTATTTATCTCTATGAAATCCTAAGCTTCGTTATTATGCGGGTGCTTGTATGTGTTTGTATGTGATTGTATGTATGTTTGTAAAGCCTATCTTGTTAGCACTATCTCTCAAGAAGTAAAGCTTGTGCAGATGACATGCTTAGTGTGTGGGTGTACCACATTAAGTACGAGAAGCCTTTGGTGCAGGTCAAGTGTCATTTGTGGTCAACAGAGATCAAATAGTGAAAACCTTTAAGGTTATAAATATTACAATATCTATATATATTATAGATATTACAATATCTCAAGGTGGAAAACTTAAACAGATCTCATGTTTGATATGTGGGTGAGCCGTATTGAGTACAAGAAGCCTATTGCTATTTGTGGAGGTCAAAGGTCATGGGGTCAATAGGGTAATATAGTGAAAACCTCGTAGACACGTCATCTGAAGAAGAGAAACTTGTACAGATCTCATGTTAGGTATGTGGATGTATCTTTTAAGGCTTGTTCCTGATGGAGATCTACGTCTGTTGGAGTCAATAGGGTCATTAAAGGAAAACACTGTAAACACAATATCTCAAGACGGAAAAATTGTGCAGATCTCATATTTTGCATGTTGGTGAGACTTATTGAGTACTAGGAGCCTTTTGTTTTTTGTGGAGGTCAAAGGTCATTTGGGGTCATCAGGGGTTAAGTAGTGAAAACCTTGTAAACATGATATCTCAAGAAGAGACACTTGTACAGATCTCAAATTTGGTATGTGGATCTGATTAAGGTAACAAGCTTATAGTTTTGGTAGAGGCCAAAGTTTATTTGGAGTCAATGGGGGAAAACCTTGTAAACACAATATCTTATTGATCTTGTACAAGTTTCATTTTTTATCTCATTGAGTGAAAATATCCTATTTTTTTTGATGGAGGTGAAAGGTCGTTTGAGATCAACAGGAGACAAGTCCAGATGACCTTGTAAACATGATATCTCAAAGAAGAAGCTTGCACAAATTTGATATTTGGTATGCAGTAAAAATCTTGGATACATCATCATCGTCATACATATCTCTGTAGTCCTCAACTTAGTCATCAAATTAGGTCAGCAGATGTAATAAATTGTTCATCTCAATTGGTGATATGATCATTACTGTTACATTAAAATCACCAAGTATATTAAACTTCCTCGCCTCATACAATATATATAATTCACTTATAATTCCTCATAATTAATTCATCCAAAGTACAATGCATTTGTGAATACTAGTTATTCATTCATCCAACCCGGCCTAGGTATAGTGCAGCAAGACATTGTATGTACGGTATGGCATGGTGTTGTATGGTATGCTAAGGCATTTCATAGCATGGTATGCTAGCATTTTGTTTGGTATAACATGGAATTGCATATGCCATATTATGGTATGGTTATGGATTTGCCGTGGGCCTATAGCATGTTATGATATTTCCCGTAATATGGTTTAAGATGGCATCGAATTGCATTTTATTTTGCATATATGGCATAGCATAAATACTGTTCATACATACTTGGGAGCTATTCTCAACTTCTATTGGCCTGTTTCAGTCAGGTGACCGTGGGTTATTTGCTAGATAAACTAGGACGATAGATCACGGTAAAATCATCGGCGGATGAATACAATAAAACGTAGATCATTAGTGTTTTGTCGTCTTCTATCACACAAAACCGTGCTGATAGCACCAGTGAAATAACAGTCGATTTGAAGCACGTAGGCCTAGAGCTAGCCTAGGGCCTATAGGACAGCTGATAAGTGAAATAAAAATGTACGTAAATATAAATCATAAATAAATATACGTAGGACTAACAACAACACAGTGATAATGTCAGTGGTAGTAGTGTAGCGGGCACAAGATTCGCCCCCCCCCCCCCCCGAAAATAATTTGACTCAATGAGGTAGCAGACGATAAATACAGAGGGCGTAGCTGCAAAACCAATAAAGTGTGTGACTAAACGTTGTCGTCCAAATAATTGGTCTCCGACATTCCTTTCTTGTTTCAGGTGAGTAAATGTCTCCATTCTGCCTAATGTGTTGATGAGGGCATAGTTCATGAGTAGAGAATTACATGTCATGTTCAGATTGCGTTGTTCATGTCAAATTGATTCGATTAAACATCATATGGCTCGTTTCAATTTCACTCGTGATTTATTTGTAGAATGAAGCCTAATGTTATGTCGTGACTGTGTTAGGTTGTCACGTGCACTGCTTTAGTGTGTCGACCAGTCTTGAGAAGAAAACCGTAATAATTGTCCAAATATGCATTCCTTTAATCATTTAGGATAAAGACAAGCACATTATTATCATCAGAGTTTGTGGATCTTTTACTTGCAGTCTTGATGTATACATATCCAGTATTTACTCGTTTTTTGCAAAGATTTAAACATAACTTGGTATTACAAGAAACTAGTAGTAGAATGACCATTTAGGCTAAGCAACGGTGCGTGGGTTAGACGCATCCTTTGCATTCTGGGACTGTGGGAGATCGCTCTCCCAGGGGAATCCCCCTCAGGGGTGGCCTCATCAAATAACTTTTAGGCCTATGTACATTCACAGGGTTTCATGCATGCTGAGTTTATGTTATGGAGTGATCTTATCTCAGCAATTATTGCATTTGGTCACATTGTTATTTTGGGCAACCATATATTCAGGGATGGCCTGAACTAATGGTATGTCATGTTACATAGTGGGATAAATGTGAGATTCACAGATCATCTCAACAAGTATTCTGTGATTCTGGCTACTGTTGAAAACTCTCAGTGTCAGAATAATTCAGGGATCATTCTAATTGCCTCTGCTGAAATTATTTAAAGGCTGTATTGCATCACCTAAGCTATATTTTTACCTCCCGGAAAGGAAATTTTCAACTGGTGCTAAGTTACAGTACTCTTAGATTGACAGCAAATTCGAAAGATGCAGAGCAGCTCGTATTACACAGCGTACACAGGGATCCATTGTTTTGATTGCACATGTGGAGGAATTTAAGACAGGCTGAGGGAGGGACTAGAGGTAGATGGTTGGGAGAATTTAAACTGTCTGGGGTGATGAGTTTTTGCCTTTAACCTGTATGTTCTTATGTTCTGCACAACTGCACTCGGGTAAAACACAATAAAGTTTGTGACTAAACGTTGTCGTCCAAATAATTGGTCTCCGACAATCATTTCTTGTTTCAGTGTTTGTTGAAGAACACGGTCTCCCTCCTTGGCTTGTGGCCCATAGGGTGTCTGGTTAACAATAGTCTCACCTCTGTAAGTTTCAGAATGTTTCGCACCAAAGTGTATTCAGTATATTTTGAACGAATTTGATGTAGCACTCTGAGATTCTTTTTTTTTTTTTCATTCATTCATTTCTTCTCTCCCACGATTTTACGGAGAAGTCGAAAAAGTCCTGAAGTCCTTAAGCAATAAATCGTATGGACTAAGGACTGCCACCGTCCATGGCAAAGGGTCCGCACAGAGTCAAATATCATAGGCCTAAGACTCCATAATGTTATGCAATACATGAAGGTTTTTCCAACGAAGTCAAACGTTACTGCTGTTGCTGGCTGAGAATGAGACGTCAAACCTTTCCAAGCGTTTCTCTAACTATACCGTTCCAAACATCTGTAACTGTCTTTATCGAAACTTAGTCTTGTCAATCTTAGGTAAATTCCAACGTTTGACTTGAGGAAAATAAAGCACTGTGAGCTTTCCATACACAATGAGTGAATAGGTACGTACGCTGAACCACAGCATGCGCACACTACATACCACACTGTAGTGCTGAATGCATTGCTATATCGTTGCTATTCTTTTGTTATTCATTTTGTTTGAGTGTTACATTGTGTGTCGCCCACGAACATTGTTGACACATTGTGAATCTTGTTTCCCCTTTCTCGGGGTTCGTTTTCAAGAAAAGTGCGATCACTTAAGAACCAAATTTTGCTTTGTTTTCGTCTTTGTTATCAAAATCTTGTTTGTATATATGAACAAGGTTAATCAACTTTGGACCTGTCTATTACGGAGGGAGAGGGGGATTAATGCTGTCGCTGGATACACTTGGGCCCCCGATCGGGCCCCCGATCGTGCCATCAACACTGGACAGTGTATGACAGGCAGTCACTCACCAACCCAAGCTATATTTTTGGCTTGGGGATAGCAAAATTTTCAACTGGTTCTTTCCCAGCAAAGTCGAAAGATGCAGAGTAGCTCATATTACACAGCATACACAGGGACCCATTGTTTTGATTACACATGTGGAGGAATTTAAGACAGTCTGTGGGAGGGACTAGACGTAAGCGGTTTCTTAAAATTGAAACTGTCTGGGTGATGAATTTTTGTCTTTTACCTTTAATTAATTTTGAAACGTTAAAATGTGCAAAACACCGGGCAAGATAATAAAGAAGTCCATGATCATCACATTCCACCCCCCCCCCCCCACCCGCGTATCTTATCCTCAGTTAAACATACATGACGATGAAGATACCCCCAAAATTTCACTCGTATCTGTCAATGTAATGCGATGACATGAAAACATGGTAACCACTCTGAATGTATCATGAAAATTTAATGTCGACGGTATCGAGCCAACCTCAAATGTGTACGCGAACATACTATGATACACTACTGGCGTATTCAAGTGAATTAAACGAACTTTCAAACAAAAAGTCGAAAATGTAGCAATCATTTCACACGATGTAATAAAGTGTTGCAAAAATAATTTGCAGTTTGAGAAAAATCGTTGGTGGCTGAGAAGTTGTATTGCTTGTTTCCATGGACACTAGACTCAAAAACTGCCGCCATCGTTCCGCTGTGCTGATGGTGCGAGGAGCCATGATGGAATGTATAAATATACAAACATTTCAAAGCGAGTCTCCCTGATGAGTGTGCACGTGGATGAAAATACATTTCGGACGGATCAAAAGTCTTGTCTTCCATAAGTTATTCATAAAGATCAATATTATTTACCAAGTTTTTTGGTTATGACGTCACGGGGGTTACGAACAGTATCAAGTGAAGATTATAGTGCAATGACTTGCGCAAAATAACTTATTTCGTCCGTTTGTGTTTCTCACATCGATCTTCCTTACGCACATTGGCGGCTCAGGAAATCAATTGATAGAGTAGACCTGAAATAGATCAGCCAACAAAAAATGGTAATATAAAAATGAAAAATAAAAATAAATGGAATGGTCACACACACACGAAACTTTTTTAGATCACACGTACACCTAAGTTAATTGAATCTTGCTGCAAGCGAGTTACATGTAAAGTACAAGAGTTGGAACAGAGACAGAGAGAAGGAAAAGGTGTGAATAAGAAGAAAAGGCAAGGGATCAAATAGATACGTTACCAAGCAGCAAGGAAATTCAGTCCAACCTTTCACGTTACGACTGAAACCCTGGACCGTATGGACAAGTTCCTTTTGTAGAGGATCGTATTGATAAATGTACATGATAAATGCAGGTTGTGGGTTCGGATACGGTGCGGGTGAGTCAGAAAAGTGAAAAGGGATGTAAGAAGAACAAGAAGGGTGTAGTGGGTAGTGGTGGAATGGCTACAGAACCACTTTTAAGTGGTGGGTCATCGTGTTACCACATGCAGGCATATCAAGTGAAGTAGTCTCTCCAATTTACGTTTTTATTAAGTTTGTGAAGGGCATTAGCCATGCGCTGAACTTTGATACTAGTAATCCACGCTACACATTGTCAGTAAGTGAATCTCCAAGTCGCTGTATTTTCACGCTTTAAGCTCAGTCGTGGAATATTTCGTGGTAACCAGTGTATGGATTAAAGAAGTACTTCGAAAGTCTGTTGATAAGATTATAAAATCCTGACCAGATTCCTGGCAAGACTTACGGAACATGCACACAAATACACGTATAAGCTTTTAAATTTTCACTAATCTGCAAATTTCTTGTGTGAAATGTCTTCAGTACACACACTCCCTTTCTCTGCTCTAGACTTGTGAGACACATCATGCAGCACATGTTATGTGCTGCATTATTTGGATAAGTTTGCGTGTCAGAGTTTTGAGTGTGTGACGTCATATACGGGGTTTCAGAGATTGTGAACAGAAACAAGTACGTATAATACTAACTGAACTTCTCACATATTGATCCAAAATTATATTGACGTATATTTACGAAATTATCAACTACCATTTGCAGTTTTATAACAGACACACTTCTGACGATTGAAGGTGCATGCACCTTATACCACCAAGACATAATTCCTCGGCCACACTGTAACACATCCAACATAATAGACTTTAATTACGAGAAAATCAAGCTTAAACCCTTTCAGACCCCTTTGTGAAGAGTTGTGATTTTTTTTCTGTTGATTGTACAAATTCGTTTTTTCCTTATTTTGATGATGTTTTTTTCCGGTTTCATCTCTCCAGGGAATCAACTTGTTCAATATTTGGAATGTCGGTAAACACTCTTCTCAAAGATCGCCTGATAAAACAAGAAGACATTCCGATGATACGATTGGTCAAAAGTCGAAATCTGTTTGTTTTTTTTTGTTTAACTTTTCTTTTTCTTTTGGCGGTTATCCAAGATTATACACACCATCCGAACCTGAGAGATGAGAGCCTCCAGGCTAGGTGTTCATAATTTCCTAATTCCTTTTTGTAAAGGAAATATTTGTTAAATAGCAGATTTAGTAACATTGAGGCAATCTTTCGGGAAACATTGTTTTCCTCACGATCGGCAAATATTTTTGGAGCGGAGAAAGGAGAATTATGGAAAAACTCACGTTTTGGCTGTCTCCCATAAGACAAGAAAGGAAAAAGCATAAAAAGGAAATAGATGGGGCTGAAGTATACAGATTCCACTAAATAACCAAATATATATAATTTTAATTTTCCTCTTTCTTCAGTTTTTGTATATATCGGTGAAGCATTTCCCTTCCTTGTGTGGCGTATACTGAATATAGCGTAACAATTGTTCTTTTACATAGGCGTACCCCATTTATCGTTCGGTGCCCGATTAATATTTACGACATTACTATTCAATATTTGTGAATTTAGAAAAAACCAAGAGGGTGAAAAGAAATAATCTTCAATAATGTGAAATGTTCAGTAATGTGAAATAATGTTTTTTATTAAACCCTTTCTTTGGGGGGAGGGAATGAGTTCATTCCAAGTGGTCGTGAATAGATTTCAGGTAATAATGCAGTGGTTGACAGATTTCATTCAACTTAACCGTTCGTTTCTTTGAACAAGCCAGTGGAAAGTATACTGGTCATGAAAATTTAGTTGATCGGAAATGCTGATCGCTGACGCCCGAATAATGTGAGCAGTGCTACTTTTTTCACTGATACTCCAATTTCCGATACCGATCAAGGAGTTACAAATTGGAGTCAATTTTGATTACACCAATAAGACCTGTACTGTCGGTTGTAAGTTCATTATGTGGACACGGTTTACTTCGTGTAAGAAGAACCGTTGATTTTCAAATATGATTTGTTTTTTACTAATCTTAAGCCATTTCCACTGCTCTTCAAAGTGGTTACTGTCATTTTCGTCCATTGAATGAGGTATTCCGTCCATGAGTAAAAGCGTAAACATGTTAAAGTAAAGAAAAACTTTAAACCAAAGAAATAGAGGTATAATTTTTCGGATACTGCTGATTTGTTGGGTCAACTTTGCTACTAAGAGGATGTCACAAACTGACCACGAAATATATATTAATATATATTATTATTATTATTTCACTTTCATTGTCAGTCCATCAAACATTGGTTTCATATATATAAGCCGCTTTAGAAATCGCACAAAAAGAAATGCAACAATGTTAAGTCAATACATCTGTAATCTACCAGAACAAAATCCGATTATTCCATCAAATGAAGAATTGTTGATAAAGTAAAGCTTGCAAACATAGAAAGGAGCACCTATTGTGCAAGTTTAATCCAGGCTAAACTGAAATTAAAAAGAGTGGACACTGTCCTTCTACCTCATACAATGCTTTTATCCTGAAGAGTGAGGTTCTTAGATTCTTACAAAACAAGTTTAGAGATATGGAATTTTAATTTTTAAATTGACTTTAGCATTTTAGAGAACACAACCATATTACAACAAAACTAAGAAATGCAATCTCCGTTTTATCGAAAACTATTTCCTCATGTTCAAACCACAACAGTGCAAAAAGTACCGAAAAATACCGAATCCATTGTGCAAAAAAAAAGCCGAATTCATATCCACATGCCGACATGCCAGTAAGTTTCTATTCAACAAATACAAGAAGCACAAGCTCCAGTCAGTCGCTTCACAACAGCTGGTGAGTGCACAACATAGGTCCGGGTGCAACAAATTCACTAGCGTACACAAGGGGGGGGGGGGCATTGGGCCATCCCCCCTTACATTCCCTTTTTTTTTTTTAAATACTGCATATCTTGCTGAAAATATCAGAAATGAACGGGAATTGACATGATTAGTATCAATATAGGCCTACTATATAGGTAAACTTGAGGGAATACAGGCCCGTAGCCAGGGGGGTCGGAGCGTTCGAACGACCCATCCCAAGTTGAGGGAGGTCCATTTTTTCCAGCCATGTGTTTGAAGGGTCAGCTATGAAATATTTTCTTATCTTGACATATCGTTCACTTTTAGCAGGAAGATAAAACCTCTCCACTTATGTCATAAAATGTATACAGGCCCAAACTGACCACAATATATCTTCACTAGATACATATACTATGTGGGGTGATGAGATAATAAGCTAAACCAGAAAGTCAAATGACTTCGTGATTCCTTGCCGATATCTACTTTTTTCAGACACACACAATCACTTACCAACAAAAGCAACTCAGTGGAGAAGGGAAGGGACCATGTCAAAATGAAAAACACCAGAAAGCCAAAAGGCTTTGTGAATCCTTGCAACATGGTTATATTATAACAAACATGAATTATCCACATGACAAGTCTGAGAGCAGTTTGACCTCTCATGATCTCAAATGACCTTTGATCTCCACCCAAAAACAATAAGAATCATCTACTCAATATGACCAACCAACACGCCATGTATGACATCAGTCACAGTTACCCTTCCAGAGATAATGTGTTTACAAGGTTTTTACAGTTTGACCTTTGGTGACCTCAAATAACCTTTGATCTCCACCAAAAACAATAGGGATCATCTACACAATATGACCAACCCACACATTAAGTATGACATCAGTCACAGTTATGCTTCTGGAGATATTATCTTTACAAGGTTTTCACAGTTTGATCTTTGGTGACCTCAAATGACCTTTGACCTCCACCACAAACAATAGGGATCATCTAATCAATATGACCAACCAACAAACCAAGTATGACATCAGTCACAGTTACCATCCTTGAGATATTGTGTTTACAAGGTTTTCTCATTTTGACCTCTGGTGACCTCAAATGACCTTTGACCTCTACCAAAAACAATACGGGTCATCTACTCACTATGACCAACCCACACACCAAGTATGAGATCATTCATGGTTACCCTTCTTTAGATATCGTGTTTACAAGCAGCGTCACACACACGCGCGCGCACACCCACACATACACGCGCACACACACGACATCACCATCGCATAGATTCCTTCGGCCTTCGGCAAGGAATCAAAAACACGCATTCATGGTTATGTCATTGTGGCTGGGGATATCATTGAACTAGATACAATAAAAAGCCCGGGACACACTGCCACGTCAAGCTGCGACACGACGGCGACCACTCACCGCGTCTGTTGCAATCGTGGCGGCGTGATCGGTTCCACGACTAGAGTTCAGTTGTGTCGTAAGCCGTCGCCGGGCCCGATTAAATTTGTTCAATTGTAGTCGGGTGCAGTCGGTGCATTTTAAGCCCTGTTCAAACCGCCACGACTACCAAAGTGTCTACTCAGGCGAGTAGCCAAGGAGGGGCGATGGAGGCGATCGCCCCCCCCCCCCCCGGCCATATTGTGGTTTTTTTTTTTTAGGACTTCGCCAGAAATACCAAGGAGCATAGGCATAGCCAGGGAAAGTAGGGCGAACAGGGCGACCCTGCTTGATCTCATTTTCGCTTTTTTTTCCCCGCGATATCGCTAAATAGTAATTCCGTCAATTTATGCGGCAGGCCTACCAAGGCAGGGGTGGACTGCAGGGTTTGGAGCATGTATGTCTGCATGTTAAACACCCAGGAAGGGCAGTTTTCATCTATCTGAGTGGTTTGTAGAGCCAAACGTTTCTTTGAATGCTCATCTCGGCATTGCTTCATTTTTCACAGACTAATTATTTTCTCAGTGATTGAGAAATTGTAGGTATGAGATCTATATTTCAAGGTTGGGTTCATGCAGCTGAAAAAAATTGGGAAGGGCTATTTCCGGCCATCTGGGGGGTTTGTAAAACCCAAAATTTTCTTGTACGCTCCGCGCCAACCGATGGTGGCGCTCCGCTTAGATAGTCTTCACGAGTTTTTACCCCCTCCCCTTGGAAGGTCTTTTAAGGTCTTCTTAAATGCTCCAGATTGCAGGAGATCTGCAGATTTCACAATTTTCCCAGGAAAGCATCCCCCCCCCCCCCGAAAAAAAGCCCTAGCAAAAACTTTCTTGTACGCTCCGTGCCAACCGATCGTGGGGCTACGCTCGGATCTTTCAATTGCAATAATTCCGCCAGAGGCTACGGGCTCCCCCTCCACAAATTCCTGGGTAAGCCACTAAACAAATTTGTAGGTTTGCCATGTGTTAGTAGTTCGACTCATGAATGAGTATGTCCAACCGGAAATTCCCGACAGTCGTCTCGTATCGACTTCTGATTGACTGACTTCTGATTGTTAAAGCGTAATCCGAAGTTTGGGCCGTGTTTTTACCTATACGGTACATGAACTCCATTGTTACAACAGTTACAAAATTAAACGTACACCACATTTCAGAGTCGCAGCTTTAGGGAGTCAGGAAGGAAGAGACAAAGTCAAGAATGCTAATCGGGATCATGGCAGTATCAACCTGTTTACAAATTTAACAACGGGGTTTGTTACATGGTGAGTCACTTATAGGGAGCGGGAGGGATTAAGTGGGGGATGTTTTAGAGAAAAGGTGAGTAGACGACGAAGGTTGGAGGGGTGGCGTAAGACTAATAAGTTTGGCTGGGTAAATAAAAGACTTGGCGAGGTGGAGATCAGTCCTCAGAGACGACAAAAATGATTTTATGGATTAGGCGGGGGAAGGGGAGGAAGGGGTGAGTGGATGGAAATCTAATATGCAGGAAATACGGACGATATAACAGACTTGGCTTTGTCCTGCAGGAGATCATCTCTGTTTGGTTCACTAAATTGGCTGATCCCTTCTTTAATTACGTGAAATTGGTGGTAAGTTTGAATACTTCAAAGTTACAGTCACTGGAATCAGAGCAGATTGCATTAGACATTGACTAAGGGAGGCAGGGTTGGCACTACTGTAGTGAAAGTACTGTTGATTATCACTGGACTTGGATAGATCAATGAGTTTGATCATAACATCCAAGAAGAAAATGCACGTGACGTTTAAACCCTTCTAAGGTGTTCCCCATGAAGCCATAGGAAAAAGATACCATCATACATCTGGTAGTGTACGTAGGTTTTGTGATCAAATAAGTCAAGCATGTCGGTCACAGTTTCCTACCCTAATGTTATAGTCGTGGTGGTTACCTCCATTTTTCGTTTTTTTTTTTTTTTTTTGTAGTGTTCAGCTAAGTTGGGTACTGGCTGGAGCCGACCACCACAGAATATCGTAGCTAAATCTTGCAGGCTATTTAGTATAGTATATATAGTATAGTACAGCACAGAAAAGTATAGTATACCATAGTAGGCCTGTAACATAGCACAGTACTGTATACTATAGTGTAGTATCCCATAGTAAAGTACCATAGTATAGTATACCGTAGTATAGTGCGTTATATCGACGGTAGTATAGTAAAGCGTATTTTAGTGTAGTGTAATCTAGTAACGCATAGTATTTAGTAACCTGGAGTACAGTCAGACAGTATACAGTATATAGTGCAGTTTTTAAACCTGTCGATCGGGGAAAAAGGTTTTATCACAGGGCATTATAGATCATTATTGTTAGTGCATACAGTCAGAGAGGGTTACAGGGCTCGGCTTGATGTCCGAGTGCAGTTGGACAAAAACAAGGCTCATTACACAGACGCTCATAAATTTTCAAGCAAAAACAGCAGGGATTACCGTACGTTAGTAATTGTCTACTGGTTGTCACGCAATACTTATCAGCACTACACAATTTATCTGCAATGACGCACTATTTAACAGTTTCTGCAATAACATATTATTACACAGTAACGGCTATCTGAAAATTGATCTAAAACGTCACTGAGGTAGGAAACTATCGAAAAGAGAGACAGAGATATGGGGGGGGGGGGGACATTTACGTAGTAATTAGGGTCAACTTGTACTTCACACCAGCACCAGAGGATGTTTCTTTGCCGTGTAAGATGCATTAAACTACTTATACGTTAACCCGTGGATAGCAAGCTAGATCTTGCGTTGCTGTCATCTGTTTAGCGATCTGGGTCATTGTAACTCAAACCTAAGGGCCTCCTGTGGCATGCTTAAAGATTATCTTGGGTTAACACATTTTAACAACACAGAAAAAAGAGACAATTAAAATATTGTAAAAGGCACCTCCGTTTTCTGTGACTGGATAAGTCCATGAAAGCTGAGGCGTGGTGTAGCAAAGCACTGGATGTTAAATGTCCATTAAATTGTCAGAATTTTTTTTTTCATTTTCACGCCACAGTTCACAGCCCGGGCCGGGCTTACAAAGCTGGCACAAGGAACAATTGCTTCAAGCAATCACAAAGCCTAGGCTATTGTGTTCTACTTTTTTTTCTCTTTTTTTTTTCTCTTTTTTTTCCTTTTTTTTTTCGTTTTTTCTTGAATGTTTTCTTTTTTTTTATTTTTATGGGATGAACGGGTGTTTCCCCTGTCTATGCCAGTATCTACACCTCCTCCACTCGCAGTATGGCACCTGACGAGTAATGTTTTTAGTATGACGAAAGAAATTTGTTGTGACTGACATGTATGCCTAGTTTGTTCGATTCAATTTTAATTCTATAATACTCTGTTCTACATTGATTACTTTTCCTGGGATTGCGTGCACTTCTTTATCCCATCCCTATACGTGGTACGGTATAAAGGGTTGAGATATTGTACTTCGTTGCTGTTAAAGTCGCCAAAAATGACACTTAAATTGTTGTGTAGCCTATACCCCTTGAAGTACGGTGGGTAAGTCCTTATGTGGAGTATCTCATGGTATACAAATGGCATGGATCAGGCAGGATTATCCACTGGCGTTAGGAGAGTGAGAAGGGGTGTCCAAATGTGTGTTTGTGTGTGTGCGTGTGCCATTGTTTTCTGGTGGGATCAAAGACCGAAACAATAGATTTTAGGTCCTCTGTAGAAAATTCAATAGATTTCTCCCGTCCTCTCAAGATTAGCAATAGTCTATTGTTAAGGATAGGGTTGAGGAAGAAAAAACAATAGAAAGCACAACGAGGTCCTCGAAATAAATGGAAAACAAAGTTGTGTGCTTGTGTTTGTGTGTGCACAACAGAAAGTTGGATGACCCTCAGACTTGGTGAATAGGTACCCGGGTATGAAGTATACTGTCTGCTCGACAGATGACGTCATAGGTCAAAAGTCACCGGTCATGAAAACGAAAACACAGATTTAGCATTATCTCAGTGTGAATATCCTAGAGTTATAAAACTACCATATATGCAAAGTACACGATACAAGAATCTTTTTAAAATATTGATGACTTCAACAAGTCTAAGATCACGGGATTAAAGGTCAAATTGGCAAAAATGCTCTAAAAAGTGTGTCACGATTTCCTCCCAGACGGTAAGTCGGATATACTTCAAACTTGGTGAGTAGGTGATCGGGTTTATTGTAAAGTGTCCGACCGAATGATGACGTCAAAAGGTCCCCGGTGGTGACAACCACCGGGGCGGGTCGGGAGGCTCACGTGGGGCCTATCGTCACTTACATACTAGGGAGAATTGTAGACTATCTGAACGGAGGGCCAGAAAATTTTTAGGAAAAAAATACCCTTAGATCGCAGGATATTGACTTTGCTGGCCCCCTTTCACTCTTGCAAAGACCCAAAATGGTTGCTGAGGAACGGAAGAGGGAGGGGTTAGATTGGAGGGGAATTGCCATCCATCCACTCGATACAATGCTGTAGTGCCATTTTCGTCCTGGATGAAGCCAGAGTTTAAGTGATGCAGAGTGGGTCTACCTCATTGGAAAAAGCTCAAGTAATTGTCGCTACATGCGACATATGATGAAGAATCTTTTAAACAGTAACAGACAGAAAAAATTTTTATGTTGTAGATTCTGTGATATCGCGGCACTCACGAAGTTGTTCATTTCGGTAGTGACTATACATGAACTCACTCAATAACTTTAACTATTCACCACTTCTCTCCATTCAAGAGCCATCTAAACATACGGCTCTGCTGGTTTGGATTTGTTCGAATCACTGCAACTCTGGACGCCACTCCCAGGGGCTTTTGGACTGCATGAAAGTGGAATGAGCGGAGGTATTGAACGACGTTCAAAACTCGAATTCTGTTCACCCAGCAACCTACAATCTGCGACAAAATAGTCGGAATAACCTCCCGATTCAATCTTGCTAGTGTGAGATGTTCGAGATATTCCAACGGAAGTAGTGGGAAAAGTGCCGAGGCACCCCCCCCCCTTGTTTTTCGAGGCCCACTTGGGTCAACCCCCACCTCGTTTTTCGAGGCGCCCTTGGCTCCCACTGTTTTGGGACGCCTCTTTTTATTTTGTATTTTACTGTAGACAGGACCAGCCAACTTGAGGGGATTGAGGAGGCCCTATTTTTTTTTTTTTTTTTTTCGCGGGAGCGCACTTTGGGGAATCTCCATGATATGGATAGAAACAATGACGCAATGTTAGGTTGGAACAGATTGAAAATGCACTTACTATTCAAGATTAGTGAAATAGTGAAAGTCTGGCGCTAGGGTAACGCGAGTTCCCCGAACACGCCCATCACTGTAAGAGCCAACCGATAAAAATAGTAGAGCGCCGCTAAACCCGAGCTTGAACGGAAGGCACTCTGTCTCCTACGGTGAGGACCCTAGCTAGGAGAGGTGCTACCTTAAAAGCTATGAGTTTGCTGGCCAAGTGCGCCTCAGAAAACGAGGCGCTGGCGCCTCGAAAATCGAGGCGGGGGTGAGGGGGGTGCCTCGGCACTTTCCCCACTACTGACGGAGCGACCGTCATTGTACGGGAGAATGCAGGGGTAGTGCCTAATTCACCATTGAAATGCAGTTGCAACTACTACGTAGAACTAATATTTTGTTCAAATACTTTTGTCTCAAATTGTAGCTACCATTTTTGGTTTCGATGATAATCGTAACCTTTGTAATCATGCATATGTGTTTGTGTACGTGTGTGTGTATGTGTATGTGTGTGTTTGTATGTCCGTGACGCCCTACCTTGTAAACACGGTATCTCAAGAAGGGAAGCTTGGACAGATCCCATATTTGGTATGTAGGTGTACCACATTGAGTAAAAAATCCCTATTGTTTTTGGTGTAGGTCAAAGGTCATTTGGGGTCAACAGGGGTCAAAATGTGAAAACCTTGTAAACACGATATCTCAAGAAGGGAAGCTTGGACGGATCTCATATTTAGTAGGTAGGTGTACCACATGAAGTGAAAAAACCCTATCATTTTTGGTGGTGGTCACCTAACACCTAACAAGTATACCAAACATACCAGGTGTAACCGGCAAAATGGATAATACGTCGTAAAAGGAAAGCCGTGTGAAGAAACCAATTGATACCCCCTCGCTTCTCAAGTTAAGTCGATCAGAGAGTACGTAACTGAACGGTACGTAATTGGAATAGTCCGCCATTGGGGGTTACGGAAAATTCCAAGACACATTCTTAAAGTTGTGTACGCAAAAGCTGTGCACCTTGCAGGGCACGTCAAACACAAATTAGCATTTTAGTAAAAAGAAAGAAAATGGTGACAATGGAACATCAAAATAAATAGCAATGTTTGTAAGACATAAAAACAAAAGCAAAGTGCGAGTCCGAGGAGTATTCCGAAATACCCCACAACTACCTAGAAAAACAGTTGAAAGGCCGATATGGCCGCACTTGCCACCATACATGATAACAACAAAAAGAGGAGTGAATTGTTTGCATGTTTCCATTTCGTTACTACAAATTGGAAAACATGCGTGTTGATGAAACACGGAGTAACATTTTCCCCGTAATTCCTGCCAAAAAGAAACCTCAGTCGTAAAAGCGGAAAAAAATAGCTAAATAAGGTTTGAGCCCATCTTCCTGTACAATCTCCCTGTCTGGTCTGTTTCGTTAACGTTGCATAGAATAATAGATTCGGCGCAAGCAAAGACAGTGTAACGCCGTAAGGCGCAAGACCGGTTACTCTACTTATAAAGCCGTAGCACGTCCATGGGGCGAAGCACCCGCCATTTTAGTAAGCAAACTACACATCGGCGTTGATGTGATGAACTGTGTGAATGTACTTACGATCGGGTTGCTATTGATTTCGACGTTATGGCCTTGGGGAAGAAACGTTCATCTCACTGTTCGGCAATAAATTGCACGAATCGGCAAAGACCGAACTTATCATTTTCAGATTCAAGGAGAGGTATGAAGATGATACCGGAAATACAGATTAACTCAAAATCAAAGAAGCCTTGCATATAAAAAAAACTCAAACCTGTTCTAAATAACCAACTGTTCCAACATGGATCATCCTATACACTCAGCGTTTTCTAAAACCTGTCAGATGCTATATTTCTGATACTATTTTGTCTTATGTTATATTGCCTTGCTACTTTTGTATATTTCACCTGAGGAGGAAGATGTGATATCTTCGAAAACGTTTGTATTAAGCTATGACTTTCGTTAACATTTTCGTGTTAATTTGCTCTTTCATCTGGTTCTTCAAGGTATGAAGATGCTTTATAAGCATACCATACCATACATCAAAGCTGCTTACTAAAATGGCGGAGGCTCTGCTCCATTGCATACTACGCGCAGTCTTGAACACTTTGGTGTGAGTAACCTGTCTTGCGCCTTACGGAGCTACACTGTCTTTGGTCGCAAGTACGTACTGGCCATATGAAACTGGCCGACACACGTACACATACAGTGCATACGTGTGCGAAGCAGTATGGCCGGAACAGGGCGTTGCTATCGTCAAACAGCAACTGCTTGGTCGGAACGAATGCCTACTCAACGTTTCTAAAGACAACTTTCTGTTGATGCAAACTGCGAGTGTTATTAAGGTTTTAGACTCCCTAAAGTAAGAAATTTCACTCACAAAAACCATCTTTGGATCTCACACGCTGTTTTGTTGTCTGTGTACACTTTGTACTGTAGTTACTATCACAATGTTCAGGAAAACAACATCGTATGTCGAAAGTATAAAAAAATATCTCAATCGGTCAAAACTGCCGAAACATTTGCATGGCATGTGCAAAAGACCCCAAACTAGTAATCCGCAATATTTTCGCAAACTTTAATTCGAATATTTCCTTCTACGAGATATTTTCGTTCAGAGTGACTTAGAACTTTTGTTGTAGCCTAACATATATTACGTAATACTGAGGTAGAGCCTATGTGTCTATGTTGTGCCCTACACTTACTGTACAGGAACAGACTAGACTAAGATTTTCAAGTAAATTTTGACCCAAGCTGTTTGAAAATGTGCTTTATGTTGCCTGATATATTGCTAAGCATATATTGGGTCATCGGGAACAGGATGGCATATTTTACACTAAAACTTTGCACATCCAACTTAAAAAAGGAGTGGAGAAAAGTTCACCATATATAACAGTGTAACGACAAACCAACACAATTTCATAACTCCAACTCAATGCATTTCAGACCAAGGTCAATCATATTGGCTCATAGCCACAGGTGATGGCTAAAGAATGTACCGACACTTCTAAATGTTCTACTTAAAACTTCCTAATATATTCCATCCCTAACCCCCCCCCCCCCCCTCCAATGTTTTTGGCACTTAATTTCTTCAAGTTAATGGTTGGATATTGTCACTTGTATCTGGATTCCTCACTATTTTGTTGAAAAAAAAATAAATGCATACTTTTTCAGGGTTGTTACAGAATATATCAGGTCTTTATTGGTGACAGAGTTAAAGTGATAAAGAGGATGTCTTCCTGCCATTTGATGATGGTGACATGTAAAAATAATCATTATTAAAGATGCTGTGGTAAAACTTACTTTAGCTAAAGCCATTTAGGTAAAGCCATTTCCCTTAAGCATTTTTATTGCTGCAACAATTTTTCTTAATCAAAACGGCTGTGTGTGGTATCAGCTTTACATAGACATTGCATGTACAGGGAACATATGTCCGTGCAATAACCAGATGGTAGGCTATGTGTAAATGTAGTAAGCAGTGGTTTCATGAAATTTCAAGTTACTGCTGCTACGGGTGTACCAAGTATGCCAAAGGAAGTAAGGAACATTGCAGTGAGTAGAGTCGGGTTGAACTTTAATGTAACTCTTACTCAGAGTACATTGTCACAGTGGGGAATTCTTGTAGACATATTATCTCAAGAAGGGAAGGTTGGACAGATGTCATATTCAATGTGTGGTTGTATCTCATTTAGCACAAGAACGTTAGTCTTTAATGGAGGTATAGAAGGTCATTCCATGTCAACAAGGGTCAAATTGTGAACATGTAGATATGATCTCAAGAGAGGAAGCTTGTGCAGATCTCACATTTCATATAAAGCATACGTAGCTCAATGTGACACATACTAATGCTATTATATCAGATTCCGAAAAAATTCTCTTAATCGGATCATCGAAACCACAATGCATTTCTGCGTTCTGGTTTGTTTTTGCACAGTTATTCAATGCGTGACGTGCAGACGCACTAGCTGCTGATATGGCGTCGATTACCAACCAATGATGCCATCAACAATAGCCTAATTGTTGTTGTTTGGCCATGGTAGAAGGCTTTCAGTGCACTTGACCATGAAGTATTATTTTGTCACAGAAAAAGTCAGGCTGATGTAGTGGTTAATCACGCTGGCGTATCATCGGCAATACACCCGATCGCATGTCTGCGCTGTAGATTTTCCACGTAAATTCGTGCCGAGAGAGCAAGGTAAGCGTCGATGCGTTCTGCGCATGCATATTTTTATGCCTGTAATGGCTTCTGTAAGGTAGTGGTGAATATGGTCTGGGATCCTCCCTCAGCTCCGTAAAAGCTTTCGAGAGAGCTCGCTGATGAGCCATCCCGAGTTCGAGAGCTCCTATCATTGCGACGGGTCAATTAGCTTCGACCGGTGTGAGTTGACTTTCAACGTTCAGAGAAAACATAGCCTCAAATGAGGCGTGGTCTCTCTTGCTAAAATTTACTATTTTGATTTAATATTAAAGTGATTGCGTGCCTAGGCAAAAAGTAAAAACATTGAAATTTCATCTCTAAAAGTTTGGTAAGGCTTTTAATTACACCATTCAAACGATCTGGGAAAATAAATAGGTCTCAGTTGGTTAATTAAGCCTTATGATTTCAAATTCGTCTAACATAACGACAAAAAGTGTAGAATACGATAATGTAGTGGTTGACAATTTTCATTCAAATCAGCGGTGCGCTTCTTTGAGCAAGCCAATGGGAAGCATGCTAGTGTTAAATATTCAGTTATAACTCAGGATCACTGACGCCGCGGCCAAGGTTGTGTTCAGTTCGTAGGTTATTTGTAAATACAGTGTTTCCTTTCACCAAATACTACAATTCCCGATACCTACCAAGGAGCCACGACTTGAGTAGTATGTTTTTGATACACTAGTGAGACCTGTACTGTTGCATATTCATTATGTAGGCGGTTATAGTAAGAACCGTTAATTTTCAAATATGATTTCTGTTTTTTACTGTTTTAATGCCAATCCCGTTGCTTTTCGAAGTAGTTACTGCCATTTTCCTTCATTGAAAGACATTGTCCGTTCATGTACGACCTCGCGTGTACATTTAAAAGTAAAGAAAAAGTTAAGATCAAACATAATCATATCTTTTTGGTTTTTCAGTACACACGCAATCACTTTAATGAATAGTATGCAGCACCAAATCCCATAGGAAGTTCTGTTGATGATGTAACGAAAGTCGTCCTATTTCGCTACATGCATTCCTTTATTACTCAAACTACTGCTACTGTACTTCAAACGGCAATGTATCGCTTTCCGTGCCACAAAATTATTTCACCTACGGCTCTCCAAAGGCCTCTCCAAAGTCTTGTGAAACAGGCACTACAGTAGGTTTAGGACTTGGCAAAAAAAAAGGAAGGGTTAGAACTTGGTCCAATTGAAAAGAAACGATTCGAGAAGACTTTAGACTTTACACAATAACAGAACAGCAACCGATGGAGTTTCAATTTCTTGAATAACTTTGCTATTATCTTCCGTTCTAATCCTAACGGAAGATAGACACGGGTCAGAATTCTTCAATGTTTACTAAATTGTTGAAACACAAATAACAGAGAAAGGGAAAAAAAGGGGGGGGGGGAGAAGAAGAAATTCATTTAGCAACACACCAACATAAATAATTATATCTGCGTGTATGTATATCGATATGACAAAACTGGTGGGACACTTTCACATAAACCTACAACACAAACAAATTCATTGATCTTCCAAAAACAATACTCCTAGACAGTCTCAGTTCTTAGCGACAATTCAGGAGGAAATTTTGAGAGGAAACTGCTCATTTTTAAATAAGTTGCATAACTAATAGTATTTAATAAGTCCTTTAGATGAAAGGATTTTCGTATTAAAGTAGTGTGAACTTAGACTATGAACATAATAAGTGTATTTACCTATGTTTCCTATTATTTCTTGGATTCATTTATTTACACTTGCTTATTAAATGGGAATCACGATCAGCGAGTTTTGCCACAAGATGGATGTGGAAAAAGGGAAAACTCATCCATTCATTATGAGAGCTAGGAAAAGTATGTTGTGTTTTGTCTTTACCCTTTTTAATAATCATTCTTGATCTCTTATTATGATGAAACATTATGAAAACCTTTCCAGCCCAATATCTTTTTGATCTTGTCTTCAGTGTATACAGGTCAAGCAAGTGACAATAGCACTGCCTCTCGTGAAGGTGACCGTACATCGAACCCTTTCTGTTGCAACATAATATAACGCATGCTCGAATATTTACGATTGCCGCAAAACGAATGAGCAGCACTACACACACTGAAAGAAACGCAAAGAAGAATACTCACAGACAAAAGAAATGGCTTTCTATTTTTTTTTTTTTTTTTTTTTTTGCTCCTCTTAATTTTATTTTGTCATTAAAGTGAATGATCTTTCAGCTGCTTGCTACATAAAGGCTCATAATTTTCTACTCAATGTGGTACACCTACATGCCAAACATGAGATCTTTCCAAGCTTCCCTTCTTGTGATATCGTGTTTACAAGGTAGGGCGTCACGGACATACACACACACACACACAAAACGGAGAGCGAAAGTAAAGATATCGCAAAGAAAGAAAAAACAGGAGATGGGGGAAATTAGGAGAAATGAAAGAAAATACAATAAGAGGCTTGCACTAGGAGGTAATAGCTAATCGTGACTGTAATGAATACATCTTTATATTAAACTTAAACTTTAATAACGACTTTGAAGAACCAACTATAGGGTCCAGTGAATTCCATAATTTAGGACAAGTAAGTCTTACCGTTGCAAAGGATGTTAACGATCGAGTAAATGGTACAAGTAAGGATACATTATTTCACGTGGAGTATGTCTCTCTATATTTTTTTCATGAATTTGAAAAGTTACATTTGCATTTCCAAATTTTGCAACTGGTACTTAGAAATATCGAATCTTCTAAGCAATTTTGGTAGATTGAATAATGTTGGAGACGTGCTAACAATAAGAAGCATCATTAGTCTGACCACTCTTTTCCAAAGGAGAAACTTGCACTGTTTACTTAAAATGGAGATGCATTAGATTATCACACAGTAATGAAAATGGGGCATGATAATAGTTTGGTACAAAGACGGCAAAAGTGTCTGAGGAACCAAAGGTTTAATTCTGTACATGACACCAATAATCTTAGATATCGTGGATTTAACTTTCTAAAAATGAGGTTTACATTTCATTTGGTTATCGAGAATTACACGAAGGAACTTATTAGAATTTACTAAGGAAATGACCTAGTCAGAGATTCTGAGTTCAATATCGACCAACTAGTCGCTGATGGGGCGAAATGCTATAAAATTAGTCTTAACAATATTTCATGAGAATCATTGGATTTCAACCAAGCGGAAACGCCGTTCTGTGGGTGCCCATTAGTATTGTCCAGTTCAATGACATAATGTCGAATATAACGGTAGTTGGAAGAAACGCTTCGTCCCTAACAGTATCTACACGCGCCTGGCGCAACAATATGTACTGTGGCTTTGTTTGCTTTAAGGAGGGCACCCTTGATTTGTTATATCAGGACAATGCAAGCCTAGGGAGTCTATCTAGGAGCACCCTCAAACGGTGTGTGCGCGTGCTCGAATGTAAACTTTTCTGACAGAAAACTTTTCTGAACGAAACGTCTTGTAATAGTTGAAATGCTACTTATTCACTGAATATTTGAGTTTTATCGTATGACTTAGCATATTACATGATATTATTCTTATGCAATCAGTTATTTTTCCTACATCTTCCCTAATCATCGAAATTGGATTTCAGCCATCAGCCTCTGCAGGTTATTTAGTCAAATTCGTTATTGCCATCACTTCTTCAGTGTGATTCAGATTACCGGTTCCTCCATATTACTCTATTCTACTGTGAGTGGAAGAAACATGAATATCACAATATTTGAATAAAGTAAAAAAAGAGGCAAATAGAAACACACAAGAAAGGTCATCCGAATTAAACCCAAAACTGTTTAAGGTGATTCTTTTAAAGCCTGAATGTGACTGTCCTACGTCATTGAATATGCCGTATGCAGTGTGAATGGTGACCATTTGTAAGATTTAACTTTCAGCCACTTTTTGGCAGACCGTAACGGCTGAACGTGCGTTTGTGTAGATTTCGTGACAAGACTCTCAACTTTCCACTTAGCACAGCTAGTTGTCTACCACAGAGGTGCGGAATCTCGCTGAGTTCGACCGGCCCTTCGCTCTTAAGACCCAGAGTAAGGTGTCTGGGATTTCTACGAAGTTTGTCATGTTTAAATTAAGGCCAAGGTATCAACTGTGTCTTTGTTAGAACCAAGACTATTTACTTCTCCCATGTAATAAGTTCAATGCCATTTTCAGGAAATCATTTTAGAAGACCGCGCACAAGATTGTGTACTAGTTCTGTTTCAGCTAGTGTGTCTAAATGTAGGTGGGAACAGTTGCCTGAATGGTATGGAAATGACAATACACCGTTTAAACAGAGAAAATACCCTAATATTTTGAATATATTTGTAATTTAAATGAAAATAATATAGCACAAAAATTCTCAGTGCTCGAAACAAAAGTGTGTGCCTTTCAATATCTCACCTGCATGGTAACTGTCAGTCTTCGCACATCAGGGCAGCATGGAGAACACTTTGCCAACAACGCTACCCTGAGCTGGCCGTTCTGAGCCAACTATTCTGTGCTCCATGGTGGAATGGAACACTGGCAGTTTCATTAATAAGTCGATCATGCCGCCTCCTCCCACTAACTTCCCACGTCGGTGATCAGTAACAGAGTAATTACAGAGGCTCATTGAGTTGTTTTGTGAAATGCACTATATTTTATAAGCCGGTCAAGTGTCCGTCACATACTTATGATAAATTGTCAAACAAGAGGACCCCAATATTTCATATACAATGGAACATTATAGCAGTGTTGTAGTGTGAGTACAGGATCATGAGTACGGGTACGGGTACCATGATATGAGTATGGGTACGAGTACGGGTACGACGGTCATGAGTACGGGTACGGGTACGGGTATGAGTCCGAAGGAAACTTCATCATGAGTACGGGTACGAGTACGGGTACAGGGTCATGAGTATGGGTACGGGTACAGAGATTTACCATGAGTACGGGTACGAGTACCAAGTCACCAGTATTGGTAGAGCTACCTGGTCATGAGTTAAGTACAGGTATGGGTATAAGGTAATGAGTACGGGTTCCAGCACTGCTTAAAATATTTACTGGATTATAATTGGTCAAGGTCTTGAGCACAATAAAAGAGGAGGTTCAAACAAAATTTGAACAAGATAATAAATATAGGTTCCAACTGGGGGCACAGATTCCTTGGTCATGAGAATGGATACAAATTTCCCCATCAGAGCCTCCCAAAATGTTGTTGACACGTACAACTCCAAATTCAACACAGACCCCCCCCCCAATTGACCCCCTTGGTTCCTTGGCTGGGTAACGGACTTCTTCAACATTTTGGACAGTAACCCCATAAAAGAAACTACCAGTTGATAATTACTTTCAGCCTTGGTTGCATAAATAGGGAAATATTTAATGTGCGTGAGGCTAGATGTTATTGTCAACATGTCTTTTACACATGCAATGGTAAATTGTATATAGTTAAGTGTGTCATGAAATGGTCTTGATACAGTGATGGCTTTATGAATTGCTTCACCTTGTTGTCTGTCTGTGATTAGGTAGGCAGGCTAGTGTTTAGACTATTTACTACAAATGTAACCGTGATTATAACAAGCAAAAGTAACTGAAATATACGGGTACCAGAGCATGAGTGTGAGTACGAGTATGGGGGGTACGGGTATCAAGTCATGAGTACGAGTGCGAGTACAAGGTCTTGAGTACGGGTAGGGGTCCAAAGGAAAACTGTGCCATGAGTACGGGTATGGGTACGAGTCCAGACCAGTGAGTATGGGTACGGGTACGGGTCCCAGTTCATGAGTACGGGTACGGGTACGAGTGCAGAAATTGATACTCGAGTACGGGTACGAGGAGTACGGGTACGAGTGCTGCAACACTGCATTATAGTTAACGATTTAATTTGGTTTTTGAAAATTCATGACCAGACACTTTTCGTGTTAGTACTATATTCACATGCACACAACCAGTACAAGTAACCGTAAACAAATCGAAAATTTTGACAGTTTTCATGACTATTGGATGTGAAACTTAAAAAAATTGTGCTAATTCTAAGTCTTGTCATGTGTTTGTACCCTTCAAAATTACTACAGTCTTTATTGATATCAACTCAGTGAGTCCCTTTAAATACTTCGATATCTACAGCAAAGTTGAATTACATGCCAAAGCTTCCACGCGTAAGAAAAGTTGCTTTACATTTGATAATCGATAGGTTTCATCCGTCCCACTCATCTGTGAATATCATAACTGATCTGAGTTTGTCATTCCTTAGATACTTTACATGCTAATCGTTTATACCCGTACATTTCTTCGAGGAGTTGGATGGCAGTACTTTTTGCAATTTCGTCAAAGAACCTCACCTAAGAGTTTGTGCACCAAAAGATTTAATGTGGTCTTACTTTTATTTTCATGAGGTTCTTTACTGACAATTTTTCCTTAACGCCGACATTTCCGACATTTCTTTCATTTCCTTAACGCCAACAGTAATTGTTACGTGTAAGTTATATATTGGTTTTATTCTCTGCTTGTCGTTAATGGTAGCTTGCTCACACGCGAAATTTGATAGTCAAAGGAAAGGGAATTTTCTATTCATTCATAGTTAGTGAGAATCCTCAATCCTATTGATCCATTACGGTCACGTGATCGTGGCTTGTCCTTGGATACCGCACAGTAATTTTAGAGTAAAATTACCCTCAGATGAACACAGTAAAACCGTGCTATGAGGTCTACTATCTTATCTTGATAACCAAACAATGGTGGTTTTATACTTTTTAAACGTTTTATACTTTGTCTATTGTGCAGAATTGTTGTCATCTTGTTAATCTTTTTACCTCTTCTTGGGGTTTGTTGTTTACATAGTTGTATTCTCCTTGATTAACATAATGCTAATGTTGTTGATGTGGCTATCCTTCGTTCCCCCCCCCCCTTCCCCCTTAACCGTGTCTGCCTATATAGGGACCTTTTATGAAAATAAAAAGTTAACTCCAGAATAAGAAGAGAAGAAAATACATAATAAAATGTATAAATGGTCTGAACGGTGCCATCACTAAGCAGGAAGTATGATGACTAATTATTAACATTTCAATGACCTGACTCTGGTAAAACAAACCTTTATAGCGCGCCCACCAGTTTCGACTTGATTCTAATAAGAAACTTGAAACGATCCTCAAGTCACGCATACCAATATTCATTTAAAGTAATGAAACGTACAGTACTGGATAATTACTGACTCCAAAGGAATTTTCAAAACCAAGCACTACAAGTCGTTGAAACATAACTATTTTGCTCGAGTTAAACTTTGATTAGAAATATAAGACTTAACTCATGCTACAATATGACGTGAACGTGAGTATCGACGGGGTGAGTGTCATGGTAACCCATTCCTCTCTCACCAACAAAGAGTGGCGAAGGTTTATTTTGTTATTCTTTGTTCTTGGCATTATACTAGCTGCTTAGGACCGTCTACCGTAGCGGGACCTTCTGGGAACAGGGACACAAGACAGCGAGGTCCCCCTAAGTCAATGATATCACAAACTTTTCTTTTTTTTTTCGCGCATGTAGTTATCTTCCCCTGAACTCTCTAGGCCCCTGTACATTGTTCACCCTGTCCACCCACCAGCAGTGGCTACCCGTCTGGTTACATTAGTTTCTTCACGGTCGTTTAAAGACGTGGAGCCAGTGCTTGGTAAGAAAGAGATGGCAAATTCCGATTAGAAAAAAAATTCTTAAAAGTCATGCGAAGTGGACAGAAAGACTAGCAAATTTATTTTACTTTTCACTGGTAATTAAACTGGTAATAAGGCGTTTGTGTAACAGAAAACAACGATATCTTTAAACGCAATGTTTATGTACATAGAATGACAGATTATTCAAAATAAGAAAGGACAATGGCCATCTTTTTAAGAAATAAGTTTCTCAGTCTCAGGAATGACCAAGCACCTATGTCAGTTACATACTAGAAATGAGCTACATGGTATATCATGTAAGATGCATGGCATCAATGGTGTAGCTTTAGGCATTTCCGCTTGTCTCTTTCGTTTCACCCCCCCCCCCCCCACCTCTTCCCTCTTTTCCTACTTGGATGTTGTACCTCACTCATTATCCAATGCTACCGTACACCTCTCAGTGAGAACGGTCTAATAACGGTGTAATGGTTCAGAGTCAAGCCGACCGTCTACATTCTGAGGAATGTGCATACACACACATGGCATGGGTAGCAAACTATGACATCGTAAATCACGCATCACCTGTGCGAAACTCTTCCCTTCTTTGACGAAACCGAATCATTGTGGTGATATTTTTCCTTCTCGTGTCGCATTCTTCGGAGTAATAAATCAGCGGGTCTTAAATAAATCAACGAGATCGCAAACATTTTGGACGAAAGGATATTGATACCTGGATCAGTTACCGTACGCTGAGCAACACGAATGGTCTGTTGGTAACTTGAGCCACTGTAAATTTCACAGAGCGACCTCACTACTCTTAAAATACCATCACGCGTCATACATACTTCAGGTATGGACAAAACTTTAAGCAAAATAATCTAACGATCACATTGTACACGTTACCAACAATAAAGAATCCAACTTGATCAACTGGAGAACTACCTCTCACCTCACTTCAGTCATGAAGCTTCTAGATAGGTCTTTACAGTTATCACAAAGACACTGGCTTAGCAAAAAAAATGGTGGCTATTCTCAGTGGTGGCGCTTGGTAGGAGGGGAGGGATGGGGGACCCCAATTTTCGGATGCTGGGCGCCCTGGCTACGCTTCCTTTTACTGGGAGATGGGCGTGACGAATGTTGCCAAGTTTAGTTTTCTTCAGTCACTTTTACCTCTGTATGTATTACTCCTCCCTGCATAAAACAAAAAAGGTTCATGTCATCTGCTTCGTTGTAAAATTACTTCCTTCGGCAAACTGTACACAACTATAACTTTGGCAGTCGCTGTTCTATCAGTCGCTATTCTATTAATTTTCAACTTTCTGACGCGTTCTGACGCCTGTCACAGTGGACCACTTTGATGCTGTATACCTTCCTAAACATAGGACACCTCTTACAACTTGGGGAGTTGCAAGCATTGTTCCACGTGCTGCTTTTTCATAGGGTAAAGGCAGGTGTGAATAAAGGTTCTTTGGATAACAACTAGAACTTGGATATATCACGTATAAGTAAAAGGGTGCTCTAAGCCGTGCCCATCCCTTAGGAATTAAAACTCTAATCCCTCCCGCGAAAATCTAAAAAGATTACCATAAATTAAAGTTTCCGATGTATCTCTTGGTGTGAGCCTGCGATTGTCATGCGGGGTAGGTGCTTCCTGAAAATAAGCAAAACATGTAAACTAACAATTTATATTAAGGTACCTGATTGTTATAGACCACTCTCACTTGCAGGCTAATGATCTGATTCCATTTACTCTGTTCTGATTTACAATACCCCTACCACCATATAATTGTTAATAAGTGTTTGTACCAGATTTTGAAAAGACTTTCGATAGTCTAAGAGTGATTTTTATTCAGTTCACACTTTCATACCTTAATTGGTGAAAGATGAAAATGATGGGTCATAAATTACCTCGCTTGTATTTATAATGTTTGCTATTCTACATTCTTTTGGCAAAAGTGAGTCCGACAATCATATTCATTGAGTCCTCTTTATAGTCTGCGCTGAAAATCTGTCCATAAAAACACCAAACAAGAGAAGTCTTAATAGGAACTTATATAGTAATGGTAAAGAAACAAAGATTATTATTATAATATATTCCCTATTTTCTGGACCGAAGGGAAAACTCTCTGAGTAAATCTTTTCTTTCCCTTAACTTTGATTTTAAATTGACCTCAGAGATGGCTGAGAATCAAATCGCCGCACATTTATCTATTCAGTCTCATATGTCCGCTGAACTAGTTGTGCACTTTTGTTTGATTGAGGAAGAACTGTAACATAGAACTTTACTTTTGGGGTTGCTATGTTACTGCTGATTTTATCTTGAACGATGAAAATCATTCTTTGTCTCTAAAAAAGGTGTGGTTTTCTGTTTTATTAATTTCCAAAAGCATCCATTTCATGAGCACACATAGGTCAAGTTTAATTAATTTATTAGCAATGGAGATTTTTTTTTGGTCAACCGATTTCAAAGGCTTCCCTGTTAAAAATTGCGGTAAATTTACAGACTTTTTTACTTAAACTTTTTGTGTTTTACTTTTAACAGAAATTTTCTGTATCTTTACTGACAACTTGTATGGCCACAATAAGGAAATGTTGTTTTACATGTCTTTTCTGTTTTTTTTTTAAACAGAAAATACTTTTTTTCAACCAGATTTTATTGCACTGGTAAAAATGTAAATTTAAACACATTTTAACAGTATTTTGTAATTTTCTGAATTCACATAAATGTGCTGTAATTTAACAAACATTCAGTTTGTCTTTGAACGAAAAAAAGAACAAACGCAAACAAACAAAAAGGAAATGACCCGAAAATCTCAATCTTCAAAACGCATCGTTCTGCCAAGTTTCAGTTTTTAAGGTAGTTTTTTTTTTTGCATGTCCATGCTTACATTGGCCGTTCACTTATTATGAAACATGTTTTCTTAGTTACATATATGGTAGAACTGATGTTTTTATCACATATTCAGAAAATAAAAAGAAATTACAAGGCCCTAACTTCAGAGCACCGATAATTGATATTATGTCAACTCCCCACACGCACCTATGCAATTGATCGGAACATATGGAAATGTTTCACAAAGTAACTGTAACTGTACAAAGTCTGTAAACTTTCACTTTTTGACGTCAAGCTCACTAGACATAAATGGATGGAGCCAATGTTATAAGCATTTTCCTATCAAAATGATTCCTGTTTCTTCGACTTATCATTAGTATTTTTTTTTTTTGCGTTTCTTTTTCATCAGATAATAAATCTGTTATTAAACTTGTCTGAAATTGGTTACAACCAATGTATTTGTATTCTCTGTAATATTATTTTGTAACAATTATTACATTATAAAAAGAATATGACTTTCCAATAACAACGTTCCCACAGATTTGCAATCAAAAGCAACTTTCGCAAAGTGTTTCGTGCGAAACGACTTGGGAAAAATACATTACGTTAAAATGCTAATACCTGTTATACGTTACTGACAAGAGTATGTTACGTAATAGTCTAGAAAAAAGTATAAATGTAGTGTCCACTAACGAATACTAAACTTAGGGAATGGGAACTGTAAATTTACATGACATTAAAGATAATAGAACAGGAAAATTAGGTTATTCGATTTTAGAGTAGACTTTTATCAACCAATTTACATACAAAACCATAAAAAACATAACCTTTATGTTATTTCATGATAACAGTTTAGCTGTAAAAACGAAACACATTATTTGTTTTGAAAAAAAAAATTGCGATAAAAATTATGTGTATAGGCCTATACAGAAATATTTTTGTAAGAAGAAGTCTTCCTTCAAAAAACAGCAACCATACTACTATACTGGGACGTGTTCTAAGTATACACTTTTCTACTCACAACCCCCACAACGCGATTTTTTTTCTACTTGCGATAATTCAATGAGATTAATCACTACAAGTAACAACATTGTCGGGTCCCTGACACATTGCTCTAGGAATGTTTTCTTCTTTCTCACGTCAGTGTGTATTTCAGCTGTGATTATAGTAAAGCCGGTGCTAGAACCATCTAATAAACGCGATTTCTTTTTTCCCTTTTGGTCGTATTGACCTTTCAAAGTGTGTAAACATCTGCCTAAAGACGTGTTCTATTTCACTCAAATTAACAGCAATCACGTTATTTAGATACGTTTATCTCTACGGATTGTATACCATTCGTCTGACCGCCTGATGAGAACATGCCAAGACAGGAGTTGATATGCTCTGTCAAGGATTCGTAAAGGATCTGGATATGGGAAATGATTTCTCGGTATCTGGGATTACCTAATAAGATAATCTGGTTTAGTGTCCGACATTATATTAGAAGATATAACTGTTCTGTAAGCACTATGAGACAGGTTGAGGGTAAATGAGGACGGGGGGGGGGGGGTGTTAGAAGTACGATTTTGTTGTAGCTAGGGGAGGATGCATGGGGGGCAATGATAGCACTGCCGGTCATACACCATTAAGTCACAACCTAGATTTTTATGTCTTGGCTGGCTCCCTAATTTCTCCTCCGGCAAACGAAGAAATTGTTTGGAAGTTTATGGTGTGTGGAATTTTTTGATAAACTGTTAACCAAGTAAATGACATATCCAACATCACGCGCAGGCAGCCACACCGTGTCAACAGACGCATTAAGTTTATACGTTATTTCTTGGTGTTAGGCTACACTGTGTGAAATCTTTGGACCGCGTTTGGCCAACACTTCTCATCGAGTCTAGTTCACTCCGAGGTGCACAATGCAGATCGTGATTGCTTTGTTTTACAACAATGAAGTTACAATATTTAGTCAGTTCGACCGCAGACTATGAAAGGCATGCGGTGTAAATCCACATCACTTTAATTAGTCCTATGTTTATGAGATTCATGTGAATGGAAGACAGATATATTTACAAGTAACATTGTAACTTATATTGTTCACAATGATTGGCGACGTAGGAAGAGTGTCATGACACAGTTGAACAGACAACACCTTTAATGATACGAAAACTTCACCATTTAGTAACACTAACATTTCATCTCGTCAAAATTGCGTCAGCTTGCAGACCACTTTTGCTCGGGAACTCAACTGAATGACCTTGAATGCTGCAAACAGAGAGCAGTCTCAGTCATCGAAGCCCCAAGCTTCGATTCTTGGATTTACCCAGTCCGTTATTTTTTTTTTTTCTCGCTTTCACCTCCGTTTATGCCCACGAATAGTTGCAATGTACCTTTTTGTGCACGTACATAAATGCAGATTCACTATGAAGGTGAACAGTTAGACAGACACATGAATTGCTTTATTAAGTGCTAATCGCCATTTAAGCCTGTTTGCAAGATCCTTTGAATTGTTGTAATAGTTACATAACCAATTCGAAATATCACTGACTTTCACTCAGAGACTGATTGATAGCTCCAAGTCGTTTCCATCTTCTCCCACCACCTCTGTTTCCACTTTCAAGAAAATTTAAATTTCCCAAAAAACGTAAGATTTCGGGAAATTGCAACGGAAAGGAAAACGTTTTTGGGAATACTTTTCCTCCTTTTGTGTACATTATTGATGAAATAAGAAATTGGGAAATTTTCCGACTCGTTTATGGATTTGTGGACCTAACAGCTGTGCATGCTAGCTTCAGAATGGTACTGACACACACAGCAAGCACAAATACAGTACTCCTTGTAGTCGAGTTGTCGTTCAGTACTAATGTCGCGTACGTATACAACCAACGACAGCGTGATCTGTTGTTCTTTCCATTCCACTGTGTGAAGCAGAATATGACTAAAGCTGGAAATCAAATTCATCAGAATATGCCATAGCCTGCCTCTACAACAAAACATAGTTTAAACCACATTTTTGCATACATGAATAGTCATATCCCTTCCCCATTGGTCTGTTTGATTTCAAGGAAGGGTGATTGACTGTTATGCTTTCTTGGAGAGTCTGAATTTTGTAAAGCCAACAAAAACGGAGAGATAAATTTCATATTCAAATATCTGTTAGATGAGTGCATAGTTCTCTTTCAGATTTTGTGACAGGTGACCTTTTCTTCTATTTCTCTTCCCTGACAAACAACAAAGGTAGATGACCAGGCGATTGCCAGTACAACTCATATTCAAGCTTTACAGCTGGAGTATGAGTTGTACTTGCAATCACTTGTGTGTGTACTGTCAGCCTGTGTAAGTTTGTATCTCATCCCTAGACATGTAATGTACGGGATGAGCATAGTATTTGCTTTGGGAGGTTAGAAGGTACTATGACTCTCTCAGTTGCCATAGCAGCAGTTGCCATGGTAACATTATGTACGGTTGGTATATGGCACATGGGGATCTGACCTGGTATGGCACTTGGGGATCTTGACCTGGAACCCCACCCAATTAGGGTTAGGGTCAAAACGTGTGAAGATGTGTGTGCGTGCGCGAAAAAAATTTCAATTTCAAAAGTTTCGGTTAGCAACTCCTCCTAGACTGAAAAGACGATGAGGGTCAAAGTTGGTAGGTAGGTGACCCATGGTCTGAAACTGTGTCTCCATCAATATTTGAGGTCAAAGGTCAAGTAAGTGAAAATCTTATTTTTGCTGTATTTCTTAATCCAAAATGGATATTTTCACGGAACCTTCAAGCATGTGATTGGTATACAAGATTTTAGTATACGTTTTGAGGTCAAAGGTCAAATTTGACACTGAAAAGTTTACACCCGCAACTTCTCCTAGACTAAAAAGCCAATGAAGGTCAAAGTTGGTAGATAGATTACCCATGGTCTGAAGTTAAGTCTCCCGTCAAAGTTTAAGGACAGAGCTCAAATTAGTGAAAATCTTATTTTTGCTGTATTTCTTATTCCAAAATGGCTTTTTACATGGGACCTTCACATATTTGACCGGTGTACAAGATTTTATCTAAAAATCACGTTGGCATGTGATTTGAGGTCAAAGGTCAAGTTCAGAGGTCAAGGGTCAAATTTGACACAGAAAAGTTTGCGTCCACAGCACCTACTAGACTGGCAAAGCCAATGAGGATGAAAGTTGGTAGACAGGTGGCCCATGGTCTGAAGTTATGTCTCCCCTCAATATTTAAAGTCAAAGGACAAAGGTCAAATCTCTAATTGCCAAAATATTTTGAAAAGTATGTGGCAATTAAATTCTTGATAGTAAGTATAATGAACTTCAAAGTTGGTCGGTAGGTACCTGATTATGATATGTAGTGTTCACCCGATCGGGGGCATCAAAGATCAATAGGGCACATAATACAGGTTGGAAGGTTCTGTTAGTACAAGGTGCAACATAACTTTTTAGATCTTTGCTTTTCCGTACAGTGTGACTTAATATTTCAACCTCTGCAACCATGTTTGGACTGAGCGATTATATCTAATAACAATGTACTATCTAATAACAATGCTTTTGGTATTACCCCTACTTAGTATATTATACTGTTACATATCGTGTATACACAAGCCAAGGAACTGAGTTGTTTACAGAACGTTTTGGCCTGAAAAGAAATTGAGTGATACGATTGTTTTTGACGCGTTTCTAAAACGCCGAGAGAGGCGACGCTCTGATCTGAAAAATAAAGAAAATCAAAGGATTACCCTTAACGGACACTCCATCTGCATGGGAATATATACTTTGACGTGACTTCTATATTCACGCCACACTGGCCCGTTATTTACACATCCATGGCCAAGTGTGCTGTGGCTAGCTACTGTACTTATTAATCCGGGAGCCCAGAGATTTTATTCAGCTGAAAAGGTACATAAGGTTTTATGATCCCATCATGTAGGTTGGGGCCCAGGAGTCAAGAAATGGGATTGCTGCCCGGAACACATCCTGTACATTGGCCTGGAGGGCCCAAAAATAAGGGCCAAAAAGTGCATTTATTCAACTGAAAAGGTACACGGATAAATTTAACTGGAAAATGTCCACTAAGACTCACTGATAGTCAAAATGGGCGTGACAGCAATGTTTAAAGGGCCCCAAAATTCGGTGTTTTTCAGCTAAAAAGGTACATGGATAATTCTTTTTGCATTTGAAAGAGCACATCACTCAGGGATTACAAAAATACCAATGACATTAACTTTATCCTGTACATGGGGCCAGACAGTAGCAACCAAAGGGGCCCATGGCTCATAACGACTTTATTCAGCTGCAAAGGTACATGGGTATTTTTTTTTTTTGCATTTGAAAGATTTCATCTCAGGTATCGCAAATAAAAACCAATGACAGCAACTTTATCCTGTGCATTGGCCCAGACAGTAGACCCCACAGACAGTCCAAGGCCTACTACGACTTTATTCAACTGAAAAGATACAGGGCTAATTCTTATTTCTTTCAAATGTTCATCTTAATGTGTATCATGAAAACACCAAATACAGCAACTTCATCTTATTCATTGGGTCAACACAGTGGGCCCATGGGAGGAGAATCTCATGATAGATAATGCCTTTATTCATCTATTAAAATACATTTAGACTTGTTTTTTCGTGAGAGTATATCTTACGATCACAAAAGTTCCAGTGGCCGCACATTTATTATATTACTCGGCAAAGAACGTTGCAACTCTATTTGTGATTCATACAATGCAAATGAGAGTAACACGTTCTCTTGTATTATTGAACAAGCCTGTGGTCACTTAACGACATGTGGTATATTGTTTTGTGTTATTAATTGGAAAATAAGTATGGATCTACAGTATCTGACTTCAGTCTTAATTCATTTTATGTCCTTCCTCGGATATTTGTTGCTTTCCCCATTACATAGCACACATGAGAAAATCGTTGCAACAATATGAGCAGTTAACAACAACAACATCAAAAATTTAAACCAACGGAAACGTGATAGGAAATATCAAAGACATCTATCTTTCTCCTTGGTACACCATAGTTAAATCAAAACCGTTGATATACTAAACTAATCACACATAAACACAAAAAAACATAGAAAAAACAATAAAAACGGTGGAAGCTTCAATGCAAAAGAAGTTAAGTTTTCTCAATGATGTATATGAAAAACTCTTATTGTAATTACTAAAGGTCTACGTGCACTGTCAACATTTTAGGATACATATGTCGACACATGTTGCCGACACATCTGCATGGACACAGAAATTTTGTCCTTGTATACACTAGACACATGTAGTGGACACATGTTGCGACACACTGGGCAACATGTGCCCGCGACACTTTACAAAAATGGCTGGAAAGCAGGATTTTGGAAGAAAGATGAAGGAATCACTATGTATGAGATGTGCTTTGAGAGCAGCTGCAACAATACTTGCAGTTGTTTCAGGGAGGAGACAGAAATTATGAAACGTACAACAAAAGAGGCTAGTGAGCAGAGCTCTGGATCACCATGAGAGAGCAACATGGAGCGTATCAGTGTCTCTTGAAGAAGCTCAGGTTGGGAGATAGATCCTGCTATATTAATGTCATGAATGTGAAGGATCCTCCTTGAGCAATTTCATTGAACTCATCCGCTAAAGGAGTTGTTTTGAGTTTAAAAAACAGTTCTATCAAGTTCAAAAGATTTGCAACGGCATGAAAGCCAAGCCTTACCATAAATCTGTGATATTTTTATGTGGGCTTTTCGCATAGGTATTGTACAGTTTTTTTTTTGTTTTTTTTTTGTAATTATTGGAAACTGTGATTAAAAGGACTTCTGAAGGAAGTAGTGTGGGGTGCACCCTTTTTTATCGATTGAAAATTAAGTTGTTCTCACAAAAATCGACTGAAGCATGCGCTGTATTGTTTTCGACATTTTCGTCCCCACGCCTCCACTACATCCCCGTCGTAGTCTTTATCTTTAACTCCCCCCCCCCCCCTCCCCGAATCTAGAGCCTCCCTGTACGTCTTGGAGAAAACGAGACAAATTCCATTTAGAAAATAATTTCACAGAGACGTTAAGTTACCACGACGGAGGAACAAGATTTTGTTTGCAAGGCCTCTAAAAGGATTTCTTTCAAAGCCTTTGTGAACTACCTTCAACCACAAACCCCAAAGAGAAGGAACCACCTGTAGTTTTCAAACACATACTCCCCGGCACATTAAAGAGGCTACACTGGAATTGAATTTCAGAGCATCGGTATTATCCACACTGTTTCTGAACGAACAGAACTGTTTCTTGCCTACATGAGGACTGAAAAATCTATATAATTCACTTGCTCAATAAAGAGTACAAACTATCTAGAGAATTGTTTGAGAGTCAGTATTCACCGCCGCACTGGAGTTTGTACTCGATTGCGTGCAATAAAAAAAAAACGCAATTTCGAACGGTGCAAATGTTACTAGATATAATCAAATATAAAAAAATAAATAAAAATTTACTACGGCTGAAGCTCTTACACAGAATAAAATCTGTTATAACCTGTCAAAATAAAGTTATGCGGTACTGGTTGATCAGCTGATTCAAATATAACTGATATGTTAGTGCCGAGGACACATGTTGCTGGAAAATAGATTCTGAATTATTAGCAACATGTGTCGAAGCATGTCGGGATACACGTTGCCAACTTTATTTGCATTGTACACACTGTCAACATTTTCGGAAACAAGAAGTTGCTGCAACATTTGTCGACATGTGTCCTGAAATGTTGAAAGTTTACACAGGCCGTAAGTGAATAAAATAGAATGGCAATGGGGTAAGCTTGTGTCGGCTCTGTGCTTGTGACGATTTGATATAATATCAGAACTGATTTGGAGAATACAAAGATGATGGAGAGTACAAAGATGATTAAAGTAATGAAGTAATGAATCGAAATAAGTTGAAGATTAATTTCTCTTTCCTTGCACAAGTAAGAGAATGGCACCTTTTCATTGTATGACATATTTTGTATCTTTTTCTAAACAATGCAACACAAGTTGTTCTCTAAACAATATTTTCCTTATGCATTTTTTTTCGAGTTCTCTATCCCAGGCTATTCACAGGTAGACGACGAATTGCGTGTGACATAAAATCAACAGATAAAGGAATTCAAAACTCAATCCAAACAAACTTAAAACCAATAGAGACGTAGATGTAAAACAAAAAAAAAACTTTCCTCTAACGCTTATAATACTGAATCACACACGTTTTGTTGCAATTACGGAGTTTGTTGCTCTGTATAATACCTTTCGACAATGCCTTTTTACTTCATGCTTTACCTCATACTTTTTACTTTCACTTCAATGCCTTCACTTTATTCTCTCTCTCAGCTAGAAGATATATTTTGGGTAAAATAACCCTATATAAATCCAAAAGTGAACCAAAACGAACTCCAAACATGACAGCGGTGAATGTAAGAGAAAGTTTGCCCCTTATGCAACTCTTATAAAAACACCACATCACATAAGCTTTACTGCAGTTGTGGAGTTTGTTGTTCCCGACCTCTTCTCACTAAAGAATATGCAGACGCATAAGGAGAAAACAAACGATACTTTGGAGTAAATTATACATTAAACAAGAGGGCAATCCACGGAGATGCGTATCTCATCGCCAACAGGCACACTGATTTCAATACAGGGCCTGCACATGGGAATTTGTGGGTGGGGTACCCCTGGGTGTCGCTACTCATCCACTCCAAGCGTTTTCATGGCAACCATTCTCCCATGGGTGCACAGTACAATATATAGCTCCACTAGCCAAGTGACTACAATATCTCATCTAGCCCCTATAGGGCGATAAAATAAAAATGCAGCAAAAACTGATCAACTTCACAGGGTGATTGTTCTTTGTGGGCGTGCAAGCCTTCATGTCCTTGCCAATTCTCAAATTTAACCATTTAATCAACTTACCAAAATGTGAACATTCCGACAAAAGTTATTTTGCTGATTGGAACATCTTGTGAAAATAAACTGTGGAAAATTGCAGTTTTCCCAAATTATATCATCAAATTTCAGAATTTTGTCTGTGATGATCACATTCGATAAACAAACTTTTTATCACAACATCTGCCGATATCCGATCTGTTCCGATATTTTTGCTATCAGGCATCTCTCCTGAAACATTGATTAATGCAACCCCCGTTGTTGAACGTCGGCAAATGGCATTTGATAAACTTTGATAAACTTTCCTTTGTTTGCCAATCGTACTTAACTTCGGCCCAGTCAGATGCCCCACCCTGTTGTTGCTTGATCCCATGCAAGATATTTGTTATTTGGACGAGTTAGTTAAGTGGTTACAATGTCAGTTGTAACGAAAAAAAGTCATTGTGTGAAAACAGTTCACTTTTTTGCAGATGTGCTTGTGCACATCACATGGGCGGCAAGCATCTCAGGTTATGCCTTTGAAATAGTTATGATAATTCAGCCCAATGTGGTCCGCTTTCAGTGCAATGTGAACTACACTATATAAGAGATAGAACTCGTTATGGGCCATGTGCCCCTTTGGGGCTACTGCCTGGGCCCTTGAACAGGATAAAGTTGCTGTCATTGGTATCATAGCGATCCCTGAGATGTACTCTTTCAAATACAAAAAAAAAAATATCCATGTACCTTTTCAGCTGAATAAAGTCGTTATGTGCCATGGGCCCTTTGGGGGCTACTGCCTGGACCCATGTGCAGGATAAAGTTGCTGTCATTGCTATTTTTGTGATCCCTGGGATGTACTCTTTTTTAAATGCAAAAAGAATTATCCATCTAACTTTCAGCTGAATAAAGTCACCATGGGCCCCTTACGAGCTGCTGCCTGCCCCCAGGTACAGGATAAAGTTGCTGTCATTGGTATTTTTGTGAACCCTGAGATGTACTCTTTTTAAATGCAAAAAGAATTATCTATGTACCTTTTCAACTGAATGAAATCATTATGAGCGATGGGCCCCATTGGGGCTGCTGTCTGGGCCCATATCCAGAATAAAGAATTATCTATGTACCTTTTCAGCTGAATAAAGTCAATATGGGCCATGGGCTCCTTTGCGGCTGCTGCCTGGGTCTAGTACAGGATAAATTTGCTGTAATTGGTATTTTTGTGATCCCTAAAATATGTACCTTTTTAGGTGAAAAACACCGAATTTTGGGGCCCTTTAAGGCTACTGTCTGGTGCCCCGTACAGGATGAAATTGCTGTCACGCCCATTTTGACTATCAGTGAGTCCTGGTGGATATTTCCAGTTAAGTTTATCTGTGTACCTTTTCAGGTGTGTAAATGCATTTTTGGCCCTCATTTTGGAGCCTTCCAGGCCAAATATTCAGGATGGGTCCCGACGGCAATCCTATTTTCTTGACCCCTGGTTTGCGATCATCAAGCCTTTTGTACCTTTCAGCTGAATAAACTCTCTGGGCTCCTATATGTAATGTGTATAATGTGAAGCTCTAGGTGTTCGATCAAACCCTCGATTGACTATAATACATAAATGTAAAAGAGCCAATGATTATGGACAACGATAGTTGAGCAGATGCTAACTCTGTGGATTGCCTGTTGTCTTTTATTGCAGTGGTGTTTCGTTTGTGTTACAATCTAGGCAAGGCCTGTATTGCACTGTACGTATTCAAGTAGGCCTACAAGTTGCAGTGTTTATGTTACAGTATGCAGTTTACTGTCTCATACTAGCCTATAGGCCTTACGTGTTACTGGGCGTGTAAGTGCCAGCAGAGAGTGCAACATACATGTCCACAATCCCAAATGGGCTTCGATTTACTTGTCTGCAAGTTCAGTTCTTCTGGTTTCAGGAAGGTTTTAGAATGTTTATACGGAGAGATACTTGTTATAAGCAACAAAGATGCGCATAACGTCTCATAACAACATGTGACTACCCAATCAGCTGGGCATTTTTCAACCAAGTGGTGCTTTCTGCAAAACGTCTTCTCCGCTTTGCCCGATATCGGTATGTACTACGGTATATGAAATGACAATATAGCCTACAATACAAATCTCGAACTAGGAAGACCCCATCATTCCAATTTTGAACATCAGTTGCCTATAATATACACATCAGTGAACAATTAATTTTATTCCATAGACGGTTCTAGGTTTTTCGAGTCCGCTGTGCGAGACTTTAATGTATTTGCTTGGAATAACATTCGCTATAAAAATTGCTTTCATCAACGAAGATGGCGGAGAGCCTGCAACAGGGAACAGAAAGAAAAATTAAATAATTCTGGCACTCGATAAATGCAGAAATTTGATCACCTTCACAAATACTAAAAATAGAACTATAGGTCGAAAAATAGAGAAAGGAGGAGACATCCTGAAGTTCGGCCAAGATACTGATGGGACAACTTTATCATTTCTTGCAATAATAAAAATGGAATATAACCGAATATATGAGCGAATCTGCTCGTATTTCAATTTCTAACGAATGGCTTTTTCCATCCCCTTACATAGCCTTTGGAAGCTAAACTTAGAGCAATCCGGTGCCTCCATTCGCATTAAGAAGATCAATGGAAGTCCGGGTAGTAAGGGCCAATTAATACTATTATTTAATTCTCCCTAAAAATATCGCGACATTGATGGTCAAATTATCTGAGGCATTTTCAGGGTCAATGTTAGTTTTCAGTTGCAAATTGCTAGAGATGGATATCACTGTAAAATAAATCTTCAGTGTAACCAAAAAGGAAGAAATGAAGGGAATGAGTTGCTATCAAATAACAAAACAGCAAGCGTCCATGTTATAGCAAAATCCATCCATGTTGTACATACGGTACTATATTGTATTAGGCATATAGACCTAAGCTGTATACAGTGAATCGTATATTAAATTTGAATTAAGATTTAATGTATGTAAACATCAAATATTGTATTGAACTACCAAATTCCGTACCTTAAACCGGACAGTTTAATTGCACCTAAGGGAAGAAAAAGAAATGTGATAAGATATACCGTTCTATCTAATGTTCAATGTTCACTTTATTAAACTATGAGGTCACACCTCATAACCGTACCGCCTTTGTGCATCTTTAGTGACGTTACCACCTTTCTATTGTCGAGTTTTTTTTTTTTGTTTTTTTTTTAGAGCTGAATAATACAGTTATGGGTTTCAATGATTTAGAGCACTGAGAGGTCGCCCTTTTATGCTATCGATTTATCCATAAGTAGGCGAAAACTCTTTAAACTCTTTCTAAGCAGCAGACTTTGTGGGACGTTCCATTATTAGGTAAGTAGAAGCCTAACCAAAACATGAATCGATCATAGGTATGCCAATTGCGAGTTTTGTTATTTTTAAATGTATGTCTTTAACTGTTGAATGTTATTGAGTATATATTCCATTAGTTTAAGTATATTGTTCTGGACATTTACATCAGTACTAACTTAAAATGATTTGGTTTGAAGTGAAATTTTGTTCATAGTTTATCTTATTGGATCGAAATGAAACCATCCAATCTTCAATCACTCACATTACTGCCATTCCACATCTGTTAAATTTCATAATTATGAGAGAAGTTTCTTTTTTATTAGGTGTCGACACATTTGCTACCAAATACTGAAAAAACTTTAATGTAAAATTGAGTTGAAAACACATTTAAAACATATCGCAACTTCTTTAGGAAGGAACACTTTATATTTAGAGTTTTTACGAGAAGTGGACGTTCTAAGTCACCTCCTGGCATTCATTGCCTGAGTCATGAGAGTAACATGTGATGAAAACGTGTTTTGTATAATGCTAATTTGTGAAACAGATTGCTGTAGTTACAAGTTGCTGAAGGGTGATTTATCATGGAGTTTGAAAATAAAAATTAGCACAAAATGCAAATGTTTTCATATTGGTTAAAACTAAAAAGAAAATATAGATAAAGCACATTTTGAAATATTGTTGAAGTTTATGTAAGTAATATTTCTAAAGCAGATAATGTTTAAAGTAGGCCGAATATTTAAATTAACGACTCACATAGGCTGGTTTTTTTTTCATTTATCACTACTTCCCCACCAGGTAATAAAATCATAAAAATATCGATGACTATCAAACTGAACTTGGAAGTTTTGAACCATTTTCAAACAAATACCAAACACCATAATAACTTAGACAAGGTGCATGGTTGTTCCTCATAACCATACTTCTAGCTTATTTCTAAAACAGTTCGACTGAATTTAATTTTCCATTTTTTTTTAACAGCATCATCACTAAAAACAGCAGGCTCCTCCCTTTCCTCGACAGAATTTTAGGGCAATCAAAATTCTACTGGAACTGTGGAAACAATAAACAGCATAACCAGCTGATCAGTGAATATTCAATACGTAGATATCAGTGGTCGTATTGCAATGCTATCGTGAACCTTTCATGCCAAAAAGGCAACTAAAAATAACATTCCATTCCTCGAAACCTTTTGCACGCTTTTCTTCATTAAACGCACCTTTTTTAGTTGTAACATTTAGAAAAAAAAAGGTATCGAGTCACAATCCACCAGCAAACAAGAAACACGGTTTAAATTGAAATAAATTAAAGTAAAATTTATGCATCAAAAAAACTTTAAGCAAAACTCTAAGAAATTATTTTGATCCTCTGAATTTCAGATTCTTTCTTGTTATGTAGCTTTTCTGGTCATGTTTTTTTTATTACTTCTACCATGGATAATAATTCTCTGTAATAGCTCCATGCTTCTACCATGTATACCGATATTAATCACTTGACTATATTGAATTGGACTTAAAGAGGTCATGACACGAAGACTCACTGGAAACTGGTGTTCTAATTATTTGGACTAATTGATATCCAAAACTGCCTTCGGTATCCTTAGGACGTCTTTCTATGTGATGCAATCAAAGTTTTAAGTTGTACAGTTGGAAGTTCCTTCTTGAAAACATTTTTCTACAAGGCAGCGTATGACGTCGTATTAGGAACCCCTTTTTGCACAAGCTATTGATCCACAATACTTCAAAATGCTTCTATGCACATGCGTTCATGAATTTGTTTTAAACTTCCCCACAATCTTTGTTTGGGTTTGAGCCATTTTGGGGTTGTCTTTGAAATTTTGATCCTTGATCTAGTGTGGACCCTATGGCACATTTTCCGAGATTCTACAAAATGCTTTTCCTCCTACAGATTGTCATGCACAATCTAATGGTTTGTCTTCAAGAGACGTTGTCAGTCGTACCTACATTGTATTCATGAATATTTGGTCCAATGTCTCATAAGGGCCCTGTGGCCCATTTCTTGGAATTCTGCAGGATACTTCCTTTCCTACAGATTTTCTTTTACGATGCTTTGTTATATTGATACTCAGTTGGCACCTTTAGGGTGTACAGGAAGTTTGGGACCAAATCTCAAGATGGGTCCTAGGGTCCATCTAATGAAATACTGCAAAATGCTGCCCATTTTCCTTTAATTAATGTTAAACGGATTCCACAGCATTCTACAGACGGTCATATATAATCTTAACGATTTGTCATAATGATCAGTATTTGCTTGTGATCTGTTTATGTTATTGAAGAAGTTTTGGTCCATGTTCCACGGTGGACCGTCCCTTTAGCCCATTTTACGAAATTCTGCAAAATGCTTCTCCTACAGATTGTCATACATGTGAACAATATATTGATGATTTGTCATAATGATTTCCTGGTAGTGGCTCCTAAGACTACATAAATGTGGTCTTGTGGAGAGATAGTTCATGCATTAATCTGCGCCTGATATGACATCTATGACGTCATACAGAAACAAAGATTTTTCAAAGGGGAGCTTCCAACTGTGAAATTTAAAACTTTGATTGGATAACATAGGATGATGTCGCACAAGTACACCAAAGGCAGTTTTGCCTTACATATTATATTATCATATTATATCAATTTGTCCAAAAATTTAGTACAACCAGTTTTTACGACGTTTTAGTCTACGTTATGTCTTAGTCAAAGGTAGGAGACGTATTGAATAAAGTGCATAGAAAACAACACGATGGGAAAATCCTAGAGCTTCTTTCTGTCTTTAAGCTTGAAAAACAAAGAACAGATGTGACTCTTAACACAGCCTTCTTTTTCAAAAACACCTTCACTAACCAAAACATATCCTCCATCTTACTGTAAGCTGATGAAAAGAGTCCTTTCTCGATCCTTTATATGACCAATATTTGGAAGAGATACTGGACAATAGTCGGTACTTTTCAAAGTCTGTTTTTTTTTTCAAAGTCTGTTTTTTTTTTTTTCGTTTTCACTCATTGTCTTTTATATGAGTGTAAACTTTTTGTGTGTCTCCCTCTTTTAAGTTCGAAGGAGAGAAAATTCCTGGGACAGAACTTTCACTATATTACGATCGAAGTAGCATAGTTAAACTTTGCTGCCCCTAAAGTCTGACGAAAAAAAACATGATTGCACGCTTCATTGTTTATAATTTGTTCTAAATAAACCCATATCACCGAGATATATTACCCTTTAGGACCAAACAGCACACTTTCACGTAAACATTCTCCCAAATAGCATACTCCGTTTCGTGTGTGATTGAATACCACTACTACCATGTGATTGCCGTTTATAGCCTCTAACGCATAGGTTCATTTCTTTCCTTTGTTTACGTTTGAAGGGCAAGGTCCTTTTGAGACTAGAAATACGCAACTTGCACCAGTTGGCTGCGTTTGGTTATGTAAAGGGCGGGAACTTTTTAAGTTTTAAAATAATTTTTTTGTCCTTTAATCTCTACTGGGAAAACCTAAAGATAAATAAACAAATGAAAAGTATAAGGAAAGATATACACGTTCATTCTTTTTTCATTCTTTTTTTTCACTTAGAACATCGTTGATATACATCTATCCCTTGAAGATGGCTTTGCGAGTTCTCACTAAAACTTGTAGTTTGTTGCCAGGTTTGTTCTACAGGACATCTCAATAAAAAATGTAGGATATTATCTTGAAGTAAAAACAACGTACCGTCTTTCACCTGAATATTGAATGAGTGGTTTTTTAACATCTATCCTTCAAGGACTTTTCTCGGCACTTGTTATTCATTTTAATATTGTAGATTTTCTGCTTCCAAATTCCTTTTCATACCACACGTTAAATGAAAACATGTCACTTTCAGTTGTATTCACAAGTACCTGCAATAAATTTCTGCAACGTAAGTGGCTGAAAACAATAAGAACCCGATTTCTCGGTTTTCTGGGATTAGAAACTGGTTAGAGTTTCACTAGGAAGAACAGTACCGTGTTCAACTGCTACAGTATCCTTGGATTGTATCGTGGATTTTACAGAAATGGTAGCATTGGCTACACTTTATTACATTACACCCCTTGCATGTGACGTCACAGTGACACGGTGAAACCTTTCTGGCGGATAACGTGCTTGCCTGTATGTGCGGCGTCTCTGCGATTCGATCCATCTACGCGCAATTAGTGTAGCAATATATATTGTTCGTTTGTTTGCCCAGAGCCATATATAGAGTCTGGCCAACTGGCATTTTGGTATGCACGTGAGCAAAATATGACCAGGTGGTACCAGTTGTGGGAAGTACGAACGATCGTGCTTACACATCGTGCAGAGTGCGTGAACGCAAACAGTTCTTGTGCACAACCTAGGCATATAATTATGTGATCAAATTGCTGAATAGCCAAAGGAACCCGCCAAAGAACTTAATTTCATAGATTTCAATGTTAGAATTAATATGCCAATCTATTAACGAGTAACCGTCTTGTAGTCAGTTAAGCAGATGGAGACGTAGTCTGTGCAATGCTATACCGCCGTAACAAAAACACGTAGCGTTAGTAAGAGTTGTACGTAGCTATGTCGTCGTTACTATACTCACATAGGACGAGGCTTTATTAGCTTAACGGGAAATAGGGCGTTTGTTTCACGGAAAACAAACATATTTTCAAAACCAATGTTAGTGAACATAGAATGATAGGTTATTAAAAAAAGGAAGGACAGCAGCCTTCTTTTCAAGAACTAAGTTTCTCACAGAAAGAAATTCAGTTATTTGTTGTTCAGCAATAATTTGTTCACCCAAACTTTTCAAAATTCAAATGATGCATCTTCCGTTACTCAACGCATGCATAATGTTTTTATGAGATGAAGCTTTTGCAGATGTTTGTTGATAAGAATGAATGGTTTGACAATGACTAAGGCTATTTTATTTGTATGCCCTGTTGGTATATTCTAAACACCCTATTTCCCTTTAAGCCAGCGCATCTTGTAAAGCAACTATCATGTAAAGCCAGGTTAGATTTCATAAGCTGGAAATTAATTCCAAAGTTTCTTCCCACTTACATACTGTCTCACGTCTTACACTTGGTAAAATTTCACATCACATTGCTAACACCCTGAAGTTCATGGAAAGATAAGTTTCAGGAAGGAATTGAAAGAGAGACAAATGTTTCTCAGTAGGGGCCTATGCCTATATTGACATTGTGAAAGTTGAACCAGACGCGGTTGTAGGGACATTATCATTGGGGCAGGAGGGAGGTAGTTCATAATTTCATGTACTACCACCTGAGGGGGTGCCATTAACGGTTGGCGCTAAGAGTACCAAGAATTTGTTGCCATCCCTTCCACCGAAGTTACAGAAAGGTGCACATCTCGGGCCAAGTTAAAGGCATCCAGACACTCTATATTTTGAGATCTCTTGTTTTCAAGAAGAAAAAAAAACAATGGTAAATGACAATCTGTATAAACCATTCGACCATTTTTTTCTTTTTATACAAACTGTAAATTTTACTGTAATAGAGAATTGCAGAATCTGGACGAATATGTTGGGTATTCAACCTTGCAGATACACAATTTCAACTTATTGTTGGTAAATGGTCTGTTTAGCATTACCAAATACAATATCAGTCGATTGGAAGGACATTAGCACATACTTTACCTTGGCATGGTGATGGTATAAACCCAACATCATATGTTTTCCCAGATAATTTCTTATACTCAGGTTGACATTAGGAGTCTGTTCAGATTATACCGGCAAACAATTCCATGATGAAATGAAACATTATGTCTTGAACAATTTCAACTGTGTGCCCATTTGAAAATCAGAGACACACCGTTCCATTTACTAAAACATAGGTTTCAATTCTGAAGTTAGGTTAGTTGGATTCACTCGATCGGCAACTCAACCCCATGGCATGGTGATGGGATTTATGATAGTTGAAAGGCTCAAATGCAACGTTCCATATTCAGCCACTTTTATGACTGTAACTGATAGATTTTAACCCTCGAGTCTGCGATAGCAGGACAACTTGCCCACCACATAGCCAAACTACATCGGAACAGTAACTGCAATGATAGGTGTGGCAGAAGTTTGAATTCATCTTAGGAGTAGTTCCAAACCCTAGATGGCCTCTTTTCTTTGGAAATGTTCTCAACCAAGCAATCACATGCAATTACTCAAACATAAGCCCACCCTTATGTTATGGTAACATAGTCCCTGTTTATGGCATAGCTAAGTTAAGCTACTTGGCCCTTAGGCTGCGTGAAAGGTGGTAGGCTATCGCTAAACACTATAAACTATACCCTTGGCCTGTAGCTGTGCCTAAGAATGCAACAACAAGTAACAAGTAGGGCCTAAGTCAGTTTATTGCCAAATTTGTAGTGTTATGCCAAATCAAAAGCAACTTATTTTGAAACAGATAAATTGATATCTATGCCCAATAAGCATTTAAATGTTTAGACATTACTACACTGCGTCAGTATTGTTTCGGTTTACGTGAGGCTAGGCTATAGAGTTATACTAGCTGCAGGCCAACGTTACATTAATTCAATAAGCCTAGCCTAATGAGTAACCGCGTTAAACAAGTGCAAGTAACAGTAATGCCAGATAATGCTGCTGATTCGTTCAGGATTTGCTTCCAAAAAATCATAGTGATTGACGATTTTGAAGAATTGATTGCGATTTCAAAGAAAGATGAGCATCAACAGACGGCATTGGGAAGTATCTGTGAAAAACGCACATTTATGCGCGTCTTTTTTTTTTTTTTTTTGGTTGGTAGGGATCGCTAACGTCTCACCATACCATGCTCCACACATATAACGTGTGAGTATAATATGTAGTGAAGATAAACTGCAGACTATACATAATTTAAATCCAAAGTGGGAGTTGTCCCCTGTCGACCAATCTAAACCGGTTACATAGTTGGCCAAACTCTCTCCATATAAGGCTCTGTGGTTATGTGACGTCAATGCCAGGGGGGGGGGATCTGTTGTACGAGTTCGGACGTGTTCCCATCGTGTGCAACATATTACTGTAGGCTACGTTCATCCTTTGCATCATGAGAAACATCATGAGGAACATCATGAGTGACTTTTTCGTAAATTTTGATGCAAGGTCGTTAGATCGTAACGATCATCCAGGTGAAGGTGCACACTTTCGACCTACTGCCAGAGGGGAAAATGTTGAACTTGTTTCACAGCCTAACGTCGACATCTGTCATTATGTGTTACCATGCTGTAACAACATCCTAACTACAAACGTTTCCTTTTTAACCTTGTCCCAACCCCTTGTTGCCTGGTTTTAGCCTAATTCACAGTATAAATCTTTATAAGGCTTTTTGATGAGCCAGATACTCTTGTTCGACTCACCCTTCTTTGATAGTATAGGTTGCAGAACTTGTTCAAAATCTAATGTTGATACCTGTGTTCACCTATGTCTGTGCGACATCCTAACGAAAATCGGACAAGCCTAACCTTTATCCTAGTAGGTCTAGCCAGATCCAGTTTTGCCGGCTTCTAATTCTATAAATGCAGAAACAAATCTTTCGATCACGGGTTTTCAGAGTCTTTTAGTAATTCAGTTTCGGAAGAGTTTTACACTTGTAGAGAACCATACAAAAGAGCAAACTGAAGCGAAAAGTACTTGAAATGATTGTTTAATAACGCAAACGTTTTCGAAGAGTCACATCTTCCTCATCAGGTGGTGAAATATAATATAAAACAACGAAAGTCGGAGAAGTTAACGATAGCTTCATTTAGAACTAGGCTAGAGCTGAAAATTCAACCCCACTTATGAAAACTTTCGAATATAAGTCGGAGATTTTTATACAGTAGAAAAGGCTTACGGTAGCACGTTGACTGCTGCTAAAAGCGGTAGACTACTGCAAAGAGTTGCAGACTTGGGTGCCCTGAATCACAGAGATGTAGTGGTGTCTCAGTCACCCTTACAAACATGGGTGGGGAGACCATGATCTTGTCTGTATCTGAGAAGCTGAGAGCTTGGCCAAACTTTTGAAATAATGTTGCCACGTCCACCATTTTAAAAGTGACGCCATAGAGGGGACGATCCCAATTTGGTTATAGTAGCATTTCTTTTTCTTGTTGGGGACGCCTCCAGGAACAAAATAAAAAGATTTCATACTGTTTGGGGTTTCCACGGGGATGCATCTGGCCCATGGACAGCCAAAACTGTTGAAATAGGATTTCACGTCTGCCATTTTAAAAGTGGCGCCATACCAGGGGGATCATCCCAATCTGGTGATAATGGCATTTCTTTTCGTGTTGGGGACGCTTCCAGGAACAAAATAAAAAAGGTGTCATACTGTCCTGAGAGGAGGGGGGCTGGTGCACGGGGCCCATGGACCATGATGAACGGCTAGGCTTCTTCGAGAGTCAGATGGCCAGGCGATTGTTGGTACAACTCATACTCCAGCTTTAATATTGTCAACTTTCAAACCGTTTATGATGTCATCAATTCCGCTTTTTCTCACTAGTTTCCTTAGCCGGGTTATGCTGGGCAAGGTTGGGGTACGAAAAAATGGTAAATTAAAATATGCGCAGTCGCCCTCTTTAGGTTCAAGTATTCATTTAAAGGGAGAAAGGCTGAACGTTAGGAGGAAACTAACAAGTAAAGCTTGACACAGGAAACAAGGATAGGCTTATATATTGTTTATTTGAGAGCAAATAAATACAGACTTGTTAAGAAAAAACACTGGGAAGAGCTGAATGAAGCCTTTTCTTTATTTCTGGAATTCTGAAAAATCTAAATCACGTACATTTGATTATTTTTAGAAACAAATATTCTTTGATCTTACAATTACAATATTCATCATAAATGTGACAGGCATTCTGGTGCTGTTGGTAGTTAAAGGCTTGTAGTGGCCATGCGCTACCGATATGTAAACAATAACACACACTAGAAAAAAAATGTCATACATATTTTTAAGAAAAGATTCTTTTTGTCTATAAGCATCGTTCGCACTGAAGCTAGATATATAGTCAGGATTCCCACGGCTGCTGCAATAAATCTGAGCATTTTCTAGTGACTTCAATGCATTTAAAAGTAGTTTAATTTTAACATGATGATGATTTACGACTCGTGTAGAAACCGACTGCTACATATACAAACAATTTTCAGACTGAGCACGTAAGATTTATCTTTGATCACCTTTAGGTGAGTGATTTATCAACTTTATTCGCATCAAGTTTAAGACAAAGAGCAGGTCTGGCTGACGGCTTTTTACTTGACGTTTTCTTCCATTCTTAAGACCCATTTTGATTAAATGTAGTTCAAGACAGAAATAAAGAAAAAGACTGAAGTGAGAATAAAATCGATTAAAGGAAAAGAAAGCAAATAAAGCCAGTAAATGCTGATTCATTTTTAGTTTATAAGCAATTTGCATACGGAGTATAGAATATCTCACTAATCCTCTCAAATAGTCTCACTGAAGAGCATAATTGCAAACAAGTGTTTGTCCTCATAGCACTCAATAGCTTGTAAGCTACAGATTATATGTATTCAATGGGATGGAAGAGGTGTATCGGATTACGTTTGTTCCTCCAGTGATAGTATTGGCCATTACATTCACTATAGAAAGCTCACATGTTATTGTGAAAAGTGTTTACTAAACTAGGAAGAGTTACACGTTTTCTTCACCTTCTCAATATTGTAGAATATAGGGGGTTTTAGGGGTTCTCAGTCGTGTTATGACTGCCCCAGCGGCGGAGACATCAGAACCAGATAGAGACAGAAGTTGACTTTTGCGATCAAAGTTCCATTTATTATTTGATTGGACTGGCACACATAAATCAATTAAAATCAAGACGAGGATGATGAAGGAAAAGAGAAAACGGAGAGATGAGATGACGGTGACACAAGCGAGGATAGATACACAGGCCTACATAGTACACTGAGACGACGTTGACAGTTAGACATCCAGAAAGCCAGTGCCGGCGGCGTGGCGAGGTCGATGGATTGACCCACGCTAAACTGCTAAGGGTCACGGGATAGATTGCCGACACTGGCCAATCACAGAACAAATGGTTTACCTACGTAATTGAGAGGGGCGGTTGCCATCCGTGATCTACCAATCACGAAAGGGTTGCACAACCTTTCTGAGAACAGGGTCTAAGTTTACTATTTTTAAAGTATTGTATTGTCTAATCTGACTGTCGGAGGGAAATAAAGAAAAACTTAAATAAATCTGGGGTAAACACCGGAAGACTGAACTTTGTACGACCTTTTGCGTACGGTGGGGAAGAATGACCATCTCTATACAACAATATAGTATTTCCCATAAAAAAAAATCTTTGGCAAATTAGTCACTTTTCTACCAATGACACATCTGATATTCAGTAATAAGTTAAATCAGCGATGATTAGCATATATTTCCCGTGTATATAAGGAGACAGCTGGAGTTGCATTAAAATAATTTTCACCGTGAAATCTGGCATTTTCGCAAACGATGCCCGAAACCGTGAGACTCAGTGGTGAAACAGTGAGAGTTTGCAAGTGACTGTAATACACTGCTTTGGTGATATCCCGTAAGTTCTTATTTTATAAGTTAAAGGAGGGTAGGTACTTGTGAAACACATCTTTCATAACTTTTTATACTTCCTGTCTCCAAATGGACTAGAAGCATATATCTATTTAACAGATTTGTGACAAATTATGTCAGAAAGTGCTCCAGTAGTGAGAAAACCGTTAATCATTTAGTTTTTCTTACGTTGAGTCCAGCAAGATAATATTCATGACCATGTTATTCCTCTACCTAACTTTGCAGCAGGAACGTTTTTGGTTGAAGGCCATCAATGTCTACCTGCAGAGTTTGGGTAAACATTGACAACCTTGGACCAAACAACATTCCTTGATTTTAGGAGGTCTGTGAAACATTGACTTTCCGAGCCTGATCTTTTATATTGTAAACTAAGACAAAGTAGATTAACAACACGATTGAAACACGGTGTTCAAAAAGTGTGAAATCGTTGATTCGAGGTTTCGACAGGTCATACATGCCTGTTGCTTACACGCAGTATACGAGTATGTGTCTAAAGGATGGAATCCACAGAAGAGCCGTCGGCTTATTTCACGCAGAACGCATTGGCAATGCGCCTTTACGAACAGTCATTTAAAACCGTAGCAATAGACGGTGTCATAGATGCTGGAAAAAATGTTCCTGTCTTGTATGAAACCCTAACCCTGCATTTAAAAAGAGAATCCAAAAAAAAGTATTGGTTGTCAATGCTTACTAAGGTTATTGCCAATACGGACCAACATTCTGTCATATTACTCTGGAAAGTTGGATGAAACTGATATTAATAATTAAAAGCACGTCAGTTCTATTACTTGAGGTACATCATTTTTAGTTTTTTTGGTTTCGATGATAATCGTAACCTTTGTAATCATGCATATATGTATGTGTATGTTTGTGAGTGTCATGGATGTATGTGTTTGTGTGTATGTATGTCCGTGACGCCCTACCTTGTAAACACGATATCTCAAGAAGGGAAGCTTGGACAGATCTCATATTTGGTATGTGGATGTATGCTATTGTTTTTGGTGGAGGTCAAATGTCATGTGGGGTCAACAGGGGTCAAATTGTGAAAACCTTGTTAACATGATATCTCAAGGAGAGAAGCTTGGACAGTTCTCATATTTGGTATGTAGGTGTCCCACATTGAGCAAAAGAAACCTATTTTTGATGGAGTCAAAGGCCATTTGGGATCAGCAGGGCTCAAACTGTGAAAACCTTGTAAACACGATATCTCAAGAAGTGGAGCTACTGAGGACAAATCTCATATTTGGTATGGAGGTGTACCACGTTAACTAAAAGATGCTTATTGATTCTGGTGGAGGTCAAAGGTCATTTGAGGTCAACAGGGGTCAAACTGTGAAAACCTCGTAAATAAGCTGCGTCGACATACCTTGCTTACTTGGGCATGGCATTGACACCTACACCTACGGTATCAAAATGAACAGCTCACAAGTATACCAATAATACTAGATAAACGCCAGAATATGGAAGGTAACTAGTGAAAAGTAAAGCCGTGTGAAGAAACCAATGTTGATACCCACTCGATCGTCCTTGTAGTCTATCAGAGGGTACATGGCTTAACTGCAAACGTACTCTTTCCTTCACACAATGGCTTGTGCTTCATTGGCCATTCACATATGCATCTCTGGTTGCAGTATATACACGCTATATTCAGAAGTATGTAATTGGAATAGTCCGTGACTGGGGGTTACGGAAAATTCCAAGCCACGTGTTTCAAGTTGTGTATACAAAAGCTGTGCACCATGCAGGGCACATCAAACACAATTTAGCACTTTAGTAAAAAGAAAAAAGTTGCCGACAAAAGCAAAGAACGAGGAGTATTCCAAAACACCGTACACCTACCTACAAAAACAGTTGAAAGGCCTATATGGAGATACTTGCCACCATTTAAGGTACATGAGAACAACAAAAAGAGGAGTGAATTGCATGCATGTTTTCATCTCGTTACAAGTTTGAAAACATGCATGTTGGTAAAAGAGTGAAGTAACATTTTGCCCGCAATTCTCCCCCAAAAAGAAACCTCAGTGATATAAGGGGAGAAAAAAAGTAGCTAAATTAGGCCTTCACCCACAGTTTTGATCCCATTCACCTATACATTGTGTTCTGGGCAGTGTTTTTTTTTGTTTGTTTGTTTTTGCTTTAAGGGCAAACCCGTTCTACTGTCCGGCTATGTTAATATTGCATAGCCTCGTTGTAAGTACATAACGCACATGTAAGTGCGTACCCAGTAGGCAGCCGTGCTGCGCCAACACACAGTGTACACCGTGCATGCATGCTACAGCACTAAAACGAAGCAGCATGGTCGAAACGAATGCCTAACCAACGTTTATTCCAAAGACAATTTTCTTTTGATGCAAACTGAACTTAATGTTTTTAAGGTTTTAGACACCCTGAAGTAAGATATTTCAGTCACAAAAACCATCGTTGGATCTCACAAGTTGCATTGTTGTCTGTGTACACTTTGTACTGTAGCTATTATCACCTGTTCAGGAAATCGAACGTCGACAGTATCGAAAAATATCTCAATCGGTCAAAAATGCCAAAAACATTTTCATGACATGTGCAAAAGACCCTAAAATAACAATCCGCAATATTTTCCCAAACTTTTATTCGAAGGTTTCCTTCTACGAGATATTTTCGTCCAGAGTGACTTTGGACTTTTGTTGTAGTCTGACATATAAATGTACATACTGAGATAGAGCCTAGCCAACACATGTATCACTTACTGTTGTGCATTACACTTGCAGTAAAGGAACAGACTAGACAAAGATGTTTCGTAAGCTTTGATCCAAACTGCTTGAAAATGTACTATATGTTGTCTTATATATTGACCTAGCTTATATCGGGTCACCAGGAACAGGATGGCATATTTTGCACTAAAATTTTGTACATTCAACTTAACTTAGTGTTAAGTATATGTCACCATATATAACAGTGATACAACAAACCAATACAGTTTCATAACTCCAACTCAATGCAGTTGAGACCAAGCTCAATCATATTTGCTTATAGCCACAGGGGATGGGTAAAAGAATTCCACGGCACTTCTACATGTTCTACTTTAAATGTCCTAATATCTTCCATTCTAGACCCCTCAGCCATGTGTTGGGCACTGACCACTTAATTTTTTTCAAGTTTGTGGTTGAATACTGTCACTTGGATCTAGATTCCTCACTATTTTGTTAAAAGGAAAATAAATGCATACTTTTTCAGGGTTGTTACAGAATGTATCAGATCTTAATTGATGACAGAGTACTGATAAAGTGGATATTTTCGCGCCATTTGACGATGGTGACTTGAGAGAATAATCATTATTAAAGATGCCGTGGTAAAATTTACTTTAGCTGAGGTAAAGCTATTTAACTTCAACATTTTTACTGCTGCAGCGACTTTTCTTACTCGAGAGGGCTGTGTTTGGTTAACAACTTAACATAGACATTGCCTGTATAGGGAACGTGTCTGTGCGACAACCCGATGGTATGTGTAATGCATTAAGCTGTGATTTCACGAAATTTCAAGTTACTGCTGCTACAGGTATACCAAGTATAGTTTTATAGGAGGCAAGGAACATTGCAGCGAGTAGAATCTGGGATGAAAGTTAATGTAACGCTTACTCAAAGGTAGAGTACACACATGAAACACATTAATAGACATTTTTAAAGCAGATCTTGGAGAAATTGACACTGTTTACACAGACAAGTGCGTGCACTGTACATTCCTACACCACAATACTATGGTACGTACAAGTAAGACAGTAAACATCGATTTCACGAAAATGTCCTGTATACCAGGTATTACAATGTATGGAGCAGCCGGTATATAGATATATGCTTCTGCTCCTACCGACGCAGCTAACTTGTAAACATTATATTTCAAGAAAAAAAAGCTTGGACAAATCTCATATTTGATATGTAAGTCTATCACACTGATTACAAAATCCCAATAGGATTACAAGATCCTCAATGGGTCAAATTGTGAAAATATTGTAAGCACGATATTTCAAGAGGGAAAAATTGGGCAGATCTCGCATTTAAATTGTACGTGTATCTCACTGAGTATACAAGAATTTCATTGTCTTGGTGAAGGTCAAAGGTCATTTGCGGTCAACAGGGTCACATTAGGGAACTCTTGTAAACATCATATCTCAAGAATGGAAGCTTGGACAGATGTCATATTCAATATGTAGCTATATTTCACTGAGTACAAGATCAGTTGGCCTTTAATGGCGGTTAAAGGTCATTCGTTGTCAACAAGGGTCAAATTGTGAATATGTAGATATGATCTCAAGAAAGAAAGCTTGTGCAGATCTCATATTTCATATAGAGTATACGTAGCTTGCTGTGACACATGCAAATGCTATTGTATTAGATTCAGAAACAATTCTCGTAATCGGATCATCGAAACCATAATGCACTTCTGCATTCTGGTTTTAAGAAAAGTTGAGAAATGTTTCACTATGGGTGCATGCAAGAAGCTCATGATTTCCCCGGGCATTTCCCTAAAAATCCAATCTGGTTCTGCGTCACTTCTTTGCGTTAGATAGTGGTCAACCGGATCCCCAAATTTTCTTTTTTGTTTTCCAGCTTAAAATGGGTCATTATTGAATAATAAAAAAGTGGGGGCGAAAGCTATGCTAACTCCCACCCGCCACAATATTTGCCAACTGTTCCAAGAATAAATGAAATAAGATACATAATTCATTACGATTCCTGTGTAATCTCACCCCATCTGACATGTATTATCATTTTCATACATTGATTTGTATCTCAATAATTGACAAACTTCCAGTCATGAGATCCCTATTCCAAGGCTGGATACATGCAGGTTGGAACACCAAAGAAGTGCTGTTTCCGGCCATCTGGAGGGTTTGAAAAGCCAAAAATGTTCTTGTAGGCCCCGCGCCAACTGATGGTGGCGCTCCGTTTAGATGATGCAGCTGGCACTTAGTCCTCTCCAGTACATTTTTCGTCACGTAACCTGTACTTTATGTTCATGGTATAGGTGTCGAAAGAGTTAATTTTGCACCATGATTTGCCGACTAAGGAGGGCAAAAGTGATCCTTTTTCCGAAAAGGAAGGGGCTGTCCCGTCCCCGCACCCCCCCCCCCCCCCCGCATGCTGCGTATCTGTGTACTCCCTTTTTTGAGATCCTGCTTAAGGTCTGGGACGGGAAACCCCCTCTGCTTATACCCCTTCTCAAGGACAACGGTCAAGAATAGGGACGATGAATCAATTTTGCCTCCTCACATCAAAAAACCTGGCTACGCCCTGACATCAACTGACCAAGAAGTTTGTAACGAGGAAAATATTGAATAGAATAGCAAGATGCTCATTGTATGTTAGCGTTGATGCATATAGTTTTGATTAGACCTATTTATGGAAATCTTTTAATTAGAAGCATTTATGGTATTGGGGGCAGTATGTGGTCTCAGTCGCTTGCAGTGTGTGGACCTGCAATTTATGTCCCAAGATGGTGGAACATAGACGGGCCTATAGGCCGACAACAAAGGAAGTCTCCTGAAATTAGCATCAGCTGCTAGAAAGATATTTTTTCGTCGCATTGTGGCAAGTTATCACAGATTTGTAGGCAAAGTTAACCACGGCGATCATGTAGTATCGAGTCATGTGTTACAAGTCTAGCACTGTCACACGGGTAGCATACCAGGGGGATCACTTTCCAGAAAAATTCACATGATCCCTTACCACATCGGACTTTTTTGAAAAATATATTTCTGTACACTTTTACATACAACAGCATGAGCATGCATATATATATATATGTATATATATATGTATGTATATATATATATATATCGCCTTAATCTTACTGCTTGCTGAAAAGGGCTATTTTTGTCGCTACCAATTAATATAAAACAAATTAATATTCTACGAATCTGAGCCGTTTTGGAGCTGTTTCTATACATAGAAATCATTATTTATTTACCGGTAACCTAGTAACAAGTCTCCGGGCAATTGATTCCTTTAGTCTAAAATAAATTACAATCATGTGTAACATTTCGCTTGTATTCAAGATCTCCTATACCGTCCAGAAGGTGAGAGCAGTGACTTGGATGATGACGCAGATGTTATACATGGACCTCTTCAATAAGGTCAGCGCTGATTTGATGTACGGTGTTTAACAAGTAAGGTGTACATCTCATCAGGATGAATCAGTGATGAATCGTTTGCCCTGACGAATCATTTAATGAAAGAAGATGATGAAAGATGGTTCAGCTTAAGTTACAGGCAAAAGAGAGTGATAAAATATGAACGTCAGTAGTAGTTGTAAAATCTCCGTGGGAACATGCACTACTTTTACAGAGAAATAGTCAAATAAATGCAAACGCCAGGGAAAGAGATGGCATTTGTGGCGGTCTTTTATTATTTTAATCATCATTATTACCATCATCATACTGACAATGATGATGAGCTTTATAATCACCGTAAATACAATCAATATCATAATTATAATCATTACTATCATTATCACCAGCATCAGCTTTGTCATCTTTCAATTTAATATACATTCATAAGTGACCATTTACATTTTTTTAATGAATGTTGTTAGAAGCAGGCTCTTGATCATGTTATCATATACGTATTCCTTACGCACTTATTTTCTTCATCGCATTTTTGAGAAGCTCTATGCTTAATTTTCGTTTGTTTTCTCAACTTGAAAAAGAACGTTTATGAACACACGTTTTGTTCTTTGTTATTTCATGACTTCACAAATATATAGCGTCCTATTATATGGTAATAACATTATTTATCACATTTAAAAATATATATATATTATCACAATTAAACATTATTTTCTCTTTGTGGTAGGTGTGATATGCGTAAAACAATCCGAAGCTACGACAATGGTCGGTTTGAGGAAAAAATAAAATAACGAAAGGACTATGAGCTGGCGCTTAGAAGTGTGGTTCTAGAAGAAGTAGAGCAAGCAAAGCATCAACGAACGATAGGAAAAAAGTATTGAAACAGTGTCTAGGTTTGATTTAAACTGTTACAGGTGAATGAACAAACAATCATTCTTCCATATGTCCATTTATGTGTCCATTATTTGTCATTGCAGCTGTAATGTAGTTTCGTAAATAATTACATTAATAATGTCTTATTAGGACATGAATGGCAAAGAGTACGTCTGTCAGTCTTTCAAATAAAATACATTACTTTTATCCCTAAGATTGGACTATACCATTGAAAGGAAATACGAGACAACCCCGAAAAAAAAAGAAATGAAAAAAATGAAATAAAATAAAATCTGCATCGACTTCCTTCAATCGCCCATGGGAAATGGTATCGTCCTTAAAGGGTAATCGACCTCAGTTGGACTGTAGGTTTACAAATACAGTTAAAATATATGAGGTAAAGTGAATGCTCAACACAAACCCGTGTACTCACTGATATATACAATAATTGTACATATATTGTATAAATATAGCACGTATATATATATATATATATATATATATATATATATATATATATATATATATATATATATATATATATATAACATGATTATACAGATGTACTCATACCGTGTGTTGGAAACTGAGTTTATTTAACGTTCTGACGAAGATCTCAGGGCAGGTTGAAACGTTAAATACACGTTTATGCAACTGCTACTACTTGTTGGAGTTAAGTGTTATCTCTTGTTATTATTGCTTTATATATATGTATATATATATATATACATGTTATATTGGTTGCGAGAGTGAGTACCTTTAAACAAGTCTGGCGCATCGCAGAACCATTGCCATCCCTTGAGAAATCACAACTGATTATAGGAAATGTTCCTGTCCATACATTTTAGAAAAGAAATTGAACGGAAAGGAAAAACAGATCAAGTTTTCGAATTTTCGAGTGCAAAGGAATATGCCAACGTTTGCCTTTGAGTATTGATTGCTCCTTATAACTGCTCAGTACTAGGTAAAAAATGATAGGCGTTAATTTAACTCTTTTTGACGTCATAGAGCTTCATAAAATTGGTAGGAAGGAGACAGATGTTATGTCATTTACGAAGACCAAAATTCCGTAGTCAGCAGTTTTGATAGAAGATCTGTGTGAAGAAGTTTGAAGTATCGCATTGTATTCACACTGTTATTCTACATCTGCGAGGATTGATAGAAATATTTTTTTTTTTTTTCAGAACTCGTTAAGTTTTCCTTGCAAACTAGGAATTTGATCATGTATTTAATTACTTACTTATAATTTCATTTAAAATGAACACTGTCATGTGTGTTGTTTTAACTTATACATAAAGTAGAGCAGAAGGACAATGCAGAAATTAATTGACTATTAGGTTTCCATAAGCCTGTGCTTGATTATACGTGCAAGAGTACCATACGGTATCACACTTACTTTATAAAAAGATTGAGTATTGTATGCCTTGTTACAATCTTTTGGGTGGAAAAAAAAAGTTGGTTAAAGCGTACCCATTGCTGGGTAACGTTTAACAAAGCAAGGGTTAAATTTGAACAATTTAGGCATTTTTACACAGGAGTTTGTTACGAGGCATGCGTGACCAATCAACTTTGGCTTACTATACAAGAGTTTATGAACTTTTACTGTAAGTTCTTGTGGAATTGGCGGGTTCGGATGTAATAGTTTTTTCAATTCATCATTAACGATGGATGGAGAACTTCTTCTTGATATTCGTCTTCACTTACAGTCGTTTCATTTACAATACTCCATAGCCACACCTACCGTATATGCACACGAAGACTACATTTTTTTTCACCTCACAAATTTCAGATAATTTGAAGGGCGGTTTGCCAATGTCTCTTTATTAGAATCAGTTCTATACATCGGAATGACAAACGGTATCGTCTGCATAGAAATAATGCTTGCTTCCGGATATTTTGAGGAAAAAAATCCCTTGCACTTGAGGTTGACTCTCCATGTATAGTTGACACTGTGAACGTTTCCCTAAAATGTGCATTTAAATACTTATATTGTAACTATAAAGTCGGCCCCTGCTCAGCTATTCTGACTCTTGGAACGTTTGAAATCGTAAAACTCTGCTCTGCTCTTCTTTTTTTTTTTACTTTGCATTTAACCCTTTTAACGGTTACCCATCAATTCTCTCCATACGTCATTCATTCTTGCTATGGAAATCTCGATCAATAATCTTTACGCTGCCCACTTTGACGTTTACTTACCTTTCCTGAGTCAAATGTGCATGCAGGGAGCAGCTACTCGCTAAAAGCATATGTGTGTGTGGCACGCAAGGAACATCCTGGTTAAAGCTGGAGTGAGTTGTACTGGTAATCGCCTGGTAATCTACCTTTATTCTTTGTCATTGTTTCAGGGATGAGAATAGGGGAAACGATCACCTGTCATAAAATCTGAAAAAGAACTATGCACTCATCTCCCAGATATTTGGTATGAAAATTGTCTTGACATTTTTTTGTTTTTTTTGCCCTGCAAAATTCAGACACTCAAAGAAAGCATAGCAATTAATCACCGTTACTTGAAATCAAACAGACCAATGGGGAAGAAAATGAATATACATGAATTCAAAAATAAGGGTTTTGTTTTTTTGTGGTGACTGTGACAAATTCCATCAAAATTTGATTTTTACTGACAAATTTTCAACTTATATTCCAGCTTGAAACGAAGTAGCTTTTGCTACTCATGCGACAGCTTCCAGTAGTTTCCAGCTAGTAGACAGCTTCCAGATAGTTTTATGGATCTTGTAAGAAATGGATGGATGGATGGATGGATGTATGTATGTATGTATGTATGTATGTACACGGGCATTAAATAAGCATGCCTGTACAGTGTCGAAAACGTTCTACAGGCTAAGTAGAATCTGCTACATCGTCCGCAAAAGCAGGGCTGGTGTGAGTGTGCACGTTATTAGAACGCACGTAACCAAAAGAGAACTTTTTTATATGTGTCCATTAGCGCGCACACCCGCTTTACCGTTTTCCAAATGGAATGCGTCGACAAGAAAGAAACCCCCAAAAAATATATCAACGTCCACTCCGACAAATAAGAGAAAAGAAAGAAAAGGTAGAATAAAGAAAGGAGAAAAAAAAGGTGATATGTAATTTATTTTATTTTGGCTTTGCAATAATATTACTTTGAATCCGCACACAAATGCCCCATCCCTAGTGACTCTATCTTCCAGTGGGTTTTATTTGCAGACGATATTGAATTGCCTGAAAACATTAACAACTGCTACAAACAATCTGCTTATTACTTCGACAGTTTCCATGACAAGGAAAAGGAGGAATAGAAAGAGAGAGAAAAACTGCACGTTGCGTCATTGACACCCGGTAATGCGTCAATTGATATAAGTAGCCTATGAATATTCATATCAACTGTGTCAATGTTTCTCAATTGCTCTAGGTCTATCAGTGTATTGTGACTCTGTTGAAATGTTGGATTTACCAAGGATCTGAACGTTGAACATTTCATAAAATGATTCCATTGACAACACTGACCTAGTAAGACGAAATATCAACAAAGTCTTTTTGCACCTAGCCTAATATACTTTTCTTTTCTTTTTTTTTTTTGCAGTCAGTACACCCGGTGATAGTTGCAAAATTTCAGATTGAGGAATAATCTTCATCATTCCATTTTCGTTAATAAATTACGTTTCTTTGTTGTTACACACTTACTACATCTATGAACATAATTTCTTAGTGATTTCATCTTCTTCATACACCCCTCCCCCCCCCCCCTCGTACCACCCAGCCATCACCATTTCACCAAAATGGATAGTAATGCAATTCTTGACATTCCAATAAAGAAATGTTATAAACAGTAAGTAAATAAGTAAACAAATGAGGCATCGAACTTTCCACAGAACGTCATTGAACCTTTTTCGTTGTTTTCCCCAAAGCGATAAACCTGCTGCCATGTGCTTTCCTCCTCACTTGTTTCCATTAGCCTATGTTTAGAAAGTACAGTGATTCGTTGTAAATTTTGCTCGCTTTGTATCTTTGGGTCCCAAAGTCAGTGTTTATTTCTAGCTGTTTGTTAAGACACCTCATCATAATGCAATATGAAATGTTTCAATGTGCGGGGGTAAATTCATAATTTTCAACAAGCAACAGATAATCTTCTAACATACCAAAATGACAAAATGAACCTTTTTGCTTGGCCATTTACTATGTTTATAGGCCTACGTACCAGTGATCGCAATTCAATACTCCTATTGTCGTAAACAGACTTCCTAAAATGGCGGAGTGCGCGCCACTGGTGACGCTTGACGTGGTTTGGAACATTGAAAAGTTGAATATTTTATAACCATGCTGGAAGCAATTTTCCCACAGTCTAATTAAAAGGAAAAAAATCACCATTGCATCTGAGAGCCTTCCAAAACACACAAAAAATTCACATGGGGACACAACCTTATACCTCTCCCCTTTTACCTCTCCCTTGAAGGCGTAACTGCCGTTATTATTAATTATCATTTACCATTATATCAAAAACAATTATTCATGAGGCGCTTCAGCAAATTTAATTGAGGGAGCCTGGTCTAGATGCTCCTCACATAGGACTTTTTTTGTTGTGAGAAGTACGTCGGGGGGGGGGGGGTTAACCCATAAATGTAATAGCAATCATAAATGTAATACTCACCATAAATGGAATAAATTTTAACAATAAATATAATTATTGATTCCACCATCAATATAATATTGATCCAACAATAAATTTAATATTTTTTAGCCATAAATGTATTAAATTCTAAAAACGCTGAACTGGGGTGGGTGGCCTCTGGTCCACATTTCAGCAACTCACCATTTCAGTCTGGGCCTTTATTATCGATGCATGCTGCGTTATGTCTGAAGCAACGAAGGGGACTTTCTTTCTTCTATAGCTTTATGTTTTGTTAGTCAGGTGTGACGACCATATGTGTTCACCTAGGATGGAATTGATTGACTGTATCCGGGGTGGGATTTAGGCAATTACGCAATGTTTTTTTTTTTTTTATGTTGTTGGTCTGTTGGAGTGGGGTGCAGAGAGTGGTGCTCAAAAATGTCGAAACCATCCAAAAGTGGCTCCTTGTTTTTTCAAACAAAGCGTTGATTCAAAGCATATATTATCGTGCAGTTTTGTTTTAATCCAGCCTGTTTTAGTTCACCCCATACCCATCAGTATCGTTTGCTGGAACCAATATACGGGAATCCACCACACCAGATATCGGACACCGGTCCAATCAAATATAGACTGTACCCTAGTCGACATGGAACAATTTACCAGAGGTGGGCCCGGGTCTAGGCGCAAACTTATGACGTTGCGTCCTCAACTACAATCCTCCACAAGAACGTGATCTGCCACTAGTGACCGTGAAAGCCTAGGCGCGATTACGGTTGGGAAGCGGGGGCGCTTGCCCCCCCCCCCTACTTTTTTCCAGAGCCTAAAAATATAATAAAAACAATAAGGAAAATGAGCGAAAGGAAAAGAGACCAGAGAAACTATTAAAGAGAAATCCAAGAATGTTGAATTTTTTTTAACTTCATTAAACAGTTCAAAGCCCTATCCAATTAGCATACTAGGTCTATGTCACGTGTCAGTGAAACTTTGTCCAATATTTTCCACTTCAAAATACTAGTATTCCCCTGACGAGTTACTTAATTCTGTTACCCATATCATGGCTCATATGGAACACAGTTTAATTGAGGTCAACTCCAGACACTACCAGGAGTATTAGCTTCAGTGGTTACTTATGAGCACCAGGGTCGTTGCGACCGGGGTGTGGGGTGTCTCACCTTCCAAAATTTGTCAGAGTGACAATAGTCGAAAATCCGAAATACCAGTTGGAATTTTTCATATTTCAGTCTAGCACATTTTATGACTTCAAATATGCCAAATATTCAACTAGTTTGCATCCAGTGTTACCTAGTATAACTTTCCCGAAAGGGGATGTCGGGCACCTCTTCACTTACAACCCTCTCCCATTGCAGGCCAAACGTCACTCATCTCATGTTTCCCTACCTATCAAAATACTTTATTACATAACATTTTTTTCTCATCAAGCTGGCTATCATTTACAAAGTTTTTCGGTACAAGAAATAGCTTTATACTTCATTATGCAATCATCTTCTGTTGTTGCAACTAATTAACAGACAGTAAAAGTTGTTGGAACTTCAGTGGAACTATAATTTCTCGGGAAAAATTGATTGTAATAAATGCAAAAGATTGCACTAGATTTTGTTTAAGGTTACCTGATAGTTGAAACTTTCTCAAAAAAAAGAAAAAAAAGAACTGTAGTCGTTAGGAATTAAAAGTTGTTGAATTACCTTTTTGGAAATGACAAAGCATAAATATTGTAGACAAGATCAGTAAAATTATTGCCATTTTTCCTTAAAATGTTTTTATCCTTAATTGAGAAATTGCAGACATAGGATCCTATTGTAAGGCTAGGTGCATGCAGTTCAAGTACACCGTTTCCTGCCATCTGGAGGTTTTGCAAGCCAGAAGTTTTCTTGTACACTCCGCACCAACCAATGATGGCGTTCCGCTGAGATAGCAACCCTAGTTAGGGATAAAAGTAATTATTTCAAACAATCTCTGCTTCCGTCCAGTTTCTAGGCGCCGATACGTCAGTGTTTTTATCAAAAAATATTTGTCAAGAACTCAAAAAAAAAAAAATGAAAGAGGATATGTAGATTTTCATAATTCTTGTATCACCTTAAAAACACTGATTTGTATCACCAAATCTAATAAGTTAATCTTTCGTTTCGCATGAATTAATTGCAGACGTGATGTCTACATTTTAGGGCTGCAGTTGAAGTGCACCAGGGAAGTGCCGTTTCCTGCCATCTGGAGTTTTGAAAAGCCGAATTTATTGTGCGCTCCGCGCCAACCAATGGCGGCGCTCCGCTTAGATATTAACCCCGGTAATTAGTAACAAACATAATCAGGACAAACAAATTCTGTCTAATTTCTAGGCACCAGGTGCGCCAAATGTGCTCATCAGAAAGTATTTGTCAGGAAATGAAAATAAATAAATGAAAGAGGATGCGTAGCTTATTATGATTTTTGTATCACCTTAGAAACACTGATTTGTATTACCAATTTTAAAAAATTGATTTTTTTTTCTTTTCGCATGAATTGGTTAATCGCATACATGATGACCATAGTCAAGGCTGGGTACATGTAGTACAAATATACCCGGGAAGTGCCTTTTCCTACCATCTAGAGCTTTTGAAAAGCCAAATTGTTTTTTTTTTACTCTCCGCACCAAATAATGTCGCCCTCCACCTAGATAGTAACCTCGCTAATAAGTCACAAACATAATTCGAGGAAACATCCACTCCCAAAAACAAACAAAAAAGTCCTAGGCACCGATGTGCCAAGGTGTTAAAAAAATTATCTTTTACACTCAAAAGAAAAACATTAAAAAGGGGATTCGTAATTCATTGCGTTTCTTGTACCACCTGGAAAACTGGAGAAACGTAATATGTACTACCATTTGTAATTGACTCATTTTTCTTTTCACAAGAATTGAGGAATTGCAGACATGATACCCACATTTCAAGGCTGGATACAATCAGCTCAAGTACACCCGTTTAGTGCCGTTTCCTGCCATTTGGGGATTCTCAAATTCAAATTTGTCTTGTGCGCTTCGCGTCAACTAATGTGGGGCTCCGCTTAGATAGTAATGTCGCTAACTAGCCACAAACAATCAGAAAATCTAGGTCCCCCCTCCCCCAAGAAAAAAAAAAGAAACTGGGTGGCAGTGTTCCTATGCGTAGTCAGGGACAAAGTATTTACCAAGTTCGCAACGAGATCTGGGTAGAGTTGTGGGCTGAGGTGAGAGGGCTGTGTCAGGTGAAAAAAATCTGAAGTACCCAAAAATGTTTAAGAATATTTCACCCAGCAAGATGAAAAGAGGAAATTCTCTTTCAAAGATTTGGTGAGAGAAACTGAAGTGGAAAACATGCCCAACCTCATCCTTCGTATTCGAAAACGATGTTGTGAGGGAGCGTTAACGTTATGCCTAATTTAGAGGTAAAGGCTAGCAAAGCCTACCACGAGCAAAAGTGAACGTTAGTATTAAGTTACACGTCCATAGGTACAGGGGCCGTATACACGTACCTCACTTTAAAGGTCTAACGTCGATCAGCGCACCCGTGATTAGCATAGAGAATCCATCACATTTGAAAATTCAATTGCTTGAACATGTCAGTGGAAACTTATTTACAAATTTTTAACGGTTCCCGTTATAACTCAAGTTGTTCAAAGTTGCCCTCTCGTCCCGAAGGGACTATTACTGGTACAGTTTGCAAGACGGTAGTGTAACTTAATGTGTCGCCATTACTGAATTGTTTTGTAGTTAAGCAATTTACGTCATACTTACGCCAGTAACTGAATCGGGAAGTGGGTTCCTTTTTTGCTACTCAAGTTATGACGATTTACTGACGTATCCGGGAGTTGAACGGTTATCTGCTTAACTCCCGTTACACAGTTAAAGGAGTCGAATTGCCTATGGGTGACCTCATAGACTAATGAACACGGTAAATGCCTTACAGTAACAGTATACGTACATAAAAACTTACAAAAAAATGACCCATTTGAGTTCATCACATTCTCCAACTTTAATGGCATCTTCGTACTGATCGTGATCCTCCATTCAAGTACCGGTATGATATACCTGAATCATAACTTTGTGTGTTTTATATTTCATATAATTTTATGGGAATTCCCTTCAGTAGGAGTCCCTGTCCTGCTAGTCAATGCGTTAATCTGGTCCTGCTTTCATACTGAATTAACGCAGTAACCATGAAAGATCGATCATTTACATTATGATTGTCACACTGAAACAGTTCTTGTAAAAGTCTAGAAGGGAACCAAATTGAACGAGACTGGTCCATTCGGTTGGTCACATCAGAGAGTTGCTACAGAGAAGGAGATATATCGCTTTGAACTAGGATTCAACGCCGCCAAGGCCACGCAGTAATCTTTCTTTTGTATCATTCTTTTTATTTCAATAGGGTTTATAAAATGAGTAAATAAAACGTGTCAGTTGTCGTCTGCTGCAGTCGGAGTTAGACTTGGAACTGTTCGCCAATGCACCAACATTGCCAGTCGTCAAAGACATGTATAATGATTGGGCGACGCTCGATGACGCGTATAACAATATAACACTTAGGTTGCACATCAAAACATGAAAAAGAATCCATAATTGGCTACTGCAGGAACCTTCGGGGAAAATTCTTTTCTAGTTTGTCAAAAAAAAAAAAAACAGACTTCTGCCCCTTCGTTCATTTGCATACCATTTCTTCTTACGAAATGTCTTCATCTAGGTCGATCAAACATTTGTCTCCCGTTTCCTACAACATTCTCTGAAAACGCTGTTAGCATAAACCTATATGTTTCGAAGCGTTATTCTGAGCGAGCTACTTGTTGAAGTATTAGTTGATTTGAATGACGTTGTTAGGTAAACGATATTAAACTGGAGTCGCCGAATAAAGGAATGAAATATCTTTGAACGAACGACACAACCTATCTTCACTGAGTTTGGTTTTAAGGTATAAGCAGTAATTAAATGTTCTGTCCAATCTCCTGCTCAGAACTTCTTGGTCCCTTCGTGTCTCAGTGACCAACACTCGATTCTCTAGAATACTTTAAACTTCCAACAAAATAAGATGCCTTTTCCCAGCCCCACCGTCTATGATTAGTTCATTTATGGTTGAATTATTACTGTTATAGTGGCTCAGTTATTACATTTATGGTAAAAAATTAGTACATTTAAGGTGGGTATTACATTTATGGTTACAATTTGGTACGTTTATTCGGGTATTACATAATTAAAGGTTAATCAATGGTGGGCCGTGTATTAACTGGAGGATAATGCACGATCGGGAGTTAATGCAAGTGATGCACGAGGGCGCAGCGATAGCATTAACCCCCGAGAGTGCATTTATCTACAGTTAATACACAGGTCCAAAGCTAATTAAACTTGTTCATACATACCAACGAGATTTTGATGAATTTTGATTTAATCTTAGTAAACAAAGATGTAGTTTTAAGAAGTGTAATTTAGATTCCCCGCACTTGAATACCCCTATGACATGACACTTCCTAATCATGGTAGGTGTTCTATCTCGTTTAGTGTAACCCACTAAGAAAAAAAAACATTACAGGGGCCTACGTGCCTTCTGATTTAAACGTGTTGGAGGTGGCTGAGGAACTGTGCATGGTGAAGACCTTGATGCATGCAAGGCTAAAAAAGGGACTGTGATTACCTAACAAGAGTTGTTTCCTGACTCCCCAAATAAAACAGTGGCCGGTATGCATGTAGCGAACTGCGTCAATGTTCTCCATCGGCGAACACAGTTATTCCCTAGATCCTGCACATTCGAATGTAATAGCGGAATAAATGACACAGTGAACGTCTTTTATTTATATGGGGTTAAACTTTGTGGCTATATTCTTTCTCAGTGATCAAAAATAAACCCTAATGACAGCCATCTATAATCCTCCCCTCCCATAAACAGAAACAAGTTGCCAAACGTTTTGCACATTATATTGATTGTATCTATGATTGCGTTAATATACAAAACCATAAGAAAATTAAAAGACCGCAGAAAATGTCTCACTTAGTAATATACCTAAAACATTGCTTGAGGGGCAATTTCTCACATCCCCTGAGAATAATACACTGCAATCCCCACCCCTATTAGCATTACGCCAGCCTCCCAACCTCCAGGCTTTTCTGCGGTCGTCCAAACTTCATAATTCAGGTTCCTTCAACGTAGGCAACAACAGTTCCAACAAACCGTGCTGCCAAATATGCTTCCCTTCACCACGACACATAGCAGCACAATCATCACCCCCAATTACAGGTTCCTCATCAAGTCCTCACCCCTCAACCGCTACTCTAGCAATGTTGTTTACATTTTCAATGGCACCCTTTGTGATTACGGCAATTATGTAAGGAAAACCGGGTCTCGATTTGTCTTCGCTTCAGTAACCACAAAAAATCCATTCGTAATAACTCTACCAGTCTTCCAGTTGCTCGTCATTATAACGAGCCTAATCACTCTCTAGAAAATCTTAAATGCATTCTTGTAAGCTCCAAGTTTAAATCTAGCTACCACCGGTAGAAAAGGAAAGAAATGGATCTTTTGTATTTCTTCACATTCATCTGGTCTCAACAAAGACTTGGGAGCAGTTACCCATTACCCTTAAATAGTCGCTTTTTAAGTCTTCGTATATTTTTCTTTCATTTTACCTTATTTGTTGTAAATAGTAGCTTTGTAAGCCTCTGCATCTCTCTTTGCCTACTTAATTTTACTGACATCCAAGAGCTGAGCAGTCTTGTTTTGCATTTAGGGTCAAACCCGTTGAGGCTGTGTAGTGTTTTACTTTGTGCTGATTTCCTCTGATGTTGTAGATCTGACTCGAATAGCAAGGGGGAATGATATGCAATCTCATTAGTCCTAGCTCACTGTAGGCCTGTTCACGTTTAATGCTGGTGATTGGTTGAGGCCTTACTGCAGTTTGTGTGCGTGCGGACATAAGTCTACCTTGGCTTATATCCGGGGTATTTAAGGAAGAGACATCTGCCAAATTAGTTAGTAAGTCGGTTGATCAGGCTGAAGTTACTAGGGAGTCCTCTAGATCAGATGTGAAGTGCAGCCGCAAGAACCTAAGTCCAAAGAAAGGCTATTCCTATCTGCGCAGTGCCATACATCTGCGCTGCCAGAGACCTGCAGAGTGCTCAACATCTGCGTCGCTCACCCCCACGCCGCTCAACATCTGAGCCGCCCGAAACCTGGTCTGCCCGACACCTGCGCAGTGTCCGATACCGTCGAAGTGTCCGATACCTGCGGAGTGCCTGACATCTGCGCTGCCCAAGGTCTGCGGAGTTGCCTAACACCTGCGCAGTGGTGCCCAACAATTGCGCTAAAGGTTTTATGCGACTGCTGGAATGGTTAAGGCAGAGTCCGACAACTGTATTACGTCCCTTGTTATGTGCACCATCCCTGCGCATACAGTTCATTTTGTTTTTAAGTGTAGACGTTGAGAGAGATGCAATTATAGTAATTTCAAACTTACACATGCTGCTTTTTGGGTAATTTCGTCTTTTGCTATCTACCCCCCCCCCCCCCCCCCCTTCGTCTCGCACCTTCCTCCATCTGTTCCGGAAGAGACGTGTCCTCACCTTCAGACTTTGGCGGCGTTACAATATTATGCCGTCAAGTTTGTGCTGCTGTGTGTCTGTGACAGTTGCTTGTGTACGCTCTAACCCAATACGGAACGTGTGTGTCATAGAGCGCCGTATTTGGAAGTAGCAAGGTCACATTCTTTACACGCTGTTGTCAACGACATTTGTCGCAGAAACTTTTTGGTGTTAGATGGCAGTATGGTAGCGCTGTGGGAACATTTGCAGGCTGATACATACTGACAAAGTTTATAGTTAAAAATTAGATCTTTTTGCTTTGGTGTCTGGTCACACATTTAATGGACTCCATAGTCTGTAAGCTTGTGTGGCACCATAATTCTTCGTCAGATTGTATTCAAAGTTATTATTATTATGGTGATTATTGTAGATAGATTTGGCTGTGTAGACCTAATACTTTGGTGGATGAAAAGTTTGGTGTTTTATGTTTTTAATACATTTTTTTTTCTTGTTTTAATTGTTACTGTCCATTTTGTTTCACAAATTCAGATGGGCCCAAATCTCCACTACAGTAACTCGAAAATTATAAGGCACATTGTAAGCAGACTTGGTATTGAGTTTTGTTTTGTATGCAATTTGGTTGCCTATGGGTTGAATGTATGGCATTTCCCACTAAAACAAGGTATCATAGTGCCCTTGGGCTCTTGTTAGACAAGAATGCACAAATGCATTGTGGTTTTGATAAGTTCATTATGAGGGATTTTTTCTTGAATCTTACATTTGCATAAGGAAGTGTACTGTACTTGGTTATTGTGTTATGACATCGATGTACTATATCACCAATTGAGATGAGCAATGGCATCTGCTGACCCTGAAGTGATGACTGATGCTGTAGGTATCCAACTGAACATTCACTTATATACCACAGAATCAAGAGCTTCACTGCATACCAAACATCAAACCTGTTGAAGCTTACCTTCATGAGATATCATGTGTAGGAGGTTGTCTTGACTTGACTCTTGTTGATCCCAAATGAGCTTCGACCTACATCAAACACTACCGGTATTGGCTATTTGCACTCAAAAAGATACGTCTTCATATCAAAATGAGATATGTTCCAGCTCAATAAGATGCACACACGTATTAAAATGTGATCTGCACAAATTCCCTTTTTGAAATATTGTGTTTACAAGGTTTTCACTCCTTGACTCCTGTTGACCCCAAGTGATCTTTGACCTCCACCAAAAACAATAGTCTTCTTGTCCTTCATACTAAGTATGAGATCTGTACAAGTTTGCCATCTTGAGATATCGTGTTTACAAGGTAGGCGTCACAAACATACACACACATACGCACATACACACACATACATAAATACACTCACATAATGACAGAGGTTACGGTTGCATTAAAACCCGTAATACTTGCTAGTTTGCTCTGTAGGAAACCAATTGTGTGTCTGTTCACAGTAACCTGACGGTTGACTTTCCAAGTCCTCTCCTCACCTTCAAATGAGAAAATAACCAAAGGGATATAACAACCTTTAAAGGTGTTTGAATATCTTAAAGAGGGAGGGAACTAAAAAGATACCTTTGCGCTTTATTAATCTGTGAAGAGATCTGGAACTCTTTCCTAGTGCTTGAGTTAAAGTTGAAGGTTTTTAATTCATTTCCCATTTATACCTTCATCATCATACTTGGTACGTCATTTTGATTCATTACCGTATAAAGCTGATAAAAAATGTATTATCCTCGCCATAGAAATTGCGATATTATCTCATATTTGCAAATGTTGTATTACCACATATTTACGTGTTTGTAACATATATCTGGATCACTCATGAACATTACAAGAATTGTTAGTACAATTTCTACTTAAAAACGTTATAATGATAATGTCGACGACAATGTTGATGATGGCGATGATAATAAGAAAAATGTATCACGATTTCTATAATACCAATATTCCTTGATCTTGTTGTTTTTTTTTTCTTTTTTGTTTCTTTTAATATTTTATATATATATGTATATCTTCACAGCGAGGTCTCCATGGATATTGGTCTGTAAGGTAGTGTTATTTCGGAGTGCTTCTGACAGGTTGCAATGCCCAGTTGTTGTTATTAAATCGTCCATGATTATGTTTAACTTCAACCTAAGACAGTAATGCAACCTTTAGTGTCATTATCATGTAATTATGTCCTGTCTGAAGTCTTATTTTTTAAAAGTTTGGGTGAACAAATTAGTGTCGAGCAACAAATAACTGAGTTTCGACCTGTAAGAAACTTATTTCTTGAAAAGAAGGCTACTGCCCTTCCTTATTTTGAATAATCTGCTATTCTGCATCCACAAACATTGGTTTTAATAATATGGATGTTTTCTGTAAAACAAACGCCCTATTTCCCTTTAAGAGTGTGTTCCACAAGATCCAGTCAAGGTCAGGTGTTTTGTTTCCTGCATTCAGGCCAGCATCTGGCTTAACATACATTCGAGTGTTGCATCAATGGTAGTTCAGCCTCGTACATAAGAAAGTGCATATACGATTTTGTGAGGTGTTCTTTTTTCATTTAATAACTGTTAGGAGGAAATATATGAGTACTTTTAATCGTTGGCTTTACTAGTTATAGCTGAGTTTATTTTTTTTTATTTTCCATTGGGAAAGTTTCCCTGTTCCGTTCCCTGTCGTGGTCACATGGTAACCTAGCCAAGGATTTGACTGTATCTATTGACCAGAAGGTTTTGTGTTACATGAGTTGGATTTTTCAAACAAGGAGGCTTGTATTGCTTGTTATTAGTAATTGTGTTATTCTTTATAATGTTGTCGTATACCTGGCCTAGCCTGCATGACCTCTCGGATTACTCAGCCTTGTTCAAAGAAGTAGGAAGATCCACATCCATTTTAGATATAGATTCAATGAACTTTATTTTAATCTCTTTTGAGTGTACAGATGAATTTAATGTAACTACTATAATACAAGAGATCGTGGAGTGACAACAAGAAGTAGAAGCTATACCACTAACAGTTTTTTTTTTGTCTATGTGGTTCAAAAAGGTTGTTAGGTTCCCTGAAACATCATCCAGTTCCCATTTCCAAATCAGCAATTAAACGGATTGGCCAGTGGAACAGATTGAAGTATCATAAAAGTAGGGATATTTTTATCCTTTCTTTGTTTGTGGAAAGCATACCTCAGTACACGCTTTTCTTTAATCATGTACATTTTAAAGAAATTTTCGAGAGTTGTGAATTGTATTGCAGAAAATCTGCGATGTCACAAAGTACCAATATTTGGATTGTGTTTAAAAAATAACTTATAAAGCTATGGGTGGGTCCTCATTGTTCCACTAAACCTCTCAAACACTCTGCCCCAAATCAGTTTTACAAACAGCACTTCAAGATCCCTACGAGCATATTGTTTCACTGACTTGGCTTCAATTGATCCTTACCGTTGCAACTAACGATTTGTCTTTTACCATCGACCTCCGGGCTCCTTTCATATGACTATCTTCAATTATCTTCATCTCACCTGGATAGTAAAAATAAAATATGAAGGTGGTAACTGATTTTCAATTATGCATTTTTCGATTTTTAATATGAATTTCCATGATGGATGACAGTATAGCTCGGTGAAAATGATTTATTCTACCTTTCCACCTTTAACGCAAGTAACCTGCAAGATTTTAAAAGAAAGAAATGCATCATTAAAATAACTTAAAACTGCTTACACAAATTTAACAGTACATTTCACAGTTGCCATGGCAATATCTGTGAGTACATGCGTTGCAATTTACAGTATTAGGCACACTTTTTGTAGAATGTTTTCGCAAAAAAAATTTCGTTTAAAGTTCATTCAAGATGAAATTTGTGAGAAATTTATACACTGAATGAAAAGCTGTAGCAATCAATTAATATTTTACAGAATATAGTAGATTGCAACATGTTCAGTGAACATGTTCAAGAAGGATACCGTAGGTAGATACGACGAGAGAGACTTAAAATACTTTTATTGTCTGTATGTACGTATGTATGTATGTGCGTATGTATGTGCGTGTGTATGTATGTATGTGCGTATGTATGTATGTGCGTATGTATGTATGTGCGTATGTATGTATGTGGGTATGTATGTATGTATGTGCGTATGTATGTCACTTCTGCTTGCTTCACGTTTACATTTGGTAGCAAATGGGGTAACTTCAACTGATAATATCTCGAAAACCATACGTGGTAACTGAATGGAAGTTTCACCAGAATAGTCAGATTAACCATGGAGCTATTACAGATAGAGAGCAAGCAAACCGCGAGATTAAGGAGATTAGCGCCAGTGATCATTGTCTCATTTACTTTCCTTTCCTCTCTTATTACTTTACATTTCCTCTCGTTTTAGTACCCTTATCTACTGAGGAATTCCCTTTGAAGTATGATAATGGCTAGCGATGTTGACCAGAGAGTGTTGGGAGTCACTGACTGAATGACTTAATGTCTACCTGAATGTGTAGCTGAGAGTTTCCTTTCAACGCCACAAACCACATTAAAAGGCACCTCCTGTGACGTCATCATTAGAGTTAGGGTTAGGAAATGGATTTCCATCAGCTTAGTAACGTCAGGCATGTATCACTTTGGTAGCTTCTAAGCTGGCAGGGCATGTGTCGAATTGGCTGAAAAGCATGACTAGCAAATGAATTTTCACGACACGCTCTAAGGGCAGCTGTTTAAAGTTCACTATAACATTTAGATACTTATGTGCAGTTCACCACATGTACATATTATTCAAAAACAGACACTCCTGTAAAAATCACAATATTGGTTAGAAAGTTACATGACATGTTACAGAACCTACTGCTTGAGAAGTGGGATATTCTTGAAATTTTTCAGAGTGATTTTTCGGCATTTCCACTAGTTTCGACAGCACTGATGGCATAATGTGACTGTTTGCAAACAATACCACAAACTCACGCTTCATAAGGAAAGCAATGTAGCAACAATGATGCTACAAAGGACTTCACTGTGCTTGCTCTCCAACTGTAATAGCTGCATGGATTAAACGTCTCTTAAACATATCAAAGCTAAATTTGTGACTGAACCATCCTTTTAAGAAGCAGTAATATATTCACCTTCGTTCAAAGATGAACATTTTTTTCTTTTTTCTTGCAACAGAATGAACAGTAAAGTGAGAAACAATGACAATAAGCCTTTTAGGTAGTGGAACTGACCAAAATGAAGGGTTAATGCAACGTCAGAGATATCGCTTTGAGACCAAGTGCAAATTAAAAACTGTTTATTAGATAAATGATCAACAGAAAAATAAATACGTGTATTATGCTGTCAAAGTCGTGAAGATTTGTCCATATCATTTGTGAACATTCCAAAAGCACTCACTGTGTACATCTCCTGCCCTTTTATTGCACCTAAGCATGTCATTCAGTGAAGTGAGATGGTACAGAATGTTCATTGCGATTGAATGACAATTGTGAAATTTTAATGTGCATAAACTAAAGCTTGCATATGTTGATACTCAGTCCTACATAATAACCTGCCTTCTCTCAACATCTATTCGAGAGACGACTGCCGATAGATCAGAGACATGATAAATGAGAAAAGAAGTAACAAGTAAATTTATACTGCTTTGAATGTAATGCGCCAAAAATGGCGGAATAGCCATAACAACAGAACAAGGGCTAGTGCGTGGGTATCTACGGTACGTACCCGCTGCTAGTTGCCTTCGTCACAACAGGAGGAGTAGCTGCAAGCCAGTATGTCATGAGAATCACCGAATTATGTTCTCACAGTCTCAAGTTAGCCCACGCGGTGTGCAATATATCAGGGAATCACTACTCCGGAAAGCGATGGAACAGGGAGGCAAGTCTGACCCTGGAAAATTATAATAGGAACTTGTCAACAACTTCCTCTAATTGTTTGAATAATACTTCTTTTTCCCACTTTCCAACATTTTTCTTGGACTAAGGAATTGTGAGACATTTCATACTTTCCCATAAAGCGTGCCTGTTAACCCCCCCCCCCCCCCCCTCCTGAAATGTTTGACGTGACGTGTGTGTCTTTCAACAGGTTTTTGTTTATTTCATACCAATAAGTCACTGGCTTTTGTACGCATCATATTCTATGAAGTCTTCACATTTGGGGTGCCATACACAGTTTGGGAATTATTGAGCGTTCCATACTTACTGCTATGTTATTATCGATGGAAGTTTTGTTTGATGGAAGGTCTAATTCCGTGCTTCAATACGACTAAAAGTTGATGTTACCTACATTCATGCATGAGTCTGCATGCATTTTTGTCTCAACTCATGTTCGGCCGAACTGCATACCGGCAGATAGTATTCGTTCAGTGTGTGCGTAATACGTTGCCAAACAAAAAAAACATTAAAAAGAGGGAAAAATGAGGTTGTCCTACATTAATCGAGAGCTACCTGGGTAAAGTGGTTGGCAAACAATATTTTTATGTTGTCAATTGAGAAAGAAAGAAGGGGAAAATGGATCACGAAAATCGATATTGAAAAAGGCAGATCTCACTCTTTCAGAACTATTCACTGTGCATGGATGTATGTCTTTGTACATATGCTTGCAAACGATGTACTCAATGATGAATTTCTTTATTAATTAATATGTTAAACTTGTGTAACAACTGCCTTTAAAGTGTCATGATAATAAATCTTGGACTGTTGAAATCGTCTACACACACATAGCATATATAGCAATAAATAGCAAGAACTATAGCAAAATGACATCCTTAAAGATATTTTCTTGCATCTCCTATATTTTATCTGTATGGACCACTCCCATTTACACACACACACACACGCACAATGGTTGCCATTACATTGATGTGAAACTTCGAGATTAATCCTTCATTTTTTCACACATGGAGTCAGCAACCGGTCGATTTAGACTCAACAATAGGACTATTGAAGGCCTAAACCAAAAGCAGCCCACTTCTCTAGGACCGTCACAGTGGGTTTAGAATTTTCATCGAGAAGATTTTCCGAAAGGTACCAGACCGTTTTTTGGGCTGGCAAGGTAGCACAGTTCGATAGGTCGGCGTTCTTTGGGAACAGAACCGGTGTGACAGGAGATATTGTCCTGATGTAAAATGGACAGTAATTTACCGAGAATTGTCCGTACGACCATTATGTCGGGTGGAATTGTGTCCGGTAACCAGTATTTTCTGTTTACCGGTATTTTCTGTTTACCGGTTGTGTCAAGGGGTGTCAATTTCACTGCTATGATAACTTAAACATGAAAGAACAAAGCTAAGATTTCTCTTTTTCTCTCTCCACGCGTCGTCTTACGGAATGACGTCTTACGGAATGACGTCAAAAATGCCGCTTCGGTTGTTCCTGTTCTTACAGTTGACATGCCGACAGATGACAATTTTTTTCCCTTTCTTAACAGTATTTTTTTCTTCATGGTTCACTATTTCTACCAACGGATCCACTTTTTGGGGGGGGGGGGCAGGGTGCACTTAATTCGCGCATTGTGTATTGTCTTCTATCTGAAGAATTCACACGAAAGCATTGATCTTAATATGGTATACGATCTTCAACGTTTCTTGTAACGACACCATTTGAAGATTCAACTGCGTTTGTAATCCAAGAAGGTAGGCCTGTGTGTTTGTAGCTTTTCATGAACAGATCAAATTGACATGTGATACAATTACCTTCATCGATATTCATAAATAGATAAGGGTGAGCAACAAGAAACGACGGCCCTCAAGTTTTACAATGGCCGTCGTTGTTCTCACTGGACAAATCTGCTAAATTCTTACAACCAAATGTTCCCCTTTGGTGATGCTCTGTGTACAAATTTCATGCTTGTATCATAAAACGCACAGTTCTCTAAAATAGTGGCTTTGTCTGCTGTAGGACAAGTACAAATGAATAGTTGACTGGAGATTACAAAAGTGGTTGTAAGTCGAGATTTCTACTTCAAAAGTGGTCGGTGAGCATTACAAAAGTAGTGACATCAAAACTTACAAAACTATGGGCGATTTTATGCCAAAAGTGGTGATTTTATGAAAAATAAGTGGACGAACCAAATACAACAGTGGAGACCTTTTAAAAAAGTGGTTGTTTTTTCTTTTATAAAAAGGGTTATAACAGTATATCTTTTGTATTGTTTGTGTTCGTTGCGTTGTGTGTATCAGTGTCATTCTGAACCACTCCCCCCTCTCCGCTCCACCACAGTCTACCCGATCCGACCCACTTCTGGGCGCTGCTGGTAAATTTAATGATTAAATTGTAACATTGCCTTTTCAACGAAGTTGATCTATTGATCAACCTGTCTTAATAATCCGTCTCAGTTAAAGGGAAATTGTGCATTTGTTTTACAGAAGAAAACCATATTTTAAAAACCAATATTTTTGGGCATAGAATGATAGATTATTCAAAATTAAGAAGGACAATGTTTTCTTTTCAAGAGATAAGGTTCTCACAGATAGAAATTTAGTTATTTGTTGCTCGAGAATAAATTGTTCACCTTTAACTTCCCAAAATTCAAATGATGCATCTGCCGTAACTCATCACATGCATAATGTTTTGATGAGACGAAAGATTTCGCTGATGTCAGTTGATGAGTTCAAATGGTTTAACAATGATTAAAAGTATTTTCTTTGTAAGCCATGTTGATGTCTTGTAAACGTCCCATGTAAGTGCGTGTACACGTATACGTCAACATTGGTCTTATATCCTCTCTTTTTCCTTCTTCTTTCAAAACCTACACTTTCTGTCCGATGCCCCTAAATTAAGATAAGGAGGCAGAAATTGTAATTCAAAGCGATCATTCTCGCACGCCATTAGAATAAAACGATTTTTTACCTCCCAATTTCCTCAGATTACCTTAGAGAGTTAAGGCATGCCAAATGAGACTTTATATTACACAACTGGGATATCACGTTTATCTCCAGCTTTATTTTTTTTTTTTTTTTCATTTCAATTCTAAAACAGTTGCTATGGCGAGTGCATGTTTACAAACAAAAACAGATGGTGATGTTAAACTTGAATGACAGTCGTAGACACACTCTACCAGTTCTTCAAGCAGTTTCTGTCTTATTTTACCTCCTTTGTGACAAACTCGTCATGCACACAGGATGGAGAAGCAGTTTTTCTTTGTAACTTCTAAAAGACGATGGTAAAATGTTGAATCTGTGTTTGACTTTGGGGCGACGTGAACAGAGCCCTTTTGGAACCACACAGAAATGTTGAAGGTATTCATTTGAAATACAGAAAAAGGACGTATAATGTTCAGGACTTATAATGTATAGGACTTACAACGTTTGTAGTATTACAAACCAAACACGATATTCTGATAATCTATACATTTTCAATAATACCCCTGATTACTTCTGGATATTGCAATAATATGACCATACTGTGTGTAATTTATGTAAACCGGCATTCTTGTTCTGTTAAGGTGTCAGTCAAATTGATAGCATACACATTCTTCAAATGTTTTCCCTACGTCGCAGTCTGTAACCCATGTTTAATTTTTTTTTTTTTAAATCTTTGTTTTACATTTTTTTTAAGGAAAGGCAAATATACGGGAAAGGTAACAATTTTCGTTACATTTTTTGATTTCAATGTTTGTCAGATTTATTTGTCTAGTGTTAAAGATCAGAAGTCGAAGGTTGGACGAATCAGCTAAAATTATTTGCAGTGACGTTTCTCTGCATTAACTCGATTGGCGACAATTTGCCTCAGGACTTTTAAAAGTCAATAGGCAAACACTACATACTGATACTCGATCTCTAAACCTGAAAATATAGAAAAAAGCATTTGATATCTCTCGGACTGAAGCTAATAGAGCCCAGAGAGAGAGACCTTTTGAGTTTCAGTCACAACGATGGTATTTCGTTGCCCTGCAGTGCTTTCCAAATATAGACAACATCGACACCTTATTAACGGATGATTAGGGTAGGCCTATATGGAGAAATAACGACGGTCTAAATATTTAAATACATATTTTAAGTGTCGAAATATTAAACAAAAATTATTATGGAACCTTTTTTTTTCTCTTTCTCGAGTTTCGGAGAAGGAAACATCATGGGCGCGGATCAATTTTGCAGTCTATGTTATATTGCTTACACTTTTTACACTTAAAAAAGTTGGAGCTTTCCTGGACTTGATACTGCAGGTGCAGGTAATGACATATGACTAGCGGTACGTACGTATATGTAGGCCTACGTACGTACCTACGTACGTACCGTGGTTGTTCCATAGAAATTCTGTGAGCTTATTAGAGTACTTCGAGCTAGTATCTGTGAGTGGCAGAAGACATGTCATCAGTCACAAGGAACGTTGTAAACGACAAATGACAACAGAAAACATCGTATGGTCACCGCACCGCTACAACATTGAATTACAACACAGTAAAATTGGCTAAGTGGACGTCTGAAAATCAAAAAGTGTGCTCAAAATTCTGTATTTTAACCAGTCATCGCAGGTTGAGGTTTCATCATTTTGAAAAAGTGGAGGGGACATTTGGGAGACGTTCCCCTCTTGTATAGTCTAGTTCGCGTAGTACCGGTAAGCTTAGGGCACTGTGCGAATATGTTTCCAACATTTCAGAAAACATTGGCTTGAAAGAACAGCCCAAGCAAAATTGGTTTGTAGGTAGTGTGTATAGAGTAGATGGTCCCTCTTTTTTCCAGGTAGGTCTAAGGTCATTTCAGGTCACCAGCAGGGATAGTCTGAAAACCTACAAAGGGGAATGTCTCTGCAACTGAAAGTTGCTGAAACTCCAAACTTAAACCATTGGTAACAATTGATGAGTAGATGATCTCTCTTTGTTTTAATGAGGTCAAAGGTCACATGAGGTCAGTAGAGGATATAGCTTGAAAAATCTCAATGAGTGAAAGTTACTTGAACTTCAAAATTGGTGTGTAGGTATTCCAGTGTCAGTAGACAGTCCCTATTCCTTTCCAGGTAGGTCAAAGGTCATTTGAGGTCACCAGAGGGGGAAGACTGAAATCCTATTAAGGAGGATTCAGTTGCTGGAACCTCAAAGGTATTTTACTGGTAGCATTTGATAAGCAGATGATCTCTGTCCAGCTTTGGTGACGTAAAAAAATCATTATGATATGCGGGCTATCCTTCCTTCATCATAAATATTGGCAAGGAATCCCAACGTCCTTTGACTTTCTGGTTTAGTCTATAGATTTCCCTATTTTGGCTATTTTAGAGGTGGTTGGCTTAAGAAAAAACTAAAAAAACTGTACTGCCAAATGGTGTAACGATGGGCAGCCCATTGGGACCAACTTTGGCGAATTTTTTCCTGGCTCATTTAGAAAATGATTTCATGGTTCGAAGTTATGATTTTGCATCTGCTTTGTATTTAAGATTTGTGGATGACATATTCTGTGTTTTTTACTCTTTGGATCACGTACATAGTTTCCCTGGGTTCCTAAACCAGTTACATCCAAATTTGAAATTTACCCATGAAATTGGGCCAAACCGGTTAGCTTTCCTTGACACAGAAGTCTGTTTACCTTGTGGACTTGATTCATCATACAGTTCAACAGTCTATCGTAAGCCTAGTAATACAAATGTAACTTTGGCGAATTTTTTCCTGGCTCATTTAGAAAATGATTTCATGGTTCGAAGTTATGATTTTGCACCTGCTTTGTATTTAAGATATGTGGATGACATATTCTGTGTTTTTTACTCTTTGGATCACGTACATAGTTTCCCTGGGTTCCTAAACCAGTTACATCCAAATTTGAAATTTACCCATGAAATTGGGCCAAACCGGTTAGCTTTCCTTGACACAGACGTCTGTTTACCTTGTGGACTTGATTCATCATACAGTTCAACAGTCTATCGTAAGCCTAGTAATACAAATGTAATCCTAAATTTTCATGCTATCTGTCTATGGATATGGAAAACTGGTTTACTCAATTGTTTTCTTAATAGAGCACATGTTGTATGTAGCAATTGGTCCTTATTCGATGTAGAAGTATCCAAATTAAAAGAAATCTTTTACCATAATGGTTATCCTAGTCAGATTTTTGATAACTGTGTAAAGAAATTCCTCAGTAAAAAGATCAGTCCAGGAATGCATAATCAAGATAAGGAGGATCATGATATTGATTACATGGTCACCATTCTGTTTACAGGTCACCCATCACTAAACTGTAAAAGATCTGTAACTAATCACCGTAGAAGTATAAATAAGAAATGCCATGTGGTTTTCAAAACTTTCAAAGTTTGTAACTACTTTTCCTTGAAAGATAAGACTCCTAAGACACTCAAAGCTAATGCCATCTATTCTTTTGAAGGTTCTTGTGATAAGAACCAAACTTACATTGGCAAGACAAAAAGGCATCTAGCAACCAGGATCAAGGAACATCTCTCAGGAAAATCATCTATCCATGAACACACCACTCAGTGCATAGATTGTCGAACAGCAAACAGCAATAATTTCACCATCATTGATACCGGAAATATAGATTTTGAACTCAAAATCAAAGAAGCCTTACATATCAAAAAACTCAAACCTGTTCTAACTAACCAACTGTTCCAACATGGATCATCCTATACACTCAGCGTTTTCTAAAACCTGTCAGATGCTATATTTCTGATACTATTTTGTCTTATGTTATATTGTCTTGCTACTTTTGTATATTTCACTTACCCGAGGAGGAAGATGTGATATCTTCGAAAACGTTTGTATTAAAGTGATCACGTGTGTACTGAAATACCAAAAAGATTAGATTATGTTTGATCTTAACTTTTTCTTTATTGTGAAATGCACATGAACGGACTACGTCTTTCAACGAAGGAAAATGACAGTAACTACTTCGAAAAGCAACGGGATTGGCATAAAAAACAGTAAAAACAGAAATCATATTTGAAAATTAACGGTTCTTACTATAACCGCCTACATAATGAATATGCAACAGTACAGGTTTCACTAGTGTATCAAAAACATACTACTCAAGTCGTGGCTCCTTGGTAGGTATCGGGAATTGTAGTATTTGGTGAAAGGAAACACTGTATTTACAAATAACCTATGAACTGAACACAACCTTGCCCGCGGCGTCAGTGATCCCGAGTTGTAACTGAATATTTAATACTAGTATATTTCCCATTGGCTTGCTCAAAGAAGCACACCGTTGATTTCAATGAAAACTGTCAACCACTACATTATCGTATTCTACACTTTTTTGCCGCTATGTTAGAAGAATTTGAAATCATATGGCAAAATTAACCAAATGAAACCTATTTATTTTCCCAGATTGTTTGAGTGGTGTAATAAAAAGCCTTACCAAACTTTTGGAGATGAAATTTTAATGTTTTTACTTTTTGCCTACGCACTCAATCACTTTAAGCTATGACTTTCGTTAGCATTTTCGTGTTAATTTGCTCGTTCATCCGGTTCTTCAAATGTACAACTCTTCCTAAATTAAATTAAGAAAAAACTGTTTGGCTTTTTCTTAATGAAACTTTTTTTTTCTGTCATGCTAATGTTTTCTAACAAAAAGACCATGACCTGAATCCTTCACCTCGGAATCCCCGAAAAAGAGGTTTACTGGCAGTGTTATATGTTTGTTGTCCAACTCGTCGGTAAGGTGATGCCTGTTACAATGTGAAAATTAACCGATAATGTAAAAACGACCAATAATGTAAAAAACATTACCGATAATGTAAAAACAACCGACAATGTAAAAAAAATTACCGATAATGAACAAACTCTTTGAACCGATAGTGTAAAAAAAATTACCCATAATGTAAAAACGTTCGTTTACCGATATGTAAAATAAATTTACCGATAACGTAAAAACTGTTCTAAAGACGATTTCATATGGCCCCACGTAAATGTGTGTAAGTAGGTGGGTAGACATGTATGTAGGTATAGGTAACACCCTTTTTACCGATAAGTGTAAAAACTGTTCTAACGACAATTTCATACGGTCCTACGTACATGGGGAGGCAGGTAGATAGGTAGGCTTGTGCGTGAATGCGTATGTGCGTTTGCAGCCTATGTGAGTGTATGAGTGTAGGCCTATATAAATGGTCTTTATGAAAGTAACAGTGTATTTGTGAATGTTAAACAAAAATAAAGACATGAGGGACCCTAAATCACTAAACACAACATACATAGCTAATATGTTGTGTCTGAGTGTATCCAAAGTGGTTTATGACTGGGTTAGGAATTTTTCCTTGTCACTCCAGAAAGGGGCATGGAAGAAACGCCGGAAAGCATTGTCTGATCGGAAAGGTTATTAGTGGCCTACGGTATTGGATATGTATACTCACTGGTGTGTCGTTTTCAAACCAAAAGGTCACCAAGGTCACCAATGGCAAAGAGAGTCACCCATCGCACCCCTCGTTTTGTCCTAATAGTCATTTGCATAATGTTGATTATGAAAATAATATATCGATTCAAAATTCGGGGGAGAGAAATTTCTTCCTCGTTAAGAGTAGGGGTGAGGATGATATAAATCAAGTAGGATAGCTATACAGTATACATATATACATATCAATATTTATATACAGTACGTATGTATTAGTTTAAATGTATTTATTATGTACTTTTACGCAAGAGCGGGATTTGGCATCTGAAAGTGGGGGCTGGGGCAGACCCTGGTGGAATACCAAACGACGCCGAAGGCGAGGTGGGAGCACGATACACTCCCCTTAACGGTGTGGGGTGGGGCCCGCCTGAGGACCCCTGGCGTGGTCCTGGGGAAGAGTTCCTGTGCGGTCCAGGGGGAGAATGCCCCGGAAGCTCTGAGGTATTTACGACATTGCAGGCATTAAAATGACACATTTTTCAAATGATGTAAAGTTGGCACTCAACTGAGACCTAACAGAGCACAAGTATCACAATTTGACTATTTTCAACTATATTTTTATATTATTTACTGTCTTGAGGAAATCCTACTTCCCCCAGGTGTGATTTTGGTAAGCACAGCAGTGCATCACTATAAATGAAGCATTAATTTATAGTAGGCTTATAAGAAGCACGTGGAAAAAAATATCAAGAATTGCGATTCTCAAAACTTGGGTAGGATTTGGGATTTGGTTTGTAGGACCACGGGGCATGTAATGACCTATACTAGTACTTTCAGTGACCCTTACTTCACATCTTCGAGTAACAATAGTGTGGTGCGTAGCAGACGCCCATGATTTGAAAAAAAATTGTATGGTGTCAGACAAAAGTTTGATTGTATCTGTCACCTCCCTTTGAGGTGCGGGCGAAGCGCGCCGAGAAAAATCTTCCTGGTATTACGATGGTACTTGCTATCAATGTTTTGCGTCATTTAACATTGCAAAATGAATCGTTGTAGATTATTGGAAATTCTCTTATAGTTTCTCTGGTCTGTTTTGCTTTCGCTCATTTTCCTTATTATTTTTATTATGTTCCTAGGCTCTGGAAAAAAGTGAGGGGGGGCAGGTGCCCCGCTTTGAAATGGTCTTTAGAACAGTTTTAACATTATCGGTAATTTTTTTGACATTATCGGTAAACGAGCATTTTTACATTATCGGTATTTTTTTACATTATCGGTTCAAACAGTTTTTTACATTATCATTAATTTTTTTTACATTATCGGTTGTTTTTACATTATTGGTAATTTTTTTACAGTATCGGTCGTTTTTACATTATCGGTGAATTTTTAAATTATCGGTTGTAACAATGCCCTCTTTTATGGAAGATGTGCTGCAGAAAGTCGCGATAGATTGACAAATACTAATTACCGGAACAGAGAGACAGTCGATCATGAAAGATCTCAAATAAGGTTACAATCATAACCGTTGTAAGTGGATCTGCATCCGGTGTCCGCCGATGCTTGTGCTCCAGCCCAGTCCCTGGTCTATTGGATCAGAATCTTTGAAATACGTTTTTAAGCTAAGAGTTGTTGAATAATTTAAGCTTAAAAGTCTACCATGTTTGTAAATATTGTATATATGGCAAAAACACACTATTTGTAATTTCAACTATTGTTGAACACCGATTTATGACATATACGGAGGAAAAAAAACAGAAATATGTTTTTAAGCTGCTAAACAAGTACCGGTATCAAACTTGGAGAAATAGCGTTTGATGTTGTAGGTGTACAAACAGGGGCAGTTCTAAGGGGCTAACTCCCCCCCCCCCCCCAACCAAACCCTATCTCTCTCTCGTAGATACGTAGATGACATTTTCTGTTGTTTCGACTATACAATACACTACCACTCAGCGTCCTAACATATAATTCATCTTTTGACAGGATGTACAAGATTAATAACTAATAAAATATTAATTAATTATATTCTAATAATTAATAGGATCTGTCTTGCCACACTATGTATTGAATTGGATGAGGTCAGTACTCTCGGAACAAAATTTGACGTATTTTAATAAATACCGATTCTTGCTTAGAAAAATTCGTTTCAGGTTCTGATGAACTTGACATTACGTCATTGATGAGAAAAAAATCGAGATCAGAAGTTTGGTTTTCGTGAACAGTGCTGTATCGTAGTGATATAACGCCACTGGCTTTACCTTAGCCTACGTGCAAACAGTTCTATAATGCCGGACGATGAAAAGTCAACTAACGTTATCAGTTATACGACAAAGTTGAGATTGTAATGCGTAGAATGTGTTTGTTTAGGATTTTAGCGAAGGCCCTTTAAGAGCTTAGGCACAAAATGAGTCCATGTGTGAAGAACAGTCACAAAAGCACAGATCCACGTAGAAAAAGTAGTTTATAAAAATGACAAGGCTAAATTAATTCCACATTTAGATCAAAGTGAAACGTGGTCCAGAATGTGGAAGTATTTCAAAATTCCATTATATTTCTACTATTCCCAATATATGTTACATTTCGAAATAGCTTCAATCAAACCTGAATGTTTTTTATTTTATTGACGGTTACAATTGTCAGACTTACTTTTGCCAAGTTCAAATGTGTTCACCTGTGGCACTTTCCTCCAAGTATCACTGTTATATTTATTTAAATTTTGATACTGGCTAATGTGAAGGGAAGAAAAAGATGAATGTTAAACTGCGGCAAGTATCAAGGACCTGACTCGACTGTGGGAACTTTTAACTCCTCTTTTTGGCAAGACATACCAATTTATTGTAACTGCATGAGGTCTATTAATTCACACCGTCAAATGGCTTAATTGCGGTTGACCACATTAGTACACTTATGAAGAAGCTGTTTTATCTTTATTCCTTCCACAATAAAGGAATTCTCAAAATTTGCCGACTTCATTTCATGAGAAGTAGCCTTTAGTCATGTGTATCAATCAGTTCATAGTGGCATTAGCAACTTAGGAATATCGAAAGGTGGATGGGTCACGAAAGATGGGTGAGAGATCTTTAAAGATAGGTGCTTTAGAGATGGGTGAGGATGGAGTGAGGAGACAGAGGAGCGGTAGAGGGTTGAGGATGAATAAGGGTGGCAGAGGAGAGGCAATTTGTACATGACTCGAAGAGGAAGGAGGTCAAGTGTGACACATTTAACACGACTAATACAGACAGCGACCAATGAAGAAGAACTGACAATTTTTAGGCTACTGTCTAAATTTCGTTAAGATTTACTGGGACAGTTACATATAATGCGAAAAAAAAACCAGTGGTATTATGTTGATAAAGACACAGTTAGGGATGTATCCCTAATCTTAACGCATGCACACAACCACACCATACTAGACATACCATATACCAACTAGATCCTACCATGTTGGGCAATTAAACCACATACGTGTTGCTATGCCATGTTGCTTGGTAATGGCTAATTGTGTGTTTGCATTATTATACAATGACATCAGTACATTCATAATTAAAAACGCCTTTTCAACACACCTCTCGATTTATCTTAAAGGTCTTGTTGCACGAGCCTAAAAAGGAGCTTTCTTCACTGAAAAGTTTCAGAGTGTCACCCTGACTGATAATTCGTTGGAATTGTGTTTATATCTGCTACCGGTACCGTTATTGACTTGTTTGATGAAAGTGTGAATATGATGATGCATGTGGGATATTGCAGAGTGTCAGTTTTTCTTTTGTTGAGCTTATATATAAATAAATACATAGTTTGTTAATTACTTGCCATGAGTCATAAAATCAGTATTTGGAAAGAAGAAAGTATATGCTTCCAAAATGAAAATAAAATTCTCAATTGTCATAGATTTCGTAAGCAAGGAATAACAAAAGACATATCTCGCGAGTCCCTCACGCATATGCATATTTAGCCAATGTTTATTTATGATACAGCTCTAAGACAGGAAACGGTCAATATTTGATTACCTTTGATTAAACTTGTATAGAGGTATTATCAGCATGTTCAACGACTAATACAGCCATGTACTAAAAAAGTCAATGTCATGCCACGCCACGTGAAACAGATTTCTCTGCAATACATTGAACGATCCAACTGGTGAAAGCAGTCCTCCCTCAATCCTCCACAAACGCACATACGTCCGTGTATTACAGACATTGATAAACATTTTCCTTAGGCATCCAGAATATGACCAAATAGGAATAGCAAAAACATTAGTCATGGAATCATCCAGCAGATCAGGGCATGGTCTTTGTTTCGGAAGGGCCAAGCTAGTGGTACAGTGATGTGGAGAAGTGGTCTAAGTGGTCCAGCTGGGGGGGGGGGCGAGTGGGGGGGCGAGGTTCAAAGTGACCACCAATATCATCTCTTTCATGCTACTCAGCTATACTTGCGGAAAGACTATCTAAGCGGAGTTCCACCATCAGTTGGCGGGGAGCGCTCGAACCCAATTTGCATAAAAATTCACAATAGGTCCCCCGAAATCACTTCACAGGCCCAGTTGGAAAAACGTTGCTGTTGACTATCGTTGGAACCTGGCTCTGCCAGTGTGTGAAATGTTAACTGTCGGACTGATTTTACTTGCGTCCCTCCCATATGCCACATTACTAAAGAGTATAAGCAATAAGTCGATATTTTATACTTGAACAAAATTCTACAGCAGCTTACTAAACTACCCAAATTTTGAACGGTACCGGTGTTCTTTTTTATACCGTTGAATGTCTATGTACTTTAATTTTTGTACAGGTCTATTTTGCTTATAATGAGAGACAAAGTGCTGAAACCTAAACTACTGAGGAATACTTTTAACATAGACCAATAAAACCAAGCACTAGTCATGTATAACATAAAAAGGTGAACTTAAAGGCTGTATTGCGTCACCCTAAGCTATATTTTTACCTCCCTGAAAGGAAAATTCTCAACTGGTTCTAAGTTACAGTACTCTTAGATTGCCAGCAAATTCGAAAGATGCAGAGCAGCTCGTATTACACAGCGTACCTAGGGATCCATTGTTTTGATTACACATGTGGAGGAATGTAAGACAGGCTGAGGGAGGGACTAGAGGTAGGTGGTTGGGAGAATTGAAACTGTCTGGGGTGATGAGTTTTTGTCTTTAAGCCTAACATAATGTTTGTAAATTCACTCTATGAAGGACATCTTGGCAGCAACAGGAGGATCGGTTGGTACACAGTATGAATGCAGACAGAGCCGAGCAAACTGCCGCCCGAAGACCCCCCCTACGGCGATGGTCAAACATTCCTTTGACAGAGCACATAACTTGATGGTCCATGGTTCGCTGCCCACATGATACAACAGAGCACTGTTTCATTGTATGTACACAGTCGATCTACACAGCTACATGGGATGGTAGTACAGATCCTTTTTAATAAGGGCCCTACTTCGGCCAATCGCCTTAATGTTTTCGCAAATGAAGGCTGCATAGTACTTTCGCAGAATTGAAAGGAATTTGTCTCCGAAGCCGGAGAACCTAATTTTTTAGTAGCGATAAACTGAACAAAAACAAATGACTGAAAAATAGTTAAATTTATTAGCCGAGACTATACTCCAGTATTACCTAGTTACTAAAAAATGCTCATATCAGTGCTTTATTCATTTCATTGATGTGGCGTACTTTCTACGAATGGCTAAACCCTGCCTACCTGGCCCCATGTAACCTGACCACAACTTGTTTAACATGGAGCATCATTAATCACAGCACACTGATGTCATGTGTCCCCAACCCCAGCCCTTTAGATAGTAGATATGAATTATTAGAGGTGTGGGTATGTAAAGATCCTGCATTTTATCAGCATCGTAACAGGACGTGAACCTTGAAAACAAACAAAACAAGGAGGATTCGAAAACAAAAACACTTTAGATATAATAGTGTGTTTAACCTTTGGATCCAAAAGTATGAACTGAAATTAAATTATGAAAGAGATAGAACGCAAACATGATTTGCCTAATTTAGTTTTATTCTAATTATAGATAAGGTATTCAAATTATACATAGGTCTATTTCTCTTCCTGGACATGTGACAATCATAGGACAATGTTGGAACGATCAGCAATGTAAAACTATGAAGCAAAAAAAAAAAAAAAATAGAGAAATAAATAAAGAGCTGTTGATAAGATATCAGCATTTGTCTTTCCCATCAGATTCGGTTTAATCATTTCACAATGCCAATAGTGTGACAATGTTATCCGCTGGTGGTAACGGGTTATTCATTCCTCTTTTGGTAATAATGGTACAGTCCTTTGTTGTCTGCAGTGTAAATATTGGATTAAACTCTTATTATGATAAAGCATTTCAAGCGGAGTGGCAAAGTGACAGCCCGGGTATATTTGTTTTTGTCTCAGTGGGCTCCCTGGGACTACACACTTTTTCTGTTCATATTTACTAAAACCTCCTTCTTCTCCTGTTCCCCACTGCCCCCCCCCCCCTCCTCAAGAAAAGAGTAATAATAAGATGTGAATCTTCATTGTAAAACTTTACAGGACTGTTACTAACATTTCAAGTCAAAGAAAAAAAGAGTAGTTTAGTGACAAACATTACAAATGAAACTGGATATAATCTAACTCATTTTGACGAGGTTCTCTTCGCTTAAAGAGTAAAAGTAAGTGAAGAAAGAAGATAAAAACAGCCCGACATTGACAAAGTAAAAACCTTTAACAGTATTATCACATACAAATATAAGCCTCAGAGGTCACAGCGGTTTTTGGATGAGCAGACGAGTCTTCGCACGAAATTTTGATAATGTAAAGACATATACAAGAAATCCCTTATAAATTGCTTCCTCACACATAATAAAGAATTCTCAACAAATGTTTGTGAAGATGAGGCTACAAACGGACCGAAATCGTGATTTTTAACCAAATTTCCAGTTAAGTCCTCTGGGCTATGTGAAATCATGACCCGGGGATAAATAATTCGGAGTTCAGGACGTAATACTACAAACACATCTCCCCGTGTAGTCGATTATTTCTTTATAATACAGCCTAACAACAACATTAAATCAAGAGAAAAGAAAAAAGAATCAGAATCCAGCCATCAATGAGAATAGCCCAACAACTGCCACGTATTTATAACGGCTTGTTTTAATACTGATGACCTACACAAAATTTGGTTTACCACCGAATAGTGTTCTTAAACGTAAATCGAAACTGATCAACTTTGTCTCTTCATTAATGGACACTTATGATAAGAGAAGTAACATTAAAAATGATCTTTAAAGAAATACTCCTAGTGTTGGACAAAGGGTCCTCTCAAGATACAATCTCGGTTTATGCTGAATTAACAAATTTTACTTAGATGACCGACCCCCCCCCCCCCCCCATCCCTACCTTAAACTCAAGTAGCGTTCTTATTCGCAATGCAGAGATAACAAAGGTAGATTGCTAGATGTTCTACGTGCGGTTGCGGTTGCAAGTGAGGGACTGACTCAGTAGGAGCTCAAGGAGCGGGTGGACTAGGAAAGGGGGGTTGATGGAAATGTAATATGTTTGAGTACAAAAATTAATTCCATTACAGAATGTGGTACTAAGTATAGTCAAAAGTTATTTCAGAATGTATCGCCATTGCTGAGTTCAACTGGGGATTTTAATGTGACACAGAGAAGTTTGAATAACAGTAGCATACAAAAGGACATGAAGAAAACATAAATAGTAATCGTGATGACTTTACACTATGCTAGGAGTATCATATGTGTTGAGTTACAGTACTATCTACATGAACTATATCATACCAACATGTGTTATTTGAATGCTTAACCCTGTGGCTGTCACAGAGAGTATGGGTCTCATAATTCGGAGGATTGACGCTAAATTGAGGAGTACAAAAAATATAATCTTTGATATTTACTTGGCCACATAGGTAAATACCTTTACACTCTTCAATTCTTTGTTTGTCTGAGAATATTCCAGTTTGCGCCATTTGTGGAATTTCAGTAGATTTTTTTTCCGGAGTAATTCAACTTTCACACACAAAGTTATCCGCGGTTCTATCCTTGATTACACTTATGCTAAAATTGACATTGAACGGTGCTCTTATGGCACTAGCTACCGTAATTTTCCAGGGCAGTCTTGCTGTATGTCAGACAGTTTTAAATGTAGTAGTTTGCTTTTTCCTCTTCTGTTCTCCCCTTCAAAGAAATCAAGTTGATCACTAGAAAAGGTTTGTTTTCAAACTTTCCGTTAAAGGATTCCTTTAATTGCAACATACCGTATAAACTCAGGTCTAAGGTTCGATCCCTGCCTTCGCATGGGTGAAAGTTTCTTTGTGCATGTATATATTTTGACGAAAAAGCAAGAGAAATAGGCGAATTAAATCTTGATTGTGTACAAACCAATAAAAATGAACAACTTTTTTGGTCGCCATCACGGTAACATTCAGTTCTGCAATAAATCTTGGTAAGTTTTCCAATAAAGTCGAAACCACCTACTCAATCGGATGCCGAGTTTCCTAATCAAGAACATACTTTATATTCGAGAAGCGGGAAAAAAGCTTAAATCGAAGCATTCGCACTTTTCTGTTTCAGCATAACCTACACAATTCCTTTCGTTATTTTTGCTGCTTCTAATCGAGGTCAGCGCTATAATATATTCAGAAGTGCAAGGTTGTGACAATACTCGAAGTCAAGCTTGTCTTATAATCTAAAACATCGATACCAAACTATCGATTCGAGGAAAAAGGTCAATTTGTCCATTTTGTGCAACGAAAAAGCGCTTACAAATTGAAAAAAAAAGGTAACTGCAAATTTGTCGTTCTTGGGAGTTCTGCTGTTACTTAGGTTCTTATTTAAGTAACCTCGCGAATGTAATCATATCCTTGAGTCACGAGATGCGACAGCGGTGATTCTTATAATCGTTTTTTAATTGATAAAAATGGGAACAAAGTGATAAACGTTCTCACTGTACTTGCCCTAAAACAGTCTGCGAAATAGAAACATATTTGGTACATTGGGGTGGTTCCTAAAATTCACTCAGTTTCCCTAAACCTGTCAAGTTTGCTAAACACACTAATGAGAAATGGTCAAACTAAGAAGATCAACACGTGTCACATGCAATGGAACATTGATGAGTGAGTTATTGACTATTCAATTTGGTTTTTGAAAATTCGTGAACAGACATTTCCACACTAGTACTAATTCATGTGCACGCCACCAGTACAAGCCAGGATAACAAATTTAAAAAAAAAGAGTTTGCATAACTTAATGAATGTGAAACTTGACTAATTATGCTAATTACAAGCATTGTCATGTGTTTATACCCTTCAAAACTTCCACAAACGTATCGGTAAACCCAATAAGCAATATGCACCAAAGGAATTGGTATACGTCTTACGGTTATAAAAACTACCTTACCATGGGCTCCTTGTCCAAAAGTAAAGAGGAAAAATCTTCCAATTCCCAAAAATGATTTCAAATTTTAGCATATTTTAAATATACGGACCTTCCAAGTAACCACAATAACGTGCAAATAACAGTAACGTTTCGTCTTTGCGTAGGAATTAAGCCGAACTAAATCAATTGCCTTTCTACCGGCATAAACTTTTTATTTAAATTTCTCCTGAAAGAAGGGTGGGGTGCATATTCTTCTCACGGTTGGTATCAAATGGAAGAAAATATGGTAGATTAACGATAGCGTCTATTTCTTTCATCAAACAGTGCATCCTGACGCACGTATAAGATCGAATTATTTTTCCCGAAAGTTTATTTTACTTCGTATTTCAATGCAGGAGAGTCTTAAGCATAGGTACTGTACCATAATGTCTGCTCATGTATTAGGTACCGACAGGATATGAGTTGGTCTCTGGTAAGATTTTTATATGTATGATAGAGAAGCGACGCGTCAAACAAGCTTTGTAGACATAAGAGAACAAAAAAGTACAATAGGGTAACTTACTGGCAGGTCGTATCATGAGTCAAGGGACACTTATTATCCCCTATAGATATGACCTAGTGAACCTTCACATGCGATTCTTTAAAACGTACCAGTTCTGCGAAACAACTTCAAAGAGGGTATTAAGTATCAGAACAGTTATTCTCCACAACTATGACGACTTAATGTGTTGAAGATGTTTTGGATATGTTTGCAATAATAATTCAGGTCTTGATGGGACATTATATTGCGTTTTAGTTTAATTTACGCTAAGGGACAACAAAATTAGCTGGAGTATGGAGGAAGCCCGTGACTTACAGATTACGTCTCGTCGGAGGACTACATACAGTTTTGAAACAAATTTGGTATCTTTTCGTAAGGTAAGTTTCCGATGGGAAGACCTTAAATAACACTTGGACGAAAAATCCATCTTGCTGTAAACCTGCCAAAGATAGAACCCTTCCCCCGAATGTCTTTCTTTTTTTCTTTTTTTTTGCAGAGATTCATCGGGTCAAATGACACCTTTAGCCGCAGCACATAAAAAAGACATCATAATGTCAAAATGTAATTTTATTGAAATAAGGATAGTTCAACGGACTAAAATCCTGATTACCGCTTTAAATACGAAGAAAAATACAACAACAACAAGGAAACAAGGATATCAATCAACTGCATCATGCTCATCCAGATTGAGTGAATGTGAGGTGCTTTCAGTTGGCGGTAAACAACACGTCAATCTATGAACCCTTCCTGTAAAAGACCATTCAACTTGATCTTACAAGAGTTTTATTCTTTATCAAACTGCAGTCTCCTGCCAAATTTAGTGTCAAATATGCATCTGAGTTATCTCGATATCAATCTTTCAACCGACCCCCCCCCCCGCCTCCATCGAGTTACAAATATCAGAGGTTGAATAACCAAGAATTAGTATGTGGTCTAAATTATTGAGTGAATGGTCAATGACGATAAACTTTAACGTTAGTAGTATTCATTTCTAAGGCGAAAGAGAGTCAATGGAGAAATGCACCAGTTACGCTTTCTAAAGTTAGATTAAAACAAACGCCTTGGTTATGACTGTCAGTTTTTATAGCTCCGTTGTGACCCCGAAAGTCTGATTGATTAAATCAATTTTACATATAACAAGGTTATTTGGTGTTAATTTACTAGCGACAAAAATAAGAAGAAAAAGTGAGAAAATAACCCAGAAAAACTGGCAAGAATAGACTACAGTAATGAATGATGTTAATCAAGAACATTTATCAGGATATATGCATTTGTTTAAAGTAACTCCCTTGTTAACGAAATAGTATGTTTTTTTTTTTCAAGCTATCTTGTTAGTACATGCTGCACGAGAAAGTATCAGTTGGAATAAACTTTATCATGCACTTTGGCAATATCAGGCAATATTTATTTGTGCGTTTATTCGATGCATTTACGCAGTAGGCTACTGGACATAATGTATGTTCTGCTTGTTCCACGGCCGAACTGAAGAGGTACATCCTACCCCATCATGGTACAACGGTCCCAATGAAAACTCTTTGGACCTTAAAAAGGTAGTCAGTTTTGATCAATTTTCCCATGAACAAACATCATGGTTTCATGCTTAGGCTAAATAGGATATCGTCAAAATGTTAAAACTAGGCTACGTTTATCTTGGTGTGACCATTTGTCATAAGTATGTAGTATGTAAGTGCAGAGAATTTAATGAAACAACTCAATGTGGCCGTAGGCAGAGGAAGACCTGGCTGGACAAATACAGAAGAATCAACTAAGTTCTCTCTTTCAACACAGAAATATCCCGTTTAGTTTAAGAAACCTTTTCATGTTTCTTCTTCCATTAAATGAATCATGTTTTGACTTTGACTTTATTAGTGAAGATTGTCTGGCCTCTTCAGAATTATTTTTGTAAATGATCAGGTAAAATTTCATAAAAAATATGGCAAACAAATGTAGTATGTATCGTGATGGCTTACGGCTTCGTTTGTTATTCTTCAGTTATCAAATTATTTCAAGATATCTGCAATTATTTTTAGATATCTGTAATAAGTTTGAGATATCTGAAATTCAATTCCAGATATCTGAAATAAATAACGTACAAACTGATGATCATCAGTTATCAGATGTTTCGACCAACTGAATATTCATTACTAGTATACTTTCAATTAGCTTGTTAAAGGGAGCGCTCCATTAAGTTGAAGGAAAACTGTCAACCATACATTTTACGCTTTTCGTCGTATTGGTAGAATAATTTAGAATCATACAGCAGCATGTGTCACCTGAAACCTATTTACGTTCCAAAATTATCCGAATTGTGCAAATACAAGACATTCTAAACTTTTGGAAATTTTATTGTTTTGACTTTTTACGTACACACACAATCACTTTAATAAAAGCAACTTTAAATGTCTTAGCATGTTTTGATACAATAATTTTGTCACTCATGGTTACTCTTGAAGATATCAACGAGACAAGAAGGTTGGCAATGGCCATGTACATATACTGATATACTGTTGTTGTTATCAGGATTAAAAAACATTAAATTTTGTTCTCTTCGGTTATCAGAACGACGAAGGGTCTTATCTATCTTGTTAAGATTAATTTTGATATGTTCTTTCGTCAAATAATCACCACGAGCAACACGGTATTGCTGTCTGCAGATGAATAAGTATATGCGTGACTTCAATTAGCTATAAAACCAGTCAATCTCCTGATTTTGCTGATGTGTAATGCAAAATCTGAACCGCTAGAACTGAGTAGACTGTGGATAACAGAGCTCCAGGGTTTCAATCGGTGAGAATACGTGTTGTAACTTCCCACAACCTGTCATTTTGAGCTGAACGGTGGCTGTATTTTGCCGCCAAACAGATTGTATAATGGAAGTGATAACTAATTGAAGGGAGAATTTATATATATATATATATATATATATATATATATATATATATATATATATATATATATATATATATATATATATATTTATACATTTATTATACATTTATTAATGTAGCCAATGAAAGGTATCAAAATAAGTATTATATGTAACAAGTATACATTATTCACCTTGTGCATCAAATATTTTCGACACATTGATAACACTCTCAAAGAGATAGTTTTATCTGCTCATTCGTTTGTCTGTTTCCCTGAATCTGAGAATCTGAGGCATGCTATATAAAGAGAAGTCATGAATATATACCCGGAACTGACCTATCATCAACATGTATTTATCATGACAGGACGAACTGCTATTCAAAATAAACCTTTCATCAGGTAAATATTTCATCAGGTAAACATTTGCTGTCTAAATTTGTTTTAAGATCGTTAATTTATTTTCTGAACAACGTAATGATTTAATTGTTTAGTATCTTGTTAAAGTGTTCGGCTTTGAAAACAGTCATGAAGAAGAAAGACTTATATTCTTTCATTCATTTCTCCTTTCATTCTGTCTGAAGCAAGATGATTTTGTCAACTCGTTTTATCTTATTCAGTTCTCATCCATTCTGAGGACAGCTTTCAAGTCAGAGAATGTAAACTGTGAAATGAAACAGAGAGGAGCGTTAAATTTAAGACATATAACAGGGAGAAGGGGTATCTACAGACAACATTAGGTCATGTTTTTCATGCTGATAAATGAAAGATTTATATCTTTGTTTGAGAAAACAGCTTTGCTAATGCAGCAGCTCCCTGATTATGCCAAGTAGACTTTTGAACGACTTTAGTATCAAATGTTAACCTGCCCGATGATTGGTCTTCCGAATATTTGGATATCATGACGTAAACACTGGCTTTTGCTACGTCATTCATCGCTTCCTTTTACAATGACAACCAATAACGTAACCTTGAAGCGAACCATCTAATCTTAGAATCAAGGAGCGAGAAAAAAAATATATATAATAAATATATCAATAAAATTTGGCACGAATTATTTATAAGTAATTTAAAGCTCTTAATAGCATTCCAACAGTTCTCGTTTTGTGTTGCTTGCTCACCAGGGAGGCAGGCAGGTGGGTCATAAAATGACGGATTAGGTTCTAATTATCCTCAATCAAGAAACGTTGTCGGTGTCGATTGTATAACCACAGTTTAATACACCAATAGAGAGGTTTTCAGACATGTGAGAAATTCCAAATCTCCGTTCGTGTCCCATTTGTGGGTTAGAGAGAAGGAGGATATTTGAAATATTTTTGGCTGTTAAATTAATCTGATGCACTTTTAATATATGTATTTATATATACATATAATGACGTCGTGTATGGAAGATTACGTCAAAGATATTGAAGATTTTGTGGTTGGCCAATTAAAACTGATGCCTGAGCCACGGACAATGAGTAAACAAAGATAGATTATTTTTGGTAGCCCTGTTACTGAAAGAAAATTTACACAAAGAAGATTTTACAAAAAAAAAAAACATAAAACAGAATAAACACAGAAATATATATATATAAAAAAAACACATGTAAAACACAAGGTAGCTGGCAAAAAGTCTGCGATCATCGCAATAACTTAATGCGGCCAAAAGTGAAAGTAGGACCTAAAGGGGATAAATTTTAATGTACCTTTTGGTTTAAAATTAAACTGAAAATTACCCTGCAGAGATCCCCTCAATCGATTTCACCATCATATAAATTTCCCTTGTGATTCATTGAAGTCGTAGAGAGTTTCCACAAATATTTTCTTGTTTGTCCCGGGGCGTCCAACTCTTTCAACGCTTTGAATTAAACTTCCTTACAGCCTAAAAAACACGATATTCCCTCAATCACCTCACCCCCCCCCCCCCTACACACACGCACGCGCCCGCGCGCATGGTATTTTATCGTAAATAAATTGCACAAATAAATCTTGTGACGGACTGCTGTTTTAACAATTGATTTGTGTGTCAAATAGGTTAAACGTATAGTTACTCATCTGAAAATTTGTTGTTTCATGGACTTTAAAAGGAGAGTCATCTACAACATAAACGTCACATGCAGCATAAACGTTACGCACAGTATGATCAAGTGTTTGCAGTGTTTATCAAGGTACACTTTGAATTAGGTGATCTGCCGAAAAGATTATGAAGACCGACCTCAAGAATATCGATTCTGGAATGGTCAATCTTTGGAATATTAAGGGCGTATAAAGGTGAAGTATTTGAAGTCCGTGTGACCGTAAGAGAGTATAACAAGACCACGATGGGCTATGTGCCATGGTTCCTTGAGTGGAGATTATCTCAACTGTAGTCATTTAGTATTAACCAAGGGTATTACACAATTAAAAAAAAGGTTGGTCTCGACAGTATTTTTCCTTTGAATGCTGATCAGCCAAATGTACTCCACTTCCATAGAACTTACCTGAACTTATCTTTTTTCTAAACTGAAACCAAAGAGGAATGTTGATGATCATCAATTGGAACCAGTCTTCCCCTTCTGTTGACCTATATTTTCAAACGGGGAGTTAACGTCTGAACAGCAAGACGTTCAACACTCTCTGACCTGACTGACCTAAGAGGAGAAAGGGTGATTAATACCAGCACAGGTGGCTTGCTTGTTACCAATATAAACAATACGGTCAAATATTGATAAACTAACTATATTGTGAGTCAATTTTAAGAGTTGAATAATACCATTCAGCAGCATGCTATGAACAACGAAAAAATTTATAAATGAATCGTAGTATACCCCCATCTGTCGCTAATGATGCGGATCAGCCAAAGACACTGACTACCATAGACCCTCAACATTGTAACATAAACTTTGGACAAAAACTACAGCTTTGAACGATGTAATAATTTTTACCCATATGGCCCATTCTGAACCCACAAACCACAAATGATAAACAGTGCAAAGGACAAAACTTCCACTCACTAATCTCACAAACCTTTCACGTTGTAAAGCAAGATATGCAGAAAAGAGTCATTTTCCATGATTTCATGAAATGGTCCATATGGCCCATATGGACCAATAATCCTGAACAAGCTCAAGAAACTACTACCCTAGTAGTTAGGTCACACAATTTTCTTCTTAATACAATACAATCTGTAGTAAAAGAGGCAGTTTGCATGATTTCATAAAATGGCAAATACGGTCCACTTGGACCTTGGATACAAAAATCTTGAACACCTCGGGTTCCACTAACACAATGCTAATTTGACAAACTTTGTACATTGTAAAGCGAAATATGCAGAAAAGCATAATTTCATAAAATGGTCCATTTGGACCCAACAATCCTGAACAACCTGAAAGAACCACTACCATAGTTGTAATGTGACACAATTTCAACTGAATACCATGGAATCTGTAGGAGAGGAAGCATTTTGCATAATTTCATAAGAGGGCCCATCGTTCCATTTGGACGTTGAACCCCAAAAAATCCTCCACACCCCGGTTACCACAATACTAATTTGACAAACCTTTTCACATTGAAAAGCAAAATATGCAGAAAAGGAACATTTTGCGGCATGATTTCATAAAATGGCCCACATGGGACTAACAATCTTGAACAACCCGAATTAACCTCTACCATAGTAGTAATGTGACATAATTGCAACTTACTACCATACAATCTGTGGCGAAAGAGGCATTTTGCATGATGTCATAAAATGGTTCATATGGCCCATTTGGACTCTGGACCCCTCAAACGGGCACCACAATCATAATGCATCCATATGCATTTTAAAAGTTCTTTTAAAATTTAAAGTATGATTCTGCAGAGTGTGCTACAATTTTCAAACTTCGTTATTTAATGATAAGATATATGGGTGTTGCGTCTTAGCTGTTATGAATACGAGCTTCGGATCGAGAGTGAGACAGATGTGTTTTGAGCGACTGAAGTCGCGAAGTTGTACGTATCTCTGTCGCTCTCTCTAGACTGACAAAAAAAAAATACTGAAATGGAACTGTTGGCAGCACTTGCTAACTTACACTGTTCGGTAGAACTCTATACCATGTACTTCGGGAAACATACATTATAGTACTTTATCACAATGGCAGAAAATCGACTAGGCCCACTCCTTGCACTTACCTGCCCACTGGCGTCGGTAAAATTTGTTTTTTTTTGGGGGGGGGGATAATTGAAGGGCGTGAAGGCGGCGGCCTAGGGGAGGGGGTAAATATTTAAGTTCTCTGAAATGCAATCTGGTGAGATACTTCGCAGGTTTGCATTTTGGGGTTAATTTTATGACATCAAAAAGACATTGCTCTTCAAAGAACAGGGGGAGCACGGGGGTGTTGGTGTAACGCAGTCATAAGAAAATGGCAAACGAAATTACCAAAAGTCGTAAGTGCTACTACTGGAAGTGACCAATAATTTCTTCCCCATACTGAAAAAGCCATGTGTTACAACAGCAAATGTAGTAAATTCCAGCAAAGGTAGCAATGCAGCACACTCAACCACATCAACAGCTCTTGTAATGAACTCGCTCCTAGCAAACAGACAAATGTAGAACTACCTAACAGAAAATGTAGCAATGGAAATCAATCCGGGAAAATCTAACTAATGTCACCGGTAAATATAGTCACCAAAGTAGTTTGATTTCGTCACATTATAAGGGTGAAATTAGATACTTTCTCATGTAACAGAGATTGTAAGATGTCGCTACACGGGACTTTCCCCCCTCTCCATCTGTCCAATCCCATCCTAAAGTAAAACTTTTAATCGTTAGTGTACACATCGTCAGTTGTCTACTTGACACTACGGATGGACATTCCAGTCACTCTCCTGATATGAAAAACGTAAATAAAATGTTATGAACTCCTTAGTATTTATTCTTCTCAGACCGCATACCGTACAACAAAGAATACAAGGCAAGGCCAAATGGCTGGTCTAAAGTAAGTTGAACTTAATTTTGATCCTCTTTGGAGTGATGGTACCTAGTTTGAAAATCAATCGATTTTCAGCAGAGAGCCAATCATGGTCGAAACCTCTGCAGAATACAGCCCATGTGTATGACAAGCCAAATTCCCAAAGGGTCCACCTCTCAGTCAGACAAGATTTCAGTTCGACAAGTTTTCAGTCCCAAAATGAAATACAAGTTTTCAGAAATGAATTTGTTTTAAGGTCGATGACCTTTGACCTCGTTGGCAATATTTTTTTATCGATTTTTTAAAACTTTGTTGACCTACCCTACATTTTGGTTCACATTGAGAGGATATCAATAAGTTTTTAATGATGGGTATAATGGTCCAAACACATGACAATCCCTATAATTAGCATACTTAGTCAAGTTTCACATCCAGCGTTAATGAAAACTATCAAAATGAAAGGAATGTGATGGATGGTACTGGATTTCCATCTAATTGCCAGAGTAACGTTGACAAGCACCTCAAGCAATGAAAATCGAAATGCCAGTGTGGATGAAGGGGGCTTTCTAACATGTTATCTTTGGACTGAAAACGTCTATTTCATTTTCGGAAGTGTCTTCGGAAAACGTGTATTTTCTTTTACGGACAGAAAACGTGTCGGACTGAAGACGTGTACCCAATCTTATGACGGTTTTCGTAATGGTGGACAGCTCCCATGAATCACAGTTGCTTTGAAAGCAGTCTGCACTCAAATCCCCCACTTTACTGCTCTATCAGTCTGAGATTGTAAAGTTTCTCAACAAGAATGTCTTTGCGTGTCTTGCACATGGTTACTCAGTTCATACCCAGAGTAGTTTCTTGCCGTTTACAAATGATATAAGATTTCTCCTAGAGACATAAGTTACATCTGTTGGAGGATGGTTCGTACGATATACCTCTGCGTCCTTCCACTCTAAAGATAAAAGAAAACGTCCCTCTAAAACGAGTGTACAGGGGACCAGATGGTAAACTTCAGCCGGAATGAAAAAAGAGCAATATATATGTTTGGAAAGAATTTCACCTAGCGGGCTAAGTGCGAGCGGCACACCCACTACCATTTCCCGTCCCTACCTCTGCATTATTTTTTATAGGCATCGAAATATAATTATACAATATAGGCCTACATTGAAATTATTATCAGGGTGTTCGTAGTCGTGAGCATTCAATTCGTCTGGCGTCAAAATATGAAGAGAAAGGGAAATGGATATGTAACTGTACATTTTGAAGGGAGATATTGGGTGTTTTTTTTGTTTTTTTTTTTGAAAAAAAAATACAGTTTCAAACCAATAATTGTGGACACAAAATGACAGATTGTTCAAAATAAGGAAGGGCTGTGGCCCTCTGTCAAAGAAATAAATTTTGCACTTATAGAAATTCAGTTATTAGTTGTTCAAGATAATTTGTTCACCGAAACATTCGATGCACCTTCCGTAACTCATCTTATGTACAATGTTTTAAAGAGATTTTGCAATATGCATTGATGAAAATGAATGATCTTAACGGTGAATATTTTACGTGTGCAGAATGCAAGTGCATTGAAAACACCCAAAATAACGGCAACTGGGCTGACATTTGCCATATCGATTATTAACAAATTTGTCTTACAGACGTATTTTTTTCATATCCACAGTGTCTATATACAAGGTGAGTACAAAGAAATGATATTGCGATCAATTTGAACACTTAATCCAAACTTAACCATACTTTAACATACGTATACAATGCTGACTCATAGAAATAGACATTCAGACATCTGAAACTGAAAATATGAAAATGCAATAAAATGTAATAAAATGAAAGTAGGGCAAGACGTTTGGCACAAATTATTGTGACGTTTTGACCTTTAACTGCCGCGTTTTAATGACGTGTTGGTGTACTAGTATACTCCCTTTCATTTATGCAGATTTGAATTACAGAGATTAAGGAAACCTGGTTTTTAAATTTGTGATAACGTTGAAATTAATTTCTTAGTTGCGTTAAAACTCAAGGAATATAAAATTAGCAAGGAAGTTGTGTCAAGAATATGACCATAATCTATGCCATGAACAAAGCTGAAATGTGACCTACTGGAAACATTGCTATCTTTTTTTTGGTACACTTTTTAAGAAGCTTATATCGATGCGTGACGTCATGTTGTTCAGTAGTCGTTCAGTAAAGTCAAAACAATGTAAGGTATGACATATAGCTGAAGCGGAAATAGACTATAGGGCAGGGAGTAGAAAAGGTATAAATCTCGACTTTTGTTACCCACCTCTGTGGAGGACTTAACTTCAGCAAAGAACAGCTTCTATGTTACTAGAATTGACAAAACTGGCCGATCCCAGACGTTGCACATTTTACAGAACAATTAGAAAATGAACCCATTTTGCAACTCACAAAATGATGCATTTAGACCAATCAAATTTACCGTCAAAGGGCGTTTCGGCGGGATGCGCTAGTTGTTCTGCCAACCAGAGAGAACGTACTGTAATACCTTATATGTAAACATTACTTTGTCAACAAAGGTTTTGTCCATAGGTTAACAAATCTCTTTGTTTGATTCGTAATTGATGTCCTTTACTGCAAAGACCAATGTCGCTTCTAGCCAATGTTGTTTCTGCCTTTTCATCGTCTATTAACTGACTCAACAAATATCTCATTCCTGCTGGAAATGGCTTGCTACATACTTGCACGATATTCCAAACTTTTTGTTGGTTACATTTCAAGACATATTTCGTCACATGACAAGCTTCAACGTGAATTTCAAGCAAATTTACTGAAATAAAAACCAGAGGTTCTGTTTTACAACACCATTGTCACATACATGTACAGTATGTGTTACATACTGTCCATACATGTCTTTTAGTAATGATTTTGTTAAGCTTTGACATTTGAAAGTGGCCCCTTTATTAGTGCCATCTGATGTTGTCTTGGCTCAAGTCTTAGTAATTAAGTGATTTTTGGTCCCACCAGTTATACATACTGATGCTTCTCTCCTCTGTTAAATTTGATGAATTCTAACACTGAAAGAGAAAGTTGATGAATATGTGCGCCAACCGTTACTGACCACAACTTACACATATTAAACCGATAAAATGTCCCCAAAATGCATAACGAAACGTACGGTTAAAGAGTCATGAAGAGTGTCATTGTCCAGAGTTATCAAACGTCCTTGAGCGAGTCCTCATTTTCTTCGAAACAAATACAGAAAATCAATTACGCGTTTTAATCAGGGAAATGATGATTGCATGCACGGACTGTATTGATAAAAGTAATAAAATTAATTATACATTCCATTTGTGCCCAGGAGAACATTTCCACTTCGATTCATTAACATTTATTACCTGCGTTGGTTATTAACAGAGCAATTGATAGATATTCACGTGACTACATCATAAATGATATCACCCATATGATGCACTTTCCAAAATTATTACTTTATTTGGGATTGACAAATGGAGCCAAGCCGAAAAAACATTACCATGATAGGGCGAAAATTTAAAATTAAGTTTATTATAATGGTTTTTCATTATACCTCATAACACCGACATAGCAAGGCCGTAATTATTTTTCATCCACTAAATCCAAAAATAAAACTAACAAAATGCTTGTTTCATTCATTTTTTTTTTTTTTTTGAGTTAAGGATAAAGCTAATAGATTGCTTTGCTATTGATTGCCGAGGGAGTGTTGACCATGCAATTCCGAAAGAATGATACTTGCCCTCTTGCAAATATTCAAGGACGATAACAATAATTTCCCTGCATTTGCTTTTTCACCTTTTGGTTCCGTTACGAATTATTGATAGACATAAATAATACATTATGTATATTATTACTAGCTTGAGACTGAATTCTAGCGTAATGAATTAGTAACGATTTTTATACAGTTGTATTAATGCGCTTGTTTGCTCTATATATGCACGTTACTGACGCACAATCGAATGCAGCTTCGAACGGCAGTGAGTAGCTACTATATAAGACTGGTGGCTAATGGCTGTATATATGTCATGAATGGTTGCTATGGTTTTGGATTACAGAAAGTGCAACCAATCATGCGTGATGAAGAAACTGCAGACAATATTGAAAATATTTAACATTATTGGAAATTGAAAACATCAAAACGAAGTAAGGTTAATTTTCACCTAAACACCGAGTTCTGACTTGATGCATTCCGTTTGCAATGACAGGTTTTTTTTAACTCTTCCTCAAATTTGGCAAGGTGAGCTAAAGAAAAAAATGTTCAAACGTGAATCAGCTTGGAGTCCATATGACGCTCGACAAGCAATTCATCTTATATACTTTATGAACACCCAAAGTTCAGAAGTCCTGCTACCTTGAGCAGACGATACTGATCAGACGGTTCTTGTTCTAATCGTATATGTAATTTCACAGTCTGGAAAGCGATTCCAACCCGACGTCTTCCTTTTTACCCCGTGCATCAGTGCTATGGACTGTGATGAAAAATTCTGAGGAATGTGGGGCTCTTGATAATGCAGATTTACGGTACAAGAGTTCCTCCGGTCCACAACCGATAACCTGCTTGCTACCTCCCTCGCTACTTACTGGCCTCGAATACGTTCTTTAGACCATTCCAACGGATTGCCTTTCTGCATGACAACTATTTAGGACTAAATGCAAACAGAAACAATTCTACAGAATAACCACACCGCCTGCATAGTCATCACATGTAGTACCTACTTACAGTGGGCCCAGGTACTTTGCATACTGATAACATCATTGTGATTCGCTAATAAGTTTCTACAAGATAAAATCTGATTGGATTTAGCCATTCATAGCATTTGGCACAACCAGAAAATGCACTGATATATCTTTAATAAAGTTTAAGTTCTCACCATAGTCCGTAATTCATTCACAGCGCCACCGATACATATATGATATATATATGATATATACATATATGATATATATACAGGTATAGACATATATATATATATATATATATATATATATATATATATATATATATATATATATATATATATATATATATATATATATATATATATATATATATTTATTATATATCGTGTCGTCAATATGTCATCGTCACTGCATGTGTTAGTGGGGGTCGAAAGTGAAAACTTCATAAAGGAACTAGGGGAGTATGGGCCTACTGAAGGTGACAGAATGGTCAGTAAAGACACAGAGTCGTTCCAATAATCTTTCTCTTTCTTTTATTGTTCTTTCTTTCCTTGCTTCAAGGTTGTTTGTGGTAGTATATTACGGAAAAATAATTTACATAACCACTAAATAAATATTCTTTCTAAATAAATATTTCACAACTTAAAAAGTCGTGAGTTTTTTTTTTTTTTAATAATAACTTGCTCCCAGTTTGAGACGTCAATGAGAGCTTGGAATAATACATTCTTTTTTTTACAAAAGAACCGTCGTCCACACATTTCACGGAACAAACTTCAAATGGTGATACCATCTTAAAAAAGTGAAATAAATTACACTGTTTGTTGTAGTTTTATCTCCCAGTTGTGCATATCCCGAATGAAATATCGATCTTCAAGGTACCTTTTTACTCTGTATGTTTTCACTCCCAAAGACCGACATATTGCTAATAAAACAGTTCTATAGTTAACGGTTGAAAAAAAAACCTTTTACTGACATTCTGACGAGATATTTAAATATTAAGAGAGAGTTGTTAAGTTCATCTGACAGTGCATATTCTCCCATGAAATTTGAAAGAAACCTCGTGCAGCCAGTTAACTTATTGTGCCTTCTTAAGCACTTGTCCAGTGATCTTTCGATTAAACATTGATTAACCGGCACATGGTAACTTTGTTAATTAGCTCAATCAAATTACATGAAGAAGTTAGCTAGTCCTTCATCAGCATCTGACAGTCGTCACATGGAAAAACTATTACACTCAAAATGCGGCCTTGCATATATGTTAATATACTTGTCCAATTGATTAATACTTTCAATAGGTCAATAAATAACTATGAACAAAAGAGCTTGAAGACATACGCATAATGACATCTTTGTGGATTTCTATCGAAATCATATCACGATAAGATCATCCAATTTATTTATAAACTACGGTACTTGATTCACAGACAGCAGAATAGTCCTCAAGTCTGTTATTGTGTGTCCTTAAGACACTGATTGGGATCTGCACGTCTCACACCTTCAATCTATAGATGAATAACCTGTCATCTACTTCTACAAATCTGTAACACACCCTATACTTTTTTCAGCATAGTTTGCGAAATTTTAGAACCCTTTGAATTGTGTAGCCCTAGTCCTAGAGACTCCAAGTTACAATCGAATTGAAATTCCCCTTTGTTTCAGTCAGTCATAACTATCGTTCGTGGTATCTAAAGTGTATTTGAGACTTCTAAAGAAATTAAGTTCTACACAATATCCCATAACATTGGTAATAATAACCCCAATTTCTACGCCGACGATACAATAACTACACTGGTAACCTATTCAAAGTGATTGAGGCGGGACATTTTTCAATTTATATCGTCTATTACGTGATACAAAGAGGTCCATATGCTCTTTGTTACTCGAATCTTTTGCCAAGTTTTTCAATACATTTAATAACAGTATATTGTTTGGTGACCGTTCATTGGTTAAAGTTATCTGTGGTAGGAACAAGCCAAAAACATGTTTCGGTGAAAAGGCTGTTAAACATCTATGTCAAAAATAATGTAAATAATAATAGTACTCACTTTTTAAAATGATGAAGCAGAAAATAGCACATTATACCCACGCGTATAGATAAAATGCTGAAAAGACATAATTTACTTATTATACTACACACGTTGACATACCAACAGGCACCTTTATATTGCACAGTTTTATCCTTTGAATACAAACAAAAATAAGTTCCTCATTCTCAGTCACTCCCAGATCCATGTCAGAGCCGCAACCACTGAAGCCTACCCAGCCACTCGCTCGTCCCCATCACCTACATAACTTCGCAATAAAAGTCCTTTTTAATGACCCCCCCCCCCCAAAAAAAAAAGCGCGCTCCAAGACGCAACTTCGTGTTTCATAAAATTGATATTTATGTTTAATCTTTAAGTTGGCTAACATTCGCAAGTAACCCAAGGTTATGGAAAAATCTTTAAAATTTTATCCTAGGGACATAAGGGGGTGGTCCATAGCAAACCATACCCAAGAAAAATATCTAATAAAGGATTTCACCTATTGTCAATATCAATAAATTAATATTACCATTATTTCAGTATTTTGGAAACTTTTAAATTACTTTTTTCAAGAATATGGAATATAATAAGATTAAATATTTGTACTAACTATTGCATTACTTGCTCATACTTCGTTTTCTTCTTTTTATTTCACGTGTCGAAGGAATTTTTTTTAATTTTTGCGATGAACAGGTTATGAGGAAACATCATCATAATTTCTTAGCCAGAAAGCCAGGAGGCATTGTGGTTTCGATGATTCAATTATAGTATGAGTATTTTGAACCTGGCATATTGCATATTGTGACAATATGTTAATCAAAATGATTTTTTACCTCTAACAAAATAAGTAAGTATTCATCATTCCTAGCTTGAGATATTGTGTTAACAAGATTTTCAGTGTTTGACCTCTGGTGACCTCAGATGACCTTTGACCTCCATCAAGAGCAATAGGTTCTTCCTCAGAATATGGTGCATGTATGTATCAAGTTTGAGAACTGCCAGTGTTTCTCTTCTTGAGATATCACGATAACAAGATTTTCAGTTTTTTACCTCTGGTGACCTCAGGCGACCTTTGACCTCCATCAAAACAATAGGGTTCTTCCTCTCAATATGGCGCATCTATGTGCCAAGTTTGAGAACTGTCAAAGTTTTCCTTCTTGAAATATCGTGATAACAAAATTTTCAGTGTTTGACATCTGGTGACCTCAGATGACCTTTGACCTCCATAAAAAACAATAGGATTCTTCCTCTCAATATGGCGCATCTTTGTACCAAGTTTGAGAACTGTCAGAGTTTCTTTTCTTAAGATATCGTGATAACAAGATTTTCAGTGTTTGACCTCTGGTGACCTCAGATGATCTTTGACCTCCACCAAAAACAATACGGATCTTCCTCTCAATATGGGGCATCTATGTAACAAGTTTCGGAAATTTCCAACTTTCCCTTCTTGAGATATCGCGATAACGAGCTGGGCCTGCACAAACACACGCACGCACCCATACACGCACACACACACGCACACACACACACACGCAATCATGACCGCATAAGTTTCTCTTTTCATCGAAACCAAAAATCTTGAAACTTTGCACAAATTTGGTTGTCTTGAGGTAATGTTAATTTAAAAACACAAGAAAACAAAAGCAAAAGAAACAAAACAGGTCAAGTCGAAAATCTTGAACTTTGCAGCGGGCTGTATGCCTAAAATGTCAAAAACTGCATGAACGCAAAGTGGAACGCAATGCAATAGTCTTGTTAAGGTGTGGGTCACACAACAACGACATATTGATATGAGACTCATCATTAATACCCGATCCTCGCTGTCAATTATTGTCCTAATCTATTGTGATATCCCCCTCTGCCGAGAGATTTATTTCAAAATCATTCTGATATTTTTCGCTCCTAACCGATAAAAGGTTCCTTTTGAAATTACCTCACACCGTGGTTGGTTAACATTCTATTGAAGTATTCTTCAGGAACCTATATGACTGATTCCATACGAATAAATTTTGGGACGATTTCAGCGGAAAGTTGCAAAGATCGGATCTGAATTGAATTCGATATCGCTCTTTTGTGACCTACGCTTAAAACACTAACATCATCGTTTGTTAAACTCGCCCTGCTTCTTCTGCCCCTCTTCTATTCCATGTAGATTTCCATTTTATAACTGGTTTTTAACGGGCAGATCCCCAGATACAATTATGAGTGACTGCTGCTTTTCTTCGGTAGAGGTTCGTTCTCGGTTGTCTCGTAAGTGGGTGAAGGGAACATCTCTCCAGCGTCTTCTCTTTGTTGTTTGTGTTTGTTTTTGCTCTTTTTCCTGTTTTTTTTTTTCAATCTCTTTCTGATCATACCCAGTCAAAGAAAGGGAGAGAGTGAGGGATTGCAAGTTAGCAAGTTTTACCTTCCAGGATTCACACAAATGCGATTACTAGGGTTCGATTTCATTTTCTTGCACTTCAGCCCTACTTGACAAGGACATAGAGAAAAGAGTTGATCTGTACCTAGTGGATCGGATCGTGAACATTTTTGCCTCGTGTTGGGTCTGGCTCGGCAGGTTTGGACTCCGAATTTCATCGCGCAACAGTGACTCTCATCACAATCATTGTCGCTGGAACAAGGCTTGAACGGCTGCAAAAGCAAAAGAAAAGAAATCGGTATCAGAATAATTTCATGAAGAACCTAAAATATTGACGTAATGAGATTACGTGTGTTTTTGTACGGGGCAGGCGAGGGGCGTTAAATGGTACAGTAATGTGGGGAGAATAAGGTGTTACAATAAGGTGTCAGCTAACCGCTCACTAGAATAAGCTAACGAAGCCAAAACATTGGTTAGGGATCCAAGTGATACAAACATTTTGTTTATACACTTCGTGACTTATTGCTACAAACTCGACAGCGGTTCGGATTATGACAGAAAAAGAAACAACATTTTTTATTATCCTTTTAAGGTTCATATTTCAACATACTACTTTAATTTACGATTAAGGCAATTCAAGGTCGTCCCATCAAAGAAAAAATAGTGCTGAAAAATAGGGTGGGTTAACAAAGATTAGATTGACGACAAGAAATCAACAACAAAGCTATGGTCACGTGCTACTTGGTGTGCTTAGAATGCCAAACGATTGTGTTACAATATTATCAATAGTACAACGATAGCGCAGCCTTGGTAGAAGAAACAAAGTGACCGAAGCCACCATCAGAAGATCACGATAAATATTTGTAATGATAAAAATATCAAGAAAAAGAAATTAAAGGGCTACGAGCTGAAAAATTATTTGCGGTATCCATCTTATTTTTTCCGGAGGATCCGATTTCAATGGCTAGTTGACCACTCACTACATCTTGCGCACACGCTGCATGCTCTATATCCATGGGCTACGTTATTAATATTCACATCCACACTAATCTGAGCACAAGACCACAGATATATACAAACGGTATAGGTTATATCGATTATGAAAGGAAGTGCACTCAGAAGCTAACGGACACCGCCCTCACTTTCGGACGCGTGGGGCTTTGCTACACATGCAAAACTGTACCACCTAAAGATCAATAACGCGAAATTGCTTGTGTACATAAATTTAATATTTTGAGTTGGGGGAGGGGGAGGAGGTCGCAGATGCCTATCACGAAAATTCAGACTTGTCAGTATTCCAAATCGTCACTATTTCAAACTACCAAAATTCAGTTAAATGTTTACGTCACATATAAACTACTTGCTCCATAGGTCTAATTGTTACCAATTGATCAGTTTGCATTTATGGTACATCAAGTTTCATGTCCGAGTCCTCAAAAACAAAATCGGAATCCAGCCCGAGTTCGGATCCGTGTCATCCAACATTGAGTACAACCCTTGCCATGCAGTCAGTGAAAATGTATTTAATTGAACGTCATAATCACTTAAGCCTAGAAATACTTTGCACATTGTAATCTGACTCACTCTGTACCTCTGATCGATAAATTATAGGTCTAATTTAAACTTAAAGCAATGCTCACGTTCCATCTATAGTGTATTTCGGATACCTATTTCTTTTCTTTCGCCGTTTCGTGAACACCTTTTTTTCGACGATTACGGGGCGAAATCGACGAAACAAAAATCCCTGTAAAGTAGGAGTTGGACGTGGATCCACGCAGTCAACATTCAGACCTCAGCCTACTCTACGCAACCGGACTGATAGCACACTAATTATAAAAAGTTTGCTAAGCGATAAATACCCAAGCCGGGCCACCATCCTTTACTCATACATTTTATACTTCCACAGTGACTCCCAAAGTCTTTCTGCTAACATAGTTACAATGTAGCAAGTTTGCTGATGTTAACGCTATATATGTACATATATACAGTTTATACTATAGGCCAAGTTATCTTCAAAAAGTTCTTAATTTGTGTGAAGAAGCAATATTCAATGAATACATGAACGTAGCCGCATTAATTACTACAAGTCTGTTTCAAAGAGATGTGATTAAACGTATCCTCTCATCAGGGAATTATACTACTCTGAAACGATTTGAAAATATCTTATGTGCGTGGGAATTTGCGCCCATCTTGTGACTACGCGCGGTTGTCAAGGTTACGCCGGTGTAGTCACTAAGCTTGAACTAAGATGCATGTCCGCATGTGCTGACTTAGTGAGGCCATTGTTGGATGGCGGATAATAGTATGCTTTTCCACAGTATTAGCTGCTTTGCGAGTTCCGTCTAACGGGCAGTCGGTATATATATAGTACCGTTTTTGTCGCCTGTATGAAAGGGATTGATCCCCGAAACGTCGGCAATAAAAGATTATTCCATAGTATGAGTATCATTTGTCTTCTTTTACTTGTTACAGATCCGTCCTGGCCTATATAAATACGACTCTTTACTTTGTCCCTTTACACTGATATTGTCGTAAATGTAAGTCAAGAAGAAAGAAAAAAATCCCCTCTAACTTATCTGAGGTCGTCACTATCCCCGTACTCACAATAAGGGTTTAGTACTGCGAAGTACGGCTTCAACAAGTCACTTGAAAACTGTTTACAGTGCCGTTGGACTTTACACCGACCTGAAAACAATCTCAATTCTTAACTACTGCAAAGCATCCTTTTCTCCGAAGTTAGTATTGCAATAGATAGTACTTGGTACATTTTCAAAGTTGTACCTTCGTCTGATAAACTGCGATAATGGTGTAATAAATAGCGCCACCACATGCTTGCCTCACACACAAACACGCTCATACAGCTACACACTGATTGACAGCTTAAACCCAACTGTACAAAAATGTGCGAAAGAGTTTAACTTGGAAGTAAACAAGCTCGGAGAGTCATTTTGCGTTAAGTTCAATTCTAATGGGTATCAACTGTATGATCGCTCTTTGCCTTAATCATATTTCATTTTTCTCTGTATTAACGTTCCTTATATGTATTGATTTCTGTATTTTTCTTCATACACTCAGCGTGTTTCGTAATCGAATCAGGGTGTTTCGTAAAATATTGATACGTAAACTCAATAATTCTTCTTTTGGTGCTGGCATGTCTCAAAGTAACAGTTAAACCGTGTGGAACAGAACAGAACACAGGCCTGTTGAAAGCCCTCGCAGGTCGCAAAAACTTTCTGGAGATGAATACCCTGTACTTCGTTACTTCTTCTGCGATACGTTTCAAGTCGGACCTCTTGGAAACCGGGCGTCACGTTATAACCGTTGTTCACACTTTGCCTGGATATAACAGATGTGGTGTAAGTCACTTTATATGTCTCTAATCGAACAGACCGATGGACGGGAATATATATATAGCTTCGCAAAACACTTGGAACTGTAATACTGATCGTGTAAGATCTAGTGTATGATCACTTTTGTGTCGTAGAGATTGTTTTTGTGCGATGTGTGTGTATTCATGCCCAAAGGTTATACACATCTTTAAACGTTTAGGCTATACAAATGCGTGTATACACGTTATGCACATATTGTCCCTGGAGCAGGGCTTATCACGCACAGCCCTGTTCAAGGGCTATACACATGTGTGCTGTAACAGAAAATATGCATATGTGCGACAGCAGGCACATTTGAAGGTAACTAACATAACAAAAGCCAAAAGGTTGAACCTGTTCGCAAGCAAAAACGGGCGCATAACCTTTTTTAGTCGCGCAACAGTTAAATCTAACCCTAATCGCTATCGCTGATTGCAAAATCTGGTTCCAGAGAATGGTTTCGTACAAGCAAATAGACGTTTCTCTACAATATTGCAGAGCATATACGGTAGTATGGAAAAGGGAAAGAGAAATACTTACAACTCTTGGAAATCTCTTTTCTCTATCTAAACTTTCTTGATCTGATGTTAATTGTTCATGTTCCGTCCTCCTGATAGATAATTCGGTAGACTCTAATAGCAAGGAAAGAACATTATTAATCCTCTTATCAACCTCCTCGTTAATGTCTTCAACTCTAAAGCAATGCGTCCTTAAAACAGAACAAGTACACATCACTAGAAAGCACATGAGTAAAAAATGTAGAGATAGTTTGCCAAATTGAAATTCCATATTCATCTCTTTAAAGTAAGTCTCTTCTCCCGACCCACCGTCTTGACGTCTTTTCTCGTCTAAGCTTAAGTCAAGCTGGATATATATTTTTATATCTATATATAAAGTTTTCGCTATGATTACAGACAACTTTTGTATAGGTCTACGATTCCAATGTGCAGAGATTCTCTCCTAAAAATGTTGATGAAAGAAAGTTTCCTTCTATTTTATCTTGCCGTTGCTGCTGCGTTAGAATAAACCTTACTTCTGTACATTTTTAGAAAACTCTCAGTCCTCTTTGATGCACCATCTGGACTCGTCGGGGTTACTATCACCAGAAAAAAAAAAAGCCAAAGCTCAAAAGTGGTGATAAAGTTAACAAGTTTCCTTTCGTTCCAGTGAAACATCTAATATTGAAGACATGCTTGCACAGGCTATAGGTCCTTGATTTCTTTTTCGAAACGATATCTTTTCAATCTCACTTTGGCCAAATCAAAACTCCTTTTGCTTGTAACAGTCAGGAATGTACACTTTTCCTTTTCGAACATGAATGGCTTTTTTACTAAAGAGTGCTGCTTGCAAACAGGGGTTGTCCTTACTTTCCAACTGTCCTGGTAAATAAAGTATCGTCAAAGTCGTTCTGCCCTCCGCTGGGTCTGGGAATAGCTATGTGGCTGTGTTGGCCAAGGTCTCCTTTTATAGTCTTTTGCGCAAGCGTGGTATGAACCAATACAAATTACGGAAGTCGCTCATGCACAAGTTTGCGTGTGGTGTGGTGTGTGAGTGAGTGATTGCATTATGTGTAACTGTACTGAATACTTGGCAGAGCTTCATTGTCAACAGGGCTTTCTTTTGGTTTTCTGGTGAGTGGGCGGCGACTTTAAAGCTAAGGTATTTGATAAATTTTCTTCACATGGCTTACTAATGTTGTCATATAGACAAGGTTACCGTTATATTAAGCAGTTGTGGTGCATTGTTAAAAGGCAGGTAGTTGGCGAGAGGGAGGAGTCAAGCTCCCCCACAGAGCTTCCGAGGCATACAAATCGTGTTATACAAGCCGAATACCGAGCAAGTATGAAATTTCCTCGCTAGGATTCTTCCGTTGTCGAAATTTATCTTACTGGAGCAAAGAAAAAAAGAGAGAAATCGCAAGTCGACAGTGCGAGCTTGATTGTTCAGTGGCAGTACAGCTGCGCACCAAGGATTTGAGAATTGTGGGAGCGGAAGATTTTGGGCTAAAAGAACCCCCTAGATCGCAGGAAATCGCCCTTCCCGTGCTCTACAAGTCTTGGAAATGGTACCGTTGATACTATTAACGATGAAAAAAAAAACCCTCTCCATAACAGTACTGGAAGTTTTTCGCTACTCTGAAATCTGCCAAAATTTGTACATTTTCTCTTAATTAAGACTGATATAAATTAAATAAATTGCTTGAAATGTGAGGACCGAATGTGGACAATACCGACTAAATTTACGAGAGGGGATGAGGCTGAAAGTACTCAGATTTGCATATTTCTTTCCCTTCTGTTTTCCTTCTTTTCATTTGTTCTCATTCTTCTTCCTCTTATTTTTTTGTCTACTTCACCTTTTCGTCATATATTTTGTGGTCCCTAGGGGGGAAGGGGGCAATTTGCTACTGCCTACCACCTCCATTGCTCCTCACTTGGTCGAGATGGGGGGAGGTTTTCATTGTCCATTGCAAAAGAAAAGAGAAGAACTGCCGTGGGTGCCAAACTCGTCAGGTCCCCCATAGCCTGGGTGCCCGTGTCCCATCTCCTTGAGCGCATAGCTGGTACGCCACTGCAGTGATATGTGTTGGCCATCAGCTAATGGCTAGTGGCCTTATTAGTGATTAATGACAGTGAGACGATGAAGGAACAAACAGATCGAAAGGACCGGCAGGTGCCTGCTAGTGTTCCTTCACTGAGGATGATGCAGTCATGTATCAGTGTTTCTCACATGTCTGTCTGTCTGTCTTTTATGTCGCGTTATGATAAGAACAGCAAGCTGTGTAGTAGCCTTGACTAATCTCAGAGGTTGTAAGTTACCATATCTTCATGTTCCTTCCTTTATCCTATATCTGTGCTTCACCTCCATCGAATGGGGATGATTCATGTTGAATCAGTTTCTTAAGACGAAAGTTTACATAATATCCAACTCGATAGTTTGGTGCCGTAGATCAACGTATCTAAATTTTATGTGCTCGTAATTCTCCAATCACTTGTCATTGGATGCAGTGTATCTGGACAGCCGGAAAGCATCAAAACAGCGTTCATCTTTTAGTACACGGTTATCTTTTAGTACCGAAATACAGGAACTAGAGGGAGCCCTTCTTGATTTATGTCAATCCAGAGTGCATAGAATAATACAACTATACGTAGTCATGTATGGAATACAGTATATGTGTATACCTCGTAGTTTATGAAGAGATATTTTGCACACAGCATGCATGGAACAAATGACCCTTTATCAGACTTACAATGCAGACCCTCCTCACTGTAAAGAAAGAAGACATTAGTGATAATTTTGAAAATTTGAGAAGAGTGCAAGAGAAAGTATAAAATTTGAACTACAAACTCACAAAGTAATCAGTGAACACACAAACATGACAATGGTTTAAAATGGGTGATAGATAAACAAAAACTAGGACAATTACGGAAACGAAACGAAGAAATGAGAGGGTGCTGAAAGTGAAAGCTGGAATATGAGTTGAAAAGTTGTCAGTGAAAATGAAATTCCTTGGAATATGTCATAGCCACTAAAAACATTGTTTAAACCCTATTTTGCATAGATGAATGTTCATATCCATTCTCAATTGGTCTGTTTGATTTCAAGCAACGGTGATTGACTGGTATGCTTTCTTCTAGAGTCTGAATTTCGCAGGGCCTACAAAAATGTCGAGACAATCTTTATATTCAAACAGATGTGTGCATAGTACTCCATTCAGATTTTGTGACATGTGATCTTTTCCTCTACCTTCTCTTCCCTGAAACACTGACGAAAAACAGGTAGATGACAAGAAGTTTACCAGTACAATTCACATTCCAGATTTCACCATGTGAAAGCAAACCGACCCTTTTGATTTCAAACAGTATAGTCTCTTTTATTGCTTACAGGGAACTAAAGTAAGAAAGTAATGTGGATTTTGAAACAATGTAAATAATTACATTGTTGTTTTAGTTTTGTATTACCGTAGATAATGAAGATGAAGTTGTTGGGATGGAAATAAATTTTTATTTTACCCGACAATGTGACAATAATTAAGCAGGAAATACAGTACTGGAAAGATAGATGAATTCTGCAATTGGGGCACTTCTCTGCTCTTTCACTTCATCAGAGCTTCGCCCTCAATATTTAGACTTCTCCCTCCAGAATGTTTAAACTTAATTAGTCTTAAAAGTGCCAACAGAAGTAGAGTTTACTATGTCGTGAGTTAGACTGTTCCAAACATCAATTCTGTGAGAGAAATTATTCATATTCAGAAGGTTTAACCCTTGTAATTGAGCATCGTTTTGGGTGGAGGAGTCCTTTATCAATGGAAAAAAAACTGTGAAAGCGACATATCATAATAACCACTAACAACTCTTCAACATGAGTTAACAATGTATCGGAAAAGTTGATATTAAGGGAGGTCGCCGTTGGATGGAAACAATTAACAAATGGTTGACCATGGTCTTTGGATTACATCCAACGGGGGGGGGGGAGCTGTGGGGATCTGCAGAGATACTGGCTTTATGAACCAGAAAGTCAAGACTTTGTGATTTCTTGCCAGTATCTTTGAAGGTACAGTTTCCAGCGAATGCATTGCTGAACAGATAGCACTGCAAAGATCTTTTTTATCTTTTGGAGCCTCATTAAGCAACAGGAGGATCACCTACTCACAATGGACAATCAACACACAACATTTGCAGTTCCAGCAACTCTCCTTTCTTGTCAATATTCTTGAAATATTGTGTTTACCAGGATTTCAAACTACTCCACTGACTTCAAGTGATTTTAGACCTCCGTCAGATTGATATGACAGATTACTTATTCATCAGACCTACCAACGTTCTCAGTTTGAAGTTCCAGCAACATTCACCTCTTGAGGTATTTCACTTAAGAGGTTACCTAGGTGACCTCAAATGAACTTTGATCTCCACAAAAATCAGCACCTTAGTGTTTACAAGCTTTTCATGTTTTGAACTCTGGTGACCTCAGACCTCCGTCAAAATCAATAGGGATCATCTACCTATAGTGGACGATCTACATGCTACGTATGACATCGGTCACAGTTATTACTGGTAAAAGAGTATTACATTACTTTATAATAGGGCCCTGTGTACATTTGCGGGCCATGTGTACATTTGCGAACTTTAAAACAATGATTCAATGGATCGTAGGTCAGTGTGTTCGGGAAAAATGGTATGAAAATAAACACAAGATGCACCTATATCTGTATACCTGTTTTGCAATACATGGGGCAGACCCAGAGGGTGCCTTTTTATTGGGTTGGATCTGGGGCTGTCCGAGGGCCAGGGCACAGAGGAAGAAGTTTCCAGAGACCTTCACAGTAAGAGGAAATTCGAACACATAAAACTGAGTTTGATCTGAGGTCATTATATGCTACACTATAACCCATATAGCGGAAATATCTTGTACAGTATAAAATGTGATTTACAAGTGATTTACTGCCAACCCCCCCGTCTGGATTCGCCATTGGTGCTTGAAGCACCACTGTTATTAATAAGACTATAATAGGGGATTTACACTGCTCCATACGAGAAGAAACTGCAATTTTCTCAGCATTTTATATCAATTTGACAGAAATAAAGGAAAAATTAAACGACGTTGAAAGAGAAGACTTCTCCTAATTCTTCTTTAAATTCTTGAGACATGTGTATGAGACTGCATTAGGAGGTTGCATTGTGAGCTGATTTAAAAAGAGTGAGTTGATTTAAAAAGAGAATAGCATAAAGTTACCTAAAACGTTTCGAGCTTTGCTTACTCACTTAGATAAAAAATGTGGAAAATGAAAAACTTGAACGAGTACCCCCCCCCCCAAAAAAAGGAAATGGATTGGGGTGAGTGGTATGGGGGTGGTATGGGAGTGGTAGGGGAGTGCATTCAACCTCAAAATAGAACTTTGAAATAATCATACTTGTTAAGGATATTAATCCTCCCTCATCTGATCCTCACGGTTCCTTCTTGATTAGTGGATTAAGTTAAAACGACTCTTGCTAGCCAAGAGATCGAAGATGTACACAAAAACAGGTTCTTTCCTTGAGAAATGGCATCCTACTCATGTATAGGTAATCTGAATGGACTAGTTACTGGCCTCTAAGTACAAGGACGACCATACGAAGGCACAGCACCCTTGACATCACTTATTCTAATATTCTCAATTCACTACGGGCATCTCCACGGGACGGAAGCTTCAACTTTTGTCTTTTTCTTTCTCAGAATTCATGAGAAACTATGAAACATGAACACGCAAAAATATTTTCAACGAATTGTGTTCAATTAGATAATTTACCTTAAAACAAAAATAACTTTGGACCTAACAAAAATAGATCAAGTTGTAAGTGGGTGTAAATATGGAACTATTGTGGAGTAAAAGAGATAACATTAGATCTCTGAATTGTTATACTTTTCGCTCTGTTCCGGTTACAGGTAAATAAAATTGAGACACAGATCGGAATAAAATACAACATGCACAGTGGCCTCCACACTGACTGAGTTCATATCTTTGGATATATCTGATATTATCTATTTTCCTCTTCTTTTTTTGGCAAAACAGGGGAGAGGGGGGGGGTTAGGCCTGGAGAGGGAAGTCGTTATAAGTTCGTTATTATTAAAATATAATAAAGTAGTAAAATAGAGAAATGAGTATATCGTTTTCCATGCCAATCTTGGCATATTACAGTTATTTTTTTCAGAAATATTGTGGTAGGTAATTAATTGTTGTTCCTTGCAAACAGTGCGGCTCTGTAAATTTTATGTTGTGCAGACCTTCCATGACCAGGCCCTTGGTGTAGGTTGAATTCTATCCACTTCGTTTAGGTTAGCTGAGATGTCAGGTTGGCGCTTCTGCTGGGGTTAAGAGAACTATTTATACGTTGCTATAAAATGAAATTCAAAAGGCAACCTTGACAAATAGACCTAGAAACGCGGAAGATCTAAACCAGATTATCAAGAATATTTGCTAATGCCAACTTTGCGGGGAACTTACAGAGGAACCCCACGTAGAGAAAGATGTGAAGATATCGTTCCTGAAGAGGGTCATTAAGTTAGAGGCACACAGTGGATAGGTTACAAATGCTTACAGTCTCAGAACAAAACAACAACAACAACAACAACAACAACAAAAACAAACAAACATCGGAAACAATTTCTTCATATTTTATATCTATCTTTTTGATAGGGTCTTTGAGTTGCCACGGCTGTTTTAATCTTCCGGGAGGAAACTGCTAGCGATGGTGGGGGATTGGTTCTTATTCAGTCGCACGAATAATTCCTGTTGATCTCTGTTGAACTGATCTCATGCAGGAGTTACAAGAATTTAACAAAATTTACATTTTACTTACATTTCACTAGCCCCCAACAAAACTAGTGAATCGGGTGAAATATCAATTACAAAATTCCACCGATTGTAGCTATTGATTCGTCTTTTTTATTTCATTAAACATGAATGTCTTAAAAATCACGTCACCAAATGACATCAAATATCTTAAATGAGTTGAAGTGGGTAGCAATATTTTCAGGCATGTCATTTGTCTCAAAAAGAACTGAGCATAACATCAGAGATTTTTATTTCATCGACTATTTAGGGGAAATGCGTTGGTCAACACGTCCTGTAACTTACGGAACGGGGATCCAAGTTCCGACTTAATTAATACGCTGATCATTTCCGAAGTAACCGACCACAGCATGTTTTAACTAAGAAATTCGAGTCATTTGACAGTATAGTGCAGTTTGTGTTGGTGTTCGAAGTTACTTAAAAATTTACTTTTCTTTGATAAACCCAAATCCTTAAACAACACATCGCACATCCGTATTTTTGTTTTTGTTTACTTTCTTACTTCCGGTGTTGTCATTGATACAAATTGGAAGGCTATGACACTGCTCTCTGATATAGCAGGAATAAAATGTAGGCCTAAATTTTGCTTGATTTTTTTTAGAAATCAGGAGGTTTAAAACATCTTCCTGTCATATCGCACACGTTTCCGCAGACCGGTGTCATTGTGGCTACTACGTATGTACTTTTCACTTTCTATGGCATGTCAATATTCACTTAATGAAGGAAGTTACTACGTCAATATTATCACAGTCGTCACTCATTCGTCTTGATTATATCTGATCATTATGTGTTACAGTATATAAAAATACCTTTTGCAATTTGGAATGAGTTGGTAACGGTATTTTGACTGTAACGTTCCCCCAGAAAATTTGCCATTCAATGAATGAAACTAGCAGTACTTACTTAATTAGCAACGAAAAAGGCATAAAACAGCCAAAAAAAACAAAAAAAAAAAAACAGAATATATATTTGAAACTTACCGGTCCCTACTATAACAAGTAGAACGTCCCTCAATAATAAATATATGCAATAGTACACGGTTTACTGATGTATCCAAACATATTCATTTCGTACAGCTCCTTGATAAGTTATAGGGAATTGTCCTGTTTAGGAGAAATAAAGCACTGTATTTACATAAAAAACTCCTAAATTACACTTTAATGTAATGTAATGTGTTAATACATAGGGTAGTCTAAAAATGTAAATTGCAGGAACAGATCCTACATATTGACATTTCGTTAATAGTATAGACATATAGCCTATACGTCTAAGCTCTTGTCTAGAGAATGACCAAGAGGGCGATTTGGGACAATTCAATGAATTTTGGAGACGTACAGTAATGGTCTTTACAGATGGCTGAGTAAAAGTTTGGGATCTTGTCACTCACATTGGAAAAGGCGATGACCTAACCACCTTTCAGCGAGTGGTAGCTTATACATGACGAAGCCTTTATATACGGCATTAAAGGCCACATGACTGAAAGTTTAAATTTTATTTTGTGTGGAAGTCAACTCGGGGCAATAATATTGGTATAGTATAGCCTCTCCCTGACTTGAATAAGGAAGGCTGTTTAGTCAAAGGTCATCAATGCTCTGCAGGTACACATGGATGACCTACTTTGACCTGATGAAATTCCTTGTATATAGACAGGAAAACACATGTTGTCAATTGAACGTCAACAAAACGAAAAATTCAAAACTTAAAAGGTTTTTTTTTGTCTGTCTACTGGGGCACTTTCTGACTGAGTTTGTCATTCACAGATCATCATCATTTGCTGCATATCTGTTAACAGATACGATTATGCTCGATTCGGAAGGAAAAGGTGCAAAATTTATGCATCTCACAACTGTCTATCCTCCTTTATCAGAGCCGTATATAGAGAGAGTTTGGACAACTAGCGATTTGTGACGTCACAAGTGAGCGAAATAGGTCCAGGTAGTACCAGTTGCGCGAACTACGTTTTACCAGTTGCGCGAAGTACGAACTATCGTGTGTACACCGTGTGCGGATTGCGGGGACGTAAACGTTACTTGCGTAGAACGCAATTATTTGTGGGATTCAATAACTGATTCGTAAAAAACTCAGCGAAAGTTCTATATTTCTCAGATTTCTGTAAGACTGGGATTCCATTAACGAATTACGGATTTATGCTTCCATTTGATTTCCAGTTTGTTCTTCCTAGTTTTGCCTCCTATAAGTTTCCTTTTTGCAAGGTTTTTGGGGGAACCATACAAACAAACCCCATTTTCTGTCCGATTGCTGCATCTCCATGCAGAACAACAAGGCATTTTCGAAAGTTACACACAAATATCATCATAACTCTCCAGTGATTCCTTATACGTCTGCTTTGTTCAACATTTGTTTTCAAATATCTCATTGATTGACCATCATTCACGATGAAATCTCAAACAATCTCAAACAAAAATGCATCAACAGGCGGCACTGCAAAGAATATGTGAGAAGCACACATTTATGTGCTTTTCTTTATTTGTCTGTGAAAACCGCATGTTTTTCTATTATTTTCTACTGTTTTTCGATCTGCGAAACACATATACGTATGTGCGTGTACTTTTTTTTTATGTGCGTAACTTTTTTCCTCTTGGTTCGGTCATTAGAGCGTCATTGAAGTTGATTCTATGTGAAAGTTTAAAAGTACATCATCTGGGCGACATTGGAGACCTTCTCGCTGCCGGCTCTTATGATTAACTTGATCAAAATTGACGAACAAAGCTCAACTGTGGTTATATTTGGTCCGCACAGAGGATTCTGAGAACAAGCATATGTATCGTGATAGCTGAGGTAACAGAGGAAGTACTTGGAAAGCTCTATCAGTGGATAGGAAATACATTGGCATACTAACATACAACGAAGGGAAAATAGCAACACCGTTAAGGGATACTTTCATCAACAATTCAGGCCACGTTCCGACCACTCAGCTCCCTGCACTGACAATCGACACATCCAAACACGTAGGAGGCTTGGGTCGGCCAGTCTCGACTGCAGACGTGGAGCCACCGTATTACATAATTTTGTGGCTGTGCTTACTGTTCTGACATATTTTTTTCGGGTTTTACATGGTTCATAGGCTGAGCGATCCTGGTTGCTGACCTCATTAACATGGAACGCCAAAAGGACAAAACGAATCGGTAGCGGCGTGATTTTAAGTGGTAGCGGCGTAATATTAAGTAGCACCTGAGTCAAATGATGTAGTAGCGATGTAAATTGGAACAGTACCCACGTAAAGCGAAGTAGTATCTATGTAAAATGAAGAAGTAGCGATGTAAAACCAAGTTGCAGCCATGTAAAATGAAGTAGTTGCTATGTAAAATGAAATAGTAGCGGCGTGATTTCAAATGGTAGCGTGATTTGAAGTAGTAGCGGCCTGATATGCAACGGTATCGGGGTGTTTCGAAACAGAAGCCATGTAAAATGAACGGGCAGAGGGGTATTGTCAATTGACTCTCTAGAGGCGTGATCTGAATTTGAAATACAAAGGACATATTTTTGGCGGTGAGATTTGTTTTGTCTGTGTAAAGTTATTTCCTATTGCAAGTTTAAAAACAAAAATAGCTAAATTTGTCAATGATGATTGATCTCAAATCTAAATATTTGTACGAAAATTTTGTCTCCTAAAATTTGTAGGCCTAATTAAAATATTACATGAACTCAGTAAACATGCTACCCCCCCCCCTCCAAACAAAGACAAATCTATCATCATGCAGTGACACTTAAGTAAGTTACCCCTTCACGTTGAATCGTTTAATGATATCTTGGCAATATTCCACCTCCTCTAATAGCTCTTCCATTCTTTTTATTTTAGTTCGTTCCTCAAGTTCGGCTAACCACACCTTAAAAAACTACAGCATTGAGACGTGCCTGCCACCTATACTTGCCTTGTTCCCAGTCCCATGCATGAGCCAGCCAAAAGTCAAACTACTTTCCAACAACATAAGCACAACTCAACTACTGCAGGCCACGTCCAACAACCTGCTGAAGAGCGCCATTGATTGACATCACGGAACCAACTGAACTGCTATAAATGCCTACCGTTGCAAACCACTCAAATCTTTTAATTTACATCGTTAGTACTTCATTTTGCATGGCTAATGTTTCATTTCACATCGTTACTACTTAATTTTACGCCACTACCATTTCCTTTTGCCATTGTGGCGTTCCATACTTTTGTTATAATTTACTATGTTAAAGCGTTGGTTCTCATCCTTGGGTTTAACAGCAGTTCATGGTACTGTAACTGTCACCAAAAACGTTAAAGGAACGATACAAAGAAAAAAAACTTAAACCCATGAGTAACTTATTTCCCTTCCATGACATCAAGTGACGTCATTTGAGGACTCCACCTTGTGAGATTCTTCTCTGCGAAACTAACTTTGCCGCAAGGAACCGCTCATTCTACCAGGGCGCTGGCCATTTACCTAAATAACAACTCACTTATTCTACTGGTACACTTCTTCGGTCCGACACGTTTTCAGTCGGAAAATAAATTACACGTTTTCAGGGCGGAAAAAACGAGTTTTTAGTCGGACAAGTTTTCAGTCCGAATATGAAATACACGTTGTCTGTTCGAAAAAAACGGATTTTTCACTCCGAAAATAAGATATACGTTTTCAGTTCGATACGTTTTTAGTCCGAACATAAGAAACACGTTTTAGTCCAAAAAACAAATTTTTATTAATAATAAAAAAGACGTTTTCAGTCCAAAGATAACATGTTAGAAAGCGCCCTTCATCCACACTGGCATTTCGATTTTCATTGCTTGAGGTGCTTGTCAACGTTATTCTGGCAATTAGATGGAAATCCAGTACCATCCATCACATTCCTTTCATCTGCTACATGGCACTGAAAAAAAAACACCTTATCAAAGTTCTCGAAATAACATATTTTGATGAATTTGTGGTAGTGAGAAAGACTTGATGAGTTGTTTCGTGAAATTCACTAAATTTTCAAATTGTCTACTATTCTTAAGATCCTAATGACAAATGGTCAAACTAAGAAGATCCCCATGATACAAGTGAACATTAATGAATGAGTATTCAAAGATTCAATTTGGTTTTTGAAAATTCGTAACCAGATTCTTTTCATATTAGCACTCATTCATATGCACATATCAGCCAGTACAAATAAGGGTACAAATGTAACCATCTTGACAGTTTTCATAAATATTGGATGTGGAAGTTGACTAATTATGCTAATTAGAAGTAATGTCACGTGTTTATACCCTTTAAAATCATCACAAACTTATTGATATCAACTCAATGTTCCCAAAAATGTCGGGTGGGTCAATAAAATTTTATAAAATCGATAAAAAAATCATTGACAGTGAAGCCAAAGGTCATCGACCTTTAAAAAAAATCATTTTCGGACTGTAAATGTGTATTTCATTTTCGGACTGAAAACTTATCGGACTGAAAACTTGTCTTACTAGATCTGGACCTCAATTCTACGTAACCTTGTAGGCCCATATAACTTGTTTGGTGAAGTTAGTTTGAAGTGAAGATACTTCTTTCATAGATTTTGATGAATTCGATGATAATAATAGCTTTGAAAGACACCAGAACTGCTTCCATGCTGTTAGACATTCTTGCCTCTCTGCTTTTTAACACCTGGAGTCGACCCAGAAATCTTGAAATCCCTTGGCGGCAATTAGAGCCCAGCGTTTTCAAGTCTCCCGTAGACTACAAAAATAATAGAAAGAAAGAAAATAAATCTCTATGGCGGATCATTGTCAATAAGTGCATCTCAAGCTTAACTTTTTTTTTTTTTGAGGGGGCGGGCAATTTGCCACTGCACAATTGACGTTATCTTCAATGACATAAAGTGAATGATGAAATACTGTGAAATACTCATCAGCTAATACGAATGCATTCGATAATTCATGTTTTTGTTTGCACTTCCATAATTTCAGCCTTTCTTTGACTGAAATATTTTAAAAGATGAATAATGTGAAAACCAATCCTCAAATCTGCCTATCTGATTCGGTCCCCACCTGTGACCGGTATGTGCATCTTTTCAAATCCATCTCCTAGTAACCACAAAATTGTCTCCCGTCACCTGGCCTGATCAGCGATTGATGACAATATATATAAGGCAATATATATAATACAATGGGTAAACCCATATTAAAAGTACAAGGTGTACAGTCTCAACGGGGAGTTGCTATTTGGCAACTTCTTCGTCTCAACGAAGTATTTCATTTAACAGGTTATGTACTATTAACACTTGCAGTTCTGTGTTGTACAAGGACACAAGCATAGGTGCGGTACATTCTACTTTGTATTAAAAAGGAGGTGAACTTTAAAGTGAACGGTTTGTAAAGCTAACGGAAAAACTGAACGTAGAAGAATCCCCATAGGTGTCAGAATAGGTGCCAAATTATCTTCTAAAACTGCTCTACTTGTGTGAAGGAGCAATGACATGAACGTTAGCTAGATAACATAGGCCGTATTAATTCCTACAAGCCTGTTTCAAAAAGATATTATGCTGGTGCCTGAGGTCATGAGTTCGAATCCTGCCGTCGCATGATGAGTCCCAAAAAGGACGAAACCGATCGTAACGTGGATTTTTCTGGTGTCGTATAGATATATATAGATATAATAAACATCAACTGGTGTGTATGTTTTGTAGTGTTAAGGATTGCCACTGGCATTGACCTTCAATGCAAGGCTGCAGTTACCAATAGTGCACTATCAATGAAGCGAATCTTACATTATGTAGGTGTAGCCATCAATGCAGCCTATGGCGTTCCGATACCTTCGAAATACACCTGTGTGTGAATATGGTTTGTGAATTGTGACGTAGGCTGTATCTACTCTAAAGGTGACCTTTATTTATCTCGTCGTTGACACCTGTGTCATCCCAAAAACTATTGATTCAAACGTAATCCCGTGAACTCTTTCTACATGCTTGGCGAACTGTAAATTATAGGTTTATTTCAAATCTGGTAGCATTCGCCAAAGCTAAGGTTGCAAAGATATTACAACTAGAGCAGATCCGATTCGCCGATATAAACAAACAAATTTTTGTTCACCCTCCATAATTTTCTCATGGGTTGCTCGGGTGGATATTTGACTTTATAAAAGTTCAATAAAAGTCAAAACTTTTACTGTTTGAGACATGACAGGGTCTCTAAACGGTATATATTTAGACCTGCTATATTAACATCCATTCTGAGAATTCTTCAAATACATTACATTTGATCACAATAAAATGGATACAACGAACCCACCACCGTATCCGGCACTTTAAAGCGAAGATGACGATCGAAATACATCAGTACGTTTTATTTGGAAATTTCTTCAAAAAGGTAGCCCTTTTAAAGAAAGGCCTTGTAGGCTAATTTACAAATTATCAGGTAACTGGACTGCATTACTAATTTCTGATTGGGCCTATCTGGGAGTATAATACCATGACGACAGATACAGATAAGCTATGTACACTTATAAGGTCTTCCATTTCATGCACTTTAACGTACTTTCTACTTTTGTCCAAGATATGCTTAGTGCGTCAACATCAGAAAAGCAAATACAATTAAGGCTTTTTCTCTTCATATTGCTGTACTTTCTTACAGCATTTGTCATTTGCGGATAATATTTTACTACCAATCTGTTAAGGAGATACCCGTTTTGGGGAAGTGCAAAAATTTATGTAAGATGTTTTATCAAAACTAGTTAACTCTACAAAAGGGTTTTTGCACTAAACGTTTGTGGATAGTGCTTTGTATAAATATTAACCAACGGAAGCAATGGAAACTGATATGTAAAAGACAATTTGTTAGAAAAAAACATAACATACAGAAGACAAAATAATTCGACAGTTTCAACAAATTACATGTGTCAATTTAAAGAATTACGGCACGCAATTCGCCATGTTAACACATGTGTGTCCGATATATTTTTCCAAGTGTTAAAGCTTGACGGTGAGGAATGAACGTTAAATAAATCCGACGACCATGGAGATTCAGCAAGGCAGATGAACAAAGAAACAAACTTGAGATTACCAACCAAAAAATATCTTACAGCGTTTTCATGAAGAAACCTCTAAGTGGGTTATCACTCTGAGGAATTCCGGTATGTAATACAAGTTTATTTCAGGCGGAAATGAATTGAAAAGTTTGAGGAACAGACGAACATGTTGCCCCCATATTTTTTTGACAGAGATATTAATTAAGTAGAATTCTCCTTAAATGTCTCCAAGCTACTGTTCAATGCTTTCTCGAGAGTCTCAGGTAAAGGTCACTTTCTACTGGCATTGCAATGTCTTCAACAATGTTTACACTCACGAAAATCATTACAGGCACAACGACAGTTTTTCCCCTCACTGAAGGAGGGAACAATAGTTATTTCTATGTTAGTCTGAATGAAATCTGATGTGTAAATGAATATAAGAGGAAACAGAAGCAGCTATGTCAACGTAGGCTGTGATATACTTAAGGCTGCACCGAAACCTTACTCTGTGAGAATATTTTGTGGTTCATAAAATATTTCATGTAAAGTTGAAGACATTTCCAATACGCATAATCTCTAAGCCAAGTTAACATACATTGGCTAATGGCATGTACAGTAAAGGCTATCGTACTTCAGTTGGAACCCCTAGTACGGGCTCAGTGCAGTGAGATCACTATTACGTTTAACGTTTTACCCCCAAAGGATCATGTTTGTCCTTCTTAATGCCCAGTCATGGTGCAACATTGACTTACTTTGACACTGCACCCATGAACCTAAAATATAGCTTAAAAAGTATCGGACCGCTGAGTGCCGTCAGGACTATCTAAGCAGAGTGGGAGGGGCGCACAGGAAAATTTGTGACTTTTCGAACCCTCCATGGCCGGAATCGCCACTTCCAGAGTGTTCCAAGCTGCATGTATCCAGACTTGAAGTAGGGATAGCATACCTGCAATTTCTCAATATTTAAAGACCTAGTGAGATAAAAATCAATGCATGAAAAATGGTAATACATATCACATATCATATATATGGGATGAGATGATACAAGAATCATAATAAATTATTAATCCTGTTTCATTTATTCTTGGAACAGTTTGAATTTTTAAAAGTTTGGGTGAATAAGTTAATATTCTTGAGCAACAAATAACTGCATTTCTCTCTGTGAGAAACTTATCTCTTGAAAACAGTTCTATCATCCTGCCAAGCTTATTGTGAATAATCTATTATTGTGTCCATAATTGGTTTGACTGTATGATTTTTCCGTAGAACAAACTTTTTCAGAACAACATTCCCCTAAAACCTCATCTTACTTTTTTTTCATGTTCTTCGGTACAGCACATTTGGGAAAGTTTACAACAAATGATTTGGCTTCCCTCGAAAAATGTCGTTTATAGTAATTTGATATATTTTGATACTTCATTGTCACACTTGATTATGTACATGTTGTCAAGTAATTCTTATGTGAAACGTAGCCTCATACTGAGAAGAACTTCCATTTGCTGTCTTCTTTTTTCTTCCTTATATACCAATTCACAACTGAGGGCCATCTTCTGGCGTTCTTAGACTTCAATACAACAAGTAGCCTGTAGTTCTGTAGACGTATCATGTTAAACGTCAACTATCATCAGCTAAATCATGAAAAATTTCATAAAATAAAATAATTATTTTTTCAAGTTAGCAGGCGAGAGTGATAGTGTCTAGGTCCTGGGTGTATTAGACTAAAAGTAAACGTATTATTTCTTGTTGTCATGGCAAAATATTTGCATATTATAGTTAGTTGTATATGGTCCTTAACATGCATTCCAGGGTTGATTCTTCAATCAGCCTAGTTATATTCTTTCAAGAATCACTTAAAATGTACAATAATGTTCATATATTTGAGCACCGGCAAATGTAAAAACAAAATAAACGATCCCTTGAACCGTCAGTCTTGTAGGTTCATCTCCTTTCCGTCCTCATTCTTCTCATGTTGAAGGCAATCTTTAAATGAAAAATTCCTGTGAGTGCTTTAGCGTAAACGCGGATTGTCCACGAGATGAATGGTGTACACATATATACAGAAAAAATATTGAGCTCTCAAAAACAGGGAGACTTTACACAAGGGGTTCACAGCTGGAGGCGCTACAGGCATAAATATTGTTGTTTTATGCACTGCCCTCCATTTACATGTTACCCGTTTGACGCTTTCGGCCAGCAATATAGTTGTCCCTCGTCACTCCGAAATTCAAATCGTATTTATAGTTGCAATAACTCCGCTTTAAAGGCATATTTTACTGACAATTGGAAGGTTCCTCTTAACTGAAAAAGAATTATTTTCCACTGCAGGCATTTCAAAATCCATGTCAGTGTCTTGTTACTAACTCAAGATATTGCTGTTTGAAGAAAGATTCTCTCTGGTCGAGAAACATTTTAGTTGTCTCAAAGTTACCAAAATGCATTTATAACGAATTACTGCAAGACACCTTTGTTTTTCTTTGAAATTGAAGCCCTCATTTAACTTTGAAATTTGACACTAGTGAAAATGTATAGGCAGGACACATTGGAGATTTACATAAAAATATAATGTAAATATGAAATAGTGTGCAAATTAAGTTCACATCTCTTAAACTATTGAAATGTTTCTTTGAAGACAGCCAAAAAATTACAAAGAAATACAAAGGATATGCGTGAATGACATCACAAGTTCCCCTGCGATTATACAATGTACCTTTTTGAAATAAATGTTTCTTTAAAATTCCTGACTTCAGAACATGCTACTGAGATGTGGTTTTTACCATTACAGAGAGAGGGAGAAAAAACCAATGATGAAATATCAATTTCCTTCAATGGTCAATCCCTTTAACGCAGCACACAGATCGATGGGTTTGATAGATTGTTATAGGGTAGCGTTATGATGATCAAGACCTGCATGACTGCACACTTTGTGTGATGTCATGCACATGAAATTTGTGAAATGTATACTTTACTGTATTAACTGAATATACGTTAATCAATTCATTAAGGAAAAGACGAAGAGGTTTATTATTAAGATGATGTTATATTCATTATTTACATTAATATGCAGATGATTATTTTCATAAAGAAAGACATGCTTCTTACGAACTACGCATATATCTCCTTCGGTCGTTAAACTTATCGCGTTCCAAAGATGCACTTGAACATTAAAACAAATTTACATTGTTGTATAGGGGTGCATTTATAATTCGTTAAAATTAGTTATTTTTAATATTGAAATACTTTATTCTGTTGGAAACTTCCATGGAATTAGTATCGTGATCATTACAATAAATTATTGTTTATTTATTTTTGTTTTCCTTGTTGTAATGGGTCAATTATTATTGTTTTTTTTTTTATTCACTAGCCAATTGACATTTTTCTGGGTTTATGGGTTGGCCTATTACACTTTCTCCACCCGTTAATGCAAATCATCCACGCTCAGAAATTTCTTTCTCTCTGCTTCCGATCATTTTTTTATATTGTGACACATCACATCATGACGTCATTGACATACAAAAAGCTGTCATTGGCAAGAATGCACGCAGGTGTCATTGTGTCAGTGGTATGAAAGCTTTGAACCGTGAATCCGTTGCTAGGAGTTTATCCTATCTAGTCCTTAGTTTGTCGTCACCTTTTTGTGGTACAATCACCTGAAACCTCTCAAGTAGTGAAAAAACAAAGGTTGTTGAACAATAAAACAATTAAATACACTCATCGGGAGGTAAAATTAGATAAAAAAAAACTAGACGAAATGGCGGGCGTTGGCCACGAGGTGGTTTACCCAATAACTGAAAAGAAAATTTGCGAGACGACTGAGAATTTCTCACCTTTGAGCAGAATGACAAACCGTTAATATGAACATCGGAAGACGTTACAAACCTATGACTAAAATATCGAAGAATGTGAGCTTTTTTTTTAAAGAAGGAAGGAAGGAAACCCAGGATTACCCCCAGTGAAGTCTCGCTGAGAGATGTCCTGAATGAAAGCCAACAAGAGTGCTGAAATGATAAATATTTTATTTAGTAATTACGTCCAGAATATACACTGAGAAACAGAAGGATGTCAATAACCTTTACAAATGAGGGGAGTGTCAATGACATTTGCATGAAATTTCTTCTGGAGTTCAAACAAGGAAAAAGAAACGAACCATCTACGACCAAAGTGTTGAGGGGATGTTGCAAAAAGATACCATTAATATTGCATTGTACGTCAGGTTGCTGTTATTTGTACAGAAGAAGATGTAGATATCTGTAGTCTGTAAGTTCTCTTCCGGGTGTGTGCAAAAAGGTGTTAAACGTTATTGATGAGATACAAATGCATTCCGTAAATAGCAAGCAACTTAACCATTTCATCTCCTAACTCTGATCATTATACCAACTCAGTGTCATTCATTGCAACCACATTATCTCCTATATTTTTTGCGTGTAGGAAATTATTTTGGATGGCTATTTCTCTGTTTTCCCACTTTTTTTTATACACTCGGCATTTTGACAGACTCAGTTTTATTCGACATATTTTGTACACTTGGAAAACTAAAGTCTAGCAGTTGCGTGTTAAAAACGATTCGATTAAGTTAACCTTATCCAACTTACGTGACTAAACATATTTGCCATTATTACATACTGTGGTACAGGATGTGACTGGGTTTTAACATGCTTCTGTTTGAACATGCTAGAATTATTTTGAATACGCTGGAATTTTTGTAACATGTTGAAATTATTCTCGATGAGCTTATTCTTTTTCCGACATTTGTGACACACTTGGCACTCCGTAGTGAACTCTCGGCCCACAAAATGGATTATACATCCGAAGGTGAGAAAGTGCCAAAGGTTCACGGAACAAAGAAATGGCCCCCAACAGGTGAAACATTGATGTAACTTATTTCCATGACATGGATTACCGTTTGATATCAGTTTAATTGCCAAGGGAATGGTATATAAGGCTGTTTTACAAAGGCATGCGTGTGTGAGTTATGTGCAAAAGGAATGGAATCTGTTCATTTTTCCTCTTTTTTTTTTACTTCGGGCTTGTTTTTGTGGATCTAAGTACAAAAATTCCGTATGTGTCACTGTCTTAATAACAGTCCGGTACCACAGGCTAATGCTTGCTGATCAAACTGTACGCTATACAACTATATGCAAAACGAATACTCATTACAATGCAAGTCTTAGATAGAATATTACAACCAGCTAAAAGGGCATCCGCTAGGAAAGGCCACCGTTCATCTTCATAAAAAATGGTCGAAAACTAGCCAGAGATAGTGGCATATGTATTACAAACATTCTAGATACACGACAAGGGTATTAAAACAGCACACTATTACATGGACAAGGTGAGTTGAAAGTCCTGTATTTGAGAGATCATTGTTTCTCAACTTTTCACAGGGCCCTTTTAATATTTCAAAAGTAGTATTTGTTATAAATTTAATTGTTATTGGTGCCAGCATAGGATGACCATCAGCTATCACGTGACATGCATGCCTGCTGAGTAATTATATATATATATATATATATATATATATATATATATATATATATATATATATATATATATATATATATATATATATATGTGTGTGTGTGTATGTCATATACACAATGTAGTAGGGGAGAGGCACACTTATTTAGTTTCTTACATGAAATAAGGATTTACCAAATTTACCACGGAGAATGGCTTCCCATATAGAAAGAAAGGGGTTTTTTTTACGTCAAGTTAAATTATAGCTACGACCAAGTTGGTTGAAGGAATGTTCCCAAATTTCAAATTAGAAATGGGGAATCACTTGACAACAATGCTATGAGCAAAATATATAGTAACAAAGATATGGATTGTTTTTAATAATTATAATTGTGCATAAACTTATCCACGTTTAGGCTATGCTTCATACGGTACTACGTGTGTGGTAAGAAAGTTAATGATTGACAATACGTCCCCCACTAATAATAATCCACGTTCCTGACTGACTAGAACTGAAATAGATTGCTATAAATGTCCCGTGTGTTCAGATATATGTTAAGCTCTTTTGGCTTTCTTGTTTGTCCTACCAACTTGACCAGATATTAATCAGCGTCCCTGCGAGTATCTCAGTGTATGACAAATGCATTAGGTGAAGCACTTAGTACATGCATGGAACAACATTGCTACTGTACGTCATCGTAAATCACAGATGAACCCTTTTTGGTGACTTTTTGCTCGATTCCACGTAGCTTAAAATAGTTACCTTCTTTTATTAACCTGTAATTCATATCCGTCAAAACACCGTTAGCTTTGCGTGATAACCAGTTTATAAAACACTTCCGATAAAAGATTTTTAAATCTCACTAACATTGTCAAATATAATGAAGCCTCCCAGCGGCGGCAATGTCCCCAGATGAGATGGGTGGAATGTTGCGGCTTTTTCCCCTGTGTTGCGAGGCTCTATGTGTATGCCATTGTTATACTGACGCTGAACTTTGTTTGTTGGTGAACAGTCGGTGGTAACAACACGTCGCACTCAATCAATATCTAAATCTTAATATTTTGCGGTCTATAGTCAGAGTACGGTGCATGGATCGCAAACAAGTAACAGGAAAGTCTGACAATGTCTCATTTTGTTGCTGAACTTTGTTCCAAAGAATCGTCCATTCTTGCGCGTGATTCATTCTGAGGAATAAAAAAGAATACAGGCGTAAGAACAAATAAAAATAAGCTAAAATATGTAAAGCATGTAGGTTTAACTATAATGGACTAAAATAGCTATCCCCGACAGGTATATTATGTCATATATATATGTCATCTAAAAGTTATGAAAGGTACTGATTATTTAAATATGAACACAGTGACCTGTATTTCTATAAAAAAAAAAAAAAGCAACTGGGTCAATATTTATGATCCTGATTGTATTATCCACCACATACATTATCAAAAAAACAAAACAAATAAACAACCTCGTAAAAGAAGGCTATTTGGTCACATTTTTGAGATAGGTGTACAAAAATTGAATCTCAGTGCGACATGATCGCTAGGTCTTTACTTATTGCAAGCTTTTTTCCAGCCTAGTTAGGTAGCTATGAGAGAGAATTAACATAAAGTCATACTTTATCGGTTACTATTCCTTCAAACAGGTAAGCAGCAGTATGAAAACTGGCTATATGAACAGCCACATGGACTCAGTTGACAACGAGAAAAGCCAGTTAATAAGTTCAACTTAGCTTTCTGTGTGTCCCAAGTTGAAGAGGATAAGAAAATCAATTTAGACCGCGTTTCCTGTAGATTAAAGATTTTATTGCTCAGAATGATATCGACTGTCATTTCTGATCATCCTAAGGATAGATGTTTATCGATTTTTGGAGACCACACAGATATGTGCGTCAAGTCACAATAATGAATGCAACTACCTACACCCGCCGCCCGTCCAACTATAATTTCAAAATATTAATTATGAATGGAATACAACTTTCCTAAACATTAGGAAAGCATTTTCGAAAGCACAGGGCCACATATACAGAAGAAATTAAATAAATTTAATAATAAAAAATAAAATAAATTACTACAAAGTGGTAATTAAATTGGAGTTTCATTGGAGACAGTTTTGCTGCAATACCGTATGAAATGACAAATCACGTTCACAGCACGTCTTACTGTCTTTAATTCCAGGGCTATCTATACAAATGATTAGAAGGAACCAGTGGGTACTCACAGTACAACCAAATAATTCTTGAATGGCTTTTAATGGGAGAAGAAAGTGTCAACTCCATAAAAATGGAAGGTAACTACTTCAGAGCATGCAGATTCAATCAAGGGAACACAAGAAATAGATTGAATTTATGAATTTTATATTGGTAAAAACTTAAGCAACTTACCACTTGTACTTAAGTCCCCCCCCCCCCCGATGAAAAAAAAACAAAAGAAAAAAGCAAACATGTCAAAATTCAGTTCTTGGCAGAGAGGACCTTTCTCTTTTACCTCCTTCTCTAGAATATATGATAGATTGAGATGTAATCTGGGAGACCTCTCACTTTAGTTGTTCTGCACATGCTTTAGTTATGCCTTTAGAAGTAAGCACTCTACTTTTAAGATCCCCCTCTCTTCAGACTATTTGTTACTACGAGTTTTTCCCCAATGGTTTTATGTCTCTGAAGAGAATGACCTCCCGTCCCCACACACAAGCATATAAAGGAACCAAGTGTTAATTTCCTCATAGTCAGACTGTTTTTGTTATTATGTGCTATGTATGGTATTTACCGGAGCAGGATGTAGCACATAGGCCTACATGGTGCTGCTTTCCACTACACCATAACGCAGGTGTACCTCAACACTTCACAATAACTCACAATACTTACCAGTGAATTCAATGTGAAACGGAAACAAAACTGTACAATTTGTCTAGATATTTAAAGTTTCTGAGTTTTTCAAATGATGCGGGATCCTTTCTTAAATAAATTACTGCTTTTCGTTTACTCATGAATTCTTGTGGGAAAAGACAACCCCCCCCCCCCCCTCTCCATTATATACGACACCGGTATTGTAAACAATGAATATTAAACTCTTCTCACTCAATATTACATGTAATCGAGACTCACCGCCCTAAAGTTACTTCCCTGGTATGCCATGGCGCCAAGTATTTTTCTTTTATTGATGTATAGGGCACAGTCGCTTTTATTTAAATATTACACTCACATATTTGTTTTGCATTGTGTTTAAGAACAATTTTGTGTGGCTTTTTTCTTTCATGTGGCTTCGACTAGATATGGTATGAATGATAGGTTATTTGAATCTAAATTCCTGGTAGTATAATGCCCTACAGAACGAAAAAAAGAAGAAGAAAGGGACTGAGAATAATACACGCACTCCTATGTACGTATCAATACACAGTGACACATAGACAAACAAGTCCCTTTCTCTGCATCTATGGAAATGTATACATTAATACATTGAACAAACCAAACAGCAATGATGACTGACACTCAGGGTCATGTAAAATTGAAGTCATGTGATTCATGTTCCACTTGATGATGTTTGTATGTGTTTGCAAGACCATTCACTACATATGCGACAGACGTGACGTAAATGATGCCCACCGCCTTTAAAACATTCTTTAGTTTGGAGGACGGACATTTGAGGAAAGTGTAAATCTAAAATTGTGTTTCTCTCGTCAGAAGAAACTTTTAATTTAACGTAACTTTCAGCTGTGAAACTCACAATCTTTCCATTGATGAAAGTGTATGTGTTAAAAAAATGAAGTAAAATTTGTTCTCAACGACTTATAGATATTGCCAAATGTCATGTTGTATTTTGCCACCTGTTGCATCGTGAAATAGAAACGTCACAGAGAATTTCAAAGGGTAAATTGTCACATGACACGTGAACACGTTGTGGGGGGGGGGGGCACATTAGGTGCTCAGGGTAAAATGTTTCTAACTTAACGTTCACTCTAAACGAAAAAAATTAATAACCTGATTGCTTAACTTATCATTTATTACTTTATGGTTTACAATTTAAGTGGGCTACATCAAGAAACACGTGTCTTTAAAAACAACAAATAAGAAATAAGGACAGTCGACCTAATCTTCTCTCTGCCGAGCAGTAATTTTGAACATCTATTTGTAACCCCCCATCCCCCCCCCCCCCCCACACACCCATAGCAATATTACCGGTGCATACTGGTCCTTTTAAAGCTAGAATTACTTTTGTTCTTTAGTATTTCAGGAAAGAGAGAGAGAAGGAGAAAGATCACCTACCACAAAATCTGAACGACAACTATGCATTCCATCATCTTGATATTTGAATTTAAAAATTGTCTCGACATTTTTGTTGGCCCTACAAAGTTCAGACTCTCCAGGAAAGCCTAGCCGTCAATAATCGTTACTTGAAATCAAACAGACCAATGAAAATGGATATTAATATTCATGTTATGCAAAAATGAGGCTGAAATTATATCTATATATTTTTTGTAGTGGCTATTGGTTAAACTATGACTTTCAAGGTCAATCTTTCTGTGTATTTCTCTTTCAGCATGTTTCCTCTAAACCTCTATCTGTACACCTTTGTCTTTCCATTTTGGCTTTTTTTCTTTCCTTTTTGGTGGTTGCTTATTGTTCATTGTCTTCATCAAAGAATATCCTGAGGTTGACATAATTAATTTTCCATCCTACTCAAACACTGACTTCATATACACTGGCTACTCAACATTTTCCTACATCTTCAATAATGTGCGACACAGGGGAATGGGGGTCAGGGGTTTGGGAATCTTTTAAGACGACGGTGACAATGTCAATGGAGTCAATTAGGTTGGAGGGGATGGTGATAGTGAAGAAAGATTTTCAAGGTTAGTCACCTGCCTCAGCCGTGAGAAAAAATCACACAACTGCTGTAGTATATAGTTTCAATGTTACCACAGGAATCTCTGCAGTGTTGTAACCTTTTCTTTTGATGGGACTAGACTCGCCCAACACTGTTTTTTTTTTTCGGGGGGGGGGGGAATTCCCAGTGTAGGATGACTTATTCGTGGGTATCTTGACGTTCTCGTTGGTCGATAAGAACACCAGACTACCAACCGCAAATGACGAAAATATCATCATGACTTAATGAAAGTTACATGAACCATCTACTGGCGGATCTTGGGGATTCCCTTGCTATGACTAACAAATTTGTACAACCGCAATCACCACAATCAGATAAAGTGGGTAAACAAACGTGGTAATGTTTGATAGAGGAACGAGAAACGAGTTCAATGTTTGTAAAATCAACTACTTTTGCAGAAGACTTACCGTCAGTCGGGGTCTAGTCAGACTGGCTCCCGTCGTACGTTGTAAAACAACCGCGCTAACCTCGAAGTGAACTCATTTAGTACACAGAGACTGTCATTGACAACACAAAACTAGTTAACATGTCCTGCTTCCGAAAGAAGACGCTAATATCCCGGGCATGCATAGCACCTCTGCATACAGTTTAAAAATAGTCACGGTGACATGGGGGCATCGGTTTTTGGGGGGAGGGGGGAAATGTTTCCACTTTTTGAGAGGGGAAAACACTAACAAATTTGTCCACTTTCGTCAACTGAAAAGATAATAAATAAACAGCAAAATACATTATTATTAGTGGAAGTGTAAATATCCTAACTGATGTTCTAAAAAATTAACAAACTGTAGCAGAAATTAACAAAGCCAGAGATACCGAGAAGTGCCATTCCTTGCAATCTGAGAGGTATTTTTATCAATTTTTCGGCTTTGCTGATTTGCTTGCACGCTTCGTGTGTTCGTCATAGAGTACACAGACGCTCGTGGGAAACCAGAAGATTTTACAGTGTGTTCGTGGGAAATCGAGCAAGGTTGTCCAACACTGCTGGGATTGGAAGGGGGGTGGGGATGATTGCTGCCAAGTGCTCAAAAAATTAAGGAGGATGCATTATTCAATTATATGATTTTTGTATTATCTCAAGCCATCTGATGTGTTACCATTTTTTATAGATGGAATTTCCTCATGATTGAGAAATGACAGACATGAAATCCTTATTTAAAGTCTGGATATATACAGCTTAGAACACCCGGGTGGTGCCGTTTCCGGCCATCTAAGGGGGAGGGGGGTTGCAAAGCCCAAAATTTTCTTGGTGCTCCGCTTATAGATAGTAGTGCCGGCACTAACCCTCCCCCATATTGTTTTTCGTTTCACCGGCTAACGCAATGGTCTACACCACTTTTAGGATATTTTTTTTTTAGCCCAGATGTGCCTCCTCCCTTTCAATATCAAATCGAGGCCCGTGCCCATGGTTATTAGGTAACGTTTTTTCAGCTTAAAGACGGCGACGCAATAAACGTTTCTTGGTGACGTTTTTGTCAGTATAGTGATCATCACAATGCAATACCTGTAACAATGTATGAGAGATTCAAATTGGAACGTGAGTTACTGAGTTTTCAAACTGATTAAACTGACCACATGAATCTGTCATATGGGACCTTGCTTAGTAAGCATACCAGCTCTGCAAAAATTCGACCCTCGTTGTAAATACTATCATATTCATAGCTATGATGGCAGTATATGGTCCAAATTCTACCCTAAATTATGGAGACACTAAACTCATATCTACCATAAAAGGCCCCAATTTTCTGTAAAGAAGAGTACCGTAAATTACAGACTCCGATCCTATTACTGCTATTACCGCTCTACGTGAAAATAGTTATACCGTTAAATCACACTGAAGTATATTAATGGTGAAGACAAACATTTACTGGTGCTCTTCCTCTCTTGGTGAACTAGATCTTACAGAAAAATCGGTCATGCTTTGATAAGTGCTTTGTCAGGGCAAACAACTTTGACAAAAAAAATATGACATAAAAAATGTAAATTACTATTTCATATGATGTTCGGTAAAATAAATTGAAATCACATTCGGTTTGCATTACATTAATAACGATCTGCGACTACTAGGCCTATGTAGTATGTATGTTTGCTTTCTCGTATCTAGGCTACTATAACTGTATTACTTTTTGTTCACTGACATCTTACTAACTGTCCAGTATAGTAAGTGTCGTATACTGTCTGAGTCCCATGCCATTGAAACTTCTCTTGGTCGTGAGAGGGGAGGACTGGCGAGGAGATTCCCAACAGCAAATTGAGCCATTGGGGCACTCCAGCGCACCTGATTAAAAGAAGGTTGTAATTGACCTCAAATCTCACTTTTTAGGTGAATTCCACATTTCAAGGAATAGTTATCCCTGGCAGAACCAAATTCCCTGCTTCAGATGTATGGTATACCCCAAATTGAGAACGGCTTATCATCAAAACATCGAATCCTGGGAAATTCGAACCCTTGGGACATCGAACCTCGGAAAAATTGAACCCAAGAGCAGAACAGTGTAGATTTTTGAACATTTGTTATAAAAATGCCTTCAAGATCGCATAAAATTGCACTGGGCGCATATTCGACTTCATTCAAGAAGATCAAGGGGGGGGGGGGGGGATGTTCAACTCTTGCTTGGGTATAACACATGATACCCAGTTTGTTACTGCAAAGGTTGCTTTTTACAGACTAAAAACACTTTCTATGGAAGACACAACGATAGGTTTACCTGTTTGGTTCTGACAATGTTCAACCTCTTCCACAATTTTCATTGTTTTTCATGCACGATCGTAAGTGCATGTAATGTCGACGGCCTACATAGTTATCTCTGCACAGCTCCTTACAGATCAGTAATGACGGCATACGGCATAGACCTGGCATAGTGCCATATTTTTAGGCGATAAACGCTACACCAGTGGTTAGTAGCCTGCTACTGTACTACCAGTTTATGTCATTCAATCAATACAGGACTTGATACTACAATACATGTAAGGGGGTGATGTGGGGGTACAAATACAAACAAGTAAAGACCTTATAATGTACCGACACACCAATAAGCTTGAACTCTGATGAAACTTAATGGGCATGAGCAGATCTTTGGGGAGGGGGACTTGATATTCTTCCCCCCTCCCCCACCTTTCCAACAGTGGAAGACTATCCGCCATGAATCTAGTAGATGTAACATACCGTGAACTACATGAAGTGACCTTAAAAATCTTGAGAACAATACAAATTTCACGCTGGCGCCTCGTTTCATCGTAGATATAAGATATCGTTTGTTTCTTTTGAATCCTTGCTATTCTTTCGTAAACTTGTTCCTTGTTTGATATATTTTATTGCGACTGGGTACACAGTCGCAAGATCACTGCTATTATGTTCACAAATATTTACAGTATCCAAGTATACCTTACACATAAAAACTGAATGGAAGGCGTTCCGTGTTTTTAAAACGAAATGATAAAAGAAGAAATGTCATTTTCGGGTTAGCTAAAATTTTTTGAGTAATGAAAGGGTTCGCTTTTGTAGTGCACAAAGTGAAAACAAACCGTAAGTGTCGGAACCCGCTGAGCAGACTCACCAGGGTTTGTTATCTACCCCACAGAGTACAACTTTGTAGGTATTTCTTTTCACAAGTACTATGGCGCCGAGTTTCAATAGAGGCCCGTGTAACCCCTTATACCGTTTTCCACAGCTGCATTAACTTTCCCTTAGACAAAATAGGAAAGTTTCCTTTTTTGCTAAGGTCAAACCTCGTTAGAGTTCTTCCCCAAGTAGAAAGTGTCACCAAATGGAGTCCTAACTTCAAGTAGGCCTACGTGTGCACAAAATGTAAGGTGTGTCCAAGACATGTCACAAGAACCACAAGTTATAACAATCAGACGACGACGTCATCCAAACTATGTGAGATGTACGACTGAATAGTTTCAACTTGAAAGGCGCGAATAGTGAGCGGAAGGTCATTACATGATCAATGACAATACTGACATCAACGTTGTAAGTGACCGGTATAATGTACCGATAACTACACCCAGTCACCTGCGAGCATTCGTCACAATATGGTCCAGAAAATGCGTTTGCCAATTTCTCCAAGCTTTCCCTTTTTGTTTCTCTTCATGTTAATTGTTTCTTCATTGATGTAATACAAGAATTCTTTGATAAAAAAATATGTTTACGCTGACTTCCTTAATTGTTCATTCTAATCATCCGCATTGTCACTTGTAGTTTGCTTTTTTATTATACAGGTCTACACCATATGAGTGTAGCTTATACTATGTCCTGTAGGTGACACTATGTATGGAATGATATACCATAATACTGTTTTATTTCATAAAATTCAAATTTAAGACACCACAGGACAATCATGACAAAAGAGACACAATAAAATTTGTTGTCAAACTATTTCTGTACATGCATCTCTCGCTCTCTTCCAGACTGCCACCCTACATCTACAAAAAGTTCTTTTTGGGAATTTACCCAATTTTTACGGAATAAATGAGGCATTTTCACAATAGATAATTTATTTTCATTTGCTGATAAAGTTTTAGTGAAAATCTATGGAGGTGAAAACCTTAGCACTCTTCACCTGAAAATTGTGCTGTAAAACCATCTTCTCTGTTAAAACGACAACGTTTTACTTTTTTCTATTTCCAACCTTTGTGCTTATTGTCAAATTTCTGAAAATTGGTGATTTATTGTCATATGTTTACAAACAAGTTGAAATCTTCCTGACAAATGTTTGTTATCTATAGACGGATAAGTGTGAGAGAAAAAAACGCACTTAAACACACTGTTTTGTCCTTTCAAGTTAGCGCACACTTGGTGGACTGTCATTAAATAGGCCTATTTCAAAATACGCAAACAACAACATAATTCACCTGAAAATATTTGAAATATATGTCTTCCAGGCAATCATTTGTCAATTAACTTTTAACTTGATCATTCAGAATTTAATCTGTAATTAATTGTTTTTTTTTTTCAAAGATTTGCCGTGAGAGAAACTAAATCACATTTTCATTATTCAATAAAGTGTTCAATTAAAAGAATTTATTTTTAACTCGGGAAAACTTGTTGGATAATTTGAGGACCTGAAGTAAAAATTCACCATGTTCCCTGTCTTTAGACGTATCATACATCCATTTCGAAGTATTATGGTAGCCCATTTCCCCCTTATTGCTATCTCTATGGCATTCTAAGCAACCGTTGTAATCTGTTATTTGAAACACCGTTTGGGTCTCGAACAAAATTAGCCATACATAAGTTGGTTAAGGGAGTTCCTTGTTGGTTGGACACGTTGTCGGTAGTTACTAACAACCATGGGCGTTTGTAGAAAAAAAAATGGAGGTGGGCAGTTTGTGCAATTGATCTTATCAAGGAAATTTCTTACTCCACAGGAAAGGGTTTTGATGCGATGGCGTGACCAGTGTGGTTTGTCGTCAGTTGAAGGTGGGGGACCTTTGTCACCAATACGGGGACTGAATGGAACAAAAGATTAAAATGTAGTAGTGACACTCATTATCTCGCGCCATTATTAGAAAATTATTGCCTTTCAGATAGAACTGATAGTCACTTTGCAGTCTTTCTGGCCTGCCTGGTGAATTCCGCCCGGTAAGTATTACTTCATGGAGGAGGGGATAAGGGAAAAAGGGTTGAAGACTGGGAAGGGGGTAAGTAGTAATGGTACTATCTAATGGGAGCATCACCATCGGTTTCTGCGTACCTTACAGGGTAAATCTGGGTAAAAATGTTTCTCAGATTGCAGGAAATGATACTTCCTTATCTCTCTGGCATTGTAAATTTCATCTACTCCTTTTATTTTAGAACACGGTTTTACACTTCCACCACTACAGGTTGATGTTATTTTGTCTATTTTTGAGTTCCACATACCACTGTGCAGCCTATCTGCTCTGGTGATAGGACTGATACCTTCAATCATCCACAGTAGGATACTGGACCACATCATTATCCAGCAACGTTCCCCCCCCCCCCCAGGTGAGGAGTGTATGACTGAGGTGTGCACATTGATATAACGTGTACTCAGGAAAGAGAGGTAACAAATACGCATCAATCTGTTACCTTTGGACCGGGACATAATGCCCCAAACAGTGTCGCAGTGAAACATTATGTACAATATGGTAGCCTAAAACCATTACCTTTAAGGTGGGAAATAGAACTAATGCTACACAGGTGTATTAGAGTGACAGCTTAACTTTAATTAAAGTCAAAGATTACAGGTTAAATTTTTGTCCTCATTTAGTTTGCTTTCTGTAAGGTTTAGCTCTGCAAGGGGCAATTATAAACCCACACATTGTATCATATACAACGTTTATCACGCATGCCTGAACATATTGATAATGCATATTAGTTTAGTCATCATTCCGAGTACCGTGCTTCGGTAAGGTCATTGAAACCTTTGAGATTTAAATTGCACAGATAACAGCCGTATATAGAATATAGGCCTATTTACGGCAAATAGACAACATCATTAACTATACCACATATCAAATAGATTAATCTTTTGACAATGACTTAACAGTAATAAGTTTGTGAAAGAAGGGGGGAAAAACTGAAAGACCGGTATGTCAAATATTCCGCTGAGAAAAGGCCACAAAACCTCCCTTGAATTTAAACTTGACAATATACATAAAGGTTTGCACGTGTCCCACTATCTTCATAAAAGTTTGTTTCCAGCATGCCACCTCGCTCCATTACACCCACCTGTTTTGGACTTGAAATGAAAAGAAAAATGAAAAAAAAAAAAGCAATGAAGACTGTAATAATCTTCATTGTTATATTGGGAGTTTTGATGGGTTACGTTTTGTCATTCTGAAATACACTTGTAGAACGACTGATACTCTATTGATTTATGATTGCAAGTCATTAGAAGTCAGCACATGCCATGTGATTTACCTGAAGACGTGTGAAGACATGTACCCATTGGGTACACGTCTTCAGCCCTAAACGTTTTCAGTTCGAAAATAAAATACAAGTTTTCAGTCAGAAAAAACGAGGTTTTAGTCCAATTAGTTTTCAGTCCGAATATGAAATACACATCTACATTGCTAAAATAAAGTACACATTTTCTTTGAAAAACCACTATTTTTATAAGTACAAGTAAAATTGGCAATCCACGGTGCTGTAAAATGCAAATCTCATCACACCTAATGATTTCATAATTAATTCTTTCCGGTATGAGGGATAAAGCGCACTACCATATGTTAAGGGAAATATCCTCGGCTTCCGATCCAGAACTTATAAGCGGTCAAAATTAGAAATGTTCACTTTGCCCCAAACAACAACAACAACAACAAAAAAAAGGAAAAGGAAAAACCAGGAATGTGGGTTTGATTCTCATGGAAATGGAGTTCGAGTGTTGTCTGGACAAGAGAATCGCCCCCCCCCCCCCATAAAAAGGGGTATAGGGTCAGGTTTAATTAGGGTTCCACATTGTGACCAGTTGACGGGTGCGAATATGAAATTCAAAATGGTTTGTAGAACTTATCAAGAGTTGTCACGTGAATGGTGTGTAGGATGTCTACTTTTGGTGTTTTCATTCTCACGACAGCGTTGAGCTAGAGCCCTAATTTTGTATGTTGTGTACCGTGATCACCTGTACCTCTAGTACCTTTCCGAACTCTTTGGAAGTTAAGTGACGTCATCCAATTTTGGGTGTGTCAATAATTTCTTACAAAATCGGTTAAAGTCATTGCCACTGAAGTCGAAAGTCAGCGACCTTAAAAAAATTCATTTTCGGACTGAAAACTTGTCTTTAACTTTCGGACTGAAAACGTGTATTTCATTTTCGGACTGAAAACTTGTCGGTGGAAAGGTGGATCCCAATCACAAAGGCCTATATATCGGATGACCCTCCGGGTACACAACCCTCATCAGTCAGTGTTCATTCATAGTTGAGTAAACGATCAGGCCATATTCCTACCAAAGAACATAGTTGTTTGCTGAATAGATTCATTTACATAGCTTTGTGGAAATCGATCTCGAAACCATGCTGAGAAGAGAGCCAAATTTTCGGCTGATTTGGGAAATGTCTGTACAAAACAAATAGGCTGGTATTTCCCCGTCATGAAATTGAAGAATCATAGGTATATGATGTATAATATACTAGTAATGTAAAAATAATCATAGTGCTTTATTGCACCAACACCTTCACTTGTACTTTTAAGTTAAGGGCGGACACAAGTTGTGGCATTTACGTTATGTGCTTTTAAGTATTCTAAACGTACATCATGAAAAGCCGATGACCAATGAATAAAGAAAAACGTAAAGAAATCGATGGTCAGATTAGAAGTGTCATTTAGATGAAATTGAAATTCACGCATGATTTAGTCTCACAAGAAATCTTCCTACACTGTTGGCTGTTAAATAAGGACAGAGAGTTACTTCCATATGGTACTTTGCACAATTTGCACCCAGTCGTCCGGGTCTATGTCAATGTTCAAGAAATTCAGTGTTCAAGGGTTCAATGTTCCCGGGGTTCAATGTTCCCGGGGTTCAATGTTCCCTGGGTTCAATGTTCGCTCGGTTCACTGTTCCGGGGTTCGATGTTCCAGAGATTTAATGTTTCCCGGGTTAGATGTCCACAGCAGTGGCGTAGCCAGCAGGAGACATTCGACACCCCACTGAAATTTTTGGAGAAGTGATGGATGATATTGAAAAATAAAGGAAAGTAAAAAAAACGCAGAGAGGAGGGAGGGATGATAAGTTGACTCAGTTGGGGGACTGGGAAACTAGCTTCACAAGTGTGCTCTTTTTATGATATTGAAAGCTAAGACGAAACAGATTAACAAAACAATAAATATTGAAACAAGGTGTTCATAAAGGTGTGAAATCGTTGGTTCGAGGTTTCGATTGACCATACATGCGCCTGTTGCTAATACGGAGTATACAAGTATGTGGCTAGGGGATGGAATCTGAAGCAGAACTTTCGGAATATTTATTTCATGCATTGTCAATACTCCTCCCCGAACAGCTACTCAAAACCTTTGGTATTAATAATGTCATAGATTCATAGGTTCCTTATTTTTTTCCAACCCTAACGCTGAATAAAAGTACACCCCCCCCAAAAAAAAGTACATGCTTGTTAATGCCAATTAAGATTATTGCCATTAAAAACCAACATTCTTTCATATTAATATTTAAAAGTACGTCAGTTCTACTTCCACTACTTCAAAGTAGGTCACTTTCAATTTTTTTTAAAGTTGAAAATGTTTCATTACGGGTGCATACAACAAGCTCATGTGTTACACTGGTGTTTCCCCTAAAAAAGGCCGCGTCGCTTAGTTGATAATGTTAATGAATCAGTTAGATAACGTTCAACCCTCTACTACAATTTTAGTTTTATTTTCAAGCCTAAATGGGTCATTATCAACCAATAAAAGGTGGGGGCTGTTCACCCCCCCCCCCCCCAGACTTGCCAGCTTTCAGAATAAATGAAATAGGATGCATAATTCATTATGATTCTTGTATCATCTCAAACCATCTAATATGTATCACCATTTTTCATACACTGACAGACATGAAATCACTATTTCAAGTCTGAATACATGCAGTTTGGAACACCCGGGAAGTGTCGATTCCGGCCATCTGGAGGGGTTGAAAACTCAAACATTTTCTTGTGCGCTCCTCGCCAACGATGGTGGCGCACCGCTTAAATAGTTGTGACGGCAGTCAGTCCCTTCCATTACTTTTGAACCTTTAGGTTCATGGGTGCAGCTGTCAAAGACGTCAATTTTGCACCGTGATTGGCTAACTGAGAAGAGCAAAAATGATCCTTTTTAGGAAAGAGGATGGGAGTTCTTCTCCCCTTATACCCCTCCCCAGCACGGCGATACAGAAGAGAACGCCGAACCCTTGGAACATCAAACTTTGGAAGCATCGTACCGTGGGAACACTGAACCTCGGAAACATCAAACCTGTTGATAACGAACCTTTTACTCATTAGCAACCATTGAAATATTACAAAAACGGGGAACCCTGGGAACAACGAACCCGGGAACATCCGGTAGGCTCCTCAAATGTGCTATGAAAAATACTTCTGCAAAGATTCTGGGTAAGAACTGATTATACTTTTAACAGTGAAAACTGCGATCAATTAATTCCAATCCACAGGAATACATTTGATTTTTACCTTTAAAGAATTAGGACACAGATTTGAGAAAAATTGTTCTGTTTGAGAAGAAAATTGATCTGTTTCTACAGTCAGCAAATAGAACAGAGTGTATGTTGGTCACAATGATGATTTCGGTTGTTGAATAAATTCATTTAGCGGTGGCTAAGAGGATGTTTCAATCGAAGAGAGACTGCAGACAAAGGTGTTTAACCGACTGTCAACGTTCTACAGTTTGCATCTCTATGCCAAACGGCTATGGTGAATGTGATACAAGCTAAAGGGAAGCCATGTTTAACAGAGGGCGTTACCTACATGATTTGATTTCGCTTCCTGGAACTGCTCCTTTTATGTTTGATATGTTAATGTTTATGTATGATAATCGCAAGCTTTCCAATCTGTTGACGTGTATATGTTCGTGTTTATGCATGTACGTCTGTTTATCATGCCTTGCTTACTGAACACTATCTCAGTCAAGAAGGCAAACTTGGAACAGCTCACTGCTTGGACTTCATTTTTAGAAGTTGGTGAACCATATATAAAACCCTTTTGTGTTTAGGTGGCAGTCAAAACTTTGTTGTCAACTTTTGGTTCAATTTAATCAACCTTGCGAACTAGGCCACCGGCTTAAACTTAGAAAGTGCTGAGAAAAGCAGTGGATTTCGTTCCGACATTCGGGGTCTACTTTCTGAGTGCATAAATGTATAACTAAACATGTTTTCTACAACATTATAAAAAGTTCCCCCCAAAAAATCCCGTCAACTTTTCACAATGGCTAAAATGGCCGCTTACTCGAAAAACGTCAATTTTGTCCCCTGAGGCCAACTTTGAGCACCAATTTCTCTTGCCGTGTCTGACTTTATGTCCCTATTTTCTCTGTAAAGGTAGATAGGTGAGCTGTTCATACATGGAAAAATTTTGAAGTCTAAAATGCCTACCATCTGGAAAAAACTCTAAACAAAATATTGTAATTTCATCTCTTCCTGCAGTGATTTTAGCTTATAAGGCCATATTTGAGTACTCATATCTCTTGAGTCATGTGACTACATGTTCTTGACTTTGCAGTATCGGTCGAGAATTCCACTTGGTAATCTTCACAGAAAATTTCAAATCAGATACACAAACCTGCTCGAAAAAGGAAAGCAAAAATATTGTAATATTTCCACTTGAGGCAAAAGTATCTGGTTTTGGGACAAGTAGAGCCATATTCTATTACCAATATCTTTCTTCAAATGGGACTTCATAACCTCAGTTTCAACGAAGCAATAGAAAAGTAACTCAGTTTCATGAACAGAAATTTTAAACGAGCACGTATGCGAGGGTTACAATTTATTCATTTGAAAAAGTGCAATATTTCACTTTTTGGGGACTGAATTTTGGGTTCTGTGGCCATGTTGGAGTACGCATTTCTCCCACTGCATGAAATTACATTAATCTATCTTTTGTGAGTCAATGGTCCAGTAACGTGGCTATTCACAGTCACAATTCCAAACATCAGATATATTCCTGTAAGAAGTTAGCGACATTGAAATATTGGAAATTCTTCACCTTTTGGAAATTTTCTTGCTTTGTTGCTATCTTCGAGTACCCATATCTTGATGCATAGGTAACGGAGTAGGTCCTCATCTCTACAATATCAATACACCACAGACATGAAAAGAAAAGACTTAAAGAAAAATTGAATTCCCAAATATTATCCTAAATGAAATAAAGTTAGCTTGATTATAGCATTTTCTTCACTTTTATCCATAAATTAATGGAGTATGACGTCATATTGAAGTACCAATACCTTTCCTCAAATGAGACTTTATGTCTTCATCTTTTATCAGCAGGACAGTGACATGACAATATGAAGAGAAACTTTGAAAGTCCACATACATGTTATTAGAAGCATATCAAGTGGAAAACGAAATGCGATTCTTCACATTTTGGTCAATTTTGGTATCCAGGGCCATGTTGGAGTACACATTTTCCCCCGTTTTATAATATTAAGAGGTCCCATCTTCACTAAATCAGTAGTCAGATGAAGTAGTTGTACACATGGGAAATTTCAAATATTGGATTGCATGCACAAAAGGAGTTATTGGCATTGAAATATTAGAAGTGTTTCAATTTTTCAAAACTTTTGGAGTTTTGGGCGTACTTCGAGAAGAAATTTTAGAAATGCACAGGTGACTTTATGTCCTCATTTTCATGTGCTTACTAGAAGTCAGTGGATATAAAGCATGTCATCCCAAGTGAAATAAAGTGAGCTTGAATTTTGCAATTTTCCTCATTCATACTTTGAGGTACATGTAGAGATTTGGGATACCCATTGCAGTGGTATTTCATGAACAAATCCCGACAAGATGGAAATAGAACCTCTCACAATATCATCGAAAACATGTAACTGAGCCCATGGAAAGCCAAAAGAGTCGAGCATGCGATGATGATATCATTTGGTACGTTGTTGTACCGAAACTATACGTCTATATACCCAATATGTACGTCTGTATACAAAATATATACGACTATATAAGCTACTACATAAGATTTCGTTGTTAGATGAAATCTTATGTAACCTTATCCCTTTGTTGGGATCCCTTATCCCTTGTTGTAACCTTATCCCTTTGTTGGGATACCCTTATCCCTTGTTGTAACCTTATCCCTTTGTTGGGATCCCTTATCCCTTGTTGTAACCTTATCCCTTTGTTGGGATCCCTTATCCCTTGTTGTAACCTTATCCCTTTGTTGGGATCCCCTTATCCCTTGTTGTAACCTTATCCCTTTAGTTATTAGTTTCTGTGATCAGATGTATTACTTCACAGTACATCGAGTTTAACGGTGGCTACATAATCAACACCCACGAATGCCGTCTTCCTTTCTGGTTTTGTCAGTTTGATACCATGCTTAAAATAGCAAAAAACGTAGAATAGCACTTCAAAGCCATTTGTGTTGGATTCTCTTTTTGTAATGCAAATTATTTAATAAAAGACATAAATAAGTTCAAGGTCAAGGATGAACATGACTATGCTAAAACGTACCTCGAGAACAATCTCTAAGTGGATTCAATATTGTCGAAATACTAGTAATGAGAGGCGGAAGGGTGACGAGAAGTTGAACCAAAAGAACCAAGTGCCGTAAATCTCAAGGTCGCATTCCTCCGTATGATTGCAACCATCAGATCGACGTTCTCACAATGGGACAACAGGTGACTGGGTCAAGGAAAGACCCTTGTACAAACGAAATTCTTCTAAAACAGGAACGCACCTGCTGTTAAACGGGTTAATAATGTAAATACACACACATACAAAAGACTTATCTGTTTGTCACATGAAAAATGTATATTTTTTATCACGCCTCAGTGTCAATAATAACTTTTCGAAAGAAAAATACCAGGCAATAAATCTGCTTGGTGCGTCCTCTTTTTATAGGTAACCCAGCTTGTCGATCTAGTGTAATCCATGTTTACAGGTCTGTGTATGTGCGTGTGCGTGTGAGTGTGTGTGGATGAACAGGATGTATTAGTTTTATTGTAATATGACATGGTGTATTTGTCCCTATAGCGTCAAAATAATTTCATAGAACGCGACTTTTTGACAGATCTGCACTTTACACCCTACAATAGTTTTTCATAATAGTTAATTCAACTTATGTGGGTTGTAGCATCACATCTGATTGCACATTATGGCTTTTTAGTGTGTGCTAAAAATAGATCAGAAGCAAGACTTTCCGTCTACGCTGTAGCTTTTGCATTTTTAAGTCTGTGAGAACGTTATATATTTCTCAGTGGTTGATATTGAACATGTCAGATGAGCGCCTTGGAGTGATATCTCACATATATTAACATTCATGGTATCTTCTGGAAGGTCCACTACAGTAGTGCTTTAAAGGTTGTAGCTTGTTTCAAACCTAATGACTGGAATCAAACATCGAAGGTCAATAGTTAGAGTGTGTAAGGAATGAATACGGTGCAGAATCTAACCGAATCGCATGCTTAAGCTAAATCATATATGAAACTTGACAAATGTGTTAAATGTAAAATGCGGAAAGTCGTCAAAATAAAGAAAGACAACTCAGACTATAAGAACGAGCTGTTGTGGCCCATCACCTTGTTTTATCTCCCTCCCTATATTAGACTATTTCTTATTTACATGTACAAACGCACAAAGCTTTGTTTTCCATTCCTTTTGTGTTTTCTTTTGTTTTTTTTCCTCAAACCTAAACTTAACAATAGACTGTCTATTGTTAATCTTGAGAGGACCGGAGAAACATATATATATATATATATATATATATATATATATATATATATATATATATATATATATATATATATATATATATATATATAATATATATATATATATAATGAGTAAACAAAATGGTGGAAGTCAACTACAGACTAAAAGATGGAAGGATAGCACCCGGCTTGGAAGCTTTCGGTTATTTATTCAACTTTCTTCAGCCAAACTGATAAAACACAAAAACACAAGCATATAGACTGTAATATAAGAGACTGATATATATATATATATATATATATATATATATATATATATATATATATATATATATATATATATATATATATATATATATATATATATATATATTAATATAACATATATATATATATATTAATATAACATATATATATATATATTAATATAACATATATATATATATATTAATATAACATATATATATATAATAACATATTTGAAACATGCCTTTTTTTAAAGTGACTTTTTTTTTAATGCATGACTTTTTTTGTTGGTCACCTCTACTACGATTCCACAACTGTCTTACATATTGTGACATTCCATCCAATATCATTCAACATTGACAAAGGATTTACATTCTATCCTTTCAAAACCATAAATTGACCCCAGGACAATGAGATGAAAGAAGTAGAAAGATAAGAAGAGGAAGAAAGAAAAAAGTAAAACAATGATCTCTTTCTGGATCGAAGAGGAAGAGCATATTCAATATGCTTTGATATTTTATAGCTACGTGTACATGGGTTTATTGACTCGTGAAATAAATTTGGTGATTTAAGTCATAAATCCAGTAATAATTGAACCTTCAGTGGTTTTCCGCATTTAACTACACTTCCGTAAATCAGTGATGGAAACTCTTTTCGACCACAACAAACTTAAAGATCGATACCGGTATCAACCCTTCATGACCTCAGCTTATAGAAGAGCGTATGCTTCTTGTCAAAGTCGCATAAGACACCCAGTTGAACACCTACTTGAACGAGGAACATACACTGGTATGAAAGGGTTCAACCAATTTCCGTTGCACTTTTAACAGTATTAAATTACCAATTTACAATATAACTTGCGTGCGTGCCTGTTTTAGATGTTCCGTTTTTATTGTTATTATATTTTCGCTTCAAAGCATGGTTAGGGTGCATCCTATTTGCGGAGCTAACATAGTTTTTGGTTACGACTGTATGCTAACTTGGCTCTACACTAAGTTCACGTTCGTATGGCCTAGTTTGGAATCATTCTCACACACTGCCCCTCTCAACAACTTGAAAGAACAGATTATTACAAAAGATAAAATAAGTAGTCCCTATTTTATCGTATGGGGATGATGAGGAAAAACTATTTGAACTCAGAACGGTATTTCCTTACTAGCGCAAGTTGCGATTGATAATTTGCTTTTCCTTCTCCAGGATGAACCTTAATACCTGTAATGTCGCGTGCTGAAAGATATGACTACATTGGAAACATTGTTCTTCACACCACTGATAGGAGGAACGATTAAAAAGTTCTTACTTGATTTTTTTTAGATTGGAAGAAAGGACAATGGAGTGGCCTCATCAGCTTTGTTATCGTGGGAGGTGGGGCAAATCTTGGTTGAAGTACAAGTAACAACACTGAGGCGTCACCATGAGTTGGTGCGCCTGTAGTGTTCTGATAAAATTTTCATAGTAGCGCCTCTCAGGTTGCAGGAAATGGCCCAACATAGTCTACCTGACCATGTGAATTTTAGCTAAGTATTCTTTAGACCGTGTTAATTTTATACGGCCATATAGCCTCTTTACATGCAATGCAGTCTAACCAACTTGTTATTTCCTTTTCTTCACCAGTTCTTTTCTCCTTAATAACGTCTCTAATCTACATGACCCATAAGACATGAGGCTCAGTGCCCTCATAAAGCCCCCCCCCCCCCTTTATGCTTTACCTCTTTTCTATTTCTTCATTCCCCTGATCTGTCGGCAACAGGACTGCCGTCCACACGAAAAGCCTTTGGAAGGGAGTTCATTATGTACAACTGAATATCCACGTATGCAAGCATATTAAAATTTTACAATTGTCATCCAATCACAATAAACATACTGTGTAAGCTTGCTTCACTGAATGGTATGCTCAAAAAAAAAAGGAGTAGGAGGTAGATGCACTTTGAGTGCTTTTGGAATATTTTTGGATTTTGGAATATAAATATGGACATAGCTTAAATTCACAAATTAGATGGCATAATACACGTGCCATACTTTTTGCGATTTGCCATTTATCTAGTAAATACTTTTAAAGTTGCTTTTACTCTCAAAGCGATATCCCTTATGTCGCTATCACCCCCCCCCCCCCCTGCTGTGGTCAGTTCCACTACAAACTGAAAGGCTCCTTGTCATTGGTTGGCTGTTCTTCACGCAAAAATCAGAAAAGTTTTTTCTTGGAAAACTATTAGTTCAAAGTTTCTGAAAGGTACCATATCTATTGACAACTGTATTCATACTCCTATACCTATTCATATATCTCCTGAAAATTAGCAAAATTTTGCTTAATGAATTCAGAAGGAATATTTAACTTTGAAGTTGTGAGGAACGGACACTGTACGTCCCTCACCCCAGTAAATTATGTAGAAATATTCGACCCTCATGTCCCTCAGAAACAGTAGAAAACATTACATGTTTTCCTGGAGATAAGTCATGCATGAATTATCTTCAGTAACACCCAAATGGATTAACCTCAACTTCCTAAAATGAAAAATTAAATGCTGATTTAAATTTTATTTGCCCCTCACGAGCATATCCAACGCATATCCCGTGCCCTCCCCTCAGTTACATGAACGGTGATAAAGGTCTTGTTCATAGGCCATACTTAAGGTCTGAAAATGCTCTTTTGCTTAATTGATTAAAAAGATATGTCAAATTTTCAAAAGAATTTCACAAAATGTAGAACAATATCAATTCCCTTCATTTTTATTGATATCCGTCTCTCACTGTCAAAAAGTTGATATATTTCATTAAATTGACGCAAATGTTTTGACTGGTGAATTGTAAATGTTTTCACAGTTCAGACTGCTGAATGAATACTGTAGTACTACAACTACAAAAAACATCAGCGATATTCTTGGAGACAGCAATTGAAGCCTTGATGTCCGTTCCTCATGTGAGGGACGGAATGGGATCACTCTTTAAATTTCCCTAAAAGCACAATAGTACATTAATTACACAATATGATGCTGCTGTCAATAAATATTAAAAGAAAATTCCATTTGAAGAGCAAAGTGTTTCTCTGTTTGCATGGCAGGACCATGCAATTTAATTGAGCAAAACATCATACTTATAACAAAAAAGAAACTTGGAAAGCAACTGCTAGTTTTGAGAGTCCTGTGTACGGCGACATCTTTTCACAGATAACTGCTATACAGTGCAGTACATAAGGTATTGGGGTCAGTCAAATTTCTTGCGTATATCCAGAAAAGCAAACGCTAAAAGACTCGCTAAGTCAGAACCCCCCCCCCCCCCCCGACATTCTGTACAAGAACCTAACAGTATAATATCTGTCCTCCTCATGTTCTTGTAGACTAGATCGATCTATACAACCGTAATAACAAACAATATTGCAAGTTATTGAAAATTATACCTGCGTCCCATAATGCTGTCCTACATAGTGACATGATAGGTACATATCTATAACTGAATGCACATAAACCATGTCACATTTGGGATATTAAACAGAGTGACTTCCTAATTAACGTTTAGCATATACGTCCCCAGTATCTTGATGTCAACACCACAATTGATTTAATTCTGCCAGATGAGCACTAAGATTAGAAGGAGAGTTCACCACAAGTTCATGTCCACTTCTACCCGTTGGGATCTCCATATTATCAGATTTGCAATGATTAAGTTTGTTTTCTTTAAGCAGTGGGAAGTTATGACTTTCTTATTTTGTTCCTTCTCTCATGTCCAAAGATTATATAAGGCTGCTGATGCAGTTGATGTACAACGCCAAGTCACCTAGCATGTCCAAGAAGATGACCATTGATGACGTGATACCAATTAACAGACTTGAAGTTAAATCGAGCAAATACATCATCGGTATGTCGTGCAAATTAACAATTCACAAAAAACCTAGAGTAGCCCCTCCAACAAAAAATACCTGCGCCCTCCCGATAAAAACAATAGAAAAGTGAAAAACAGAGATGAGTCTGACAGGTCTCAAAGTTTTTTGTTTTTTTATAAACACGGACGAACTTCAGCACTGATTATTTTTTACAGCTGGAACTGGGGAGTTGGTATTCCCAATAGTAACTCCCTGTTGGAACAATCTAGGAGACATGTGAAGTGCCAGATAAACTGAAGTATAGTCACGAAAAATAAGGAAGCTCTTTGATACTTTGCTGAAAGAACTTTTGAATTCTTTTTAAGCGAGTGGGAAATTTTTGGATTTATGCACTCGCGTGTAGGCCTACAGAAAACCAGAAATCACTGTCACTCTGAGGGCAATGATCCCCCATTTAACTAACTGAAGGTTATTCAACGATGGAATGTGCATTAACTAGACAATAATGCACAACTGGAGTTAATCCAATTAGCGATCACTCGGGCTGAATTCAGCTATAGCTTTAGCCTCCGAAAGTGCGTGATCCTTGGTTAATGCACGGTCCATCGTTGAGTAACCCATGTTCATTCATACACAGTTGGAATCTGATGGAATAGACGAAAACGAAGGAAAATTTGGGTTTGTTAAAAAAAAATATTTATCCAAAACGAACCCTGAGAAAGGATAAACACGGTTAAAGGAGTAATCAGGATTTATTTTCACTGCAATTCCCCCACGGTATCGTACAATGAGTTACAATCACAATAAATTACGAATAGCATTCCATTTGTCTTGGGGCAAAATGGGGGCGCAGCTGAACATGGTTAAAGGAGTAATCAGGATTTATTTTCACTGCAATTCCCCCACGGTATCGTACAATGAGTTATAACTAACAAATGTGATCAAGATTATCTCAAAATATGTGGACAATTTCGAGAAACGATTCAAATTCGCAAAAAATCGGTGGATCTCACATCTGCAATTACTCCATTTATGAGAACAAAATCAGTTTTTGAAAAATGGTCATGTGTTGACACAATACAAGATAGCACTCGGCAAGTATCACAATAAATTACGAATAGCATTCCATTTGTCTTGGGGCAAAATGGGGGCGCAGATAAACACGGTTAAAGGAGTAATCAGGATTTATTTTCACTGCAATTCCCCCACGGTATCGTACAATGAGTTATAACTAACAAATGTGATCAAGATTATCTCAAAATATGTGGACAATTTCGAGAAACGATTCAAATTCGCAAAAAATCGGTGAAGAACTCTGAAAGTCTGTAACATCCATATTCATCGAATCAAATATGAATATTCAATACTATCGCCTTTTCAAGGTATGAGGAGGTGGGGCTTCCTTTTTCATACGTAGCCTACGTGTGCTGTATGTGTCATCAACCATCACTAAACTCTTTTTTACTTAGCCTGGCATTGCGCAATGCACGAACAGCATGGGAACCGTCACCATTCGGTTATGTTTATTCATATAACGTCATCTCAGTCTATACGCTGTGATTGGTCATTGTATAGAGGAGGCTGTCTTGTCTTGTACATGAACGTTTATTTTTTGTACCCGACAAATATTAAGAGTTCTCATTCAACAGTAATTAACGCAATAATTACCGTTTCTTCTACCTTCAAACACCTCATCAACGTCTCTATATTTCGGTGAACAATCAGTTTAGAAAGGAAAATCAACTAAAGGTGAATTTTCTCAGTCAAACCATGATTTCCCATTTAAGAACATGGTAACAATTTCCGTGCGCTGTTGATTAAGTGCCACTTACGTTTGGTTATGATAACATAAACACAAAACACAGCTGCCTGTCGATCTACGCGATTTATTGTATTCATCTGCAGGTGATTTTACACTGTAAAAATGTCTGCAAATTTACAGAAAATAAAACAATGAAATAAATAAGAATTACAGAATTTGTCTGGAAACTAATTACCAGAACATTTCTGTATTCCATTCATATTTCTTTATTATGTTTTCTGTAAATTTACATTTTTAACAATGTACTATAAAATTGACCGTGCTCTATTCTAGCATAATGCACATTCACCCGACTCTGATGGGCCAATAGGAGTTGAGGATTCTCACCAACTATGAACTGTGAAGTATGAAGTATCAGCTTTCGTTAATGTTCCTTTACATACATAAGGGATTTGTCTACACTCTGCGGGAGACATATAGTGCAAAAATCTATTCAACTTGAATTTAGTACACATAGTTTCCGGCTTGATGAAGACATGTTATAGAAACAGGATACCAACTGAAATAGCTGTCAGTCCATGATTAGACAAGTCACAGTTCTAAAAGAGTCGAGTATAGTTAAACAACGTAACTTAGTATCCTGGTCACAAACAAAATTGTGTTAAACAATACGAACGCCATGTAGTGGATGGTTTTCATACATCAATAAAAAAAGAAAAAATGTAAAACACTTCTGATTGGTAATCATTTCATTTTCAGATGCCTCACACAAAACAAAAGAAAACTATGAACCTTAAACCTAGTCCATTATAAAATGATACAATACAACAAGTGTCTGATATGATTATACTCCGCTATTTTTTCTTTCTTTAGTGCCATTATCGGAATAGATGGGTGGCTATACTCCCAGTCATCAGACAAAAAACTGACCGGGTACGGTACACTGCAATGTATCAAACGATATAGTCTAAACAGTTACAGTGTGAGCACGGGTTAATCTTTGCGAAAAGAGCCCTACCAGACGTGGCCGAACGGAAAAACTTATGCCGTTGGGGCAGGGGCTGTTGGGGCTGAATGCCAGCAGACTATCTAAGCTGCACTTCACCATCTGTTTTCGCGGGAAGCACAAGAATACACGTGGCTTTGCATACCATCCGGATGACCGGACACACACGTCCCTGGTGTATACTGATCTGCATGTATCCAACCTTAAAATTAGGATCTCACATCTGCAATTACTCCATTTATGAGAACAAAATCAGTTTTTGAAAAATGGTCATGTGTTGACACAATACAAGATAGCACTCGGCAAGTATCACAATAAATTACGAATAGCATTCCATTTGTCTTGGGGCAAAATGGGGGCGCAGCTGAACATCTCCAAACATCATCCCCACAGAAACTTTGAAAAATAAACATTTTCAGATACACACGCCCCGCACCTCCCTGGATCCGCCTATGCAATAGTTATTGGCTTGCAAGTAATCGTTACCACTCTTGAGGGCATGGATATGTATATATGTGTGCGTATGCTGGTTATCCTGCCCAGTTAGCCTTATTACAGTGTTACTTCAAAGCATTAGCCGGAAGCCGATTTGTTACCAGTTACCAACTTAACAGGTCTAACTGTTAAGCCTAAACGTTACAATCGTTTTAGCGTAATCAAGAAATCATTGTATATTGTAGTCTGAATCTGTCGGAAACTAAAGTCTGAACGTGAAATTATCTTAATGCACCACTTTGATTCCATCTGTCGTATGCTTGAGTAAATATTTATTTGTATTCTTTTCTGCTACCCTTCCGGGACAAAATCATCCTGTAGTAGCCTACGACAAAAATTTCGAGGCCATTGCAATATTTCACAGACTGACAGAGTGTCACTAATCGTATGGAATCATCAATTGTTAGTTTAAATGTGTCAATTTCTTGAGATGGAAAGGTCATCCCATTTGTCCTCGTTGACCTACAATATACCGTCAAAAATTGAACGTGCCCCAATTTTCGAGTTCACCCGGGGTTCATTACCAGATTACTGTCGGGAAGCTATAGTAAGATGTCCGGTGTGGTTACTATATATGGTGGACTCTTAAGAGTTGCCTACAGGAGCAAAAAGAATGACCTCAAAATATGTTGTATATGTTGAACTGTCCACCAAGTCTGTTCAATGAAAACATACTTTAAGTTGCATCTTTTAGCAGTTGTTGAATCTTCTCGCCCTTCATGTCACCTCAGCTTTAAAACTTGAATGATTAACTAATACATATTAAAGCGAGCAAGTTTACTGTATATTCATTACAAGTGATGTAACCAACGGAGGGGAAGGGGTCCCTTGAAAATGTCTTGCCCCGGAACTTGCCTCCCAGATGCAATTCGAAGGTAAAAAGAAATAAAGAGCAAAATATGTACAAGACAAAAACTATAACTATTAATACTATAAATTGTACTATTAATACAGTGTATTTTACTTAAAAAGCACAGGCTGAGCATAAATTAGTTTGATATACTAATGAATAGTCAAGGTCGAAATCATCCGATGGAAATGAAAACTGAACTTAAGTGTTAAAGTGCCCATGCTGTAACATATTTTTTAATTTTTGAAAATAGCAAGAATTACAAAGTTTGATTCTGATTTGGTAAAAGCAAAACTTTTTATCATTGAAATCGCAATGAAAAAAAAATAGGAGCAGACGTATGGTCTTTGTTGACATATTAAGGATGAATTAAAAAAAGTTAAATCATACACCACAGTTTAAAAGCTTAAGAAACCACAGGAACAATGCAGCCAAAGACTGACCACCAAATTCTTTGTAATAACCAGAAAGCCAAAAAGCTTTGTGATCCCTTGCAACATGGTTATATTATAACAAACATGAATTATCCACATAACAAGTATGAGATCAACTGCAGTTATTGTTCTTGAAACACCACATTAATAACCCTTTAACCCAAAATGACCGTTATTTTGGTGACCTCAAATGACATTTAACGTCCACCAAAAGCAATAGGGATCACCTACCATTATGGCCAACCCACACATCAAGTATGACATCAGTCAACATTAACCTTCTAGAGATAATGTGGTAGCAAGTTTTGACCTCGGGTGACCTCAAACAACCTTTGACCTCCACCAAAAACAAAAGGAGTCTTCTACTTCGTATATACAATCCACACATTAAGTATGACATCAGTCAAGGTTAGACTAATGAGAGATAGTGTTTACACATTTTTACAGTTTGACCTCTGGTGACCTCAAAAGACCCTTGACCTCGATCAAAAACAATAAAAATCTGTTGTTCATTATTACCAACCCACACACCAAGTATTACATCAGTCATGGTTAAAAAATCGGGAGATGCTGTGTTTATAAGGTTTTTACATTTTGACCTCTGGTTACCTCAAATGACCTTTGCCAGTCACCAGAAATAACAGGGATCATCTGCTCAGTATGACCAAGCAACACACTACGTATGACATCAGTCACAGCTACCCTTCTGCAGATATTATGTTTACAACATTTTCACAGTTTGACCTCTGGTGACCTCAAATGACCTTTGATTTCCACCAAAATCAAAAAGGGTATTCTACTTACTATATACAATTTACACACCAAGTATGAAATCAGTCAAAGTTACCCATCTGCAGATACTGTGTTTAAAATGTTTTTACTGTTTGACCTCTGATGACCTCTGATGACCTCAAATGACCCTTGACCTCCGCCACAAACAATAGGGATCATCTACTTAACATGACCAACCTACACACCAAGTATGACATCATTCACAGTTACCCTTCTGGAGATATTGTGTTTACGAGGTTTTCACAGTTTGACCTCTGGTGACCTCAAATGACCTTTGACCTCCACCAAAAACGATAGGGATCATCTACTTGATATAACCAACTCACACAACAAGTATGCATCAGTCACAGTTACCGTTCTTGAGATATCTAGATTACAAGGTTATCACATTTTGACTTCTGGTGACCTTAAATGACCTTTGACCTCCACCAAAAACAATAACGATCATCTACTTATTATGGCCAACCTACACAACAAGTATGAGATCAGTCATGGTTACCCTTCTTGAGATATTGTGTTTACAAGCGAAGTTTCACATACACACATACACACACACATACAAGACATCACCATCGTATAGATTCCTTTTGCTTCCGCAAGGAATCAAAAATGAGGGACGTGCAACACAGTGATGTAGTGGTGAACATGGATCTTTTACCAACTTATACTAAACCCCCCTTTTGGCATGCAGCATAAATGATGATTACATGTTGATATCCATCAACCAATTGTTCATCTATCAAATTTTCTTATCATCCCCTCTACACCATTTGTAGTGGGAAAGTTAATTTCCAAACCTGTGTTCTGAAAACCAAAATTAATGTTTGATGAAATTCACAACGTCAGAGAGACTGAGAAGTGCTGTTACCTGCACCAGTCGATGGTGGCTAAGATGACCAGATACACACTTCCCTGGTGTATACAGTATACAGTGTTATTACTGCCTCCCCCCACATTTCAAACATATTCCACCCCTCAGCAACCCCCCCCCCCCCCAAGAAAAAGTTGGGTTACGCCAGTGATCATCACATATATGGATACTTCTATATTTTCTTCGAATTCTGCATGTTGTTTTGGACTAGGATCTTTTACATATTTCCCAAATTTATGACTGGAGACGTTTCCAGTTTTTCATTTACTCTTAATAGAACCGATCTGTTTAAATCAGCTTAAGGCCTGTCCACACAGGATGAGCTGAGTTCCATTCCGGATACGACACGTTTTTTCCGCATCCTTCCGGATACGTCAAGACGCATGCCTGTCTGTACAAGATGCGTTCACACTACGTCAATTTCGATGCGTCACTTTGAGATGCAGTGTGTAATTTCCAATGACAATGCATGCTGATTGACAAAAAAGTGTATCAAAATTCTTAAACACATTCAGTTTGTCACAATCTATCCGAATTTGTACAAAATTATTCAAAGTGGGTTTATCTCGATGAATTTCAGTCACTGGCATACCCAGTATTTCTCTCATGGAAGTGTAGGTACATGCAGTATGTTACGTGATTCCCGGCCTGGGAGAGGTTTCCTAGTGGAGGGGTGTCCCCTTCCTCCTTTGAAGGCGTTTGAAAAATTACTTGTCCTTGCATGCAATCTGGTGCCACATAAGCTACCTTTTGAAGTAAAATTTGTGTTAAAAAGTTTGCGTATTTTTAGGAACAAAAACAAATCGGCATGAGTGAGGGGAAGGGCGTTAGGTCACGCCACTGATTTCAGTGGATTGATTGGAATGCAGATTTCTACAGTCACAGTCTATCATTATCAAGTTGAGTAGTCCAGTCGAGTGAATTTTTTTTTCTTTTTGGTCCAGATCGCTTGTGGGGGGGGGGGGCGCTTGGGGCGCAACGATTAAGGAGAAGGGCTCGATGCCATAAGCCCCCGAAACTACGCTACTGATCATATACACTACGTTGTATGTTTATATTTTCTTGTGTGTCGTGAAATGTCCCTGTGCAGCCACGTCTATTGTCCAGACATCCCCTGCCTACCGTCCCAACAATGAATACAACTGTTTTTCCACTACCGAAGTCTCGCAAGGGTAGTGGGTACCCAAAGAATCAGAGGCCTACGTATACATTCCCAATGTTGTGAAAAAATGCAAAAAAAATGAGCTCTCCTACTCATTTTACATGCGTTTCATTGTGATTTTAAGCTCAAACATAGTACCATTTTGCATCCATATCCCGTTAAATTGCATTTCATGAAAGAAAAATATGAAAGAAATCAAAGTTAACGCATGCTTCTGTACGTCAACTCTGTTTCTGAACCCACATGGACTTTGCCAAAATTTGACGCATCCGGAAGGATTCGTAACCCTTGTTCTGCATCGATCGTGACACAACGCAACGCATCCTGTGTGGATGACTCCATTGATTTACGTGCAAAGTGATAAAAGTGACGTGCCGTATCCGGAACGGAATGCATCCTGTGTGGACAGGCCTTTACTCTAAAGGAAATGCAGGTCATTTTGCTTCCTCATAGTCATTTGGTATAAGTCTATACATGGTGAATAGAACATATTCTGACCTGTTAAGTTCCAGTTACTGGACAAATGTGTACACATAAACGAACCTTCATCACATTCATTTGCTGTTACTTTTAACGGAAATATACATCTGAACCGTTCTTTGTATTTCACATAAATTAGAAACTTCATTCCATAGAAGAACTATTCCTGGAACATCATTTCATTTTTTTTTCGTGGAGAGTCAATCAGAAAATATCACTTTGATTTATGCAACATGGATCAAATATTATTTCTAACATATCGTGATTATTACACACCATATCAAATCAAGGTGAACAAAGTTTATATATTCACCATGACCGTCGAAGGACGTTTTTCATAAACGAGCGATTTATTGTTTAATCTTGGATGCACTCACACGTGGTTGCATGCATCCAGCAGCAAACGACTCCAACGCTTTGACATTTTACCCCTCTTTTAAGGGAATGATGAAATATCAATCTGTAACTTTGATAGTACCGACCCCCATTTCTGGTTATCTCCTTCTCGAAAAACCTTTAAAACCAGAACCAAAAAGCAAACAGGAAAAAAAGAAGAAAAAATCTCCCTTTTCTTCTATTATTGACAAAAAGCATTTATTTCCAAATAGCCTCCGGGGAAAAGTGGAGAAATTAATGGCAAAAGTGTCATGAATAGTCAACGCAGATAATACTCTTTTTTCCGTAAGTCCTTTTCTTCATTTTATTCGTTTTTTCTTCCATGACTGGTTATATAGCTGTGGTAGCGAGACCAGGGGAAGACTGCATCTAAGACGGCATGTCAGTTTCTTTCCCTCTTAACACTGAATAAAAAATGAGTTCACGGTTTGTTGATTATCACCTCTCACTTGTGAGATCTCTGTGTTATCTCTCATTCCGGTTAATGTTTATAGCCACTCACCACAATATGCGACTATCATCACATGTTTTCAAATGTGTTTAAATGTGTAATCGACGGGGCATTGTTTCGTTATTTTTCGAGTATAACACAATGTTTCCCAGGAGTGAGCGATACTTTCCTTTTGACATGCGTACAAGGGGGATGGCGAAAAAAACTGTATTCTAAAACTGAAAAGGTAATAAAGTTAATCAGTTAATAATGAATGCCTATCGATTGCGTTGAGACAAAAAACAAATCTTAGAAAACTTGAAAATACACATTTCAAAAACATATAGTAGAAAATAATATTAACAAACTGATATCACTGTATGGGATGCCATTTACATTAACATCTTGAAAAATATGAAGAAATTATAAATATTGCAAAATGTGTGGAAAGTATGTCTTGGAAACTCAAACAAATGTCGATATTAAACTTAAGCTTCCTTGATAAACTTGCCAATGTGTTAATTAAACTTTTGAAAAACATGTGGCATTTTACCTTCTTCACACGATCATTTTTTTATTACCTTATGATTATGGTTTTTTTTTTCATTTTCAAGTGCATAACTCTGTTGATTGTAATGTTTGATGAATTTTTTTATATTTTTTTCACAAATTGAATATTGCTATTGTTTTCTTTACTTTTGTCTGAGACGAGTTTTTTACATATCAACGTACCACATCTGTAGAGTGCATGGGGTTTAACTCCAATAATATTGGTAAATATATCTATGTATGCATTGCTATTATCACAGCTTGCATCTACTCAACTGCCAATGACCCTTTTACATTTTACAATGTAATTCACATGGTTTTCCATTTTGTATTTCAATTTAACAGAATGCTGTATTAAAAGCTTGCATTCTTACTATTTTCAAATTCAAATGAATATAAATGATTTTGTTTCCCGTTTCAGTTTTAAGTTTTGTTCTTTTTTTCCCATTCTGTAGTACATCCTCCACCGGCCTCTAAACATCAACCAAAAGAAATACTTTTTCATATCAAACACAAAATCTTAAGGTAAAAGAAAAATGTAAGAGAACACAAGAATAAAACTGAAAGCTCAAGTTTATTGGATTTCTCAGGAGCAATTGCATCTTTGCTAGTTCATCTATTCTTTTCGTCCCGAGATAATTTCTTCGTTTCATTTATCTTTCTGATGTCTTCAGTTTGTTCTTCATCTCTCTCGCTCCATCTTCCAGTCTGTCAGAAATCTGAAAGATATAAATAAAACGAGACATGGACTTTTTGGTATGGATTCTCGAGCTATTTTAAGTATGTGTTATTTGGTTATCAATTTCAATTTTCAACCAAGTATGTAGGCGCTTTAGGTGGCCATTCACTAATGGAACCGACAAGCTATATATTTATTTACTCTATCTCATAGATAGACTTAAATGTCATGTATCACACAGGTCGGATGGAATAATGACAAGTAATCCCATTAAGTAGATACTACTGGTAAAGGATACATACAGCCAGTATGTCTGTCACTTGAAATTATGTTTGTTTACTGTACACTCCACGTATAACAACAAACATATTTTATCTGTTGGCCAAATGCTAATGTGGTTAAGTCCACTACTTGTTTCTCTCGGTTGTATTTGTGCAGTAAAATGAAATACCTACTTTTATTGTTGCTAGTTGGTTCGTAGAGCTGCACAAGCTGGGCCTGAAGGTATAGCTGTGTATACCCAAACACTTAGCAATATACATTCTATCAGAGTTTGCTCTTTCAATTGCTTATCTTCTTGCTCAACAGTGCCAGTGATAATAAAGGATGTATGACACGTACTAGATATCAACATAATTACAGAGCACGGAAAAATATGTATTAAGAACTCAAAGGAAGAAATATGTTTATTTTAGCAAAATCAAAACGTGAGGAGTACAAAGATGGAGGGCACTTTTCGTTTTTACCTTCAACCAGTTAAATCGGATAAATGAATATGATCGTAGAAAGAAATGCTGCATAATTTGCAGCACAATGTGCCTTTGTAGTAAGTGTGCCTCCACTACTTGTCCCTATTAGCGCATGCAAAGCATTTTAGAAACGGCATAAAAGCTGCAAAAACTGCGACGGGAACGTCAGACTTCTAAGAGCACAATAAAATACATTGTCAGTAACGTGTGCAAAACGATCCGTCAAGCACGCTCAAGTGAATGCACGCGGACTAGAGTACATGCTTATATATATATATATATATATATATATATATATATATATATATATATATATATATATATATATATATATATATATATATATATATATATATATATATATATATGTATATTGAGTACTTCATTGCGTGATCAGTTCATTGTCCCTATCATGTCTTCTATAATCGCTTCTTTTCACATTCATCATGTCTGAATGTCTGAACTATTATCACAGAAAATGTTACATCTCGGTTATCTACAGTTGTGTTTGCATTTATCTAAATGATGTGTCATATTATTCACATAACCGAACACTCACAAAACGAAACAAAAAGATTGCTTTTGAGTTACTCATAAATTGATCCGGAATTTATGTCTACACGATTCTGAGCAATTACAAAAAAATCTACGAAAGGAGATATTTCTTTTGAGATGATTTTAAGAGGACTGAAAGTAAAATATTCAAATGCAAAAGTGTTTTTAACGATTTATAATCGAATAGCAGAAAAATAATCGAACAAATTTGTTTAACGTTTTTGGAGAACAAATCATGTAAATTTAGTAGTGAAAATTGGAACCAAGTCAGAAACAGACGGCATTGTCTTGTGAATTCAACAATTAAAAAATACAGGTAGACCAACCTATCGACAAGAAAAAAAAAAAGAGAAATTATAACGTGAGAGATAAGTGACTCAGACAGGCTGCTGTTATAAAAATCATTGATTCCACAAGTCACACCCTCCTAAATGGCATCGATTCTGTTAACCTTGGATTATCACATTGCTTCATTTACTTTACAAATGAAACTATTAAATGAAATTTGCCCCACCAAAGGCAGTTATAAAGATGACTACATTGTACAATATTTGCATACTGAGAACACCGTCAACATACTTTATGAATGTGTGAACGGTGTGTATAATCTCTCACGGCAACTTCTCCACTGAAGCAGAAGAAACAGCGAAATGTCACACCAACTAATACAGAATTTGTTGTTTAAATTGTATCGAAAAAATATCTTCCACCAACGTTTCCGTTTTGTCAACTTAATCATTGATGCGGATATACTTTTTCATCTTAGAAGAAAAGCAAAGTACATATTCGTTGTGAGTGAAGCATTGTTTGTAAAAGTCGTTTTCCAGATATTAAGTTTTGTTGTTATAAGATGGAAACAGCGTAGCCATAGTTCCGCAGCAAACACGCCTTGCCGTGTATAACGACGAAACGTGAAATGTGTCACAACAAGACGGGACCAACTTCTTACAACGTTAATCGAGTGAAAAAAATAAGACTTTCATTTTACAATCATCGTCTTCTGGTCAAATCATAATGAAGGCTTCGTTTACGCAAGCGGTAGTTGGACACTGTGATGATGAATTAACTTACTAGTGATGGAGCTTTATACTTGTTAATACGCCCTTACGGTACTGAATTGACATACTGCCTCTAACTTTTTTTTTTTTTGTAACCCATCTTGTTATTGGAAGACAAGAAGAATCTGGTGCAGGTGTAGCTTCGTAAATAGTCTACCGTTCTACTTAAATATTCTATTGTGAGATTAAATGGTGAAAAATTGTCGAATGTCAAGCTTACACACAATAAAAAACAATTTTTCCCTCATTGACCTTTTGATGCTCCTGTTGACCTCTTCATCCACAATCGAAAAAGTCAGACATGGCCAAATATTCAAGGAAAAAAATATTCTTTTATGTAAATTTGTCAGTGATTAACGTTTGGTATATGCAACAACAAAAGAAAACCGATAGATAGACAGACAGACAGCTAGAAAGCTAAAACACACAAATTAAGGAAGATATCCACTGAAATCATAGACAATAGCAAATATGTCGAAAAGTCAATTCTGAGGGTTTGTTTTATTTTTCTTTAATGTTTGGCATTATTTTACAGCAGATTATGTACTTCATTGAAATTCAGTTTGTGCAATATGAAACGCTTGTTTTCATTGCATTTTTCTTTGAAGATTTCATTGCCGTCTTTGACCAAATTAACGACACTTCACTCAGACATTACAGAAAGCCAAAAATTTGGCTAAACTGCCCGTCCTTTGACCGTTTTGAGTGCAACTCGAAAACTCCTATGGCAAAAGTCTAAAAATGTTACCTATGGCACAGAAAAGCAAAATATCTCTCTCACCGTTGTTGTAAACAAACAAGTAAGAGGGAACATTGTAGGTGCTATGTGTAACCAAGAAAGGACAACAAATACGTCAGTCTGCATCCAACCGAGTGTCTGCGTCTAAATGATTGTAACTTTCTTAGTCATTACTCCGAGACATATATTACAATATTTGTGTAATTGTAGACGGCCTAAAGGTTGCGTAAGTAGTTTTCCGCAGTCAATAAACTGAACAGAACAACAGGTACCTAAAAAAAAGGGAAAGAGAGAAGAGGGGAAATAAACTTGTCACTTTCTGGAGGACGGAAACAGCCCTCAAAATAAAGAAGAGATCCATGACAACATTTCTTTCTTTCAATAAAGCAGTGACAATTCATTGGATGAACCTACGGAGGCATCTCACCAGGCCGAAAGTTCACGAGGCGGAAAACCAAAAAGGGTTCACGAGACCGGGGGAAAAAACAAAAAAAGAAAAATGCCGTTATCGACTGGCTCTGCGTAAAGTAATGCTAGCGCTGAACTTTTTTACCTTCCCTTTACACAGTCCTTTGCCAGTTTCAGGTTAACTTAACACTGGGAGTGATTGGTCAATATTGTGGATAACCTTTTGAAAATGGTAACCTAGGATTTTGATTAAATAGGAATTGAAATTTGTATAAAGTTTATTGTAGGACTTTTATTTACATTTTTTTTCAAGGTTAAATGCTCGATCTTATGCATGTTAAGTTGAAAATACAAGCTGTTTTTTTTTCAGATTTTGCCATCATTATTGACCATCAGTGCATACAGTGTTTTCAATAATGCTACCGAACAAAAATCATATACTGGTCTCGAGGTATGCCTAACACCCACCCCTGGCATAATTCATGGGTGGTTCCGAAAAAAAAACAGCTCTCCACGATTCATTAAAGTCCCTGGTTTCGAACGCAGGTTTTTCATGTCATTCTCATGAACCTTCGGTCTCGTGGCCCTTCGGTCTTGGGAACCTTCGGTCTCGTGGACCTTCGGTCTTATGGACCTTCGATCTTGTGGCCCTTCGATTTCGTGGGCTGAAATCGAACCTACCAGCCAGGTCATGTGTGTATGTATGTAGAAAGACATTTGGAAGGGCCTAATATGATAAATCTTTAGTTGTTACAATGGACCATCAAGTGCGTGCACGATGCAATGTGATTCTTTTTTTACTTGGGTTCTTGATAAGGAGAAGCGGCTCTCTCTCTCTCTCTCTCATTGATATGTGTCAGTAGATGTTGCTGTGTAATAGATACCTAGCATAAGTTACTTATGTGAATGCTAACATTAGTTGACAGTGGATTGAACAACCCAGAAAGATTCTCTGTCCATTGACGAACAATTGTGTGTGTTCTCACTTATTATATTCTTTTTTAATTTAAATGAAGTCAATTATGCCATGGTGGTCATGCGCATATAAACCTGGATCGTTTGCTCCTTCTGGTGGCCTAATAATCATCTCAAAGGAACCAATCGACTGTCAAACACGAAAAATATAGTTTATAGCTACACCAATGACTTTTTAAGTCAAAATAGTTACATTACATTTCTTTGTCTGTGATTGAATCCAATTAACGGGAACATTCGGGTTATGAATATTATTAAAGGATCGAAGGGGTGTCTCTCCCCCCCCCCCCCATTAAAGCTGAGCCTGGATTATTGATTGTTCGAATTCATCAAATATACCTTACAAAGACTCAACTATAACTATAATGCTAAAGAATGTTCAGCACGTATTCAGACTAAGACAGGAACATGATTTCCTTTACCGTGTCTTTAATTGCAACATTTTTTATCGTTTTTTATCACTGTTTCTTCTTTTTCGGGGGGGGGGGGAGTGGAGATCATGTATGAGACCAGCAAAGGGCCACACCCTGCTCTTGTATTCTAGTGACAACCGCTGTTGTATACAGTAGTTTAACATGTTTATTGGGATGACGACTTTGCACGCATGAATACAAGGCACTTTTATAAGATACTTTGATGTAACAAAAATAACCCTGAATTCACTCGAATGATGGAAATAACCGACCTTCAATATCAACATGCACAATGTCATATATATAGATTTGGTATATGAGAAGTGATGTGAGGGCATAGACGCCTCACATCTAACAGATGAAATCTCTCATTTTTCAGGAGATGCTGCTCAGTCCAAGAGCTAAGTTGGTTGCACGATGTGCGGTTATATGACTAACGTCTATTCGAGCACAGGAGAAGAGGAGGTGGAGGATGGACACAAAAAGAACACAAACTAAAAAAAAACCCGCATATACCCACTACTCATTTAGCCTAAAAGTTGCTATTGCTCTCTGGAGCCCTCTCAGATGATCTCTGTTTTTGTCACACTTTTGTTTACGATGAGCACCTGAGCACAAAATGGGAGGAGAGAAGAGGAGCTGGAGTGAACCAGAGTTGAGGATGACTGAGAAGAGTAGGAGAGGAGGGTAAGTAGATTAGACGATTGAGGGTGGATGAGGACCAGCAGAAGACCTCTTTTTTATATTGTGAATTGAGTTTGTGCTAAATTCCTTATGATATCCCTCAGTAGTATATATAGGGTAATAAAAGACCCCTTTATCACTAATGCTGGTCAACTAATGAAGTTCAATATAACTGCTTTAAGTGATTGCGTATACGAATAAAAAAAAACGTACAAACATTAAAACTTTATGTCCAAAAGTTTGGCACGGTATGTCTTCGTATTGCACTATTCAGACAATTTGGGAGAACAAATAGGTTTTAGGCGATAAATTCTGCCATATGACTTCAAATTCTCATAATACCAGGACAAAGAAAGTAAAATAGTGGCTGATAGTTTTCATTCAACTCAACCGCATACTCTTCTTTGAACACGACAATGGGAAGTATACTAGTAATGAATATTCAATTGGTGGAAACTGCTGCGTGGTGGCTGACGTCGTAACGAGCTGATTAGTTTGTAGTTTCTGTTGTCAGGTTATGAATACAGTAAATATAGTGCTTCATTTCACAAAGTCCTCCTATATGTATTCCCGATACCAATCAATAAGCTTGGATTCGAATAGTATGTTACTGATACACTGAGAACCATGTATACTGTTGCATATTCATTATGAAGATGCAGTCGACTTATTATTACACTGAGCAGATAAACTTCCTCCAATTGTAATGTGTGCTAAAGTTATCGTTTTCATGCCGTTTCCGTTGCTTATCAAAGTAGTTACTGTAGTTTCGTTATTTGAATTATGTATTTCGTCCATTAACAACCTATTTAGAAAAAATAGATGGAAGATAATATTATCCTATTGGTTTTCCCCTACACCAGCGATGACGTTCACGAAAAAAATGATATGCGTAGTAAATACGAGTTTGGGCAAAAGTTATATATGCCACCTTTTTTCTTCAAAATTTTGCCAAAATGTTTAAAGCAAAATATTGCAGAAACTTCATATGCATAATTTGTATTACTACATCTATTATTAGTGATCACTAGTTGAGTAGAATAAACAGAGTAATATGGTATGTTTGGTTTCAAAATATTAGAGCGTCAGGTCCTCAGAATTTATTATTCACAGGTCTGCGAACTGTGAAACTGGTCACACAATTTATTTACTTATCGATCTCTTTTAGTAACTCGTTTACCAGACATGTGTTTGCCAACGATACAGACAGCGGGCTCTTCTATGTAAACCACAAGGCACCAAGAGAGATATTTGTAAACAGACGGGATTATTGACGTTGTATTGTAAAAGAAGTATTTTTTCATAAACAAACTATACCGAGTGACTCCTCTTTCTTTCCATCATCAAAGAGATTACCGGTACGCGATTAAAGTTGACTTAAAGTTGAATAACTCTATTTGCACTTGAGTGATTCCTCAACAAAACGAAAGACTGAAAAGTTATTGGTTGTAATATAATTACATCGTGAGTTGTAATGATGTATTGTGTTGGTAAGTAATGCTACGAGACAATCACTGATGTACAAATTCAGACACTATGTGGATGCATGATCACATAACTTGCCAGCTAAGTAGTTCAGAGAGATCACAATTGTAGAAACGTTTGTTTAAATTAAATGCAAATCATATAACTTGTAAAAAATCTAAGGGCCTAAAATTTCCCCCTTTTTAGGTGTTTTCAGGTATAATCGTGGTTTTACTGTCATGTGGATGTATAGAAAAGTAGAAATCATATGTATGAAGAAGCTAATTAGCTAGTTAAATGGTACTAGAAATGATTCACTTCTTGTGTACTATGCTGATGTCTTTGCTGCTCATCAAGTGCCAATAATTGAAAAAGAAAGTGGTTGAGTTAACTTGTTGAGAACTGGTTGAGAACTTTTGGCTTTAAATCCTTTATATCTATGTTCAGTTCGGGACATATTTATGTCAAGTGTGCTTCTATACAGTATGCAACTACCCCAGCAGACTTCATATCCTCGTTTAGACTTGGCATCCAGTTTCCTGCTACAGACCGACAACATCACAATTTATTATATTTTAAAACAATGGCTGTGTCAATTAACCCAATTGCAATGATGAATACAACCTTCTGACCAAAGACAATACTACCGAAATAGTATATCTTATAGCTTATGTTTTTAAATTACATTTACCTAATGTACATCCCACGGATATCCTTAAAGCAAAAAGCACTCAAACTCCTTCGTCTGGACTTTAGTCTCTCTGAAGTTCATTGGAGCGTGCAGCTATTTTGTAGATTAAACCTACACACGATGTACGGTAACTCAAAAAACGTGTGCAACGAAAGAGAGAGATTGTATATGAACAGAAAAAGCTCTTCCCCTTGGCAAAACATTGCATTACCATTTTAAACAGTGATGGCACTAAAGCCTATTTTTTGGTAACTAGAGCGTACAGCCATTGGGACACAATTTCGTAAAAATCACGAACAGCATTTTTTCTATTTCATTTAAGTTCTTCATGTCCAATGATTAACCTCGATTTACTCCAAGATCGATCAAACTGAAAATTGTTTAACCAATTAATGTAATAACAACCATGCAGGTAATACCACCATAAATGTAATAACAACCACAAATACCCATAGTAAATGTTGTAATTTTCAACATAAGTTTAATTACTGAGACACCATAAAAGTCTTAATTTTTAAGCATCAATGTAACACTCTGAGCCCACCCTAAATGTAATAATATTTTAGCCAAAAATGTAATAATTATTAAAACTTCATAACAGTGGGACGGGGGGGGGGGGGCAAAGCATCCTGTGTTGTTGGAAGTTTGAAGAGTTCTTTAAAACTGTGTGTCGACTGAGACAGGATGTAAACAAATGGAAACTGTTCAAAAGTGAATGTACAGCTTGCGTATTTTAATTGATCATTAAGATTCAATTAGAATAACTGTTGGAGAGCTGCAATCACAACATATAAGATTCGTCGTTCACTGTGATAGTGTTAAGCCAGTGCGCTAGAAAGGCCGGATGTGAGCATGGGCGATGCATCTGTCCATGCATTGGCCCCCACTAAAGGGGACTCCAACAAAACTAGATTATTGTATTGTTGATTGTATATATTAGTATCACAGGCGGAGTTCTTGATAGAACTAGACGTCAGTGACGTCGTTGTGCCAAATTTTAGCAAGTATGAAGGACGGTAGGTTTGATTTAAAGTGATTACGTGCGTAGGCAAAAAGTAAAAACATTGAAATTTCATCTCCAAAAGTTTGGTAAGGCTTTTAATTACACCATTCAAACGATCTGGGAAAATAAATAGGTTTCATTTGGTTAATTTTGCCATATGATTTCAAATTCTTCTAACATAGCGGCAAAAAAGTGTAGAATACGATAATGTAGTGGTTGACAGTTTTCATTCAAATCAACGGTGTTCTTCTCCGAGCAAGCCAATGGGAAGTATACTATTATTGAATATTCAGTTAACAACTCAGGATCACAGACGCCGCGGACAAGGTTGTGTTCAGTTCATAGGTTATTTGTAAATACAGTGTTTCCTTTCACCAAATACTACAATTCCCGATACCTACCAAGGAGCGACGACTTGAGTAGTACGTTTTTGATACACTAGTGAGACCTGTACTGTTGCATATTCATTATGTAGGCGGTTATAGTAAGGACCGTTAATTTTCAAATTTGATTTCTGTTTTTTTATTGTTTCTATGCCGATCCCGTCGCTTTTCGAAGTAGTTACTGTCATTTTCCTTCATTGAAAGACATAGTCCGTTCATGTACAACCTCGGGTGTACATTTAAAAATAAAGAAAGAGTTGACATCAAACATAATCTTATCTTTTTGGTTTTTCAGTACACACGCAATATGTCAAATTAGGATCACTACAATCAGTGAGATGACTGATGACGCAATTAATGATAAAGCATGTGGGAAGATATTATGTGATAACTGTATTTTAGGCTTTTATGTACCTAAGAAGGAAATCATGGAGTCCATTCAGTGGCGTGGCTACTGGAAGGTGGGAGGGGGGGGGGTTGATGGAAGGTGGGGGATTTGGGAAATAACATGCCGTTGTCCCATTCTCTTTTTTTCCCCCTTGTGATAAGAAATTGTGAGATACTTCCATGGATAATGAAACATATTTCAACACATTTCGTTTGACGCTGAGGCAAAAATTATGTCGGACTAACAGCGTTCCATGCAAGTGCCCCCCCCCCCCCCCTCGCTGCAGTAGATTAAATTGCACACACTTGTGTGTTATTTTGATCAGCACAGTGTGATTATGCAAACGTGGAGCAAAGATACAACTAAGACTGGCAGACCCTTTTTGCGACCAGAAACTACAAAAGAAAGTATACGGTATTAGTCTGGACTTGTGCTTGGCAACCCCTGCTAAGTAGGCCTACTTGCTTTTGCTGTGACGGAGGGGACAGAATTGAGGAAATAGCCAAATAGCACGGTTTTATCACATTGTCATTCTGAATTAAAACCTATTCAGATGAGGTCTAAAAACGAATACCTTACCAAGTAAAACAAAAAAGGAAAGAAATTTATTACTTACAGACAAGGGATACCTGGAGATAAATTAAATCAAATCTAGCACCATTTTGCTTAGTCCACCCTAGATAGTCTTCCCAAGGGAAGGTTGCATAATTCACCTTGGAACCCTCCCCAGGACGGCGATCATCCATCAGTTTCACAATATCAGGAAAGTCACATCCAAGTTCAGACAAGATACCCCCCCCCCCCCTCCCCGCTTTAGACTTGTCTTGTCGCGATTCAGTTACAAATTGCTGAAATGTGTGTCATAGGCCATCCAACATCATTGTGGCATTTTTCTCATTTATTACATTTACGGTTAAAAATTATTTCATTCATAGCATCCCAGATATTACATTTGTGATTAAATGTTACGTATGGTGGTTATCACGTTTATAGTTACAAATTAGTACATTTATGGTGGTTATTGCATTTGTGGTTGCTATAACATGTAGGGGTTATACATTTACCATATTTACGAAAGGTCACCGGAATATCATAAGGCCTATCATGTCCACCGTCGAAAGGGGCATTTGTTGTATATTCATTCAACTATATCACAGATTGGTGTTCTTATGTTTGATTGCTTGTTTATTTATCAAAATATTAGGGAAAATTATTGTGTGGGTCATCTTCTCAAAGTAAAAATTCTTGACACATATCTCATACCCATTCGGCCACTGATTCAATCCACGCCTCAACACAGCATTATGTACACATTTTTTTTTTCGCAAACGTTTCAAATGGCTTATGACGGTAAAGATGTCAGTGTGTATTATGTTGACGACAACATATTATATTGGGAAATGGATTTCACTCTTTTTAACTTTCTATCACCTGATAAGTAAATCATGAATCATATATTACGGTATCAAGTCAGTTCAAGGATTTGAAATGTGTTGACATTGCTCTCGATTTGTTCTAAAATTACACAAACAAGAGACTTCCATACAACAGGAGTTTCATCGAGACGCCACTGTGATCAGTGACTTGAGAGCCTTAACAAACAACCTGATATATGTCATACAAAGTAGCTAAGAGGATACCTCCAGGTACCATGGTCACTTCCGTGATACTAACACGTCACGTTAGGTCCACTACTTTGGCGCTAATAAAAAAAAATATTCTTTTGTCGAAATTGCAAAGAATGTATTACGCTTAATCTCATCTTAGGGAAATCCCCATAGTGAATTTCGTAGGATCACAACTTCTATATAAAAAGTTGCAGGTTTTGGTTAAGGTAAATTGTGTTTCTGTACAAACATGCAGTGATCTCAGTACTCGTGAGACATAAGTAATAAAATTTGACATCTCCTCTTTAGAGGATGCCTGTTGAATCGGTAAGGGTACAGTGTACTACCGTATGTATAGTGTCATTTGTTTTTTGTAACTGAGATTGTTTAGGTTTGTAACAATGACTTCATATCGTTTGCTTCAAATTCACTTGGCTATGAATTAAAGCAAATTAAATATATACCGGTGATAGGATAACATGAGTGCAGACATACAACTAAAAATGCAAGTCATGGTTTGGGTATACTTCTTACACATTTACTGTTTCAAAAACAGCATGACGTGTCATAAACATTTTTATATCAAACATAAATCGTAAGGGATCAATTAATACACATTGTTTGGAGCATAAATACTAGCGTCATCAACCTAATTCAGTTAAGCAGGAAGCAACGCTTTTTCTTCGTTAAACACCGACGTATTGGACGTTCATACCTTTGTGTTTTGTATACTCTCTTATGCATGCAGAATAACTATGGATAACAACGCTCTTTACGGTTCAAGGTGTAAGCTTTTTTTCACTTACACTGAAAATATATTCCAAATTTCTTACGTATAGGCTACTACTTAAGTGTCATATTTAGAAACTGTGGCTGAGTTGCCCTTGATGTCTGAATGTACCTTCAATAAGGTTCAATAGGTACAAGATTTTCAGGTTATGTAAAGAAAGTGCTGGTCAGTGACTTAACTTGGCACTTACCACTATAACTAACTCTACTTGTTCACCACTCTCAACTCACACCACCCTGATCATCCTACTGTTTGTAATCAGATGTACTATGACGTAAACGTGGTTGATTTAAATCCGCTTGTCCAACGGTTAAGGAATCTTACAGAGAATGAACTTACTATCAAGCGTCTCAAGGGGAAGTTGGAGTTTTACTCTTAAACGTTATTTTGGTTGTGTTGTGTCTTTGTCAGTTCAAAAAGTGAGATTGCTTTATGACCTCATAAAATATGAAAAAACTAATAACACTTTTGGGAAATTGCAATCATTCGTAAAATTGGTTTGTGCAACCGTTCAGAAATGCCTAAAAACAGAAGTTGAGGGGGCCATTGTGTATAAACATCTGCAAAGACAGGCTCGTGAATTTTTTTCTGTTCTGAAATGTGAGATTAGAAAGTTTGCAAACTTTTTTCTTGCAGTATAATGACGCTTACTCGCTGATTTATAGCTTCAAAACCGTTGCCAATTGCAAAGATAGACCAAGGGGAGGGTCCCATGGTGTGTGATTTCATGCAACAAGATAAACCGAGCCAAGTAAGCGTGGCAAACACTACACCTGAATAATTTATGTTTTTCACGTGTGTGGTTTATCGGTTAAACCATTCCAGGTAAAGATCACGAAGCATATAAGCAGGAAACCATTACAGATCTGTAAGCATGGTACGTAGGTATAACATGCCTTTCGATAAGGTCTCAATCCGGTGTTATGTCAGTTCAGTGTAAAGCTAGTATCTCAGGAAGAAAAATTTCACTTGCGTATGGTTTGCGATTGAATTTCTCAAATTTGAAAAACTCTAGTAAACCAGTAGCAAATGTGTGTCTGAATTGGCAGGAATCGCAAAAGCATTGCCAGCAGTTTTGAACATGTCCAAAATTTTTGTGACGATTTTACGGAAATCTAATGCCAAATGATAGCAAAGTGTTAGGAAAGCATCCTCAATCACTTAGCACTAATGTAGAACTAACGTTACGCGTTTTCACCCTTAGAATTCACCCTCAGCCAAATGTTATCTGGTTTTGGTTGTTTCACGACATCAGTAATAAGTTTGTATGAAGTTAAGGCTAATATTTTTATTCCTGTCTGGCGTGACCTTGTCGTTCCTGTCTTTACGTCAGGCATATTCACTTACTTCGTATGCTTATTCTTGCTACTATTGCGTTTTCACAATAGTCGTAGATATTTTTGGAATAGTCGCAAAAATAAATGTGAAGCTTTGTTTTCGTAAGATTGCAATTTGACCCAGGTAGGCATTTCGCACGTTTATTTTTGCGACTATTTTGCGTTTCAGAAACGCAATAGTCGCAAAAAAATTGTCTTCATGGGATACTGGCTTAAGTACATTCTACTACAATAACATCATCAAACTAACAATGGTGTTGTAACAGTGTTTGACATGCACGAACAAAAGCGTTTGATACCCCAAAGTCACAAGCCCGTAGCCAGGGAGGTCGGAGCGTTTGAACAACCCACCACAACTTGAGGGAGGTCCATTTTTCCAGCCCTGTGTTTGAAGGGTCAGCTATGAAATATTTTTTATCTTGACATGTTGAGGCCGAATTTCCGTTCACTTTTAGCAGGAAGATAAAACCTTTCCACTTTTGAATACAGGCCCAAACTGACCACAATATCTCATCACCACATACATATACTATGTGGGGTGATGTGATAGTAAGCTCATGCATGGTTATGTCATTGTGGCCGTGGATATCATTGAACTAGATACAATATAAAGTCCGGGACACACTGCCAGGAAAACCTGCTACACGACGGCGACCGCTCACCGCGTCTGCTGTGGTGGTGGCGGTGTGACCGGTTCCACGACTAGAGTTCAGTTGTGTCGTAAGCCTTCCCCGGGCCCGATTTAATATGTTCAATTGTAGCCGGGTGCAGTCGGTGTGTTTTAAAGGTCGGGTGACATGCTTCCAGAAACGAACTCCCTTCATGCAAACGTTACAAAGTAAAACCCTGAGTGAAAATCTGTTGGAATTTTGTTTGTATCTATTACCGTTTTTGAGATATGACTTTTCAAAGTTTGAAGAAAATGCAAAACAGATGACGTGGAGTGTTGCACAGTGTCAGTTTTTCTTTGTTAACCCTACATATTTTGCCTCTTAATTACTTAATAACTGAGTTTCACATTGGTAAGTGATATCGATATTTTTGAAGGAGAAAATACATGTTTCCAAAACAAAAACCCTCTAGGCATATAAAATTATCAAATGACCTTGAAATAAAGGTTACATAAACAAAGGATTAACATAAGACAAATCCTAGGAGTCCCTCCCGTGACGTCACAAATTTGCATATTTAGCCAATGTTTATTCATGACACAGCTGTGAGACACTAATTTGCCTGTAAATTTGTCAATTTTTGACGGATTTTGACGCAATTTGAGGCTATTTTCAACATTTTGAATGCCTAATGCACCCAGTACCTCAAAATGTCATTTTCATGTCACCAGACCTTTAAGTCCTGTTCAAACCGCCACGACTACCAAAGAAGTGTCTACTATTTATGTAAATTGTCTACGACGGAAGGTCTTTTGTAGTCCTCTAAAATGCTCCAGATTGCAGGAAATCTGCAGATTTCAAAATTTTCCGAGGAAGCATGCCCTGGACCCCTAGCAACTGCATGCTTACGGCACTCGCCAGCCGCTTCCGTATTTGGAAAATAACAACTGGTGGATAGGAACGTTAAAAACGCCATACAAACATACACAACACATACATAATAGAAACATAATACATACATAATACGTAATACATATCACATACCACATAATACATAATACATACCACATACCACATAATACACACCACATACCACGTAAAACGTAATACATACATTCATACATACACATTCATACATACAACATGCATACATACACACATACATACATACATACACATACATACGCATACATACGCACCCATACGCATACATACGCATATGCACATTATTACACCCTTTACACTCCCATCGGTTATTCCAACAAATGTCTTTTTTGTGCTAGGTACACCATGAGAATTCCCACTGACCCACTTTAGGTGTTAGCTGAATAAATCAGGGATGTAAGGTGACTTGCAGCAATTGTGTACTATTATTTGTTGATTGAAGCAGATCGATGGACAGGGATGAGAAAACAAACTTTCTGGTAAAAGCAAATAAACACATCATGGTCGCAGACTGTGTGCATCAGAGGGATCCGTTCACCCGCTAGGAAAATGACAAAATTGAGGCACGGGATCAAGTTTTCGTCATGTTTTCAGTTATAATCACTAGTTTCTTTTTACTTAGATGCTGAAGAGTAACAATTAAAGTACACATCATATGAAAATTAAGACGATTGAAGGAGCTTAGATGGTTTTAGAAAATCGAATATTTCGGTAATTGTCAGAACAATGAGACAAAACTCACTCTATTGGCATTTTTTAACATAAGGGGGGCGGGGAGCAGTTTCCCAATGCCATTTTGTGAAAGGGGCGTTGAGTTGAAACAGGTTGCGAACCACTGGTGTAGGGTTTGTAGGCGACCCTACTTATGTTATTAGGTACACTTGATAGAACTCCCAAATATTGTAATACAGATGGTAAAATATTTATATGTTCACCGACAAATAAGAACTATATCAGGCAAACTTTTTCGTACGGTGATAAATGTACGCTTTCTCTCCTCTAGCCAAAGGGGCTATTGTAAGTCCAATCTCTCTTGTCATATGGACATCGTTTTGGTAATAAAACCGATTTACCGTTTTAAAAAGCTCTATTTACATTCTGCTAATTGAAGAGCACATTCACAGTTCACAGGAAGAAAACAATGTTTACAGGGAGGTGAGCTGGAAGGTATGGGTTTCTGTGTGTGTGGGGGGGGGGGGGAAGGGGTGCGTTCTGACAGGGTGTCTTGTACATCCTTTACTGGAGATGAAAATAATATCAACGTCATTTCAAAGAGAACTTCGCATCTACATTTAGAGTTTCCTCCCTGTGGTCAGAAAGGTAAAATTCTTCAATTGTAGGAATGTATGATTGACGTCTCGCCTGCATTCCATTTCTTGAATGGCATCCAGGTTGTGTAAATTAAGGAATTTCAAATCAGCTTATGAAAGAATGTTCTGTTCGTCACTTCTCTTTCCACTTGTCTTTAAACAAAAGGTTGACTGGTAAGTCAGACAAAACAACTCTATTTTTTTTTAATATTGTTTCGTTAGAAAGAAAATCTTTCGCGTTCTGTTTTTGACCCAGAGAGCAAACCGCATTAGTTCTATTACTGAACTCATTAAATTGCCACCTGGAACATATTGCAAGTTTTAGATTGTCCCTGCGTGCGGTTTCTCTTTTGTCTACAGCTTCTTCAAAATAACACCTTTTGATATGACCTTGGTAAATGTATGCCCTGTCAATCTTTAAGATACCTTCAAAGAGAACAAACAGAAATATAAAAAAGAAAATCAAACGGAAAAATAGTTCTTTTAAGTTATCCTTTTACGTTCTTGCAGATTTTATTTAATGGTGGGCTGGAATTTGTTGCTACCTGAAGTTCAAAACTAGAGAATTGAAAGTGATCTCCTGCAGAGATATTTTTGTTGTTGTAGAGGCCGCTAACTGAATATAAATTTACAAACAAAATTCGCAATTAAAATTAAGGTTGGGAGGATGCAAGAGAGACCTATTGATAGACGGAGTGGAATAAAAGGAGGAATAAGACTTAACATCATATTCAAGACTTTCGAAAAAAAAAAACTGAAGACAAACTAAGATCAAAGAAGTTTGATGTGAAACCGTCTTCCATGCCAGAGATCTTTTTGAACTTTGGTTTTGTTTTATTGGTTCTTGTGTTTTTTTAATGTCTCTCGGAAAACTTACCGTTGGAGAGATGTATTTTCAGGAAGGTAACACATGGGTCAACGTAACAGAACAAAAGAGCGTTTTATCTTCACATATGGGAATAAAGAATAAGAAATAAATTGCTATCCTTTTAAATAAATGCCGGTATTTTTTACCCATGATCAATTTTTCTAAATATGTAAAGAAGGAAACAACGTTCGCAAGTGTTTCCAGAAGATTCTAGGTGTACCTCCTTTATATGTTCAATGTCAATTAGGAACATAAGCTTGAAGCTCGAGTATCGACCGGGAAGTGCGGTTTCCGTCCATCTGGGGGCTTTGAGGAGCCAAATAGATAGTAAGCCCGCTAGTCAGTCACAAACATAATTCGGGAAAACAATAACCCCCCCCCGAAAAAAATTCTGGGCACCGATATGCCAATGATTCAACCGAAAAAGTAATTGTCAAGTACTCAAAAGACTACTAGACTATGGGGCATGCAGTCGAAAAGGCTTTAAAACTCGACTTTTGTGACCCACCTCAGGGGAAGACCTGAAACTCAAATATCACGTAGATGAAGACTGCATGGCAATAAAAGAATTCGGGCGATCACGGGCTCAATTGTTGCACATTAACGAGAACGAAAGCGTAAATTTATGCGAATTGAGAAAGGACGCAACCTACAATTGTGGTGTGCATGTACTGTTTTCGCGAAAATTACGAAGCCCATCGCTATAGTACTGTACAGTCATGTAACGAATGGCAATGAAACGAAAAGAAAATTTCGGGGAAATGAATGAAAATCTTCTACTAGGAAAAAGTTAGGTTCTGTAGAGAATTATAACAGCAGTTGGATCCGAAAGGGCAAAAATGCACGTTTTTTCAGTTGGCAAAACAAAAGTTTGTTTCACCGGTGTGACATTATTTGCTCAGTACACTATCTCTCACCTTCCCGAAGTACATGACTGTAGGGCCTGAAGCAACACTATTCGTTTTCCTGAATGACCTTTAAACATAGGGACATGGACTGTAGATCATACCGCCCTTTGATCGCCACATAGACCCCCGCAGTCCCTTCCAAAATTGAAAAAGCCCAGCGTTTGCCCTGATGTCAAGTGGTTTCCAATGCCAACCTATTGAATGCTAGGAATTCAGCACAGGTATGCGTAGGCACCGGAAATCCGACTGTAATTTTAAGTTTGTTAGTAAATGCCACCAGGTCCCCAAATAACAGGACCCTAAACCCCACTCCAAATTCCCCCTGTGTGGATCGGTTGTCTGCGGGGGGTATATGCTTCTCATCCAAGGTCCCCCACTCAAAATCACGTTGCTACGCGGCTGAAGAATTACCGAACAGTGTAGGCCTATGATAAAACTGATATGAGCCCCACCCCCATCATCTATATTTCTTGTTGGTAGCCAACCTAATTTGCTTATACTTTGGAAGAGCAATATTCAGCAGTAGACCTGATTGGATTCTAAGTCTAGACCTAGGGCAACATTGTAGCAGGATATCTTACAATAGGTGACAATAGAAGGGTTGGGGAATGTAAAGATTACAGTGACAGCATATATATATATATATATATATATATATATATATATATATATATATATATATATATATATATATATATATATATATATATATATATATATATATATATATATATATATATATATAAACTGAACATGGCTTTGGAGTATTTCATAATTTGGAGTATAATTCCTCTTTACGATCTCGATGGTGTGACGGATAATTGATGTCAGCCCCAACCCCAAACTTTTTCTCCTTCATTCCAGTCTCAAAAAAAAGAAAAAAAAAGAAATCATAACATCATTTATATACAACTGCCAAGTCCTGAAGGAGCTCTTTAGAGCTCGAACAGGCAGTCACTTACTCGGGACTCGGCTTTGGAGTACTGGGCCTATGCTGACTGAGTTTCCACTATGTGGGACCAGTGACAACATGTGAACCCAACTATGAATTATAAAATACATCCATCACACACTGGGAAAAAAAAAGAAGAAAAGATAGATGGTCAATTTTTTCATCAACTCTAATTTTCTGTTCGTATCTCATGTCACCTTAGACTAACACAAACCTCACATCTCAGCTTACGTGACATGTGATCTTGTCTGTCTGCTTGTATTCAAGTTCATGAAGATGGCTTTCAATGATGCCCATATTAAAGCTCTACCGGAGGCGGTAAAATGTGCTGACTTTAAGCAGTTCTTGTAACAGTCAACAGTGGGGAACATGGCTTGAGTAGCAAACTGGTTATTTTTTTGGTACAACCTCCTACCTTAGTACTCACAAACCAATCCCTCCCACCACACATGACAAATGTTGAATAAAGGTTGGAGATATCAAAATAGTTATGAGAATCAATGAAAAACTTCATTTTCTGAAGAAAAAGGTCCCCTTTCTTTTTAATTGCCCATCATATCACACAATCATGGGGTTAAAGAGCACATGGTATTTTCTGACTACCCTCAAACACATGTTTTTCCTTTTATGATAATGTGACTGTCCATGTCTGAGTACATCACACCCATAATTTTCATGTACCATATCCTATTGAAGAAGCATTTTAAGTAAGGGTGGTGGGGATATCTCTGTGGCAGTCGCAAGTCGTGCATTTGCTTTCATGGACAGTCAGAGTGTCACAAATATAGTACACAATAATTAACATAAATGATCAATCACAATTTGTATATATTGTATTCTTTGTACGTTTAATGTACATGTCTCGTTCTTTTGCTTATATAGCTTTTCCAAAAGACAATAATCGACAGCTGATCACATGACTGACAGGTTATATTGTAATTATGAAATAGAGAGAAATATAGCAGACATGGTTTTCCACATCACTACAAGCTAGTGGTGCAGCTACATGTGGCAACTGTTCCCCTCCCCCATCTGCTATGAGAAAATAAGGAAATTTGCCATCTAAAAAGTTAGAACTCTCGGAGATATATTCAGTTCCATCTAGCATCAAATGTAGCACCATTCCCCATCTATTCCACCCTCCTCAAAGGCTCAGACCAGCTTACAACCCCAACCCCTATTTTCAGATCCAAGTCAGAAATCCTTTCCCCCCCCCCAAAAAAAAATCCTATAGTATCTACACCTCTGCTGTAACCCTACCCTAGTGACTCTCATCCACCAATTCCACAAGTGCATTGTATTCCTTATCTGAAAGTTAAGAATGTTGATGTTCTTAGTCTAAGTTAACTGACCAAAGAATGCAACATCATATACAGTAATACTGGTGTAATACCTTCTAGCAACTTATGTCTAATCAGCCACAAAACCATGTATAATGCTATGAATGTGCAAATGCAATAGAACGCAACATACAAAAACTTTAACCTGTTTGCAAAACCCTATCATTTTTACCCTAGTGTTAGACTGATCAGCATCCTTTGTAACAGTATATCCACCGTTATGAATTACAAGTAAATATGGCTGTTTTCAAAATCAATAGGTATATCAATAGGTATATCTCACGAGTTAGTAAAAATCTGGGAGGTTTCCAGAAACATCAAGTAAGTCATCTGTCAGTTCCTGCAAGATCCAAAGCCTTCATGTGCATCAAATGTTCAAATCAGAACAGAGGAATCAGAAAATATTGTGACATTTTTACAAGGTGATTTGAACAAGACAATAAGTATTACATGAAACCATGTTAATTGCATCTTCATGTACAGTATGCTTTAAGGTGCCATTGATCCATAAGCATTCTCTCATGTACCCCTTTTAGATTTACTCTGCAATTAATAATGGAACCTGTGGTGGAGGGAGTTGTTTCCTGCATATTGCTGAATCAACTTGATCTTAATCACCAACCATTTTCACACCTTGCAAGTTGCATGTTGGAACCTGGGGGAGAGGTTTCCAGCACATCCCCCATCAACTAGGTCTTTACCACCTAGAATGTTTTTTTTTTAACACTGCATGTTGAGACCTGAGGAAGAGGTTTCTAGCACATAACCCCATAAACTTGGTCTTTACCACCTAGTTTGTAGCACTTTACATGTTGGAACCTGGGGGAGAGGTTTCCAGCACATCACCCCATCAACATGTTCTTTATACCACCTAGTTTTAAAACACGTTACAGCAACAAATATACTGGGTCCTAGCACACCTACTGTATCTCATCTCACCTTATACTCTACTGAAATAACTCTACATTCAGCTGAAACAAAATTATTTTTCAGGCTCCTCAAATTCTCTCAGATATTGTTCATCATCATATCCATCGGCTTCATCTTCCTCAAAAGGTGGGTATAGTGTAGATTGGTTCTGGCAGTTCTTACAGGAACACATATCCGTGCAGGCCATTCCAACTCTACAGCAGCAGTCTTTAGGGCTGATGGATTGCATTTTGTCTTCTTAGATGAAACAAGCTCCAGGATGTTGATACTTGTTAGCCAATTCTAAAGTTAAATAACTCACAATGTGACGGTTTGTTCGCTGAGGCTAAGCTTATATCTTTTGTAACGGAAGCTTACCATCGGTTCCTTTTTTTCCTTTGTGAGACTTTTCTTTTGGTCTCCGAGGCAAGTGCTCGTCACTGTTTTGAGATGTCAGTGAAATACTGGTTACATCTTATATGGTAACCACCGTCCCTAGGTATGGTAAGGCCAACTTGATTTGATGAAGCATCAAACTCATACTATAGTCATAGACTTCGCCGAACTCTTTCACGAAATTTCTGGCGATTTCTGCCTGACAGCCACCATGATCTTTCCACACATGAACTGATTGTAGATACTTCAAACATGTGTCTTGTTGAAATAGTCGAATATCGCCAGAAACCCCAGAAATATGGGCAAAATGTAGGACACATTTAGAGTTGCACTTGACAATGCTAAGACTTAGAATGTTCTCCGTGTGTAATCAGTTCTTGTACTTACAATTTGATATTGCATTTAATGCAAGTCGCACTTGTTGTTGAACGTCACTGAACTTCTGTACAATGACCACTTTGCTACGTCACGACATAATCGACTACGTCATGACAAGATTGACTTCCCATTGGCTATGTAGCTGAGCTTTATTTAGCTCTGTGCATAGATACAAGCACTGCTTGCGAGCCGTGTGCAAACATTGCGTGACCTCATATTCAGTCATAGCCAATCACAGAGCAGCACTGGAGGCTGTGCGGATGCCCTTACTGCATGATCCAATCAGCGTCTGTCGCGCACTTGCGCGGGTTCTGGTGATTTGCGTGTTCTTCGCTTGAAACATATTTTGAACTCAGTTTAGCTGAGACCCCACTCGCGTTAGGACGTACAGACCTTAGGACTAGGAATATTTATCTTTTTAGATTGTTTCTTACCCATACTTAGACCGTATTATCATTTTGGAGAGTTAATAAAACGTTGTGAACCTTGAAGAAACTTCTCTCTCGTTTTTACAAACTCCTGCTTCCTGAATTCTCCGTATTCGGCACTTTATAAACTTCGCTTTATACACTGAACCGGGCCGAACCTAAAATAGCCCTCACAAAAACACTTCATCTTTATTCACAACCGCGGCATCATTGCTGACAAACCAAGTTTACGGCAGGTATTTACAGTACGAGCTCTTTGATTGACTGAAAAAAGTGCAACCTACCGAAACGTTCTCAGACAGTCCATTTGATTGGTCAAATTAGGCCATTTATTTTGTTAAAAAATGGGTTCATTTTCTCACCTTTCTCTAAAATGTGCAACTTGTGCACGTGGGATCGACCAGATTTGCCAATACTTATAACGAAGAAACAGTTTTGTGCAATAGTTAGGTTTTCCCCTGAGGTGGGTCACAAAACTAACGAAAAAAGGTCCATGCCCCATAGTCTATACCACTTGCAATAGATTGATTTATCACATGAGTTGAGGAATGCAGCCATCATATCAATATTTTAAGGCTGGGTACATTCAGCTCAAGTACACTGGGGAAGTGCCATTTCCTGCCATCTGGAGGTTTTGAAAATCCAAAAATTTCTTGTACGCTCCGCGCCAACCATTGTGGCGCTCCGCTTAGACAATAATCCTATCAAACGTAATTCAGACAATCACTGCCACCTCAAAAAACATCTGGGTGTCGGTGTTGTAATGTGTTTAGAGACAAAATATTTGTCAAGATGTCAAAAATAAAAATGGAAGGGGATGTGTGATTCATTACGATTCTTGTATCACCTCACCTTACCTGATATGTATTACCATTTTTCACAGACTGATTTTTCTTTCCACGCGAATTAAGGAATTCCAGACATGATATTCATATTTCAAGGCTGGGTACATGCAGCTCAAGTTCACCCGGAAAGTGACGTTTCCTGCCATCTGGGCCATTTGAAAAAAACCCAATTTTCTTCTGCACACCGCGCCAGCCAATGGAGGCGCTCCGCTTAAATAGTCCTGCCGTTACTCACCCCCTCCCCCCACATATATATTTACTTTTTCATTCCCCAGAACCTGATGGTGCCCTTTTAGTGAAAACTTCACCACCTCCTTTTCAAAACTTATGCATCCCCCTTGATAAAAGGTGTTGGTAATGTCCTAACCTAAACGCACTGGAAAAAATATTCAGCAAGTTAAGTCCAGGTGGAGCAACACTCATCCACAAGCTATAGTCAAACCCACCTTTGGAGAAAACCTGGATCCGTCCCTGCAGTCCTTTGCTCAATGTCCATGCCTGTCCTCTTCAATCGTTGTAATCAATGTACAGACCCATTCACGAGGTAGAAAAAGACATATTCCTCTAGTTTGCTCAAAGAGAGTAATAAAACAATGAGAAACGATGCTGTTGATCCTGAATGATACAAATGGTATAGCAGTAATTGCGAAGTGGGTAACATTGTATGGGGGGAGGTCAAAAGACAATACAAGTTGACCAAAACTGTCAGAATTGTTCAATAAACCCGTAAGTATAAAATGCATACTCTCCACTCTGTGATTTAAGTAGAATACTTTACCGTATGGGTCTATGTTTTGTCCCACCCCCTCTTTCCACCAAAGGAAAAAAAAAACATTGTGAGTCAACTGAACCCACTGTTCCTGTACATTGGTTGTTTATTCTCCGTCTCATGTATGGTACAAGGCAAGTGGCAATACGTACAGTCTTCCTACAGCTGCAACAGTTTTCCGGTCAGTGTTACCATACATTGAGAATAAAATTCATGTAATGAGTAAGATTTCCAAAATCAAGTAGTTATTTGTCAATTCTTTTTCTCTGTATTAGATTCATTGTTACTGGGAGATTAAAACTTCTCTCGTTAAAGTATAAGTGATGTGAAAGTGAACACAATTGATGTAATTTTGCCGATGTTGTTTTTTGTCGACTGAGGAGGAAAATTATGTTTCCGACGGGGCCTTTTCACTTAAATCAGAAAACGTAAAAATCTAACCACCAAAGATACGAAAAATTGAAAGTGCTATGAATGGTGAACTGATCAATGGATCCGTCAGCCTTGCATAGACTGAGAGCTCACATGTGGCGAAAACTTTAAAGATCACTTTACTTTAACGACTTAGCATTTTTGTTATCATGCCACCTGATGTCGAATCTCGAGTAAGATCCAGTCATTAACATTTTTAAGTCAAACCATACCGAATTTTCTCTCACCTGAATCGAGTCATGTCGAGCCTCTGTTAAGTTTCAAGTCCTTGCATGCGTAAATAGTTCGAGTTACTTCTAGGAGCCTGGATCGAGTGTCCCTGGGTCACGATATGAGGTAAATTGAGTCATCTCTAGTCTCTGGTTATCTAATTTCGATGATTTCCAAGTCAGGCACTTTCAATATGAACGAAAAATCCTGTTAAGGAGGAACCGCAGTGGGTGTTTCAATTTCAATCTGCACTTAGTGTACATCTGTTTACAAACAATCACGACAGCACTGGTTTAATTTTCTTAATTGCTTCTTTCCAAATGTAACTTCAAACTTCCCGCCGTTGTCGTACATCTTATCGCCATTTTGGAAATGTATGACGTATCACAGGCACCGACAATACTATGTGACACGTGCAGGTGCATGTGTGGCGTCAAGAATCACGTAATTTCGCAACAACATGGCTACTTGCGAGTGAATAAAATGTAAATTCATAAAAACTTCATATTTTCTTGGAAGAGAATTTATTGCCCTAAGGAAAGGTGTCTTATTGTTTGAAAAACTAGATTTGAAGTATCAGGACTATCTGGAAGGCTGTACAACGGTTTTTCTTTAAAGCCTTGTAAAAACTTTGAGTTGTGTATGCAGGAAATCTGTAGTTGCATATTTTTGCATGAACCCTATATTGACATAGTAAATAAAACCTGAAACTGAGATAAGTACATACAACATTACATATTTCCAGCTGACGAGCCATCAGTGGTGCAACACATGAATGAAATATACTTCGCGAAAGAAAAAAAATATGCTGCATGGGGAAAGCTTTATCACCACGTTAAAGAGGCTCATTGAGGTGGTTCACAAATTTCATGATGGTTTGTTAGACCTGTTGAGTATTAACCATATGTTAATGGTGAATATTCAAACTAACTGAACATCTGACACCCAACTAACTAAAGCAACAATGATAAGGTAATTAGCGATCAAAATCACTGAAAATCTCTGACCAGACACTTTTACTATAATGTATTCACCACAGGCAATTACCGTTCATAAAATTACTACTATTCCTCACATTTTCAATAAATGTAGGAATAGATTCTTGAATAATGAGGTCACTGGTATTGGCATGTAAGGCTTTCTTTCAAACTTGCCACAATATAAACTATTTCAACTCAATGAACCCTTTAAGTGATGTATTATGTAGCCCATACAAAATATGGTCTGTTACAGTATATACTGTATAGCACGCACAGGTGTTGCATATTTCCCTGCAAGATGTAACTAGAAGCTGCGTCAGTCGAGTATATTAGTATACATACATTAGTACCATGGGCGTCAATCCTGGGTGGAGGGGGACAGGGGGACACGTTCCCCCACATTTCGATAGGTGGGGGACATAATATCAAATGACCCACCCCCCAACATTTCGTAAAAAATGTTTTGGCTCATTTTTCTCTAGTGGTACCGGAATATTGTAACAAATATCTCCCACAGTTTTGGTGAGTGATTGATATAATCGCTAGGCTGATAATTTTTTATAAGGGAACTTAACGTGACCAATTTAGGTGTTCATATACCAAGGTTAGACTCATCTACACATCCCAAATGCCAACATTCGCGCACAGTGTTTACTACGAAACGCCGATCGTACACCTACTGGGAGGGCGTGCATACCCTGTTTTATGACCGAAACGGTAGACAAACGACAACAGTAGACACAAACGAACCATTAGACACAAGCAAATAATTAGACTCACAATAAAAACATTAAACACAAACCAAATCATTACACGCAAACGAAAACATTAGACACAACTAAATCATTTGACATAAACGAAACATTAGATAAAACCAAATGATTAGGCAGAAACGAAAACATTAGAAACAGCCAAATCATTACACACAAACGAAAACATTAGACACAAACCAAATCATTACACACAATCATTACAAAACAGCAAAAGACTTTTGCCTTCGGCCAGGCTTCATACATGATATCGATGACGTAATATATATAAAATATGACAGCAATCATTAGACCCTGGCGGTGCTACAGTAATTTATGTTTACATTCTATTCACGTTCATCTTCTGCGGAACTGACAAACGTTTTTTTTTTTTCGAAATTTCGCTAAAAGACTTTTGAACCACTCCCCGTGAGAAGCTTCGCTGAAAAATTTCCGATGCGCTAAGTCACTCCGCTTAGATAGTAATCCATCTTAGTAATTAGTAACAAACAAATTCGGGCAAAATCTCCACCCCCCCCCCACTGAAAACTCCAGGAGTCCCTTCGCCCATGTGCTCAGCCCCAAATATTTGCAAATTACTCAAAGAAAATGGAAGAGACATGGGAAATTCATTATGATTCTTGTATCACCTCATCCCCCATTTGCATGATATGTATTACCGCTCCATTTTTCATAAATTGAATTTTTTACATAAATTGGTTAATTGCAGAAATGATATGCCTATTTCAAGGCTGTGTATATGCAGCTTGGGACGGCCGGAAAATACCATTTCTGGGCATCTGGGAGGTGTGAAAAACCCCAAATTTGCTTGTACGCTCTCCGCTAACCGATGGTGGAGCTCCGTTTAGATAATCCTACGACATACCAGCTCAGGCCAGCCTCCGTGTTTGGTTAAAACCTCTAAACACGCGCCTACGAATTGTTCGTTGATAGACCTTAGCAATAGGTGCCCTCAATCACTACAAGACTCTGGCGGTCCTTACCTGTCAATCATCAAATTTATCATTTGTCTTAAAATATGCATTGTCTGATCAGTTTTGCGCATTCATTACCATTCGAGGGTACAGAAATCCTTCATTCAAATGCTCATAATTCTGCAAATATCTCAGGGCATCCTCGGTTTTCTTCTTTTCACGTTAATGGGCGTTACCCCAGATCCCAGAAAACCTATTGAGTTTGTCCAATATATCCAAAGCCATCAAAAAGTGCAGTGCGTAGATCCCAGCTGGGGCAGTTTTAATCATGCAAACCTGTCAGTTAGTCAAACATGCCCCCCCCCCCTCCCACACACACACACTTTTCAATTTGGATTGACGCGCCTCTGATTAGCATACACAGTCATGACTCATTGATGGCCAGGAGAGCCTCTCCACTCGAATGTAACTTAACAGTAACTTAGCAGGTACGAATCATTCTTTATGAATCAAACGCATGAACAGAATAACAGAATAATAACAAATAACAGAAAATAGCAGAATAAAATTCATCATATTTTGTCACATTTCTTTAGCATTACTCATGTGTAGATGATAGATGATCACACCAAGAGATACCCGGTACACAACTGTGGGTATAACTAACGATTAATATCACTCATATTTGCAAAGCTGTGATCAGACACTTTTTAACATATACTGTATTAGTCATACTTCAGTATTTCACATTTTCAGTCTCTGCAAGAATATATACATGACATTAGAAGCCTTGGCATAGAATGGTTTCTTTCATAAAATAAATGATATCAACTAAATGAGCTCCTTTAGAGACAAAACAGGGCGTTCAGACATGACATACAAAGAAAATAGCTTTAATCATTGCTAAACCATTTAGTCTTATCAATAAACACCTGCAAAATCTTCCCCTCCTCAAAATATTATGCATGCGATGAGCAAAGGAAGATGCATCATTTGAATTTTGAAAAGTTTGGGTGAACAAATTATTGTTGAACAACAAATAACTGCATTTCTCTCTGTGAGGACTTATTTCCTGAAAAGAAGGCTACTGTTCTTCCTTATTTTGAATAATCTATCATTCTGTGTCCACAAACATTGGTTTTCAAAATATGGCTGTTTTCTGTAAAACAAACGCCTGATTTGCTAAATCTAAATCATCTGTAAATTGGAAAAAAATAATCTCTTTTATGTATGTGTATGTATGTACATATTTATCAATTCATGTTTTATCAGTCAGACGTAGACAATAAAATTACTAAAGAAATAGCCTCATATCATTCACAACCTATATGAACTAAAAATGAAACAAAAATTACTGAAAGTGAAAGTATAAAGCATGGCTATATTTCTAAGTATTACATGAGCAATATTAATCAATAATCTAAAGAAAAATTAGCGAACAAATACAAGTAATTCAGTCATAGATGAATCATAGATAGGCAATGAGAGAGTACACTGACAGATGTATCTAGTTTGGTAACTTTATCAATTGATAATAAAAAATGAAGAGGAAAGAATTGTCGTGTGGTTGTATCGTTGACCTTCTTGACTGTCATGGGTCCAGGGATTATGAAAAACATAGATGATGGTATGTCGTACATCAGGATGGGCATAATGCGCGAAAGGGTAACGTCATATATGTAACGGCACTAGTAATTAATGTCTTATATTATCGAAAGCTCAGAGATTTCCTGTACTATGACTGTAGACTACACCAGGCCAGATCAGAGTAGACTATACTGTATTATATCATACCTGTACTTATACCTACACCTGCAACTATGCTATACTATGCCATGCCATGCCACGCCATGCCATGCCGTGCCATGTCATGTCACACCATACCATAACATCACATCACATACCATACCATATGCCATTCCGTATACCATATACCATACCATGCACCATATACCATGCCATACCATACTATGCTATATTACAATTGTTACAAATATTTGTTTTTTGTAGGAGTAACCAAAACTTTCCAAGATATCTGTTGTGTTAAATCCCTTAAGCTGGAATATGAGTTGAAAATTTGTCATATTTTGACACTGAAAGTCAAATATGGTACAGTCACTGCAATAAAAAAACATTTTTTCAAGTCCCAGTTTACTTTGTCCTTTTACCGTTGGTCTATTTGATTTCGAGTAACACTGATTGACGGCTTTCTTAGAGAGTTTGAATTGGTACGGCCAACAAGCATGTCGACAAAATTTTCACATTCAAATGCATAGTTCTCTTTAAGATTTTGTGACAAGTGATTTTTCCCTCTTCTTTTTCTTCCCTGAAAACCCTGATGAAAAACAAACATAGATGACCAGGCGATTGCCAGTATATCTCCTTGCCCCTAACTTCGGTACACTTAAATCATGCAGGTGGGACATTATCGCAGAGAGTTGGTACTTGCGTTACGTGTACAAGAGTTTGTTTTTGAATACGTGTTTCTCAAAAGTTCAAAGACGTTAATTTAAGCTACACTGCCTGTCTACCTGGCTTGTGTAGACCATTTTAATCCTTGTATATTGCTGGAATTATTATATCATCCATCGTGTGATGCAAAATTTGTCTTTCTTTAATTGCATTCAATGATCGTACATCACAAAGACTGTTAAGCACCAGTTCGAGTTGCCCAGAAATACAAGCATATTAATACACGTCCCTCAAATACAGTGGTAGAAACACCTCTTGAATTTTGAATTTCGTAATATTTAAACTAGACCCTGTATGTATTTATCTATCATAAAAGCGTTATCGTCGGTTTACAGCTCTTGACTTGTAACACCTGCCGTTTTTGACACTATTAAATTCTACGGGAATCCCATTATAGTGAGCATAGTAAATGTATCTGCAACCAGTGTAAACCAAAAGCAAGGTGGTTTACATTGTGTGGGTGTGTAATGACCAAATACACAATAAATCATATATTACAGCAATGACGTTTATGTTACATGTACGGTATGTTCTTATAACTATCAGGAATAGTTATCTGTGGATACACATTCAAGTTTATTAGGACACAGTCTGTTATTGTTAATGTTAGAAGGTACGAAATCGGCGTCACAGAGGACATCAAACTGAGTGAAGGTACCACATGTTCATGCAGAAATATACCAGTGGATGTTGTATACAATGCTAGAAATAAGTACATTAATTTGTTTTTGCATTTCTTGTCACAAACCTAAGACACCCTCCTTCGTAAGATGTTCAAAAAATACATAAATATCAGAAATACACCAAAGGCCATGTAACGGAATTAACTTAATTAAATAAACTGCCTCTAAAAGTACGGTACTTTGCTATACCATAAACCAAACGTCACATGAAATGTCCAATCAAATATGAAGAGTATTACATAATATGTTGTTTGAAACGCTTTTTGCATGTGAGTGTTGCTAACAAAACAAAACCGTGGATGTAACCTGACCCAATAACCACTCACATTGCAAACATTCTAACAAAGACGTCAGTGCTAACAGTTAGGCCTGTATCGTAATAAGTCAAACTAGATAGCTACAACAGTTGGCCAACTTAATTTCGTATATTTTTATTGTCAACAAAGAAGTTCAAATAAACGTATAGCCATGCTGACTACAGATGCAACAAGAATATTGCTTTAGGTGTCAATTAGATCTGTAATTTCTAGTTCCGATTTTAGGTTCAGACAGGTTCAGATTACAATGGACAAACTTATTCTTGATAAGGCTAAAATGATTATGACGTTTAATGAATTAAAGCTGGACAATCAGACTTAATACTGCAAGAGTGCTACCAGGAGGACCACAACGCTGCAGATAACGCAGATATGTGGCTGGTGGCTGGCAGTAAAAACAGACAGTCTCTAATCAGAAATAGTTGCATGGTCTCCCAAACTATAGGAGTATCAAACGATGATACAGTAGATCTGTTATGGATGTATAGTATATGTCAAGAATTTTGTGTACCTTCTCTTGGATTTGTGCTGTTTGTTTACAGACTTGTAGAATATCGTAAGCTGCTTTGAAACAACAACAGACTATCGACACATTAACAATATCGAATCATTAATCTCTAAGTTGATGAGGGAAGGTGAAGTAGATGTGTTGAAGTGAAAATTCACAATTCTTCCGCTGCAGAATGATAATTCTGCCGAGAATTATTGTCTAGCGTAAGAGTGAAATTTTACTTTTTCTGAAAGAACATTGTAGAAAAGAATGATTTTTTATATTAAAAGTGCAGATGGGAAACCTGCATTCCACAGACCAGTTGAAAAGAGGTCATTTCTTTCTGTCATCATTTGTAGGAATTGAAAGATCTAGAATTCTGCCCAAAGCAGTAGACTTCATGCTTGTCTTTATATACAACTTCCCCTTTAGGGAAGGGAACCACAATTCACATCGCATATTTGCAGAAGATTGGTGTCCAGTAATGTTACATATTAAAAAAAAACAATGATGAAGAAGCGTATCGAAGAAACCTTAAAAAAAAAACAATAATGAGGGACCATATCAAAGAAAAAGACTCTGATTTCACGAACAGTATATATGTGTGAATATCGCACACAAATGCTTGCATGATACTATAGAGTCACTGCCAACAGTAACAGCTGAGTTATGCGGTGCAGGAACAACTAAACGTTGTGTATTGTTATGCTGCTTGAAAAGTAAGTGGGCTGTCTTTATTTCATCACTGTGCATAGGATTCAGGCGATGTCATGTAGGAACACACAATGTGGTCACATCATCATTGTCACGTGTAGCCGGAAACAAAATGGACCAAAACACTATTAGGGTATCGTTTGCTGTCATTTAGGCAAGGAGTTAAATAGGCTCTTATAAGCATGACATACCTTAAATTTGGGAAGGCTTGCCCTGGTACCAGCCTCTCACTCTTTCTCAGTATTCATTCAATTGTCATGGTGTTGAATAGGCTATTTGAAAACTTGCCGGCAAACAGCATTACATACAATACTGTAACAACGAGAACAAGAATAGCATGACGAATTACTGATGCAGAATAGCATTTTTTGATTTCAACAAATCAACGAGGGAAAAACAAAGTAGCAACAACAGAGTGCAGGAACGGTTCGATGGTGCAAAATGCTTATTGACCTAAGCATATGACAGAAGGATACTTCTTACTGTAATCATGTAATTGCAAGTAGCAATACACTTAACGCAAATTGATTCGATATTAGGGCATAAAGACCCAAAAATGTCGCACAGTAGATGGCCTCATGTTTAAAAAAAAATCATTATTTAGACTGTTGTTCAGGTTACTAACATTTAAAGGTAATTCAATTCCTGCAGGTAAGCCTGATGACCTTTGACTAAACAATATTCAATGTTCAAAGCTAGGGAGAGACATACGCGCACACGAATAAATATTGTGTGGAATGTCAACATAAGAAAATTCAAAGCTAAACAGTGTTTTCTGTCTACCCTGGAACTTTCTAAGTTTGCCACTTGTAGATCTTTTTTACCCGAGGTTGTTTGAGGAGATATGATTTCTAATCGATTTTGAAAAAGAGAGTGCTAAAAGGTAAGGAAGATGTGTCACAACTGCCTGTTCTCGTTTCAGTATAAGTCGCGTCTACGAACAAGCTTTTCATGCATAAACTCAACTTAATGTGGCTCTCCTGTTTTCAAAAAAGACCTAATTCTTATTTTCTTGTACCTTCTGATAAAATTTAAGTTCAGAGGTCAAAGGTAAGGTAAAATTTGCGAAAATTTGTGTCAGAAGTATACCTTAATCCAAAATGACTATTCTCATAGAACCTTCCAGGATAATGGTATACAAGATTTTAAATAAAATTCATGTCTCTATGTACTATGAGGTCAAAGATCAAGTTCAGTGGTCAAAGGTTAAATTTTTTAAGACGTCATGTCAATGACGGTCAAAGTTGGTAGATACGTACCCAAAGGTCTGTAGTTGTGTACCTTCAAAATCTGAGGTCCAAGGGCAAAGATCAACAATCAAATGTCAAATGTCATGTGTATCGTAGCATACAATGCAGTGTCTTATTAAACATGTATGCTGGTAATACATTACGTCAATGTAACTTATTACATCCCTGCTTTCCCATGCAATGTGACACAGTATTTCAACCTATGCATGTATTTGGGTACGTATCGAGGCATGAAAACATACTCATGAATATTATCTTGTGGGCTTCAGCATACGCATAAATCGAAAATGAACGGTTTTTTCTCCAAATTGTGGTTTTTCCAGAAGAGTTTGAAAAGTATATGAGTGATCAAGTTTAAACTTGGTAAGGTTGTGCATGATGCCAACATGTCCAAGATGTATTAGTTGTATGGTTAATCATGTCAAATTTGCTGATTTTTGAGGAAAAAAGCCACTTTTGCCCCAAAATTGCTATTTCCAGCATATCTTGATATGTATTTGAGCATTTAATGCAAAATTTTGCAAAAACTTACCTGAGAATGAAATATTCAAGGTATATCACTTTTGTAGTAAAGAGAGTGAAATTTGCTGATTTTTTAGCCCCCAGAGTTGTATTTCCAGCATATCTTGAGAACTATTACACCAATCACCTTAAAGCTTTGTAAGGACTTACCTGAGAACACATTGTTCAACATAATGTTAATGTAATGGTAAATCCAGTGAAATTTGCTGATATTTGAGAAAGCTAATTTTGCCTCAAGATTTGTATTTCCAGCATATCTTGAGAGCTAATGGAGCATTACACGCAAAATTTTGCAAGGCTGCCCCTATGAACACAGAAACGAAGATACAGTATATCACTCTTATAGTAAATTGGTGAAATTGTATGATTGTTTGGTAAAAAATGAATAGAGCCGACATCCGGGTTAATAGACACCACCTTTTAACTTTAGCCAAAACAACTTTAGCACAACTGGCAGAATTGATATATTGATCTAGATCAATATATCAATATTACCATTTTATGTTCGGTTCTGCTTACCACCATTTTATGTTCGAAAAAATTTCCTCTAATTTAGAATCAGTGCCAGGAACTCTGTGACGTGTGGTTTCAATAAACTATTACAAATCCCCATGTGCAGGCCCTGTGTTGAAATCAATGCATGTTGGAAATGAGATATGCAACTACGTGGATTGCCAGCTTGTTCATATTGTTTAAGTGTTACTTTGTGTATCGCGTACGAACATTGTTGACATGTTGTAAATCTTGTTGACCTTTACTCGGAGTTCGTTTAAACAAAAATGCGATTAGTTAAGAATCAACGTTTCCTTTATTTTCGTCTTTTTATCAAAATTTTGTTTTGTATGTACGAACAAAGTTAGTCTATCATCGCTTGCATTAGCCCCTATCATGTATTATCCTATGGTTAAAACACTGTCCATCGTTGATTAGCCTCTCACTCAGAATTTGACGCTGCTTTTGCGAAATTTTTAATGAGTCAAAAAGGAAGTAGGACCAGAGAGCAAATTTAGGTTGCAGGTCTGCCTACAAAACACGACTATGTGAGCAGTTTCTGAACAGTAAAATCCTCTTCTCATGTGCGCAATTGGTTCTCAGTGTAGATATGAAATTCCTCAGTTTACATATACTTTTGCAAGAATAATAACATTTTGTAAAATTGAAGCAATGTGATGGTATTCCATTCGCATTGAGAAAGATAGAATGTTTTAGCCATTATCATGTAAATAAGTTCATTAATAGGTTACTCACATCAGACTCTTCAGCTCAGTGTAGATTATTCTGTAAAGTTTTCAAACTATGTGTGACTCGGGGGCCATGCATTGGCAGACAGATTTAAAGTTACGCAAACCTGTATACCTTACAGTGAACCTTATTGTGCAATAGCCAAACAAACCAATAACTACAAAAGTATAACAGGTAAATAACTTACTTAACATACAGATTAAAAGATCATTTCGTCTACTTCAAATCATGAGCACTCTGTTTTTCTTATACTTGGGAACCCTTTACATCCTGTTATGGTGCGAATTTGTTTGAAAGTCAAAGTGTTTAGAACTTGAAATGATGGTATAACATAAGGTGAAAGCCCAGTTTTCAATTAGATTCGTCTTGAATATTTATAAATCACTTGCAACTTTTATGACCTGCGCTGACTTTTGAAGAAAAGACAAACATTAGTAACTTATTTACTTTCTTGTCACTACTTCCCCTTAAATCCAGAGAATAGAAGAATCGATGTAATTAAAATAAAACTTCTTTACCCTGGATATGTCTTGGTGTGATACGCAACGACGATGAAGGTAAATAATTAATATTCATGAATTGTGCTACTTTGTTAACTTTGCAAAGGCCATCCATGGGATATAAAATTATTGCATATGTTGGACTATAGTGCACATACGGTATGCCCACTTAAATAAAATAGTTAAAACTTCGTTTCTGTGTTATAGGCAGCTTCATAATGCCGGCGTTCTTCCAGGTGATTCTTAAGTAACTGGTGTTCTGACATTTCTTTGTTGTTTATGCCAATTTCAACACGATGGTTCGGGATATACAATGTAACAAGATATAACCACAATATTGACCTTTGGCACAGAAACGTTTCCATGTTACGTATGTTGTAGCCATATTAAAGCGGCTCACTGATTTGGCTTACAAAATTCATTATATTTTGTCACACCAGTTGAGTATTACTCATATGTGGTCATGATGGTCAATGGTCAACCTAAGAGATTCTAAAAATCTTACACACAACTGAAACAACAATATAGGGTACTTAACGATCAAAATCACTGACTGTAACTCTGTGACCAGACACTTTGTGCCATAGCGTGTTAACCATTGGCAATATATTGTCATAAAAATCTACACTTCCTCACATTTTCAGTGACTTGTAGGAATAAAATCATGGTTAATGAGGCCAATTAGAAATATTGGAATGCAATGGCTTCCTTCACCCACGTCTCAAAATAAAGAATAGCAACTCAATGAGCCTCTGTCTTCAAGGGATACAAAAAATAATGCCGCTGATTTGTTCTACTGTCGGCTGTCCATACAATTCTTGTAAGCAAGAATTTGTGAGAGTTCTTCGGTTGTAAAACACAAACGTATGCATTCACCAGCTGTACACTGGACTGAGAACCAGTATAGCCCAGCAATTGTAATGACTTTAATATATCATTTATATACACCTCCTTTCAATTATCTAGCCAGTTTCTATTTGAGACAGTGAAGTAAAAGTCGAAAAGTACGACTTTCAGCTTTAAATTTTACTTACTTTTCGTTAGGAAGTGGCAAAAACTGCCAATATTTTAAAAAGATTCAGGTAGATAAATAATGGGATCAGCTTGTGAAGTTCTAACCTAGCACTGATTGTACGCCCACCTCTTTGTATAATAATAATGATAATATTAATAATAATAATAATATTAATAATAATGTTAATAATAATAATATTAATAATGTAAGTATAATGTGTGTTCGATAATGACAAGGAAGGATTATTTGTGGAACATCGCATCAGTGATTGTTTAAATTTGAAACAGTGGTTGCATGAGATTAATATCAAAGTTTAAGAGTTGTTTTCAGTATTGATTGAGGGAGAATTGGCTAAGGAAAGGAGGGAGTGAGTTAGAGACGGAGAGACGGAGACGGTAGGCAAGCAGGCAGGTAGTTACGTGTGTAACTTGGTAAATACGGATGTAGTTTGGTAGGAATGGAGTGCATGTCTAAGTTTGTCCGTCCCTCAGTGTGTACCGTATATTGCTTTAAAAATGTTTGCCATTAACCAATGAACATCCGAGTAATACAACGGATGCGGGTCTGAAGCCCGGGTCCCACCGCTCCGACTACTAACCGTCGATCTGACAAAACTAAGCAATTGTAGACAGTCGTGAAAAAGTATTAGACAGGGCAGATTCTCCTATCATTACGACGACACCCTGAGCGATGGAATAACGTAGACCTGGGTGGCAGTGAAGAATTACCTTATCCCACAAACTCCTGTTAGTTCAATTTCACGAGATGTCGACAATGCACAGACATAGAAATGTGCTGCAGTTCTGGCTGTTTTCATCTCATTTCATCAACATGGCGAGAACATAGCCGAAATAGACTTTTTAGTCCCTCGTAAACCTTCATAAGCCAAAATACATGAAGCATCATGGATATTTTGTGTGTTCGGAAATCCAAAAGTCCTTCATCAAAGTGGCGATACAGGATGCATTGTTCCAAAGTGCCCAGGATCTATGAAATTCGAAAATACCAATAATACCAATAAGAAAACTATACCATGTTGTTGCCAAGACGTTTGGGTGTACATGGTCGCATGTTAATACAAAGTAAACACCATTAATGAAAAACATTTTGTTTTGTCTTTTTTCTATAACTAATCCCAAGTTTCTTGCAAATTTCGGCTTTGGCTTGTTAAAGAAAGTTACTATTCGAGTGAGCTTTCGAAGTCGGATTGTTGCATTGTCCCTCTGCAAACATAATTACAAGCTCGTTCCCCGTTTTCTTGGGTTCAGAATGTTATACATGCTTGTTAGGCCTATGTAATTGTTGGTCAGGTTCCATGTCAAGCAGAGCCGTCATGTGACTCTATGTTACTTTCTCATTGGCTACATTACAATCGACTGTTTGTCTGGTGGCAGGAGAGGTAGCAACGACCAGACGAAAATCGATGGAATCGTAGTCGTAGGGCTGGCCGCACCGCCACGATTGTATTCGACGTCGAGTCTCGTTGCGTCGTTGGTTGTCGGGGAGGTTTGAACCAGGCTTGTGCCTTGACATAACCCAATGATTGACGTGAAGTTGCCTCTAAAACGTCTCATTTCAGCTGATTATTGGAACCCTAATAATCACTACCAAAGTGCCCCGTCAATCATTAAATCATACCAATTAGGTTCTCTGATTTGCACCTTGTGGTTCTATATAGCTCTGACCAATTCGTTCACTAGCGGATACTAGCAAAATAATGGCATGGCGTGTTAACAGTAATGATGGACAAAAATAGGAGAAAAAACAAGAGGTATCAATGAAAGGCAAACAACAGTCACTGTTTCTCATCGCAGCATAATTTTACGACCGTGTTTTGCAAATACGTGACATTTTATTAATATTTCCAAGAAATGTGTCACAAAACCGATTCTCTAAAATCATCCATTGATTTAATTTATAAGGGTCGTCATTCATGACGTGCTTTTCGGCAATAATAAGGTCCATTGTTCGTAAGGTTCGTTATGCATAAAATAATGCATAAGTATGAACAGGGGTCATTGGCCACAAGATTCGTTATAAATAAACAAAAGGAAGTTTTCATATTCACAACAACTGTGATAATCGTGAAAAGATTCGCTATTCATTATAGGCCAAAAGGTTCGATATTCATGATCGATAATAAAGTTCGATATCCGTAATAAAAACGGTTCGATATTCATAATCGAAAAATAAAGGGAAAAAAGGAAACTTGTAATCTGAATTTTAAAATTCAATGATAAATAAGTTAATTAGTTCATGAATATCATCTATCAATTGCCTCACAACGTCCTTCCTTATACTATTACAATTTACTCTTAAAAAGGCCTCTCAGTTTTAGCAACTTGTGAAAACCATAAAGTTTTGTTGATTGTACGCTTTGATTGACCAACAAAATAAAGAAAAGAGCAAATTTGTCATCTTAAGTGACGAAACGACATGAATGCAGTGTAAGGTCAACAACCAGATTGAGTATTAAAACATCGTTGGCCGTGTTAGCTAAAGATGGCATGTTGACTTTTTCAGAGTGTATGTCTTGTTCATAGAATTAGATTGACATGAACCACATCAAGCAACGATAACTGAATTAAAGGGATTTCTAAGGATGTCGAGTAATGGTCGAGTAATATTGTTCTTGAAAATGTATAGCCTAATGTTATGCAGGAAGACTGAAGTGCACTGCATTGCCTACTATGTATATCATACCAGCTAAATATTGCGCATCAAGGTTACCTGCAAATTTGTGTTCCTAACTTTGATTTAACTCAACGACATATTGCCCCTTAGGAATAAACCGACTGAAATCTCGATAGGTTATTTGATTTAGGTGGGAGAATTAGAACTAATTATAACACCAAGTAGGCTGTCTTCGTTTGGTGGCGTTTAGGATACGCTAAATATTATCATATTATTGGATTAACATTTTCCTGGTTTCACCAAAGAACAAATTCTCCGGATGTATACGGACATTGTATGTGGCAAATTATTATAGGGAAATATGCCGCTTAGGATGCACCAACAGAGCATACAAATAAAAAAGCTTTAATCATAGTTACTGTTACAAACACTTTTGAAGTAACAATCACTTTTGTAATAGGTTACCCCTTTTGTAATTGATTCGGCCACTGTTTTTAATAAAATCACCACTTTTGTTATACAATCGCTAACAGTTTTGATGTCACTGCTTTTGTAACGCTCACCGAAAACTTTTGTAATAGAAATCTCTTACAACCACTTTTGTAACCGTCAGTTGACCACTGTTGTAATCGCCTATCATGGTGAGGAGGGATACACCTTGTTACTCTGTATAGATCTTCGAACAATATGGTGAAAAAAGCAAATTTGGGGAAAGCATGAACAGTTGGCATAGACATACTTTAGACTATACGAACTAAATGTGGTTGCGAAATCGCAACCACTTCGCTTTGCGTTTTCAGTTGTCCTTATCAAATCTCGTTTTCGTTTCACAATTTTTTTTCGAAAAATGAGCTTAAACCTGTCACTGAAATTTACACATGGGGCTCTATTTTGGGTGACAAAGATATTGATGACGTCATTTTCAGCAAGAATTTGAAACGCTACCTATTTAACAAAACTGACTATGAGTAAACAGTGGCTGTACTGTAATTACATAGGTGGTTGACTGGCTATTACAATAACGGTTGAAAGATATTTCTATCACAAAAGTGGTCGGTAAATGTTACAAAACTGGTGACATCAAAACTTACAAAAGTGGGTTATTTTAGCGCAAAAGTGGTCAAACCAATTACAAAAGTGGTAACTAATTACAAAAGTGATTGTTACTATACAAACGTGGTTGTAACAAAACCTTCAGTCTCAACAATGAACGTCAGCAATAGCTTCACCGCCTCAAAATGTCATGCAAAAGACGAAAAACCGAAGATGCATCATTTGAAGTGTTGAAAGTTTGGGTTAGCAAATTATTCTTGAGTAAAAAATAACTGAATTTCTATCTGTGAGAAACCTGTTGCTTGAAAAAAGGGCCATCACCCTGCTTTATTTTGAACAATCTATCAAGTTGTGTCCACAAATATTGGTTTTAGAATGATGATTTTGCCTTTTGTTCTTACAGTTGAAAAAATCTATAAAAGTTACCGTAACATCATCTATTTGTACAAAACAAAAGACCAAACAATTACTTTAGCAGAACCGGTTCCTGTGGTAAATGTTGTCTAAAACCAACAGAGTGAAATTCACTCAAGAAGAGAGTGTGTACGTGTCCCATTTGTAGTGAGAGTGGATTTCACTCCAAATGGAGAGATATTTCATACACATGGAGTGAAATATCCATCTTTTTGGAATGAATTTTTACTCCAATTCCCTTAAAATTCACTCTTACTTCGAGTGGGTCATGTGCACACTCCTTATTGCGTGAATTTCACTCTTTCGTTTTTAAAGAGGGTGCAAACCTGCACGAATAACCACGTATAGCTTTGCGTAAGGGCTAAACAAAAAAAAAAGTGTATCAGTCTTATTTCTTCGCTCAGTAATTAGTGAATTAGTTGGTGGCTTAGATACCAGATTGGTGTCAAATTGAAGACAAGTATAAGAGATCAACGATAAAGGCTTTTTTCATCAAATAGCACACTTAAATAATTTTAAGTGTAATACTGTCATCTTTGAAAATATGTAAGTACTTGCCTTTAGATTTACATCTTTTCTAACTTTTGATGAGCTTTTGTCCAACTTCAAGTTCCTGGTTCACAGAAAGAAACCCCTTGCTTTTCTTGAGTACCAGCTGTACGAATTAAACTATTGCCTACTCTATCTCTATTTGCATAGACCTAATATTAACCAATCTTTTCCTCGAAAAATAAAATATACCCAACGTCAATCGACATATATATAAGCCTATATATAATTATACCTGAAAGATTAATTGCCGCTAACTTTCCCCATCTCGTTCCCTACTTTTTTCTGAATCCTGATTTTCCTTTCTTCTTTTTTTACTTCTGGTACTTGTTGCTTCAGTAATATTAACATGATATATTACTAAAACAGTAACTTTTTCAAACAAAATGAGAATGTGCTTAACCGCATGTTTTCCAAGAATATATATGCCCTGGCATATTTACAAAGAATTATGAGCTATAAATTGTTGAGTCTGATACATAAGACAAAAGCCATAAAAACAAAATACAGCGAAGTTCGGCAAACGGTATACTTGTACCAATTCATTTTATTAACATTTTATTAACTAGTGTAGACTTTACTCACTGAGTATTTGCTGATACGGTTAAAGCAACATGATGGTTTCTCGTCGATGTGAAAAATGCAATACAAACTCCGATCTTTAGGTACATTTGCTTAAAGACCCAGAGGAAGGAAAGTAGTAAAAGACATACCGGTATCTTAATGCTAGCGCTTATTTAGCGTGAATGCCACCCCCATCTTCTTCATTTAACTCTCACTGGACCCGACCAGAAAGACCAGAAGTTTAGAGTTTCACGAACTCGGGGCTCCTAAGGAGGAATGGAAGGATTCTTGCTGAGCTGTCGCTGTATGTGAAGGAAAGGTACTTAATCTTCAGCGACTGTTTCCAAAAAGGAGGGGGGGGGGGGGATATCCATCACCAGATGATGCAGTTAGAATGAGGGAAAAATAAAAAGTAGTAATACTCTTTGTTGATATTATCATTTACTGCCCACTGATTTCTCTGTATTGCATGCTATAATAACCGTGATCTACGACTTCTTCGGTCGAACGGATACCACACATCAGACTCGTAGTACTCGAGTCTGTACTCGTCCTCGGATACATTTTCCTGTACTCGTACTCGTACTCAAAGCTTTGAACTCGTGCTCGTACTCAGAGGATTTGAAAAACAAGTGCTCGTACTCATGACTTCGTACTCATACTGGCACGTGGGCCCTTATAAACTAGGATTCTGTACTCGTTCTCGTAAATGTACTCATGAGTACAAAATTTCAGCCCAGGATGTTAAACAGAAATTGTCATTATTTAATGCTTCATATCTTGATCATACAGACTGCACCAACAAAGGAAACTACTGCTAGAAGTGACAGCGCCGTAAGTAACAAAGGTTTATGAGGAACATGTCTTTGTACAAACTGAAGAAACTACTACAGTGTTGATCACTTAGGGGTATTAAATATTGTTTAAGAGTTTAGTTTTTTATCTTCATATGCATTTAAGGACTTGAGCCTCCATCTTAAAATGAAAACATCTTACCTTGGTTAATCTAGAACTGCGGTGTTTGAAACAACCTTGGATCACTAACTTAGAGCCTACAATCTTTCAAAACTTTATGGCTCAGCTGATGTTACATCAAGTTGTTAGCTAGTGTGCACTTACAGTAACTTGGGACTTGGGGCAAAGACTTGGGACTGGCTGACGTGTTTGCATTTGGAGAGCACGCCTTACTGTACATCTTAGCAACTGAAACTATATCAAATGAGTGACCAGTTTTGGAATAGCCTACTCGGAACAGTGCTCAAACCTTTAAAAGTGACAAACCCCAGTCAGAAACAAGCTAAATTCAAAGAAACTTAAGCTATATATTCAGTCTTCTTTACGAGATGGAATTACTCTTAAAGGAGCATAGGTTCGTGTGAAATACATCTTACATAACTTTTTGCACTTTCTTTCTCGAAATCCAGTAAAAGTATAGAATGAAACAGAGTTGTGGTAAAAACAATGATCTGGCAATGATAAGTTCTGCTAACAATTGCCCCAATAGAGAGAAAAAAACCGTCATTTTTTATTTTTCTTATGTTGACGGCCCGCAAGATAATATTCATGAGTATGTGTTTTATGCCTTCCCCCAGCTTAAACATGGAATTTTGTTTGGTTGAAGGTTACCAATGTTCACCTGGACTCTGCGAGTAGACATTGATGGAATTCAACCAAAAAATATTAAAACTAAAAATGTACTCAACAAATCTACTCGTACTCGAGTACATTTTCTGTACTCATATTCATGACGTTGGACCAGTACTCTTGCTCGTACTCAGAGGGTTTAAAAATCAGGTACTCGTACTCCGGGCCTTGATGCTCCTACTCAGGATTGTGTACTCGCACGACAAATCTGCTACACTTTGCACGACCAAGTTTGAAGTTTATCCAACCTACCATGGAGGAGGGGATACCATGGATGACACAACTTTTCACATTATTTTTGCCGATTTGACCTTTGTGACCTTTTGATTCAATGATTTTTCAATTTCCTGTATCGCGTTTGGTGCATGTATGACATTTTCATATTCTAGGATATTAACACATGAAGACAATGCTCAAATGTGTATTCTCTTGATCTTTGACCTTTGGAGCCAGCGGTCATGAAGCACTACCGTATATCACATACTTAGGTTCTTACATCGCAAGCCTGAAGCTAGTCCGACTTACTTTTTGAGGATATCGTGTCCCCCCAACACCCCCTCCCCGTTCTTCCCCCACCACCCCTCCCCATTTTTCCTTGTTGCTCACACCTACACACGCACTCTCACTCACATGCACTGATATTATCTAAGACACCCCCTTTCACTCGCTTACACCAATCGGTTGTGCGAGCCCATCTTTTCTAAGCCAGGAGGTACCCCCTGGTATAGTTTCATTTGAATACCACAAGGTGTGTAAGGTGAACTCATTTAAGTGTCATTTCCGGCTATCCAAACAGTTGAAGTACAATTTTCTCTCATCTTATTACTTCGGTATACTTTCACCCATTCAGATCCGAGACTATTTAGTGAACATCAGTCCTTGAATAATTGAGTTATTGGTTGCTTTAAACTTATCAAAGTCCATCCGTTACTTAGACTTTGGTTTCCCAACTGCTTTAATTTCTTCTTTTGTTTTGGTCAGTCTCTCCGTTTTTTCTTTTATTTTTATGCATGTTTGTCTATGTGTCATACGATAAATGGTAATGATTACATTGTATTAACGTGTAACAGCCGTATGCTGTCACCTTCGCGTGATGTGGTGTTTAAGATAAATCATCTTTTCCTTATTAATAATTAATCCAGGTTGTTTTAAACGTCTCCTGTTTTACATAAGATGAACGATTAGGATATCAATAATTGACGTTCTCTGTCTTACTTTGACTTTATTTTAAGACTCAAAATAAAAAAAAGGAATGAACGAGCGAACGAGTAAACGAGCATACGAAGCAAGAAAAAAATGATTCGTGTTTTACCAAGTTTTCTTTGAAAAAATCCTTTTCCCATGATTATTCCCTGTAACTTGTACATGGCACATGCGAAATTGAAAAATCAAACGAAATTTTGCTGTAATGACAAACGATTTCTCACAAAAAAGAAGGAAAAACAAAGAAAAGAGAAACAACATTTTGGTTTTCAAATTAATCAAACACTACACGTGTCACAAGAGCGATTCCTTATTATTAGTTAAAAATATGATTACTCGCTATTATTTTCAGGTTGGCGCAGTTGTTGATTTTGTTTTACGTTATAAGCTCTTCTTTATTTTGAGTAAAACCTATTACGATTTCATCGATCCATTATGGTGGGTGATTGCCTTTCATTGCTATTAGTAGTTCAAAGAATGGTGTAAAATTGTAAACAAACGCAAGAACAAATATGTTGCCAACACGGTTTGTGGTCTCAAGATATAGCAGCTCCGTGTCACGTTTGCTAACTTAAATGTAATCGTGGGATTTGAGGATTAATTGAAAGTTTGTTGTGCGCATATTCGTATGTAGACTTTGTTTAAATGTGTATGTGGTCATTGGCCATGTCAAAACATCCATTTAATATTCTAATTTTCTTTTACTACAAGCCTAGCCTAGATCAACTCCTGATTGATCTAATGAACATTGACTGATTGGATTAATTATATGCATGGATTAGTTAGTTGGTTAGTTTTATATATATATATATATATATATATATATATATATATATATATATATATATATATATATATATACAAAAGTCAAGTTCCACGTTTACTACAAGGTTAAAATAGAAAACAAGAAAGACTGCAGAAAATAGCATAACTGGTTGATTGAAGAAGTGCAAAATATACTAATTTATTCGGAATTTTCTGTTCCCCTGGGGAACCTTCTTCAGCAAAATTAAACAGTACATATATAGGCTACATGTTACATCTGCCATGTCTCTGTTTCCAAGGATTCGTGAAGGTTTTCAAAGACGAGGTTTCCCTAACTTGCTGTTAAATGTTCTTTACAGTCGCCAGCCTACAACATCCAGTAAATTCCATTCTTTCTTAGTTAATTTCGATGGAGGTGAAAGTCAGCTTCCGAAAATAGATTATTACATCGAATAATAGAACTCCTGCCCCCCCCCCCCCCCCTCTGGTTCTCCGTGTCAATATTAAACAAAAAATAAATGAAAATAAAAATAGATACAAAGATGAATATCACGGGGTTTTTTTTAATCTCTGTTATTGTTTTCTGATGTCTGCATATACATATATCTAGATAAGTTTTGTGTAAACCTATTTCCTAGCAACAACTGAATGTTGAGCCCTTCAGAGAAAGGGCGGTATTGAGACGATCATTGGCCCTGACAGAGGGAAACTGCCCTGGATTCCTCCTCGAATATCATAATTTTCTCTTTTTATATGTGAAATTTTGCAGGATAGATGTTTGTCATCGACATTTTCAACATATTTTAAACAATTCATATCTTTTAGAAGTAGTCGACATCGAGGGATGACCACGTAAGGTTTACAGTACATTGTTTATTTTCATCTCACTTGGTGACGGGAATTTTCACTCTAAAACGTAGTACCTCAAAGATCTGGATTCTGAAATGAAGAGACAATCACCTCTGGGTTCAACAATTAATTGACCTTAACGCAATTGGAATTCCCCGTTTTGGGGACGTGTACCGAGACTTTCTCCGAATTTGAGGTACGCGAGTGTGTGTGTGTGTATTTTGGCCAACTTTATCTCCCTTTACGATAAACCGATGTTTACTCAGTGAAGGCTATTTTAAGGATAGAACGTCATAATACATGAATACCTTTTTGTCGCTAACTTGTAATTAGGTTTGGATAGAAAGGTAAACAGACTACAATTCTCTGAAAGTACTGTCATAGGATACACAGCTATAGCTCTGTAAACTGAATGCTACAAAGAGATGTTACTACTACTCTACGTATGTGTTTATCTTTGGAATGTCAAATTAACTTGGTGAAATATTTGCATTGCAAATATGTCCCTTGTTATCACACAAACACACAAACCCCATATCAAGACAGTCACACTAATCTTTCAAGAGGGTAATTGAGTTTCCGATGCACAGGCTGGTTTACAGATATCATCACAAAATATCAACATTATATCATATTTAGCAGTTTCGGAGTGGTTGAAACAACAGGCACATGGTGACATGATCCATACGTAAATGTAATTCGAATGTTTCAGGAAAAGTGATAAATATTAACACGATTTAGCCGATTCCAACCACATTTAAGGTATACTCCCTCGGCGCTCACCATTCAAATATCAAACTAAGTAGTACGACTGCTATGTCCGTAGTATAACCTGCATGCACTTCGTACATAATACGTCTGCAAGCATGTACGTGGTATACCTGCATACATACTAGTCTCTTAGGTGTTTTGGTTAGCCCCCTTTTATCGGTATCTATTACTAGACTTCGTGAATTCATACAAGTGTGTTTTTCCCTGGAAAGAAAGAACCACACTTTGCCTTTAATATATCAATTATAGTCTGCTAAATGTGATCACTACAATGAGTCTCCCATTAGCACTGACGTATCGTCCTAACTATTCAAGTTTAACCCACTCCAATACATGATCTACCTCATCTATCGAACCACCGCCCAGTCCTAGGGATTCTAACCGAATACCAACCATTGATCAATCAGACCCCAACTATCTACCTAACCAAATAATTCAACACAACCAAAATTTATCCATCATCTACCAACTGGAGAATGCCATGCCCATCCATCCAACTGTACCCCAGCCATCCACCAAAACGTACCCCATTCATTCACCGTTGGCCTATACTTTACTAATATCCGAACTACTACTTTTATTTAGTTGCAGTCCTGTTTTGATTTAAATATGTTTTTATAAAACATGTACGACCTTACCGCCGACAAAATCACTACACACCAACGTATACAGGTGATGTCATCATTTCTAAATTACATCTTTCAAATACATTAACATTTACAATGACAGAGCAAAGGCAGGGGTTGAAACAGTAAACAGGTAAGTGGCCTTTTTTTCAACAGAGGAAAAAGAAAACTCAAGGCTGTTCAGGCTATTGCAACCAAGTGGCAATGCATTGTCTTTCAGTGATGTACAAGTAATAATAGGTGACCGTAGAGTACGAATCCATATTTGTCTCTGGTGTAATGATGCCAAACATTACACTCCTAACACTTGCTGATGACTAATTTCGCAAACTGATAAGTTTCTGTCTTCCTAAAAGGAATCAAGTCCACTTTCTAGTCCACTTAGTACAAAATGAGTCTTTAATTCTTTTCCCTTACTAAAAAATGGACTTCCGTTTGATGGATACCGTGTTTACAACGATTTTATACTGTTACTTCTGTTGACTTTGCCGACGATGTTTACAGGTGTTAATCACTTAAGATATTTCTTTTAAAGAAAAACATCATGTAATATTTTCATTCTCTCCTGTACTGTACAGTCTTTTGGCATCGAGATGAGATGGGGATGGTGGTGACTGTGAGAGGGCATCTGAGTTTTTACTTTTCTTCCTGTTCTTGTACCTTGGATCTGCCTTGTACAAGCGAAGCTTTTTCAGATTCTCCATTCTCTTTTTCGTTACTGTTATTTCATTATATCGACATTTGTTACTTATAACGTTGTTATAAGTAACACATTACAATCTATACTTGTTACTTCGTATGAAAAAGAGAATAATAAACGAACGAAGGGACCTGAAATCACCTTTGATCTTCACGAAAATAATAGATTACCTGTACTCTATATGGTACCCACACATACTAAATATGAGACCTGCTCAATCTTCTCAATCCTGAGATATCATGTTTACAAAGGTTCCGCAATGGTAGATGTTGACCTCAAATGAACTTAAAGGAAATTTTGTTCATAAATGGAAAACAAAAATATCTCTTACAAACACTTTCTGTCTTCTATCCTCTGCGAAGAACGGAAGAACGATTTTTCTTGTAATTAATGATAATTATATAATAAAACATAACAGCTGCATAAAATTTAAATAATATGTCTAACACACACTTTAGGTACCGGTGCTATTGGAACCCAGATCTTGCAATTCGTTCACACATTGTCTTGCTGTTATTGTCATTGTCCAATATCTTCTTGCACAAACAAATTATGGTACAGTATCGAAAATCAATACAAAAATTGTTTACAATTCAGTGTCTGATTAACTTGTGTTTGTATATTAATATAATGTTATCATGTGTGACTTCAACAAGGAAATCTAAAATAGAACGTCAAAAAAAAATACGTTGGACTTTATCCTCCAACTTTGCTAGTATAAGATCTATTTTAATGAAATAGTCATTTAAAAGGTCAGGTTTGATAAACTGTATTTTGAAAAGCAAATTTTATATCGGCTGAATTGAATGTACAATGTAATGATACATGGTTATGTACCGTAACTTGTTGTAACAATTTTCTGGTACGGAACAGGTAATGGTTATAGTGTGACCTCATGAAAGGTGGCGCATTTTCGTATAGCTTATATGATATGTTGTCTCGCTATTCCCTCTTCTTTGACATTAGCTTGTATTTCTTAAAATATAATAGATTAAGACAGTGTTACTCAAGGAGGAGGCATATTTTTATTTCATCCCATCCCACTAGAATTTTTTAGTGAAAAGTGATAAACATTAAGTCACAGGTGCCTTTAGGCCCTCTGTATTTCTAAGTTGGCCCCAGCTAAAATTCTGACCTGGCTACGAGCCTGCACCATGGATTCTCTTTTATTATTTCATCCCTATACATGTAATATACGGGATGATATATTGTAGTTTTAGGACGTTAGAATGTATTATGGTTCTCTCAGTTGCCATAGCAACAGTTACCAAGGTAAAATTATGTACAATTGATATATGAGACATGGGGGGTGTAACCTGGTAGGTACTTAAGTTGACCTGGACCCCCCCCCCCCCCCCGTTAGAAAAGGGTTCAAAATGAAAGAAGATGTGTGTGTCTGGGTGTGCCTGTGTGAGTGTGGGCAAAAGAAAATTTCAATTTCAAAAGTTTGCGTTCACAACTTCTCCTAGACCGCATCGCCGATGAGATTCAAAATTGGTAGATAGGTGACCAATGGGCTGTAGTTGTGTCTCCCGTCGAAATTTAAGATCAAAGGTCAGATTAGTGAAAGTCTTACTTTTGTGTATTGTTTTATTCAAAATGGCGACTAACATACGACCTCCAAATATGGTATACAAGTTTTATCTAAAAGCATGTTTGTATGTGTTTCGAGGTCAAGGGTCAAGTTCAGACGTCAAAGGTCATATTCGACACCAAAAAGTTTGGGTCCACATATGGACAACAATAGGTTTGAGATGCAACTCCATGGATTGCCATCTTGTACAGTAATTATGTTGCTTCTGTGAGTGAAAACAATGTATGCGGTAAAGTATATATTAGAAAGACTGCTGCGCTTAATGAAGCCCGGTAACTCGACTCGAATTTGTTGGACTCTGTCGTGACTTCGACTCGGATTCACAAGACTCGGTCTAAGTCTTGAACTCAAATTCATAGGACTTGATCTCAGTTTGAGATAATGTGGTCTTGACTTCATCACTGGATGAAGAAACACACGTGCAAACAAACCAACTATGAAGGTGAAATTAAATCATATGACATTGCAACATACTCAATGAAAGCTCCTTGTTGCGTTCCAAGAACCTGAAACTGACAGGAATGTCAGCAATTTTGTGTCTCCACTAGGAAGTTACACTCAGTTAATTTAATTCATCACATGGAAACGTTACACTGTATGTGATCATAGTATTAAATCAATGACGTCATAATTATTTTCCTTTTCTTTTGTTTCCACCAACGTTTTTTTCCCCGATATCACTACATCCTTTATCTGATAGTTTGATCCAATACGGAAATAACTTAAGTTAACAAAAAACTCAGCTTCACCTTTGTTTGAAACGTTTGAAAGCATCCTGTTCAAGATTCCTTTACACCTGGAAGACGTCCGAAATACGAGGAACTTTGCTAGTATTTTTTTTTTTTTCGCTATTGGTCAGAATAACCTTTGCTCCGCAAGTAGTGTTAGACGATACTGATTAAATAATTTCAATTGAATTAATGCAGTTAGTCAGTTGCGTTGGATGTTTGTCACCGGTGGCTTCCCAGTATATAGCTGATGTCAATGAACATACATGTAATTTATCAAAAGGCACTACTTGGGACGGGGTGTCTTCGGAGTGAAATTAACCTCTCCTCAAGTTGGGCAATCTGCGCACATCGAAGTCCACGGCATTGGACCATAATAACTAGTTTCAAGACATGGAGTGCAGTTACTAAGAAACAATTTATACTCTCTGCCGACTTACCCAACCCTACCTCCCCTCCTCGGACTCTGCTATTGTTTTGCTTAGTGGGTATTAATCTGTTTATGGTCCTAGGCTGCAACTGTGAGACGGGCTCACTAATGCAACCAGCTTCCACTTGTTCCTTAGAACAGGAACTGTGGGCCGCGGTAGTTTACAGCAGTGTAATCTGCCTGAGTGGGTGCGTTCACGCTTTCAGCTTGCCGTATAGAAATAAATGAACCAGAATGATTTCAAACTAACAAACTTACACACTGAACAGATATGGCCGAACATAACAGTGACGCAAAACAGTTCTGCCTTCAACATTTGCCATGTATAATGGTTTTGTTCGTTCGATATCTAAATCGATGGGGAAAACAAGAGTAAATGAAACCGTTTGATCTTTAGAGATAACTTGATAATATGCGGGCAAATTGTGATCCAACGTTTAGCTGCTTGCTAGTGTGATATCCTAAAATTTTCGTTAAATTTGTGTTACGCCGTTTCATGAGAACGACTTTTGCCATACATGGTTTAGGATTCACGTACCGTTCCATGACGTCATTTTTGTTTGTTGCTATGGGAATAACGTAAGTTGGTGTCATCTGCACACGTGCCTTGCCTTTTGTCGATGTTAGAGTACCTTTTTCTAGTCGATGTACTACCATACCGCCGCCTATATACATTCGCTTGTAGCGGGCAAGCATTAGCAGCACACAGTCGCATCGATATGTGTTAAAAAGTTAGACTGAGTTCTAGACCCTATCATGTTGGTTCTCACTGATACTTGGAATACTGCTCGACCCATGCGCGGCGCAATACCTGCGGGACGCAACCCCTGCGCTGCTCGACACCTGCGCTGCCCGACACCTGCGCAGTGCCCGACCGTTGCGCCAGAGGCTATATATGGTAGTTGTGATGTATGAGGCTGAGTCCGACAATTGTATTAGTTCTTCTTATGTGTGCGCACCCACTGCGCATACGGTTTATTTTGTCTGTAAGCCCAGCAACGTAAGTGAGATGCAGTTATAATATTTGTAAACGTACATGATCTGCTTTTGGTAAATTTCTGAGTTCGTCTGTATACCATCTCCCCCCTTCTCTCACACCTTCCTCCGTCCGAGCGTGTCCTCATCGACAGGCTTTGGCGGCGTTACAGTATTTAAAATTCTACTCAGTGACAGGAAGATGCATCAAAGACACTCGAAGTTGCAATATGCCTGACAGTGAGGAATGAGCTCTTTGTAACTCCGGCTAGTCAATGCGCAACTGTTTAAAACAATGGAAGAAGCAATTTGTTCTGTATTGAATAGGGTCAACATATAGTTTAAGCAGTTAAATGTACAATTTCTTTGATTTAGCACATTGCAGCAAAGTATGGCATTTTAGGCTGGGAATGGTAATTTGTACAAGTTCCTCTTCCACATCAAGAGCAAGTAAGGTTGATTGATCATATAAAATGCTTTCTTAATATGAAAGGTGAAGCAATCTTGAGGTTCATTCAATTAACAGATAGACTAACAACCAAGGTCTCCAAAAAGAGGAAAGCGGGAAGCAGTGTCTAATTTAGGATGTCTCTCTCTGTAGAGCATACTGTAAAGCCCCCCACTGTGTAGGCATGCAATGCGCCATTCTAGAATGCACTCTTCATGCTGGATGTGGTTGAGTTGATTTCAGAAATTGATTTTACATGTATGATTTAGTACAGTTAATCGTTTGGAAAATGTTCTACATGTGGAGGTTACGTGTCTCATTTTAGACAGGGCTTCATTAAACTGTTAATGCTTAAGTCAATTGAATCTTATAATCACCAATAAAAAAAATGTACATTGTAATTTTGAAGGTGAAAATGAAAATTGAGATAGGCAGTTGAACAGTATCTAGCATATAGAAGCAACATGAGCCCAAGTCAGACGCCAGGAAAATATCAATTTGTTGCATGTACATTGTGAAACACATTCAACTTTTTTCAGTTAAATGGCGTACTTTAATAGTGTTTACTTAGTTAAATGAATGTTATTGTAAATAGTATTATGAAAAAAAAATTGATTCCTCTTACCAACTAGAGTTGTTTCTGTTCTACTCAAATTTAGAGATGCTACATCAGTATTATATCCCTTAGTACTTTATATTCTGTTGTAATACGTTCATTGCTATGGTTGTTCCATTGTTGTTATCATTAAATGAAAATTCATCACAGCTCAATCTTTCACTTTTCATGTTGGCAGTTTGATTTCTTGACTTGTGATTTTTCAGTCAAGTTGGTTAATAAATGGAAAGTCCAATTCAGCTTGCACACTTTTGTCAAGTTTATCACTTGCTGCATTTTTTGCAATTTAAGCCTGTCTGTTATGTCCAAAGACTACATACGTCCCCTGAGCTTGACTTTTTCCAACTGAATTAAAGTAGTATGATGGTGGATTTCTTTAGTTTTGTGAGAAAGGGCCAGAAAAAATGTCCTCATAAAGAGACCCTGGGAAAGCCGGAACCCCAAACTTCTTTTAGATAACGCAACCAACAATAGTATTAGCCTAGCCAAAGTTAGAGGGCATCACTCCGTGACTTCACTAATAAGGCCCAGACCTTAGATTCAACAGTAGACCGTGCTAACGTTACTGTAGGTCCACTGTATGTTTAGAAAATTACTCCTAGGTCCTTCTAGGCCCTAACCGAACAATATTCAATTTTTTACAACCTAGGCCCCCACATGAAAGGACGGCATTAATTGAATGATAGTAGTAAACTATGATAAAGTTCGAATTCAAATTCAACTTCAAGCCCTATTCTTCCTAATCCATTTAGTTGATCTAACTTAGCCAGGCCTACCTGAGCTCCTAACGAAAAATTTTCTAACACTAAGTTAGAGAAAGCTCTGGCACTAACGTTACACATGTAGGCCTTGGCCTAAACTAGGCTACTTTCGAAGTCTATTCTTTGCGATGGATTGCAGGCTAATCGTCCTACGTTACAAGTTTTCTAGCCAACTGGTATTCCGATTTTTTAATTACATTGATTCTTCAAAGGTTTACATGTACCCTATTTATGCTACCCATACTTAAAACTAAACATCATCACTGACACCTTCCAAACCATAATCGAGAATCGCTTAAATAAACCTTCCACATTCTTACAATCCATCGTACCTTATATTTTCAACTTTTAACATGCACATATTCTTTCCCATTTTTATGTAGTCGTGTCATTCCTTTACAGTTACAAAATTCCAATTAACTACTGTCTTTTATTTTAACTGATTCTTTACATGCTTATAATCCTTTCCAATATTATAAGGTTTGGCTAGAAGTTGCAGAGAAAAACTCGGCTCCTTCTGAATGAAGATGTTTCAGAAAGTGAAATTGGAATTTCTCAACACAAACAATGGTTGCATAGAATGACATACTGTGTCACATTCATTTAAAAAAACATGTGAAAAGTCTTGTTATACCATTGCATTATGTGCTATAATAACGGTGACCTTTGACATTTAACCTATGATATGGTCTTCGGGTGAACATAACATCTCATACGGGGTCACTTGCAAACCAAGTTTGAACATCCATCGTATCGTACAGGAGAAGGTCATGGCACACTTTTCCACATTTCACTGATTACGGTAGTAATTTGACCTTGTGAGCTTTTGGTCTGATGAATATTTTATAAGTCGTATTGTCTCCTGCACTTACAATACATTTCCGAATCTCTATGCCGTTCACACCTGCAGATAATGCTCATAATGTGTTTTCGCTTTCCAGACCTTTGACCTTGATTTCTGACTTATGACGTCATCGGTCGGGCCCACAATATAACATATTCCCGGCACCTACACCAACTTTGAAGTTTATCCAAGTTACCGTCTATCAGGAAATCGTGAAACACTTTTTCAGACCATGTTTGCTAATTTGACATTTACCGCGTGACCTTTGACGTCATGTAATTTTCATAAAGAACTTCGTACCGTCTGCTTTACCTATATGATAGCTTCATAACTCTAGATCATTCACACATGGAGATAATGCTATTAAATGTGTTTCATTTTATTTCCATGACTTATGACTCTTGAACTTTGACATAGGACGTCATCAGTCGGCCGGAAACTGTGCATTTTACCTGCCAAACTTGAAATTCATCCGACTTAACGTCTAGGAGGAGATCGTGATACATTTTTTGGTACACATACACCCATTTACTATATATGAGGTATACAATAACCACGGGTACCCGCTAGTCTGTCGGTGGACAGGGGGTGATCCCTGGTAAGGCGCACTGATGGACCCACTGTGAGCGGAATACCATAAGTGGTGTAAGATGGATTACCACTTAAAAGGATGATAGGTAGTAACAACGCCACTGCCAACTTTCCCTCACTGATGTCACCCCCCTCCTTCCTATCCCTGTCCTGTGTCAGATAGTTTCCACCAAGCAAACATACTTCTGTCAATCAAATTTAAAAGAACTGATCTCAAAAAAGTAAACAAAATAGGTAAAAATGACGTATTAAAAAGCAAAACCATCTCTGAACCGGTTTTCTCCATTTCGAGCTCCCTTGGTAATATTACCCTCTAAATTTTCGCACTTTCAGAGGGCTCAGCTACCCTGTAGGGGTCTTAGAGGGGACATTGAATTAATAGTGATAAAGTTTGTGAGAATGTCGAATGGTGCAGTGCTTAGCACAAAAGTGAAGTTGCACATTCAACAGTTATGAAAACTGTCGATAGTCTTGAACTCTTGACTGTGACTGGTACTGGCTGTGTTCATATGAATAAGTACTAATGTGAAAAGTATCTGATCGTGAATTTTCAAAAATCAGATTGAATATTTAGTTACTCACTCATTAAATTTCATTTGTATGTGACACATGGGATTCTCTTTGTTGGACAATTTGTCATTAGTATTTGCATCTAATTAGTCCGTGGTATAGGAAGGAAACTGGCAGGTTTGTGGCCTCTGGAGAGAAATTTATATCAGAATTATGTGATTTCTATCCTCTACAATACACCAAATCACTTGATTTTCAGGTTGACCATGATACGGTATCTACTGGAGTCCAGCTCTGCACGTCCCTGCCCGCATGCCCTTTTGTAGAAGCCCTCTCAAAGAAAGGTTTGTAAAAAAATGCCATGTTGTACACAGGCTTCCTCTCATCTTCTTCTTAAAACTTAGAGGTCTACTTGTGGCTAGACTAGCCTGGTTGTCCCTTTCGTGAGGCATAGTAACTTGGGGGAAAAGGCATTTGCTTTCAGTGGCCCCATGTTATGTAGTTTTCTCCCTCTTAGCGTTAGAGAGTCTGTATCTTAAGTCGGTCACTGGTTAATTTTAAAATTTATTTAGCCTGACTTTTTCCTAAGGTGTTGTAAAGCGCAACTGGACATTTAATGATTTGCGTTATAAGTTTTTGTGATAATAATAATCATTATCACCCGGACTGTCAGGACTGACAAAGCAATAACGACTCGTAGAACTGACCTGGTAATCATAGAGAAAGAAACACGGGAATGATAATTGATATGGCAATATCCAACGACTCAAACATAGTCAAGAAGGAAAATGGAAAGAGACAAGTACAAAGACTCGCAACTAGAAATGCAGAGACTGTGGTATTCCTAATAGTCTAGTAATCGGTGCACTCGGAGCAAACACCAACAACCTAGAGAGACACCGATGACACATCCCCGGTAAACACGAAGTGCAACAACTCACAAAGACAACACTAGGCTGCTCACATCCTCCGAAAGATACTCAATCTCCCAGAGTCTGGGTATAGGCAATGGCGGCGCTACGGGGGGGGGGGGGCATGAGGGGGTATTTGCCCCCCCCCTTAGATTGTTTCCTTGCCCACAGTTTCCCCCCCCCCAGTTGCTCTCACCCTTCCCAATCAGATCTTGTACTCATCCAAAATTAATTTAATCACAAAACTATGTATTGGCATTGGACTGAATAAGAACAACTTCCGGGGAACCATGATTGATTAAATGCCTACTTTATGTTACACAGGCTGCTAGTTTTCATATCATGCCCGTAGCCACTTCAACTGTGGCTACGGGGAGAATTGAACTGTCAAAGAATAATGGTAAGTACTGCACATTTTTATAGAATAAAGTGACTGGAATGAAAGTGTATGTAGCCTATGTGTGTGTGTACTCGGTGGCACCGCGTAAATGTGAAATGGTACTCCCAAAGAAAAAAGTTGGGAACCTTGGAGTACGGTCGACCGAAAAAATAAATAATATAAAAATAAATAATACACCTCTCTTGGGACTTAATTTTCTACCCAGAGATATGCTAAAACCTCAGAGCTTCCGGGGGCTTCGCCCCCTGGACCCCCACCGGGACATTGCCCCTGGTGACCACCAGGGGCCCTAGGGCGGGCCCCTGGACCCCACCCGCACAGCCTCGCGCTTCGCGCTCGGTTTCGTGCTGCGCGCGAAAATCTTTGCCCCCCAACATTTTCCTCTGCCCTCAGTTTGCCCCCCAAGTCTGACATTCTGGCGCCGCCACTGGGTATAGGACTTCCAGATCATAGTCAAACACATACCAACATAGAAGTTGAGAAAGAAAAAAAATATAATAATAGTATGTGACTGTGAAAAATATATTCTGTTCACATGATCTTTCCTCTAAGTGAGTGACATCATAGATACTGCCATCAGCTCATAGTGCGTCATCTCGTAGAGAGTCTTCACCTCGTTTCGAAGTGTAGCGTTTGACTCTATTTCAGTTTTCCACATGTTGCATTTGTTACCACCAACGCTTACGCAACACACACGTATACCTACCACATTTGTGCTCAAATAATATGAATATGATGATCAGTCAAGTTTGTTCCCGCATCTCAACCATTGATTAACAGTGGTTGTACCACACAGTGCCCACATGAAGAGGGCTCTCACTCAGCATTGAGTCATTGTGCAAGCTAAATGGTTGCCGTTGCTTAGGGCTATTCGGCCATTGAAGCCTATTACATGCAGTTACCCCCTTTTACTTCACCAGTTCTTTATTTAAATTTTTCTAATCGTCTTTCCTCCCCTCTGCCGCCTGACTGCCATGCATAGTGAATGAGAATGTAGCTTACGAGACACCATTGTGCATGTAATATAGATAATCCGGCCCAATGGGGTCTAGCTGAATGGTAAGTTCCTAGAATTTAGGAAAAAAACAGGTCCATCACATAACCAGTAAACTTAAGTTCCAAGTGTAACTCTAGAACGTGACCTCTTTGGGGGCCAGTAGAGAAATACGTTTCGCCATGTGTTTCAAACCGTTAGCAAAAAAAAAAAAAAATCAATATGCCAGGATAAATATCAACATGTTACAGTTTAACATCAATATGCCAATACAAAATCAATATGTCAGAGAAGAATGTCAACATGTTACATTGAAATATTAGCATGTTACGAAGAGCTTTTATGTCTCGTATATAGAGAAATGCAGTAAAATTTCGTTATTATTATTATGTGAACATATCGTAGTGGACTGAGAGTGTTTTTTTCATTTGTTTCATAAATTTAAGAATGATAGTAACATGTTACAGTTCAATATCAATATGATATTGGCAATGGGCTTTACATTTTACTTTACTTTTTTGGGGGGAGGGTTGAATCTGGAAAGTCGTGATCTTACCTTTCTCCGATGACGTTTTGTATAGCATTCAAAGCTACAGAGTAACTAAACCATCAACGATGAAAACACAGGCTAATAATAATGACATAAGGCCTTTGGTGTAGGATCATGGGAAGGTGACAAAACGACGGCTCCAGGCAACTTTAGTCAATTCCGGAAGTTAAAAATAATGGGAAAATAGGAGATGTACCCTCAGGTTATTTTTGTTCCTAAAAATGTCGTAAATAGACGGTGCCTTCAACCATGCACCTGTTCCGCTTTATACCACCTCGGCCTACAGTTGGAAATTGGTAGCCTGTACCGAGAGGGAACATGTTGGAACGCCCATGCTGAGCGAAGAGTCGCCTTGTAATCCTCTCGGTATAACGACATCTGTTAAAAATCTCATCAGACAGAAAAAGGAAAGAGGAATTAAGACTTCGCCATAGAGGTGGTATTTCATTAGATATCAGTCCCCATGAAAGACAATTGCACGTTTTTTCGTTACCAATATTTCTGTATCGTGTGATTTGCAATGCTTGAACTCATAAAGGGTGCGGGGGGAGGTTAATGTTAGCGGAAGCGTAACTACGAGGAAAATTCACTTTATTTGTCCATGGAAAGGAAAGTATAAAACTAGAAAACTTGTACTTGCAATGCAAGTACTCATCGAAGCCACTGAATGTGGTGTTGTGTAGGTAACTGCCATTGGGGTTGGGAGTGGTATGCACATTGCCAATGTACAGGTAAGAGGACAATATCTATGCCAGAGGTGTGGGACATATTGTTATCCCCAAACACACAAAACGATGATAGTAAGGACCAGTCAGAATAGGTTGGTACATAAAAGGCTACAGTAACTGAGTAGGTTTGGAGAGAATGGGCTTAGGCCTCACAATACACCCTTGTACACACCAATTTACGAATTACAGTTACGTTACTTGGTAACGTTGTTAGGCAGAGCCTTTAGCTAGGCTATGTTAATATCGGTAAATTCCCCCGTGATAACACTAATACGTCTAGGCTACTACTACTAGCCGCCTGAAACTTGAAATGTATTTATGCCTCCAGAGATACCCCTTTGATCAAGAGTCTAGTTCAATGATCGTCGAATCTTTTCACCTTCAAAAACTGTGGAATTTGACGATGGATTCCAAAGTACCGTCGGTTTCGTTGGTTCGCAGCTGTTACAACGAGCAATATAACGTGAATGTACTGTATACTATACTGCGAACGGTACGCAGTGCAGACGTGCACACATGGCTATGGTCCTTGCACTGGCAAAGGCAAGAACGCTCAGTATTGTGTTACGTACTACATAAGTAAGGCAAAAGCCGTACGTCTTACCTACTATTTGGATGTTATGCTGCGTAACGTCTTGCAGCTCTGCTCATTGTACTGAAATGCTACTACAGTTCCCGGGAAGAATTCAAAAGCTGCATTCGCTACGCAGGACATTCGTGATATCATGCCTGCGGAACAGGTTCATTGTTCTTCGCTCTGTACTGAATTTACGAAAAACGCTACGTGTCCTATCATTGCAGGGTTGAAAAGTTGTATCCGTTCAGGAGGCGATTTGCAAAATTGGTAGAGCAATTCCTACAATCGAAGCTGTGGCTTCGATTAAAGAACCAGAACAAGGAGTAAATTAACAAGAAAATGTTAGCGGAAATCATTTTCGTGCGTTTATTTCTTAGATCAGTCTGCGCGTTTTGGAATAGCTCTAAGAAAAACGCCATTACCATTTGGATTATTCAACGTACGTTCCCATCCAAACGTGCAGCAACTCAACAACTAAACTAAATGTCTAGTGTATACACGGCAGTAAAAACATACTGAGTGAGGGTATAACCAAACCATGAAAAAAGACTGTTATTAGACATAATCGCTCAGGCCAAACATGGTTGCATAGGTGGAAATATTAAGTCAAGTTTGTGTCAAATTTGACCCTTGACCCCTGAAGTTGGTCTTTAACCTCGCAACACATATAAACATGACTTTTTAGATAAAATCACGTTACATGAAAATAACCAGTTTGGATTAAGAAATCAGCTAAAATAATGTTTTCACTAATTTGATCTCTGACCTTTTACCTAATTTTCACAGTTTGGCCTAAGGTGACCTCACATTACCTTTGAACTCTAAGAAAACAATATCGATAATCTACTCAATATGGACAACTCACATGCTAAACATGAGACTCCCCACAGTTACTCTTATTTGGATACAGTGTGTACAATTCTGGAGTTGGGTGTTTACAACCAAAGCGTCACACATACACACGCACACACACACACACACACACACACGACACCACCATCGCACAGATTCCTTTGGCCACGCAAGGAATGATAAAAAACTATGATGTTGGGCATTCCAATCGTGACACACCTTCGAAGTATATACCATATTAAGAATGCAGTCAGAGCTGGTGCATTGAGTTATGCATGTCCGTTTTGGGGGCTCAATCTTGACTGGACAGAGCCACATCATATATTACGAGTTTTTTCGTTTAAGTACTCGCTACAAAAGTCTAGATTTATTTGACCCCATAATGTTCTTAGAAACGTATTTAAGCTACACTTATTTATATGGAGTGGGGTGAGGCTTAAGGAAAATCGAAAAAAATGGGATCGGAAATGTTATCTCCCGTGATCTGAGAAGTGATCTCTGTCAAAAATTTCCTTGTGCGCGCATCCCCAACTGATAGTTTGTTTGTTTGTTTGTTTGTTTGTTTGTTTGTTTGTTTGTTTGTTTGTTTGTTTGTTTGTTTTTTTCAATTGAAGTACATAAATAAAATTTACACAAGATGAAGTGTACATAAAAAAATTAACGTATGTATCAAAGGGGAAAAAAAGGAACCAGATGAAGCTAAGAGCTTTTCTAGTCTGGTCCAATCCAAAATTAACGTTAAATATTACAAAACATAATGGAATAATGTACGCATATATACGCAAAAATGAATCGTAAGGGATTTTAGGCTCAAAATACACAAGATACAGATTAAGAAAGGTATAAAGAAAGTAGATGTTTTTTGAAGTACTGCTTAAACAAATTAATATTTGAGGAATTACGTAATTTTGTGTCAAGGGAATCCCAGAGGTGTACACCATAGCTTCTCACCTGAGAGTGGGCAAACATTGTTCTTGTGAAAGGTTGTACCAGATTATCTCTTCCCCTTGTAGGATAGTTATGATGAGTACTGTGTGAGTGGAAAAACGAGTTTAAATCATGGGGAAGTTGATTATTGTGATGTCTATATAGGAAGATACCTAACTGATATTTATAGTGATCCTTTAGAGTGAGAATATTGAGGTTATAAAAATACGGACGTGTATGGGTATAAAGTGGAATATTTGAGATATTAGTGACTCCACTGAGATAGTATGTGCAAATGATCTTTAGAATTTTTACCCGACGACCTTATGATATTTTAAAGGTGGACGCCGAACGAGCAAAGGTGATTTAGTAGGTGAAAATTTCCTAAATGAAAAACTCTCCAAATTATTACTTTTTGTCATAGACTGACGTTTTCCTCATAAAATGAGACATGCATTTCAAGGCTGGGCACTTAGAAGCAGCTTAGGACACTCAGGAAGAGCGGTTTCCGTTAATGTATCAACGATAATTTCCCTGTATTCATATTTCGTTTTCTCAAATGCTACGCTTATTCCCGCAAAGGACGTCTCCCAGACGCATTTTTTATTTTTTGGCGACTTCCGTACTGGACGTGACGAGAAGACGTCAAACTTAATCAAGAAGAGGAAGCAAAGGTCGTAACAACTTTCGTGGGTGAACGTGAGGGAACCGGGAAATCGTTCACGGCAACTCGTCAACGAGGAAAAGTAAAAGAAAGAACGATGGGGCAATCCACAGAGTTGCATATCTCATCGCCATTATGCATTGATTTTAATAAATACATAAATACAGGGTACTGTATACATCGATGGGGCGGATTTGTAATAATTTACTGCAACCCCAGAGCTCTACGAAGAACCACATGAAAACCTTAAATATTCGTCACACATTAACTGGTGGTAAGCAGCAGAACCGAACATAAGATGGTAATATTGATATCTCTAGGGTAGCATGTCTAGCCTAGTGCCACTACTTCGGCTCAAGTAAAGATAACAATTACTACCCAAAAAGTACCTGCGTACATTGTGCTACGTTATAATTACACAGTTATAACGTTGGGGTATTAGGTAAGGGTTAGGAGTTAGAGATAAGGGCAGAGTATTAAGAACAAACCTCCAAGGGTTATCTGCACGTTTCGTCTCCTACTTACCTTGTCCAGGACTCAGTTTTGCTAAAATTATTGTTTGACTTAAAAATAATGTTTTCATTATTGCCAGGAATGTTTAAACACCAAATTGCAAGCACTGTGGTTATTGTCAGAGATGTTAATGTTTACTTTCCATATTGGCCTGACCATTGAGATAAAATCATTTGACTTAAACATTCTATTCCACGGCCCAGTCACAAGGCTATTAGTGCTACATTACAAGGCTATTGGTGCTACCATTAGAGATCAGGGTTACATGGCCATGTAAATAAGTATACAATGAATCTATTTTCCTGGAAAAGTGGGCCTTTTCCCTAAAAATCAGCAAATTTCATGCAATTTAGCATCAGAGTGATACATCTAGAAGAATGTGTTTTCCATTAAGTGCTTACAAAATTAAAATGCTTACAGTTCTGAAGATGTGCTGAAAATCGAAAATTGGTCCAATTTTTCTGTTTCTGAAAAATTTGTTAAAATGTAAATTTTGGCCCCCGCCCCAAGTACTATGCTTGTTTTCTCAAAAATCAAAGGACTGAACTCAATTTTCCCATACTGTACAAGTTATCAGAGTAAGTCTTTACCAAGTTTTAGGTTACAGGTCTAATAGTTCTCAAGATATGCTGAAAATTTTTTTCTAAATAATCAGTAAATTCACTCAATTTGCTATAAAAGTGACATATCTTGATCATTTATGTTGAATATGTTCATAGATAAGTTCTTGCAAACTTTTGTGTATGCTCAAATAGCTCTCAAGTTATGATGGAAATCCAAATTTTGGAGCAAATCTGGGTTTTTTTAAAAAAAATAAAATTAGCAAATTTCACTAAATTTACTATTTCAGTAATATGACGTTGAACAACGTGTTCTCAGGTAAGTCCTGGCAATGTTTTAAGTTAATTGGTCTTAAAGTTTTCACGATATGTTGGAAATCCTAATTTTGGGACAAAATTGGTATTTGTTCCTAAAATATCAGCAAATTTCACTCTATTTTCTACAAATGTGATGTACCTTGAACATCATCATCAAATACATCTCAAGATATGCTGGAAATAACAATTTTGGGGCAAAATTTACTTTTTCCTAATAAAATCAGCAAATTTGACTCTATTTACCCATACAACCGATACATCTGGGACATTTTGACATCATGCACAACCTTACCAAGTTTAAACTTAATCGCTCACGTACTTTTTAAGTTATTCTGGAAAAACCATAATTTGGATGCGGGCGGACGCACACACACGTACACCCACGCACACACCCACACACACAGAGCTTTGTTTTCCATTCATTCCGAGAACCTCATTGTCCTTTCTTTTGTTTTTTCTTCCTCAACCCTAACCTTAACAATAGACAACAGACGTGGGTGTATACCCAGTCTAAAACCTAGCCACTGTCCAAGGGCTGAAAGGGTGAAGGTTCTATTGTCTCACTGAATGAAACAGAGCGTATGACTTGTTGAATTGGACTTTCCTTGTCACGCACCCAAAATAGCCACCGGGATTTCATCCAGGGAGCTCTAGTATGCAAGTCATTACAATGCCAACTCCAATATCAACCGTGGGGACAATTTAAGACAGTAAGTCTTATAAAATTCTTTAAATTACCCCAAAGATAGTTGTATGTTGCTGCTGTTATATTACTCCAACCTATACACAAAATTTACAAATGTACTTGTTTTCCAGTACATTTTTTCTGTACTTGTACCCGTACTCAAGGCGTCGGACTGGTACTCATGACTTTGGACCCTACTTAGAGGATTCCCTCGTGATCGTACTCATGGTTTTGTACTTGTACTCATACTCGGGACTTTGTACTTGTACTCTACAATTGATAATAATCGTGTATTATCCCTGGGATGATAAAGGGTTACCTGAGTGAAATCGGTCAATAAGAGTTAAGTTTTCTTACCAAGTATGTACGGTGGAGGGATAATTTGTGGGGCAACATTTGCAATGATGATCGTCAACACATCACAAAGCGCATACACATTTTTATCAACTTTTGGTATTTGCTGTGGTGAAATGTTTCACAATAAACAGGTACTAGAAAAATACTCCAAAGTACAGCGGTTGGATAGTGCAAAAATAAAGCAATGGGTTTTTTTTCTTCGTTATTCCGACCTTTCCTCCTTCCGAACTTTCAATCTCAAAATTTTGACTTTTAATCTCACAATTTTTACTTTTTAAAGTGACAATTTTGACTTTTAATCTCAAAATTTCGAATTTAAAGTCAATTTTTTTTCTTTGCTTGTCTTTATTCAGCCACCTTAAAAAAAAAACAGACAAAAGGGGGAGGGGGATCAAAAAAAAAATCAGAAAAACTGAAAAAGTCAGGGAATGAAAAAAAAATCAGAAAAACAAAAAAAAAACTCAGAAAAACAAAAAAAAAGTCAGGAAAACGAAAAAAGTCAGACAAACAGTCAGAAAAACGGAAATAACTGTTAGAATTTTTTTCCTATGGCCTTATCCAGTCGCCGCACCAAAGCTTCATTCAGGAATTCAATAGCAAACTGACACCATTTTCCGTTGAAATAAAGCAGTGGTATTGAGTAAGCCTATTATGAAATGATTATACCCTTCAAATATAATATCTGGATATTTGTTTTTACAGTCTGTTCTGCGCTTAACATTTACAGTTATTATTTACAGGAAAAGTTTGATCCTTGACCTGTGCATCCTTCGGTTTGATGGGACTACATTACATAGGCTATATAAGCAACTGCATCCACTGATTTGAAATAAATTGGACCTGACCGTTTAGTAGAAGATCGTGACAGTTTATTTTCACAAACATTACTATCGCTTTCACCTTTAAACCAATAGTCCGGCCGCTAGCAAAAATTTAATTCACATCTCGATAACGTGAATGGAAAGGGTGGTGTGGGAACGTAGGAATGGACATTCTTAAGTTCTGAAAATGATGCGTCCGGGGAGGGGGAGGGTTGAATGATACCCAAAATATGTTTTGAAGTACAACTTTGAGTACATCCAGGAAAGTAGCACAGTCTGGTCAATCTCATGCCCCTGATTACAGATCTGATGTTCCTAAGTGTATAAAATAAGAACGCCCTCAGTGGCGTAATTTCACATTCACATATTGAGAACATCGATGAAACTTTGCATGTACATTCCCTGCATGCCCCTGATAATAGATCGGCTTTTCTTAAGTATTGAATTTGGTGCAAAAGGCAGGTAAGGACACTCGAACGAGGTTTTTGGTTTTGGCACAATTAAAACACATATTGATGGGACGTCACAGGTACATTAATTCATGCCCCCGATAAAAAACCAACATTCCTTAAATCTTCAAAAGGCACTAAAGGACACCCGAAAAAAATGGCGCTGTTTTTTTGTTGTCGTTGTTGTTTTTTCTTTTTTGGGGGGGGGGGGTTTGCACTCTTTAAACACATATTGAGTACGTTGATAAAACTTCAAAAATACATTCCTTACATGCCCCTGATAATAGATCAGCAATTCTTAAGTGTTCAAATTGGTGCAAAGGGCCCTTAGAGGGCGCTGTTCTTGGCACATTTCTAAGATAATCCATTTGGTAGATACCAAACTCCTATACCTATAGTGTAGGGGCACTTGTCCGGAATTGAAGCTCGTTTAGTGTACCCACCAGGATCGGACTTTCAGTCGTTTCCTTAATGTGACTGGATGTACTTACTGTCCCACGACAACTCGACGACGCATCCGAGAAGCCAATAAGTGTCATAAATCACTCTTATCTACGACGGAAAGCAATACTGCACTGCTTTGCTGAGCATCGTAACATATTTTCATGAACTGTTATTTGTATGTTATATGGAACCATCTTAAAAAGTTGTACAAAGCAGGAGAGTTTCCATGTGATAGCATTGAAGTGCATACTTGCTTTGCGCAATGCAACATTACAGCATTAGGTTACGCATGTAAACAGTGTGATGTAAGTGAGCTTATCTGCAGCGCACAGAGCAGTGTGTATTAGTATATAGTGCATAGATTAGCCTAGGCTATATTAAAAATGGTTTTTATTGGGAGTATAGCATGTATACCGCAGATCTGTACATTACTAACCCCAAACTTCGTGCACTACACCGTTTGATATACTTGCTGGCACTAAACAATGCTTCTAGCTGCTACAACCACATTGATCTGTAGGGATTTAGATCCCTTGTTTCAAAACAATAATTTCCCAGCCATTTTTAGATCACTTGTTCAGTTTTTGATGCTCTCCAGTGTCCACTCTAACGTTAGCCTGGTCCCCCACCCCTTAATTAGGCTTAACTATTAGAGTCAAGAAGAGTAAGAATATTGGTCTAGTGTTCTTCCTGCTAACTGCCAGGTATGGGGCATAGGGCTAGTCACATACTAGTGAAGTACTACCTGCAGGACAAAAATTTACTAAATAAAAACCTGACTTGTGTGGTGTGCTAGCCTATGTTAGATCAGAAACATTTATAGCCCTGGTCTTTTTGATTTTGTGATTATTTGTCCAATTTACTTTTCAGAAGCAGTAGTTGGGACTGGTCACTGCTCGCCTTGTGACAGACAGTGTGACAGAACTGTTTCCAGAAGAAGATGTTCAGAAAGACTTAATGAGAAATAGAGGCTTCCTTTTTAAGCAGACTCAGAATGACAAGATTCAGCTGAAAGGATACAATGATTTGAAATAAAGGGGGGGGGGTGGGGAAGTTATGATAAATGTTCTTTGGAAGGACCTATCTGAAAAATACTGAGACATGATTATATTTTCCAGAGCCTGAATTACTAGGTTTGGGTATTATATTGTACGCTACTAACTGAGATCGAACTATTGTGGAAATGTTTACATTGAGGACATTTGAGGTGTAGTGACATTTGACCTGCTGCTGGCTTCAGAACTTTTCAGAGAAAGTATTACAGGTATCATGATATTGACAATGTTGAACACAAATGAGTCATCTCTTGTTCAAACCAGGAATGATCAAGTGGTGACTGCATTGAATAAATGTCTTTATTAGCTCAATTATATGTTGTTTCATTTAGTGATTAACATTTGTGTAACAACTTACAAATTATTGTACACAGATTTATTTATTTAAAGTCGAGATACTGTTGGCTAGAAAAGTAGCCTAAGTAGACTGAATACAGAGCTCTGTGTGCCAATTTGAGAAGACATGCTAGAAATAAACTATTGCCTAATGTGAATTTGCTTAATTTTAGAGTTTGTTTGCAAGCTGTTCTTTTTCAGTCCAATGCCAATACATAGTTTTGTGATTAAATTAATTTTGGATGAGTACAAGATCTGATTGGGAAGGGTGAGAGCAACTGGGGGGCAAGGAAACAATCTGGAGGGGCAAATTCCCCCTCATGCCCCCCCCCCCCCCCCGTAGCGCCGCCACTGCCTACCAGTCATGGGTACCGATTTGATACTGAAAGTGGGGGAAAAGGGGGACATCTGACCTAATTTGTTTTCCTTAAAGTGGCGTAAGCCATGACGTAAGTTGGTGGAACGAAAAACCATAAGGGGGAGGAGGAGTGCTGGAAGTGCTTTGTGAGCGGATCGCCACAATTTGTTGTAGCGGATTGAAAAAGAAAAATAATTTTGTGCTTTGCGTCCCCCCCCCCCCCCCCCACTCCAGATGGCAGAAAACGGCACTCCTCGTGTGTTCTAAGCTGTATGTATCAAGCCTTAAAATAGGGATCTTACGTCTGCAATTTCGCAATCATGTAGAAATTCCGTCTATGAAAAAATACATCAGATTGTTAGAGATATTACTTCATGTAAAGAGTCATATAATTGAATTATGCATCCGCTTTTATTTTTTGAGCACTTGGTAAGTATTGCAGCCGAACATACTCCCCCCTCCCAGCAGTGTTGGAAATCCTCGCTTTATTTCCCACGAACATCTGGGCATCCTCTGGTTTCACGCTACCGTTTGTGTATCCTATAACCAGCACGCGAAGAGAGCGAGTAAATCTATGTGGTGTCAGAGGTTTGCCTTATGGGGCCAGGTCAGCTGTGGAACTTCATATAAGGGGAAGATTTGCATTTCCTTGTATAAATATTATATCGAAATAGTAAAACAGATGCAGTTGCAGTGGTACAATAAGACTAACCCTCAGAAGTTTTTCCTCTATTTGCATTCGTCAAATATTTTATATTGCATATACATATTAGTTATATCCACAGTTCGAAGTCGCAAACCTTCTCGAAGGATTAGCTGAGCGAGTTCTTGGAACTCTGTTCTTCGATGGTCAGGAAAAGAAAGTTTCCGCAGAGTTTGGAGAGAAAAGCTGTCACGCCCATCTAAAAGGCAATTTGAGAGATTCCTCGAAAAGGAAGCTAGAGCCAAGGCTCACCTGAACCACATTTCTGAATCCGCCGAGCCCAACCGTCTCCTAGCAACGGAAATACCAGGAAGAAAGAGAAAAAAGTCTCCAGACGTCAAAAGGCATTCACAAGACATAAAAATCACCATCAAAATCTTTTCAGGGCCACCAAATGGTCAAGAAAGAGCAGTTCATTATCCCCTGTTTTAAACATGCATAGTTCTGTTCTTCCTCTTTTACCATATCTAAAAATAATAATAATAGATCCAAAAAGAAAGTTTGTCCGTTCTTTTGAAACTGATAAAACATCAGTAAATGTCACCATCTACAATGGACATGAGGTTACACACTAGAGACATTCAAAGTTAGTGCTCAACATCTCTGACAGAAATCAGTCTGATACTGAGAGGTTATTGCACTGGGTGAGGAGCAGATGTGTATTGCCGTATAGCAATCCGTTTTACCTTTTATTCATGAATTCAAGATATCTTCAAGTACGTAACGATATCTACATTGTTTTTTTCAATTATATTTTAATTCATTGCATTTGAAGATATTCAGAATTCCCTACAGAGCGCCCAGTGCATTTTTTTTTCAAAGAATTAAGATTATTTTCAATTTACGACTTATTAAAGAACCAGCTTGGCATTTTTGTCTTTTAATCTCGTCATGACCTCCTTCCTTCACCTTTTGATCACATCTGTACCTACAACTCCAAGTAACACAACTACAGTACAAGATCGAGAATATTTTAAAATAAGCCACATACAAGAACTAGTCTTGCCCACTCTCAACTAAAAAGCACAGGTGTACAATTCTGGAATTCACTAAGTCACAAGGTTAAATCGTCCCCAAGTATTTACATATTCAGGAAAAAACTACAAATATTCCAACAATTCAATTCATCAATTCAATGTGATTTGCACTTCTGTAATATTTTGTTTATGATTTGTTATTTTTACGTGTCATTCTTCACTTTTCTTTTTTCTTCTTTATTTTGCTTATTTTGTATCTTTTTTCTTTTTATTTTGTATCTTCAGAAAGGGATCAGACTGGAAAAGTGTTGTTTTTTCTGGTTCCTCTGTTTTCAATTTACTGTTTTATATTCTGCTGTTTAATTTTCCTTACTTGTAATATAATATGTTCTTACTTGTAATATAATATGTTCTTACTTTTAATATAATATGTTCCTCATTTAATGGCATATTGCGTTGGATATTCAGACATAAAAGTCGATCGCTGGGGCCTCTCCAATAAATGACGTGCACACACTCCCATGGTATTGCTAACTATCAATTTCTGTGGAACGATAGAAAAAGTTCTAGATTATGTAAACAAATTATCACATCGGCTCTTTGTGACAGCAGAATTTAGTGTGTGTTTTAATTGGGATTGGGCAATAATTTAAAGTCTACAATTTAATATTTCTGTGAAATATGAAAAAAAAAACAGGTGCCCTCTAAAGTGCATTTCGCACTTATCTGAACACTAAAGTAATGCTGGTCTTTTGCTGATGCTGATCATGGACGCACAAGCAATTTATCTGTGAAGCTTCATCGACTTACGCAATACGTGCTTTCGATGTACAAAAAAAAAAACAGCACCCCCTTTCTGGAGCCCAAAAGTACCTTTAAAACCAATTGGAACACAATCTATTAAAAGGATCATGCAAGGAATGTACCTGGGAAGTTTCAGTAACTTACTCAATATGGTTTTGCATGTGCCAAAAAACAGAGCCTTCTTTTTGTGATCTTAAGTGCATTTTACACCAATTGAACACTTACGAATTGCTGATTTTTTTATCAGGGGCTTGCAAAAAATGTACCTACAAAGTTTCACAGACTTACTCAATATGTGCTTTAAATGTGCCCAAAAAACGCCCTCTTTCGAAAGTCTTTAAATACCTTTTGCACAAAATTCAACACTTAAAGAGTTGCTGATCTATTATCTGGGGCATGCAGAGAATGTACATGCAAAGTTTCATCGATATACTCAATGCATAATTTAAATATGGAAATAACGCTATTCAGGGCGTTGTTAAATGCCCATTACACCGTTTTGTGCACCTAAGAACGTCAGATCTGTAAAAAGTAGCATGAAGTTGACAAGACTGCACTATTTTCATGGATGAACTCAAATATGTCATTTAAACGTATTTTTTTTTTTGGGGGGGGAGGAGGGTCATTCAACCCTCCCCCACCCCAGACTCTTCATTTTCAGAACTTAAGAATGTCCATTCCTATGTTCCCACACCACACCCTTTCCATTCACGCAAACAAACATTTTGTACTGGAGATGTGAATTAAATTTTTGCTAGCGCCCGGACTAGAATGAGGACTTTTCGAAACTCCTCTGTTTAAATTATGTCACGTAGTTATTTTGAAATCTTTTGGACATGAATCAGAATTTCTAAAAAAATGCATTTTCATTTTACCTTCCACCCTTTTAGCATCATGGGTTGGGCACTACGACCCTCAGACCCACGACTTTCAACTGAATATCACAAGGAGTGTGAGATGGGGGTATTGTTTAAGTATTATTTCTTCCAAAACAGTGGAATAAAACATCTCTTCTTTTTATGGATATGGTTAGATGATCTAACAGGAAGGGTTCGGTAGGAGAGTTGGAGAGAGAGTTGATGAACAAGTGACGTATCCCCCCCCCCCCGTGGCAATTTTCGAGGCGCCAGCCCCTCGTTTTTTCGAGTCGCAATGGTGTCCCCCGCCTCGTTTTTCGAGGCGCCCTTCGGTCACTCCCGCCTCGTTTAATTGTTGGTAGACAGGACCACCCAACTTGATTGGATTGAGGAGGCGAAATATTTTTTTTTAATTTTTTATTTATTTTTTTATAATAATTTTATAATTTTTTTTAAATTGTCCCGAGCATGCGCACTTTTGGGAATCGCCGTGATACGTGTTGCTATGGATAGAAACAATGACGCCGGCAATGTTAAGTTGCAACAAATTGAAAGTGTACTTACTAATCGAGAATAGTGAAAGAGGTGAAGAAAGTCTGGCGCTAGGGTAAAGTGAGTTCTCCAAACACGCCCATCACCGTAAGCACCAACCGATTAAAATAGTCGAGCGCCGCTAAACCCGAGCTTGGACGGAAGGAGTACTCTGTCTCCTACGGTGAGGGCCCTGGCTGGGAGAGATGCTACCTTAAGCCCTGAGTTTGCTGGCTCTGTGTACACAACTTACTTGAAAGCGTACGCAAGCAACTTTGTCAACAAGCCACCTCAAGTAGTAATTAGCATAAATTGTGACGTCACGCCGACATGTTAGTTACCAGAACACTTCTGTATTCCTTTTGTATTTCTTTATTTTTGAAAATTAACATTTTACAATTTACGTTTTTAACAGTGTTTACATTTAAATAAGATTTGCTTTTGTTTACCAATACACCATTCTTTCAAATTTTACCGAGACCAGAGAGTTGCTACGACGAATTTTATACGCCGGAGGAAAGAGTGGCCCACCGGTCACGGACGGTATTTGCTGCCACACTGGCATATTTGTTTATACACAGATTTGAGGACCGTGAATGGACACATACTGACTTACCTTTAAGGAACTCCTCCTCTCCTTTCAATTACCTTTTCTATCCATGTCTCCCGCTCTTGTACAACCTAACCCTTCAACATAACTCTCTCCCGCTCTCTTCCTACTTTGTACACATGAGTGTCAATAAACGTCGTGTGACCAAAACAAGGGAAGGCAGACTATATATGGTGCATTGTGAAACGTCCGATAACAAACTCGAACAAATGTTCTCATTTTCTCATTTGCTACCTTTCCCTCTCATTCACTCTCATTTTGTTCTCATTTTATCATTCTTTTGGTTACATTTTCCCTTCATTTGCTATAATTTTCTTCTCATGATGCTTATTTTTCTCGTTTGCTTTCATTCGGTTCTCATTTTCGCGCATTTATTCATATTTGTAATATTTCTCTCATTCTCCACTATACACGTTCTCTTCTCATCCTCCTCCACTCATTCCTTCTCTCCTCTTGACCCCCCCCCCCCCCCTCTCTCCTCGTGTCATCATTCGCATAACGCTTCATCCATGTGTATATAACAAGATGTTTTATTTTACGAATCTCATTCTGCTCTTTGTCTGAGAGAGAACGGACCATATTCCTATCATGGCATTTCGTTGTGGGGTTTGTAAAAAGGCTTTTTCCACTAATTTCAACCGTCGACGACACGAATCCACGATACATAGCTCGGATAGGCTTGTCACTGACAGCGAAGAAGGAGGTATGGAGAGTGAAAGTGACGTCTGATTCCCCTCAGACAGAGTACTCCTTCCGTCCAAGCTCGGGTTTAGCGGCGCTCGACTATTTTAATCGGTTGGTGCTTACGGTGATGGGCGTGTTTGGGGAACTCACGTTACCCTAGCGCCAGACTTTCTTCACCTCTTTCACTATTCTCGAGTAGTAAGTACATTTTCAATTTATTCCAACTTAACATTGCGTCATTGTTTCTATCCATAGCAACACGTATCACGGCGATTCCCAAAAGTGCGCATGCTCGGAACAATTTTAAAAAAATAATTAAAAAAATATTATAAAAAATAAATAAATAAATTTAAAAAATGTTGCGCCTCCTCAATCCAATCAAGTTGGGTGGTCCTGTCTACCAAAAATAAAACGAGGCGGGAGTGACCCAAGGGCGTCTCGAAAATCGAGGCGGGGGGGGGGGGTGCACTTCCCCCACTACTAAGTGAAAATACTATGTAACTGCTACTTGAATTAATTGGATATATGTATGACGGTTTAGTTCTTTCTAGTCAATCAGGACAGAGTTTGTTCCTGCTGTGGGATTTGAAGTGAGGGAGTATATAATTGTAATCCTCATGACTGTTTGCCTGTGGCTTAATAGTGCTATAGACACACTGGATAAATCGGCTGTTAAGTCATTAATTCATGACAATAACTTATACGTGCAGAGGACTACATGATCATCCTAGTATAATGCCATTCCAAGTGTGATGTCGAGGAATGATTGACCGAACGTCAAAGTGTTCTTATAATCTATCGACGACAACGTGATGACAGAAGGGATGCTGAACAGTTGAAGTTTTAAAAGTGAGTTTCGTCAAGTTATGAAAAGGTTTAAAATATGATGCAAAGCTGGGTTAATACCTGAAAACAGACGACTTCTTTCAGTTGTCATTGTAGGGGGCTGTCAGGGCCAACAAAAATAACAGCTACTGGACCAATGCACTGTTCTTAGCATACGGTGTGCTCAACAAAACATAAAATGACAACAACAAAAAAAAAACATCCTAGCAGTCGGCTTCAGTAGTTGCTTGCATCATCCGTTACTGTAAATGGTGAAGACACCGGTTTGGAGGAACCACTGATGATGTCACAGGCCGGACATCACGTGGACATTTATCATCGTTTACGTTATGCACTTTAAAGCTGCTTCATGTGTTCTGTCTATAAATTGGCAAATTTTGCCCGTCAAAATTTGCAGACCCTTAATTCTTTTCTTTTCAAAATAATGATATCCCTTCCACGTACTGAAATTCATGTTTAAAAGGCAAATACTCAAGTAAGGTATAATTTAGATTCCAAGACACCCTGTGGTCTAATGGAGAGTAAACACTGCTAAAAATATCTGGAAGTTAAAGTACAAATTTCAAGTTCATTATCTGCTTTTTATATTAAATGTAGACATGCCAGTGTGCTTTTATTATTGCTAACCGTCATTTTTTCAAGTTCGAATTTTTTTATTTTGCATAATGATTCGGTTATTTTAAAGAATGGACAGTTTATGAAACAAACTGCACTGTCAATTTTGTCTTTCAATAGACATTTCTGTCAAATTCCATGTTATTTTTCTTAATAGTAGTTGTAACATTGTAGCATATACCATACATATACACATACAACACATCCTATCATAACATCAGTGTTGTATCGAGACTGGCATATCCGAGACCAAGAACGAGAACAGAGACAAAAATTCAAGACCAAGTCCGGAAACAACAAGTACCGAGACCAAGCTTGAGACCGAATGTACATAAAGCACACATGGGCGTCAATCCATGATCACGGGTGAGAGAGGAAAGAATTTACTTTGACATTATTGTAACAGTGGCCCGGATTATTTCACAAGGACATTTTTTTAATACTTGCCAGATTGCTCATGGTATTTCACACAAAGGCCTTATTTCAACATAGCAGATCTCACGCAAGGAGGGGCCCCTGACGAAGTCTACTGATTGGAGGACACACATGTTGACATGCTTGTATGATAAGACTATGAATGAATTTTGTTTTTATTTACAAAGCCTCCCAGATGGCCAGAAACGTCACTTCCCGGGTCTCCTGTAAACGTCCTACAAGCAGCATATACCGTATCCAAATGTTTATGTTTCTTATCTTTTTGAAAAATGAAGAAAATGTCACGGACAGCCCAAATTAAGACGTTTGTGGCCAAATGTGTGGGGATATTTACCTGTAATTGAAACAAATGAAGACCTAATATTACACTGTGGAGCTTGAACCAGGAGGAAATTTAAATGTGTCTAAGCAGATCAGTGGGGATGGGGTAGATTCCTCTTTCACCCACCTCTCTATGAGTAGAGAAATGTCCCCCTGTCTCAAACCAATTGACAACCATGAATGCACATTAAACTGAAACAAAATGTCCAATCTTGTGAATAATATTTTTTACTTGACTTTATTCTTCTATGTTCTGAGAAATTATTTTCAAACTAAATGAACTGTTTATCTAAAGAAAATAAAAAAGAAGAACACACCAAAGTTTTGCTAGTCTCGAAGTTTCTGAGGAATTTTCGAGACCACAACGTGCCGAGACCAATACTGAGACCATAAAAACATAACATACTTACACATCATTAGTTGATGTTGCTAGTTTTTGTCTGTATTTTGCTTCTTCATTACATAAGTCTGTGATGCGCATGGCAGTCGAGAGAACTCGCGGGGGGGGGGGGGGGGGGGCGGCTCTCGGCTGTGGTTTTGCCTGACCCCTTTTTAACTTAAAGTGATTGCGTGGGTAGGCAAAAAGTAAAAACATTGAAACTTGAAATTTTATCTCCAAAAGTTTGGTAAGGCTTTTAATTACACCATTCAGAAAATCTTTGAAAATAAATAGGTTTCAGTTGGTTGATTTTGCAAAATGATTTCAAATTCTTCTAACATAACGACAAACAGTGTAGAATAGGATAATGTAGTGGTTGACAGTGTTCATTCAAATCAACGGTGTACTTCTTTGTGCAAGCCAATGGGAAGTTATACTAGTATTGAATATTCAGTTAACAACTCAGGATTACTGACGCAAGGTTGTGTTCAGTTCGTAGGTTATTTGTAAATACAGTGTTTCCTTTCATCAAATACTACAATTCCCTATACCTACCAATACAAGGAGCGACGACTTGCGTAGTATGCTTTTGATACACTAGTGAGACCTGTACTGTTGCATATTCATTATATAGGCGGTTATAGTAAGAACCGTTAATTTTCAAATATGATCTCTGTTTTTTTCTTCTGTTTTTATACAAATCCCGTTGCTTTTCGAAGTAGTTACTGTAATTTTCCTTCATTGAAAGATTTAGTCCGTTCATGTACAACCTCGCGTGTACATTTAAAAATAAAGAAAAAGTTAAGATCAAACATAATCTTATCTTTTTAGTTTTTCAGTACACAAGCAATCACTTTAACTGTCCAACTTCCCGAAGGTGTGAGACACAACAGCGTAATATCTGTCCGATTTAATTACTGACGTAGCTTACTTTTTGGAAGGGGTGTCGTCATTCCATCCTTTCCCCGGCCAGTATGCGACCAAGTCTGAGCCCATTTGTGTTCACGATGAATTTATTAATTACATATTTACAATAGCTAAAAAAATGTTTACAACTGATATATTGGTATATTTTGCAGCATTTATTTTGAAATTATTTCAAAATTGACAGTTATATTATTTCCATTGACTGTGAGTCTGTATTTAGTGTACCGTACTGACCGAGCGACTTTAAATGAATCAACGCCGTTGAAATATATATTTCTTGTTTTACTTGACGTATATGACTGCCGCAACTAAATTTGTTTGTTCTTTAATGTGTACGAAAAGTAAACAAATCTTCAAGTCACAAACTACCATCAAAGGAAAAAGGTCTATATTATACTATTTTACTTAATATTCCAGTGACACTTATAACTGAAAAAAATATATGATAGGCCTATGTGATATATTAGTTTCTAGTTAAAAACTGTTTGCAGTTCGTCTGTCAAGATAACAGGATTGAAAGCATTTCTTAATTTACAAAAAAAAAAAGTTTTCATGACTTTTATAAATTTCTGTGTACAAATATGTTTAATGATTGAGTTTCATTGAATCATTAAGTTTTATCGAAAATTTCATGAAATAAAACTGCTTGATGGATGTCAGTATTATTATTTAAAAATATGAAAATGAAGCACTTTAAAGAGCAACATTTTCAAAAGCGTCATTTGGCAAAGACTGCGTAAGGGGTTAAGTTCGAATGATGTCATTTCTTAGTGTATTCCGAAACACCTTCATCATAGTGAGGTACAAAAAGACATTATTAAACTGACGACATAATTCTTTGGCATGTTAACTGACCTATGCTTGATTTGAACACCTATACCATATGTAGAAGTTGGCATTTCTTCTCTTTTCCACGTTGTTGTTTTTTCCTTTAGGTTTCTCTCATTTCTAGTATTATTAATTGCTAATGACATGTGCTTTTTACCAATCAAGAAAGAAACTACCTACTTTTATGAAATTTCAATCTGTTCACTGGCAAATCCCTTTAACAGGTGTATATGATGTTGGTGGCGTCCTTTCGACGGCGGGCCAGAGCCCTGTGTATATGGGCTCCTCCGTGGGAGAATCATTTTAAAAACAACTGTTATAGCAAATAAGTCCGAACCTTGAAGCATTTATGTTGCCCTTTCATCTTATTAAACGAACACATATGGTACAAATATGTACGTCCCAGATGAAAAAAATACATTTCATTCCATTTTATTGTTTTATTTTTCTCGAATTTAGTTATAATTGTATCTTTCCTTTGTATTCTGAAGCAAAATATTTGTAAGTCACAAGGAACAGAAACATTTTCACATTGCATTGATGTAAACACTGATCAAATGTTTAAATAGAGAGGTCGGAGGGGGGTCTACTGATTTATGGAGGAGTCAGTTTGTAACTGAGCAACAAACACTCTCCGTTAATCTGAGGTGTCGACTGAAAGTAGACTTAAAATGTCGTCATGATGTCATCTGTACTCTGAACTGACATATTATCTCTCCTCTGTTCCTGCTTCCATTATTTCGCGTAAAATGGGACAAATATTTTCATATTTGGAACAATTTTGGATGAAAGCTGTTTGCTCATTCCTCCCCATGAGATTCAGGTTTTGTTTCTCGTCTCAGTCTGTTGTCACGCGTCCGCCTACGTTCACAGGCGGGGATCAACCGGGGAGACAAATCCTGTCAGTCCGGTTTGGTATTAAGAGTACATCATTGTGACGCTCTTCGATAAATATGATTGACTGTTACAAGTAAACAACATTTTAACTCTCTCTACAAGTAGGCTATATATAACACTGGATTATCTCATGATCCCATAAACGGCCAGTTGAATCATGTCCACAATATGCTTGTTTTTCAACCTTCTGAACTGTTTAGATAGAAGACAGAGTCATATCATTTTTTCAGACATTCAAGAAATCAAAATATTCGCACTCGCTTCCTCGTTTTTCCTTTAGTGTTAGATACATAACAGTAATGCCAATAGACGTCCTACCGTCACGGTTGTTACAGAATGTCGTAGTGAGAATTATTTTAAGTAGGTAATGGAAGTTCTAGTGCAATTGTGTAAATGATAAGTTCTGTCTCTGGGATAAAACCTATACTTAGTCGATAGAAAACGGTCAAAAGTATATATAGAAGTCATAGCTTTTCAAAGAAAGTAGTTGGACGACGTCGTCATAATAATGCTTACCCTCTTGAGAAAATCGCGTGATCTTAATTTTAATCTATGTAACTATATGACTGACTTGGTACTCAAGGTGGAAGATGGAAGTTTAATACCCGGTGACCGGGTGGCCTTTAATCACTTATACTACATATAGTGTGTAGATCGAGGTTGTTTGAACACGCATTTGTATTGTTTGTTCAACTAACAGTTTACCGAGGTCATAGGTTACAGAACAATTAGCCATTTCAACTGATTGATGGGGGAATAACCTGGACTAAAATAATTGTTTCTAACAACAGATATTGTTTGTTGCTGCTTTTAACCAAAACAAGTCAACGAAAAATTTCAGCTATTCTCTATGATACTTGATTTTCATATCTTAGATAAACAATGATATCTTTCAAAAAACCACTTACACACTGATTTCTTTGAAAGTGGTTTTAAATACAACAAACAGTAAACAAGAGATGCCATATTTTAAATATTTTGATTTATTTCATGGACTAAGTTGTGAAAAAAGAAAGACAAAGCAAAAGCGATCCACGGGTGAATAGTATAAACCTTATACTCTCCAGTTTATGATGTCATTTTGCAGTAGAGACAGACTTGATAAAACTGTATTGTACTGAGGAACTGAACTTGGGTTTCATCTCATGTGTGGATCTATCTTAGTCACAAAATGCGCACAATGGCAACATTGTGTCGTTACATAACGGTGTATATGTGATGCGCTTTTTTCCTTCTTTTTCATCCAAATAACTTCCGCCCAGAGCTGGTTGGGCGAAAAACAGAGAAAATCATTTATTGGATGTTGCAATAAAAATTGGAAAACTAGAATTAAGAAAGAAGTAATGTGACAGAGAACTGTTTTATTTGTTTTCTTCTGACACCTTACAGACATCAGTCATTCATTTCAGGGATTTGAAATACCGAAGAAATATTTTGTTCATTGTGGATTGTATATATCAAAGTAACTCATTTTTGGTGGAGTTTGTTTGTGTTCGTCGATTCCTCTTAGTAAATTTATTCCACTGATGTAAAGAACAATGCTTCCTTTCTTGTAGTTATACAATGTGGCGTTGTTGTGATAACAACTTATCGAATTAAAGGTAACAAACTCGTTTATGTTCTAACACAATCGTCTTATTTTATTGCCTATACAAATTCAATAAAAGAGTTTTTAAGTATAAAACTATTCAAAGTGGAATAGGGTTAAAAATTTGAAGGTTTAGACAAATCGGTGCAGGTGGGCAGCATGATAAAGACTGGTGACAAACCGACAAGGGTATGGTATGTGTACATCGTTACTTCCCCTATTCCTCTCCAGCCAAGTTCAGCTGTACATTTAGATTTGTGCCATCTTCATAACGCTACCATTAGTCAATGAATTAAATCAGCATGTGGATGTTTTATTTCTTTGTCTTAATGTAGGTCTAATTTGTAGGTATGCTGTACAACAAATATGCATTACGAAGTAAATGAACCCGGCTTATGATATTCTGCGAAACGAGACGAAACGAAATAGCCTAATCATGAAAGTCTGTTTGACACCGTTACTGACCTGTTGTACTTATGTAGCCTTTTCAATGCCTAAGGAGAGAGTCAATCGGCCAAAGTATACAGTTGTTTCGTTCTGTTTCGCAAAGTATCATTACCGTGGTGGGCTATTGATATTCGGCGAAACGAAACGAAACAGAAAAGAAAGATATCTCTCCGAATATCTGAACAAAGAATTACAAACACATCCTCCATCCTCCACCCTCGTGAGCACGTCGACGCGGCTTCCGTAGTTTAGTACGCACTATACACATACTTAATATATAGATAGGTTCAACAACAAGCCGCTCGAACGGTTCGAACGGTGTTTATTCCCTCCTCTCTCGTTCAAGTCTGTTGCAATCACGAAGATCAGGGTAATAGGCAACCATGTAAATGAAATATACCCTCTGAGATAACACTGCTGATTTAATGTGTTTCAGACAATCTGAATTTTGGAATTACATAGACGAATCGACACTCATTGAGAGCTTAAACAGATCAACTGTCTGACTCTCAGGGTGGCACTGTATCGTAGCTCCTTAAGGGAGCAGAACTCCTCCGGGAGTAAATGTTTGGTTTTCGCCCCTTGGCTTTTCGCCAGAGAGTCGAGGGGACTTTAAGAAGAAAAAAGAGGGTAACATGCACTGTATCGTATCGATCCCGATGAACATCGTCAGACATATCGCCGCGAGTCGATTAACCTTACCGTTGGACCAGGGGGAGTTGTTATTACAATAACAACTCTCTGGTGCGACCAACTCAAGAGCAAAAGCTCTATGCTGTTATGGGAGATTCCCGACCTTTACAGATGAGTAAGTGGGCTACCCTATAGTTGCTTACTATAAAGAGGAGGGAGTGAGCTAGTACTTAGTTATGTTTTTTGTTGTTGTTGTTGTTGTTCTATGTAGCATTAAGCTATAGAACAGAAATATGGAAGAAACCGTTAGGTCGGAGCCAAAATGCAATCACCTTCAGCCTCCTCGCACACCCCAAAGGTACACATGGATTTTTTTCACAGCCCCACACCCGGGGTAAATATACGGCTAGCCGGGGACAAGGAGCATCCCAACTCTGACGATTCGGGTGTCTGACTTAGAGCAAAGGATTGCTGAAAGATTGAGTTTTGTATCGCCCTCTTCCCACGGACAGAGGCTAAATGCAAACCCTATGAGACCGCCTCACATTCCTTAATTGTACACACGGATTTCTTCACACCCTTATACACCAGGGCTATATATCTCTGACTAGATAACGTCAATTACACAGCACTGACTACAAGACTGAACGATTATCCGAACAATTGACTAGGTAACTCATTCATGGGACGGTTAGATAATTTTTTTACGAATGGCTATGTCAGTGCTACAGGCTATTACGTGGCAAACAGACTTTCACGTTTAGGCTATTTCGTTTCGTTTCGCTTCGTTTCGTTGAATATCATATCATAAGGCAATGAACCCTAATGTTACAATGATGACTGCGTCACCGTTCTGGCAAGTATTACACACGAGGTGCATCAATATACAAAAGCATGCCTAGGGCTTATATAGCCTATATAGCCTGTATAGCCTCACACGATTACTAGTATTGGACTGCATTTCTAGGTGATAGTCACAATTATTTCATGTGGCCGTTCATTTTTGATACCATTTTTTAACTGACCCTGTTATGTTACTTGATTTCTTTTCAACATAGACGCCATGCAGTATGATGTTGTCATGTGCGTGCTTATCTGCGTGTTAGACGCTTGTAAACACCGTACGATATCTTACACCAAATTTAAATGAACTTCAAATACAGTCAGTTGCCAGCTCTTTGTGAGTAGAGGATCTCGTTGCTATTTTCATGACGGTCACTTGTATGCGGTCAGTATTGTTCGAAGCCGTGGGAACATGCATGGATTTCTAACAGTGAAAATGTCTTGAACTTTCAACTTTGATAGGCCTATGTGTGGGTATATGCACCAAGTGGATGATTTCTAGTGTTATCGTGAAATGGCAAAAGTTAGTTGAGGATACCAAAGGTCAAAGTTTGAAAACATTGCAAACGCAGCATCTACTTATAGAATACCGCAGATAATAACAATGTCATGAAGATTACTTATGTGATGCAGAAAGTGAAGAGTGAATCATCTTTACAAGATTTCACGGAAGTCAAAGTCAATAAAGGTCAAATATTACAGAGATTGTAAACCCAATCTGTAAATACCAAACATATGGTATCTTGTGTCGTTTGTGAGTAGATGAAATGTGTAGGTTATCAGTACTGTTTTCAATCATAAAGCTTTACACCTTCTCTTTTCCTCTTTTGGAAATAGTTAACCAAGGAGAGGGAAGAAAAACAAGAAAATTGGAAGGCTTGTCATAATGAAAGAATTCTCTTGTCTTTTTTCGTGTGTTCTTATTTTCCTACATTCTTTTCGATTTATGGAAGACTAAAGAAGTGAAGGAGACACTGTCAAAAGTGTAGCTGGGCTTTTTCCTCTGTAGTAGAGCTGTGGCTTGGCAACCGCAATCGATCTTTCCTTACCGTGACGAGTCGAAGTGTACCACATACCGTGACATTTAAAAGGCTCTTTTCATTCTCAAATTCTCCAATTTGATTAACGCCATTACTAAATGTCGCTAAATTGATTGTCGGTTAAAGAGTGATTTGTTTTAGTCTAAACACTTCCTTTCCTCCATTTGTTTCCGGAGAGCCTTTCAGTTACCACGTCAACTGGCAAAACGTCTCACTCCTCGGCAAAGAGTTGCAATGGAGGCTTCAAGTCAAACAGATCAACAGTATTAAACAATTGAAAAGTTGACTAAGAACAAGAGAGGGAAAAGAAAGACAACGAGAAAAACGAAACAATGAGGAAAAGTTATAGAAAAATACTTAGCAAGAACAGAAAAAAAATCCCCTTCCAATTTTGTTTTGTTTGGGATTCATTCAGTGAAGGAAGGAATTCGAAGCACTAATGGTAACCACCATGCAGTGCTTTACGTCTTCAGTCATTCGCTAAGATTGTTTTTTGCCTCATCTAAGATTTAAGCTCATCAATCCGACATCGACAGTCTTGTAGTTAAGACCAAACTTTATCTGTGATCAAGCACTGAAAAAGAACTAGCATTGCTCGAAATTAGCAGTGGCCGGCTCCTTGCGTTACGATTCCTACAGTATAAGCTGTGTATGGTGTGAATTGACAGGCGCAATACTTATTGTGAGATTCCCATACTACTGAGCCTGGGGAACCTTTAATTAAGAAGGTGATTATATGCTCACTGTAAGCAAAAGACTACTTCAGCCACAGATAAATATGATCACTATTTGAAGATGCCAGGTTATAATATATAGAAACTTTCAAAAATTGACCGCGGTGACAACAACTCTGTATGGCAGCGTGTCTACATTAAAGGGATTCATTGAGTTGATATCAGTAAAGATTGCAGTGATTTTGAAGTATACAAACACACGACAATACTCACAATTAGCATAATTAATCAAGTTTCACATCCAATAGTTATATGACAACTGTCAGTATTTTCGAATTTTTGACCGTTACTTGCTCTGATTGTGTGAATGTGAATGTACTAATGTGAAAATGTCTGGTCACAAAGTTTCAAAAACCAAATTTAATCGTTGGTTACTCACTCATTAATGTTCCAACGTATGTAAAACTTTGGGATCCTTTTAGTTTGACTGTTTGTCATTAGTATGTGAAGGAAACTTGACCGGTTTAGAAAAATTGAGTGAATTTCACAAAACAACTCAATGAGCCTCTTTAAAAACAAAGTGTAAATAATGTTTACGTGGAGGGGCTGATTGGTTCTTACAACGCTAGATTCTCTGCAGTTCTCTGCAGTTTTCTACGTGATTTAGAGTAGTTGGGTAACAAAAAATAAATAAATAAATGCGAGGGCAATGTGAAGTGAGAAAACTTGATACGAGTGCAAAGTGTTATGAATATTTCAAAACATCAGAATGACCAACTTTCTTCCACTATTAAATTTTTTTCCAATGTCCTTTTAACGAAGAAACGGCAAAAACCATAGATCTGTGTTCTTGGATTATTGAGGGACGACAATTCAGTGTTGTTCTGACTATAGAAAAAGGACAAACAAGTAAAATGGATTGTAATAGTCGCTTCGAAGTCTTTTTTCATTGGTGGGTGGGGGGGGGGGACATACATCTGGATAGAGAATGGGTGGGAAAAGTTTTACAAAGACCAAGCTCAACAATGATCTCGGAACTGAACCACGCATTGTGTATATTTATAAGATTTCAGGGCAAACAGCCAAATGTGCAGCCAAAGCAACCTGACGGCATTTAATACATTATTCATCAGCCGGAACACGTTATGGACCGTCTTAATTTAAAAAAAAATTCAGAAAATGAAAAAACAAAAATTGCTTTTTTTTATTGAACGTCAATTACTTGTTACCTCTTCCTTTATCATTTTTTATTCTTTTTGTATTTTTTACATTCTCTTTAATCAGTTGTTTAATGCTCTGTAGTTCCAACTGTTATCGCAGCTACACTATTGCTGTACGCCCTACGATATTGGCATTTATAACACAGCCCTGATCAATCTATACTTGGTTGGTCGTTGAATGACTATTGTTCATACATAGTTCACATGGGTTTTGGAGAATAATTTACAGGGATTACTTAGGAAATAAAGGTTCCTTTTGGAAACTGTCGGTCCTCCAGGGTGAACCCTTTGCTCGTCAAGAACCTTTCTTTTTTTTTCTTAGAGTGTAAACCACTCTCTCGTTTCAGGTGGTTCGTTATAGGAAGGAAATTTGAGGAAAGTCTCAGTTTGCAAATTTGTGACTGATAACAATTGTTTTTTTTAAGATGGAAAGAAACTAGTATCTTCTTCTGCAGTACCATATTACGGAAAAACAAATTCGTATAAATCACTAGTATGGTTTCTAATTCTCGAATCAGCAAAACATCTAACATTTGATTGCGTACGTAAGCAAAAAGTAAAAACATTGAAATTGCATGTTTAAAAGCTGAATAAGTCTCTTAATTGCACCATTCAGATAATTTGGGAAAATAAATAGCTTCAGGTGGTGATCTATAGAACCCGAATCATGCAGAATTGGCCAATCACCACGTCATCATTACGAACGGCGTTGTACAACGACTTAATAACGGCGTGATTGTAAGTAACACAGGGGTGCATGTTGGAAATAATGGGGGAAATGGGATAATATAGAGGCGCTATAAGAAGTCCCGCACAACAAGGGGTTAATTTCGAGATATCGTCAAATAATTCCTGATTTCATAAGAAAAAAATTGGTGATATCAGCAAATAACGAAAAAAAAAAAGAAAAACGGCTTGTCATACTGACTCATTGTTGGACCTATTTGATCTAAGTCAAGTTTTCTAGCCTAGGCCTAAATCCATGGATTTGTCCTGTAATAGTACTTGGGTTTGAATGATTTAATAACAATTTCGTGATATTCCTACCTATACTGACGTTTACCTGTCAAGTTAGCGTGCAAACTTGTAGGCCTCACTAAGTGCAGTGAGTCTCAGTTTATATTACCTCGATCTTAGATCGATCTCCTTGTTACAATCAATAATGTAACCGACAATTCAAAACAACCGATACTGTAAAATAAACCGATAATGTAAAACAACCCATAACATCAACAAAAAAAAATAAAGATAATGTATAAACAACCTACACTGTTGATGTAAAAGTTCTGTAAGCCGATAATGTCAAAAAGTTGACCGATAATGTGAAAATTCTTTGAGCAGGTAATGTAAAAACTTTTAATAATTTAAAGGCAACGTGTCGCCTCATGAATCGAGCGCCTCAGAATTCGTTACGTCACTTTCGTCGCCGTAGTGTTAACTGCGAATCAATGGAGTTGTCAATAACGGCTGTATCTTATACACAAAACGATGTACATGCATATACGTGAAACTATACATTGCATTCAGTACACTGAGTCCACTAGCTCATGTGATTATGAGACGATCCGTTGTATTTTCTAACGACACAACTTCCTATGATCCTTCGTCCATGTATATATGTGCATGTGCATGTATGTGTGTATGGAGGTAGTAGCTATGTAGGTAGGTAGGTCGGCTATCTGTAATTTGGGCAGACCGGGAGCTTATGTTTTTAGTCTGAGCGAAACGTGCATTGTTAAAAACCATTTTATGAATTCTTCCTTGTAGATCGAGAAGGGGAATGAAAGAAACGTAATGAAATCATTATGCTAATGAACATACATTGGCCTGTCAGTTTTAAACAATGACATCAACAAAGGTCACCTAGAGAGTTTTCAATCGCTCGTTTTGCGTTATAAATCATCTGCATAATACTGGTTATGACAAGACTGAATATCACACTTATATTTTCGGGAGAGAAATTCAGGCCAGGTACGTGCAACCGTATGGAATTGTATGATATAAAATAAAGTGTTTGTTTATACCTAGGCCTATACGGTACGCCTGCTTACTTAACCTATACTACAGATGTATAGGACCGCCATAAGAAATTGTCGTTAGAAAAAAAATATGTTACTGATAAAAGTGGTCCCATTTTAGGTTCAAAGAATTTTTTACACTATCATTAATTTTTCTTACATTATCAGTTCAAATAGTTTTAACATTATCAGTGAGTTCTAGCTTATTTTCACATTGTTGGTTGTAACAGTCATCTTCAATGAGACTTATCGTGCGCATACAAGTTCAACGTGATTATGTGTTTGGTAGCATTATGACATGAATTAATCTTGTTTGCCGCTATTTTCGTATTTTGTTTATACCTGTGGTATGTGAATGAAGTCTCTGGAGTATTAGCCTCTACCTCGATACTTGTGTGACACGCATCTCCATGAATTCCATAAAACAACGATATATATCTGATAGACCACCCAATCGGCCCCCAAAAAACCCCTCTAGAAATAAAAGTTACTTATTTTTTCAATCAATTCTTGTAAAATTTATGGCGGTGAAACTATGTTAAGCGTTATTTTTGACCTTACAACAAGATAAACGTATACAATAATGCACCCCATGCTCCTATACTGTCACGTTGAAGAACGTACAAGATTCCATAGGAATTTAAAACTGCTGCCGTTGAAATAGCGGCGGCCCTTGCCTCCCCCCCCCCACACAATCCACCAACCCCCACCCCTAGAAGAATAACAATAATGATCCAGTCCAGCTAAAAAAAAAAGCTGCAAATAGAGCAAGAAATAGTCTGTAAGTGGTACCATTTTGCATGGTTTAGCATCTAGTTTATCGAAAATTTCTGGAGGTGAGGTTGAACTCCCTCCCCTCAACAGCTGCCTGAAGATTGTACGGGCTTCAAGTGTGGTCGACCAACTCAAAGTGAAAGGTAGATCATTTAGTACTCTCCGTTAACCAAACAATGAATCTTTCTAACGGCTTTTCTAGTTATAATCTTAGAGCCATTTTTCGAAAAGTAATTTTGATATAAGATAATGATCACGTAAGTTCGGATAGGGTACTTGGACAGAGCTAAGCATCACAAATCAGAAAAAAAGAACCAATAAAAGAGTTACCAATTTCAGAGATTTGGAAAATCGTCTTATGTGGGTATGGATGTTTGACCTCTGAGCATCTAGTATATCTAGCGGTCACAAGAGCACTAAAATTCTAAAATAGTAACTAGAAATATATTAAAATTGGAATGAAGAGTTACCTCAGTTGCTCACTGATTAATTATGTGTAAGTCCTTTTAGATGTTATGTAATATTTATTGAACAGTAAAATAGAGACGACAGCTGCTTGTGTGTCTCATCAGCCCCTATGGTCTCATTTAGGCGTGTAACATAGCGCGAGGCCTTACACAAACAACCTCGAGGATTGCTTGCCAAAAAGAAAATTACAAAAAAAATGAAGCTACACTAATCGGTGGCGCTATTTAAGTTCATGCCCTCATAAAATCCCACAGAAATAGATAAACAAGAATGTCCTCATGGACCAGCAAGTGAAGCCCAAATTCTGTATAGCAAAAGGCGTTGTCATGAAACCGCGTAAGACAGATCAGATGGAAATTTTAGAATAACATAACCCGCAAACAGCTAAAAATTTAGACGTAGTTTTGTCTGCATATTGTCAGGTTATCAGGCTGATCTGCTGGAAAACAAAACTAAAAAAAGTTTGCAACCGGAGGAAATAATCTCTCTACTGCAATAAAGCTTCCCTTACAATTCACCGTTTTTAGGCAACATTCAGTAAAAAGGCTCTCAAGATAATTGATGTTGAATTATTGGTGATGTAAATACTCAGAAGGTGCACCAGGATTTTAGAACTAATGGGAAATGGAGGGCAAAGGAAATTGTCGGCGGCAAAAAAATTCGCGTGTATTGTGAGCCTAGCGGACCGGGATCCCTGGTCTTAGGGTCCTCTAGTGGGGTTTAGGGTCAAAGCCCCTGGAAGCTCTGAAGTGTTAAAGTGATTGCGTGTGTACTGAAAAACCAGATGGATCAGATTATGTTCGATCTTAACTATTTCTTTATTTTTATATGTTCACGCGAGGTTGTTCATGGAGGGACTACTTCTTTCAATGAAGGAAAATGACAGTAACTGATTGAAAAGCAACGGATTGACATAAAATAGTAAAAAAATCATATTAAAAAATCAACGGTTCTTACTGTAAGCGCCTACATAATGAATACGCAACAGAACAGGTCTCACTGGTATATCAAAAACATACACTCAGTCGTCGGGCCTTCAAGTTGGTCGGGAATTGTAGTACTTGGTGAAAGGAAGCACGTACACGTACAACATTGCGGCGTCAGTGATCCTGAGATGTTTTGACTAACTGAATATTCATTAATAGTATACTTCTCATTGGCTTGTTCAAAGAATCACACCGTTGATTCAAATGAAACTTGTCAACCACTTCACTTTTTGTTGTTTTGTCAGAAGAATTTGAAATCATATGTCAGAATTAACCAACTGAAAACTATTTAGTTTCTCAAATTGCCTGAATGGTGCAAGTAAAACATTTACCAAACTTTTGGAGATGAAATTTTAATGTTTTTACTTTTTGCAGCAATCACTTTAAGATATCTCTGGGTGAAATTATTCTCAGGATATCTACACTTTTGTTCAAAGTGCATCATTTGACGAAAAGATTCCAAACAATTTTTTAATTCGGGTATCCCTCTAAAGTTGACAAGATGAAGACTTAATACCCTCATGGGGTGACTGGAAGCTCTGTCGGGTTTTAGCGTATCTCTGAGTGAAAAATTAGGTCTCACGATCGGATAAGTACACCTCAAACATGAAAATTTACTATATCTATGTGTGAGAAATTATGTTTCATGGACATCCTTAAACAGAGAGGCCAGTGCAAAATTATGATTTGAAACAGGGAATAGATATATACATGTGTGCATTTGTCAGGCCACTTCAACTGAGTGAGTGACAAATGGGGGAAAGTTTCTGACTGGGGCCACCACCAAAAATACGGCACCCACTGAACCTCAACTTACCTATCTGAACCACAGACGTTAAGTTCAAGTTGCGGCTTTTAGTTCAGTGTTCTATAAAAGATGCACAAACAACAGTACCCTCATGTAAACTTGCTGTAGTGTTCACTGCTAATTGATGGAGTTGTCAATTGTACTCGCAAACAACGAAATGCATGAACGTGGAACTACACCGTGCATCCAGGACATCGATTCACCTGCCTACTAGCCCACTATGATTATGAGATGATTCGTTGTCTTTAGGCAATAGCCCATACTGCTTCCTCTGCCAAGCAGAAGATGCATGATTCGATTTATCAGTTCATTGCCAGATCATGTTTGGACCACTTCTGCTGCGACAATTTGTTCCTTGACAGATGCTATAACCACACAACTGCCAGATTATGTAACAGTCTCCCAGATTATAAAGTTGGCAGTCTTGCCTCTGTGGTCAATTAATTTTCTTTTTGTAATATTTGTTTTTCGTTGCAGCGAACCATTGATAGTGTAACGCAAATAGTCTTAACAATTTTTAGAACTGAATAAACGAATTTGTTCCGAGAGGAACAAGGAAGCGAAACAGACATTACTTGTGCGCAGAGTATTCTCTCGTAGTGCTGTGTGATCCGGATTATGAATCCGGTTGCCTTTCAACTGATTCACTACCTGGCAACATTAAAATCGCCAGCGTGGATGAAGCATACCAGGCTCGCAAACGTTACATCTGGTCGCAAGCGCTGTGATCCGGATCTGTCGGAATCCCCCTAGAGAGGCTGGTGCTGGACTCTGACGGGAGGACAAATTGGGTGTGAAGGAAATCTCTGACGGGAGGACGCCTGCTCTCTGGTAGTCTTGGTCAAGACTTAGTGAATCTTTCTCCCCACATTCCCACAACGCCTGTTGTTACCGCTACTCTCTTGTACGGCCCCTTCTGTGTACTAGTCTGCTCCGAACTGTTATATCCTCGAGTTGCTTTCGTTCACTTTCGTTCGATGGGTGAACAGTGATCAACTCTTACATCGTAGTAGGCGCGTGCTGTATGAATGAGTAAGTAGAACTGTTTGGGATGTATAATCTAAGAAGAATATACTACGATCGTCTTAACACAAGACTAGCTCTCTGGAGGAAACCTCTGACGAGAGGACGCCGGCGCTCTGGTGGATGCTTAGATAAAGCTTCTAGGGAAGTCGACTCACTGTGTAGAAGCTCTAGATGAAGACTTCAGAAGAAATTTCTGGAAGACCTTGCACTCTGAAGAGGCTCTGAAGTAAGATTTTGAGAATTTCTGGATGCGCTCAGAAGGAAAACTGAGGAACTCTGGTCGTACTCTGGAGAAAGACCTGAAAAGAGACTGACAGGAAATCTGGAGAGAAGACTCTCTACTTTTACTGGACACAGACTGAGGAACTTGTAGAGAATTTCGTGAATCTTCCCTAGGAGAGGGCAGGAACAATCTGTGTGAAAAAACAAGAAACTACAGCGGACTGGAAGATACACAAGGATGCCGGGGACAAATTCCAGCGAACTGTGACTACCACTGGATGAGTATATGACACCGTCGGTGGTATCCAGACCGTCCCTGAACCCTTTCACAAAGGAGGAGACAAACCCTATCGTAAATAACGAAAATAGACACCGGAACAGAGGGACCCATTACGCAGACGGCGAAACGGTTACCAGCTCACCGAAGGGAGAGAGAACAAGCTGAAGTTCAGCACATGCTGTAATCTGAAGTCATCCGACCATCATCAAGTCCGTGGCCGATAGTCCTTGTGACGAAGAAGATGGCAGCACAAGATTCTGTGTAGACTATCGCTGACTGAATGACATCACCATGAAAGACTCGTAACCCCTTCCACGAATTGCCGACAGCCTAGATGCGTTATCTGGAGCCAAAGGGTTCTCCAGGCAGGACATGAAGAGTGGGACTGGCAAGTGGATATGGACCCTGATGACAAGAAAAAGACACCAGTGGCTCATTCGAATTAAACGTGCTTCCGATCGAACTTTGCAACGCTCCTGCGCCGTTCGAAAGGTTGATGGAAAGAGTGTTGACTACACTAGCAGATTTGTCTGCTCTAAATAGATACATAGTTGTCTTTGGCAAGACCTTTGAAGAGGAATAACTGTGTCTGAGCCAGGTCATTAACCGCATCAAGGAAGCTATGCTGAATCTCAACCCCAAGAAGTGCTGCCTATTCCAAGAAGAAGGTGCATACCTAGATCACTTAGTGTCTAAGAATGGTGTCTCGACAGATCCGGTAAAATAGAAGCAGTCAGAGATTGGCTAACTCCGATTACCCAGCTGAGAAGTTTCAAGCCTTTGGACATACTACAGAAAATTTGTGAAGGGATTTGCCGATGTCGACAAGCCCTTCCACAAACTCACAGAAACGGAGACAAAATTCGTTTGGTAAGATGAGTATGACAAGACATTCAAGAATACTGGCGTACCGGACTGACGATGAACCTTACATCATGGACACTGATGCAAGTAAATTTTGACTTGAATGTGTCCTGTCCCAAGTTGAGGAGGGTCAAAAACGGGTCACTGCGTACTTCAGCTGGAAACAAACTAAACCTGAAAGACGTTACTGCACAACGAGAAAGAAATTGTCGATTGTGGCATACGTGAAACACTTCCACCACAATTTGCACGGTCGGCGATTCACCATCAGTACAGATCACAGTGCCCTGCGTTGGCTAACATGGTGATTGTCTTTAAATGGACTGAAGGTCAGGTTGCCCGCTGGCTGGAAACCCTCAAAACCTGTGACTACGAAATACAACATCGCTCAGGACGACTCCATGGCAACACAGACGCTCTCTCCAGGCGGCCGTGCACCGAATGTCCATGAAATTGGGGAAATTGATGGACGAGCCAGGTGCCAACGTGACAGATGTGTCAAACGAAAATTTCTGGCAAATCTGGCGAATCTAATCAGTAACTACTGTGAATATATTGACACACTTGAGATGAGACTATACAGAGTTCGAGAGTCGGCACGTCGATATTTGAACATGACAGACGTATGGAAGGCCAAAACCTAGGAAGTCTAAAAAACAGGAAGTCAGCTTTGAGAAAATACAAGGAAGACGACATCATCAGTCGTGAGCAAGATATCCGATGTCACTTACCGAGTCCAGATGGGTTCCCACAGTACACCAAAGATTTTCCACCACGACAAACTCTTGCCCTACCATGGAAGTAATCCTCTAACCTGGGAAGTGAAACAGCCAACTAGCACAACCTATCTACATGATGTTGCTGCTTTGGCGATTACAATGACCAGGTCTACATGACAACCATTGACGAAATTGCCTTGGCACCACCCAACAACACTACTGTTATCTCAGCTGCAGACGAAATAGCAGAAGATGGTCAGACGTCACATACCAACCCACCGATGTCAAATTCATCAACTACTGGTCGGACCACCAGTCCTGACCAGCCACCTGACGGACGACGACCATAGAGGACGAGGAGACCTGTTGACCGATATCGTCAACCTCTGCTATACGGATAATGGAAATGGTGTCTACCTGCTATATGACATGGTGAAGGCCCTTAGGAAAGGACATACGCTGCCATATAGTGCTTGGATTTTGCCTATCCAACCTAATGACGACACCCACATTGATGTGATTGAAGAGAGCGAGGGGCCTTAACCGCGTTGATAGTTCATTCCACGTTGATAGTATGTGACTCAGGTTAGCCCGCGTCAATTTGGGCAATTTGGTCACCAAGATAGGGATATTCACGTCAAGACCGCCACCAAGACGTCATCAATATCATTTATCACTTTGTAGCTCTTGTTTTTATTTTCAAGGTAATAACATATTTCTAAGTTGTTTATTTTGATGATTACTGTGAGATGAAGTGCTTAATGAATGTATCTGTGCGTAAACGTTATCGGTACATATATCTAAATGCTACTCTTACAAGGGTTTACGCTCACATTAGAATGATGTATATTGTTTACAATGGTTTTGCGTATGTCACATGTCAAGTTTCGGTGACGTAATGTGTGAAGAGCACTGTTTATTGATATTTGTCGAATCACTGCCAAGTATGTTTACCTCCTATGGAGAATCCATCACATTGTATACATTCTGTTTATGCAATCAAAGTTTAAAGTTTCACAGTTGGAAGCTCTCCTTTGAAAAATCTTTGTTTCTGTATCACGTCATGTGGTGTCGTATTAGGATGAGATTCATGCATAAGCTATCTCTCCACAATAATTGAAAATGCTTTTACTTGCACACACTTGGATGAATTTGTTTGGAACTTGCACACAATGTTTCTTAGGTAGTGGACTATTTGCGATATTCAGGAATTGTTGGCGCAAGGTACAATGTGGGCCCTATGGCCTGCCTCTGAGAGTGTGGGAGGGTTGAATGTCCCCAAAATAGTTTAAATTACATGTTTGAGTACATCCACGAAAATACTGCAGTCTGGTCAATTACGTGCTACTTATTACAGATCTGATGTTCTTATTTGCACAAAATGGTGCAAACGTCACTTAAGATCGCCCTCAATCGGCGTGGTTTCACATCAAGTGTATGGATGAAACCTAAATTTTTGCATGCTCCTGATAACAGATCAGCAATTCTTAAGAGTTCAAATTGGTGAAAACTTAGGCACTTAAAGGAATTCTCCACCAACAAAAAAAAAAGAAACTTCCACCTAATATAGGAGATTCTTTACCTTTCTTCAGTTAAACATAACTATTTTACCAGAGGAAGCTTCCTTAGATGTGAAATAACGCTTTGAAAGTGGGGCTTCAGCACGAGCCTGAAAATGTGTGACGTAGAACCGACAAAAACCGTTTTCCATTTTTGCACTCTTCCCGTTTCTGGCAAGGTCTTGGACGCACAAACTCTTTCATTCAGAGATAAAGAAAACCCTATGAATGTCTACATCTAGTAAGATACTTTTCAGTCAGATGCATTCCGTAAGATACTAACCTACTAAGCACATGAAACGAGCAGAGCTGTTATTGTGAAGGACATAAAATTTAATTGCTTCTTATATTTTAAGACCCACCAAACCAAGCAAAGGTAAGCTGCGTAATTAGCTCAAAGGTATTTCAATCATTTATTCGTCGATACCAGTTCAATATCATTCACGGACCGACGTCATTAAAGTCAACTAATCCTTAAACAATTAGGTAGCTCTGAACAATGCTTTCAAAGGAAGGTCAATGCCACTCCCTGGTGAAGCGAAAGTTTTATCAACAATTGAGAGGTCAGAACAGTACTATAACCCAGAGCTTGAGCTAAAAATCAAGGGCAATGTTCAATTTAGATTTGCCGGTACTACGTCACAACGGTGATTGATGGCCAGCAACAGGCTCGTACCTTGAATATTTACTTAAATAATTCATTTTGCGAACTTTTTGAGATATTTCCTGAAAATGAGAGCGATGACTTATCTACAATAATGTTTGCATCTTTTTAAGAGACATAAGAAGCGGTGGTGGAGAATTCCTTTAAGAACCCCATAATGAGGGAGCTGTTTTAACACATTTAAACACATATTGTGCCGATTGATAAAACTTTCCAAGTACATTCCTTACATGCCCATGATAATAGATCAGCATTTCTTAAGTGTTCAAATTAGTGCAAAAGGCACTGAAGAGCGCCTCAAAGAGCGTGCTTTTTCGTTGCATATTGAACGCACATATTGAGTACATTGATGAAACCTCACAGGTACAGTGCTTCTGTGCCCATGATAACAGAACAGCATTTCTGAAGTGTTCAGAAAAGTGAAATGCACTGAAGAGAACCCCAAAATATTCTTTCTTGCGCACTTCACAGAAGTTTTGATGATCATGATAATATGATATAATACTTTGTTTACATAATAAAGAACTTTTTCTCTCGTTCCATCGAAATTTAAAGAAAACAATAAAACCGCTTATACGCAAGCCATCATAACAGCGACAGAGACGACTTTTATATTTGAACATTCAAGTTACATAGCATACCCACGCTGCACCCTGCTGTAGGCAGAATCAATATTCCGCACTTATGCACATGGAGTTCGACTTGTACCTTCATATATCACATCTTATTTCTTGATTTATATTTTGTGCAAAAAATGTAATATATACATTTGATATACTAGCAACCCTTGCAGTGGTTTTTGTATCCTGTTTCATCTGATTTCTATATTGTTGTCCATTTTAAATAGCGTATCTTCCCCAGGTCCTACTTCCACAAAGTAACAACGGATACTTAGGAAGATAACACACCGGACCGAGGGAACTTTTTAGTTATATTAAATTTTATCCTTCTTCAAATTCAAATTTGGGTGAATCTGGATAACGTGCAAGGAATGACTTTGCCTCTGTCGCAGTAATTATTGGTATGCTGGTAGTGGGGCGTCTGGACACGGAAGTAAATAAAACCCTTGTGAAATTCGATGTAGGCCTTCTGCTGAAAGTTTCTGTCTCGTGGGTTGCAGATGACATCTTTAACACCTCCTTGGACGTCGAAAGTTTATGCTCCTGCGTACTCTGAATGTATGTGGAGTCTTTCAAGGAAACCGAGGAGTTTTGCGTCGTATGATGAGATTTTGTGTTTTCTTTTGTGAGAGAGATACCGCTTGGGATATAATAACGAAAGTGTTCACTTGTCTGTAAGGATGTCCCTGCCATTATTGGAATATTTACACACTGACACCTTTTGGATTCCAGAACAGTAAATGTGTGCTTTGTCATCGTAACACCTCCGATACCGCCGATATGACAGTGACATTTTCGATCTTCTTGTGTGATCCATTCCGTGCAAATATGTGGTTTACGCGATATAACATTCCCAACCACGCAGCAATGTTTCTTACTATCTATACGGGATAAAATTAAATAAAAAAGCAGTTAAAATGTTTCTAGCTCTACAATCAGTTGGAGGGCCGGATAGAACATGCATCGCTATACATCCCACATTGAGGAATAGCATCAGGTGGCATTCAATAGAATTGATTGTGTCATCGAAAAGTTACATACAGTTAAAATGCCGAACTGTGAATAAAGGAGCTGGCAACCAAGATCTTAAAAAGAAAGTTGCAACCATATGTTTACCACATAGCAAAGCTGCAAGCTTCTCTTTGAGTTTTTATCTCTGTTAGTCTTTTTCTTCATCATTCTCAAACCAAAGGTTCCTTTGGTCATTACTCTAAAACCTAAATTTCAATAGAGGAATTGCCTACTGAAAAACTGACACCTGATAAAATATAGATTTTTTTTCCTTTAATGACAAACATCATATCTCCATAGCATGCTCCTTTGGCAAGCAATGCGTTTTTAAGGAAATTTCTATCTCAAAATGGTGTAATACATTTAGGGAAATAGTGATAATAGACAGACACAAATACTTGAATATTCTTTGTGCTTCCTTATCATTTTGACTGTCTTAAAAGAGGTATTACGATAGTTTAAGCGTATGACTGACATTAACTTCCACAAGATTTTAAGGTAAAGCTACAATAAACCACAAACTCCAACACATTTTAAGTTTGAATAAGCACTCCAATGTTAGACAACAACAAAGAATTATTGATGAATTAATGAACTGTCAATGTGTTACACTGCATTTTGCAACTTTGAAGCAACTAGAATTTTTTTAAACAAGTAAATCTTTCTTCAAATAGCAATATTTGGATCAATGAAAAAATATCCGCGTGGGGCTTGAATTGCTTTCTGTAAAAACAAATTATTCTGTTTCGATCAAGAATCACTTTTCTGGTGAGGAGAACATTCATCTTATATTTCTTACGGCAGCAAAGGAATCTATGCAGTCAGACTGGCGCATCAGTGTACGTGCGTGTGTACGGGTGTGTGTACGTGTGTCTTCATCTGTGACACTTTTTTTGGTACGCTCTAACACAATTAGGGAAAGTCGGATAAAAGTAAAACTTGTTATGTAGGTCCGACATATTAAGAAGGAGTGCACCATTGTCTTTGGTGCCCATGTCATGCATATTAATGAAGTGAAGTTAAGGGGTCAGGGGTAAAATGTTTCGGTTGCGTAACTCTACAATCAGTTGGAGAGCCGGATAGTCCATCGCTATACATCTCACATTGAAGAATAGCATCAGGTGGCTTTCAATAGAATTGATTGTGTCATCTAAATGTTGCATACACCTTCTGAAAACATGCACAGTCTTTAGCTTTGGTGTGTTGCATCAAACAGTTACAGCAATACTGCATTTTATTGGGCATTTACAGTAATTTTTTAGCAACTCTTCAGTTTTCTTATCAATTATAGTTTACAACTCACAGCCACAGTAGTGCTAAGTTTAAACTATAAGCACACAATTAAAGATACGTAGTATCATTACATGGAATAACAAGAGCCCAAGGGCACTATTTTTCCCTGCACAGATGGAGAGTAAATTATGTAAATTATGAAGTAAAAGGGAGCATATTGCATTATTTTGTACCATAGCCCATATGGCCCATTTCTGACCATGAACTCTCCCTTTTGTAATATAAAATCTGTAGAGAAAGAAACATACAGTATTTCATGCTTTTATAAAATGGCTCATTTCAGACATTGGACCCCAAACATGACAAACATGCACCCACATGGAACCAATTCCATAGCACTTATGTGACCAACCATCAACAGTGTTACATACAATCTGCGGGAGAAGAAGCATTTTGCATGATTTCACAACAGCCCAAGGGCACTATTGTTCCTTGTGCTTGAAATATACATACTGTAAAATGATATGCCTGAGTCCATACATATCAAAAAAGCCATTTCAATTAATGCAATGAATTGAAGATGTTGATTCCTGCAATATGCAGCAATATCCCATTCATTTTACAAAACACAAACAGCTGTGAATCTTTCATTTAAAGCCCTAAAGAAGGGGTTCTGCAAATTGCAATAAGGCTTATCACATCTATGCCCCTTTAAAGTCCACCTACCTCTGACAGCATATGTGCCCTGGAGTGATCTCCTGGGATCCAGTTTCCAGTGGAAAGACCACCAACTGACTTATTTTCTTTCATTCTGTCCTGCCCACCTTACTAATTAAAAGACATTTACATGAATGCAAACATCAGCACTCAAGCACGAGGACATAAACTTATCCAGCCAAAACTTGTTTGGTGTGACCACCTACAGTACTTCCAACGGCAACGGCACTGCTGCGTCTGCATTTGATCATGAAACTGCTAATTCAAGCAGTGCTTCCATGATTGGCTGGAAGAGGACTGATGGAACATATAAGCATCTATAGCATAAGAAGGTTTTCAGACTTTTGCCCCAGTTTCCCAGATGACCCTTGACCTTCATCAAAAACAATAGGGCACACCCTCTTAATATGGGGAACCTACATACCAAGTTTAACTTTCATCTGACTTTCCCCCTATTGAGTCAGAGCGTACCCAAGCAAAACAGACTTTTACCCCAGTTCCCCCAGATGACCTTTGACCTCTAAAAAACAACAGGGCACACTTACTCAATATGGCAAACCTACATACCAAGTTTGACTTTCATCTGACTTTCCCCTGTTGAGTTAGAGCGTGCTTAAAGCGGGATGTGCTGTGTGAAGGAAACAAATAGCCTTCATCATTTATTCTCCATCATTCTCTTCCATTCAATAGCAATCTGGAAAATACCATCTACATTATGTTTCTTTCAGGAGAAATTCCATTCATTAGATGGTTAATTACGGCAGAAAGAAGAGTGATTCAGTTTTTTTTTCGGTTAAAAAGTTAGCGGAACCAGGCCCTGTAGTAAATATGCGGCGCTTCCGTGCGAAGACCCCACTACGAAAACGCATTGTTTCAGGAAATTAGGCTTTTTTGGACATAGAAACCACTGCACGGTAGTTTGTACAGCTTTTTACAACTATACAAAATATAGCCAGTCTTTTGGTGCACTTTTAACAAGTGCAGGAAAACAGCACATCCTGCTTTAAGCAAATGTCACAGATGCACACACACATACACACGCACGCACACGCATACACACAGACACACGCCAACCTGACTGCATAGGTTAGTTTGCTGACGCAAGGAACAAAAAAGTTAGATTTTGTTAGATTTAACAAAATGAAAAACTAATATTGGAAAACATGAAATACGACAACTAGTTAGTACAAAAAGTGCACCTTAACTCATGTAGACGTAACAAAAACAAAAAAATAAAAAAGGACTTTATACAAAAGAAGAGAGAAAATGTAACAAACTCACAGGAAACCTTACCGGCGTAGACTGATGTAACGGACAAGATCCACACTAGAAGTACATAATTAGACATCTTCATTTTATTAAGAGAGACTGTTTTAGATGTCATCGATTCTTGGGAGGCAAAACGCCAAATGTATGCCAACAATATGAGCAGTTCTCAGCTAACTATAAGAGAAAATTAGGAGACACGGAGTTGCTGAGGTCATTCTAAACCGGTGCAATCGATTGCTTACACAATTTGCTATTTGGCGTATGTGGTTCGTGTATTTCAGTTGCCAATAAATCAATGTACGGAGTGCAAAGATTCTGTTTACATGTGCTATTTTGTCATTTTCTCGTGCAGCCTATAAGGTGACTCCGATTTTACCCACATTTGAAATACGGTAAGTGATTCATATGCAAATACTATAATCGATGTGAATTATGTTTAAGTAGATAAGTGAGTGGCACTCGTGGAGGGTCACGTGATGATACCAGGGTGTTGCGTCACTAATATTTTTCTCTATTAGTTGAGTTGTGATTACACTATTGACAGTCGCGCCGCGACTAGTAGCCCAGTTGAGATATTCTGTGACTAGCTCAGGTCATCCATTCCTCTTCAATATGGCAATAATTAAATATGACGGTACCACGTACACTTGAGGACTGACGGGGACAACTGATGGGGACAACTCGATCATCCTCAAAGATGGACCAAAAAATAATTAAGGAATAAACTGTTTTTAATAGAAGGAAATTATGCAGTTTTACACTGTTGGTGCACCTTATTGCATCGAGACGAGTGGCCGGTGGCAAGGGAGCCATGTTGCAGCCGATAATGTTAATGTTAAAGTTGAAATATGAGTTGAAAATTTGTCAGTGGGAGTTAAATTCCGCGGACTATGTCATAGCCAATATGACAAAAAACATTGTTTAAGCCCCATTTTGCATAAATGAATATCCATATCCATTCCCATTGGTCTGTTTGATTTAAAGTAAGGGTGATTGAGAGCAATGCTTTCTTGGAGAGTCTGAATTTTGTGGGGCCAACAAAAATTTAGAGTCATTTTCATATTCAAATTTCGGGAAGATAGATAACTAAGCAATTGCCAACACAACTCATATCCCAGCTTTAACAGATAACGCAGAAACGACTGCTAATGTAAAAAAATACCAATAATGTAAAAAAAAAACGATAATGTAAGAAAATTAACGATAATGTAAAAACTCTTTAAACCGATAATGTGAAAATATTCCGATTATGTAAAGAAATTCATTAAGCGATAATGTAAGAAAATTACCGATAATTTAAAAACTGTCCTAACGAGGTCTTCATATGGTCCTAAGAACAAGTGTGTATATGTAGGTGTTTATGGATGTAGGTATGTAGCAGACTTGTAGTGGGACTGTCTCCGAGCATAGTGTAAGTACAGGTACGAGTACAAAGTGCTAAGTACAAAAACCTGATTTTTAAATCCTGTGAGTTCGAGCGCAATCTCATGAGTACAATTACGAATACAATTTCATAAGTGCGCAAATAAGTACAAAGAAATGAGTTGGACTACTTTCTTATGAGTACAAGCATGAGCATTTGTAAAACAAAATGAGCACAATCTTATTTGCTCTAATATGCATTGACTTTGGTAGGGAAGCATGATTTCAACAAGTTCAGTTAATTAGTTCTCCTATAAAGTGTGATCCAAATTGGTAACATTTGAACAGTGCTTTGAAATTTGGTAAAGTAAGCCAACTATATCGCTGAATATGGTAGCTAAGGTTTCAAAGAACCCCAACCAGAAAGGAAAGTGTGAAAAAATGGAATTAAAGGAGCATCTCAACCTTTAAAGTTGACAGGACTCAATTTTACGGGGAGGGACGGATAGGTTTGAGTCACAGAAAAAAAATCCAACCATATTTTTTTATTTGTTTTTTGTCCCTGAATGAATTAAAGTAGCATTCCAAGCTTCCAAACTTTCAGGTTCAATGTCGCGTGTGAGGGTCGGACAGGTTTGAATCACAGAAAAAAACAATTATATTTCTTTTTGGTAAATTTGGTGTACCCTTAGAAAGAGCAGAATGGGAAGGTGAATGTAAATGTAATCAATAATTTCTGAAATAAAGATGAAGTTTACTTCTCGGGAAAGGGGGGGGGGGGTATCAGTTTCGGTGTGTAAGATGTGTCTGTCACTCACGCAAAAAATCGGTAAAGTTTTTTAATCAATGAGATAGTGATGTCGTGTGTGCGTGTATGTGTGTGTGTGATGTGACGCCTTGCTTGTAGACCTTGCCAAATTTAATAATTGGTGTGTGGATTGGTCGTATTGAGTAGATGATCCCAATTTTTTTTTTTTTTTTGGTGGTGGTGGTCAAAGGTCATTTGAGGGTCACCATGCGTCGGATTGTGAAACCCTTTAAACACTATACAAACGGTATATCTCAAGGATTATAACCGTGACTAATTTCGTACTTTGTGTGTTGCTTGGTGAGTAGATCCCTACTATTTTGGTGAAGTTCAAAGGTTATCTGAGATCATCAGAGGTAAAAGTGTTAAAACCTTGTAAACACGGTATCTCAGGAAGCGTAATGTCGACTAATTTCATACTTAGTTTGCGGCTGGTCATAGTGAGTAGATGTGTCCCATTGTTTTGGGTGAAGGTCAAAGATCATTTGAGGTCAACAGAGGTCAAACTGTGAAAACCTTGTGAACACGGTATCTCAAGAAGTGTAATGTTGACTAATTTCATATTTAGTTTGTGAATTATTCGTAGTGAGTAGATGATTCCCGTTGATCTTGGTAATGGTCAAATTTCATTTGAGGTCACCAAGAGGTAAAATTGTGAAAACATACAAAACTGCTTAGTACACACAGTGGTCAAAAGAGCTTAGTGTAGGCATGCTTTTTCTAGAATGATGAAGTGTTTGAATTTCAAAATTCTTACAGTATGTACATGTTGTACTGTGTTCTTTATGAATATCGGCAATCACAAAGTCCTTTGACTTTCTTGTTTATTTGAAAGGTATCAGCTGAAAGTTTCTAAAAGATACCATTTCTATTGACATATGTAATCATATATGACCTGAAAATTGGCAAAATTTTGTCAAATTAATTTAGCAGGACAATATTTAACTTTGAAATTGTGAGGGAAGGACACTGTCCATCCCCCACGCCATTCATTGGATTCTGTTGACAGGTCCGTCCCTCACGTCCATCCCTCAATAACAGAAGAAAACATTACATTTTTTCCTGGAGATAAGTCATGCAAGAATTATCTTCAATAACACCCAAATGGATTAATCTAAACTTCCTAAAATGAAATTATGACCACTGTGCTGATTTAAAATTTTGTCAGCCCAGCACATGCATATCCCGCCTGCCCTCCTCTCAGTTACCTTACATAAATGTGATGAAGTTCTTGTCCATAGGCCATTCATAGGGTTTGACATTGCTCTTGTTTGTTTCCTTATTTGAGTGAAAAGATATGTCAAAGTTTCAAAAGAATTTCACAAAATGTAGAACAATACCAATTCCTTCATGTGTATTGATGTCCGTTCATTATGGACAAAAAGTGATGAAACTTGTTAAATTGGAGCAATGGTTTTGACTGGTGAATTGTAAATTTCTGAATGAAAATACTGCAGTAATACGACTACAAAAATTGATTTGATGGACAGGCTGGGATCACACTCTAAAATTCCCTAAAAGCACAATAGTACATTAATTACACAATATGATGCTGCTGTCAATAAATATTAAAAGAAAATTCCAATTGAAGTGTTTCTTTCTCTGTTTGCATTGCAGGACCATGCAATGTAATTTAGCAAAAATAACAAGAAAAGAACCTAATTTCCTGCTTAATTGAGTTAAAATTAACCTGGAAAGCAACTAGGGCAAGTTCTGGAAGCTGTACCCTTGTGCACAAATACGGATTTTCACAAATAGCTAGTATACAGCACTGTACGTACCGGTAGTATTGGGGTCAGTAAAATTTCTTGCATATATGCAGAAAATAAAAAATAAAAAACTTGGTTCCATTTCAGCCTAATAACGACACACAAGGGTGATTAATACCAATATTTTAAAACAGCTTTCACATCACAAACCTAGGAGTGGTAAACCCTGAGTAAAGTCTCGAGTATGAGTATGAATTATCCTCGAGTACAAGTACAAAGTCTCGAGTAAGAGTTCCTAATTTAAAAGGTTCAAGTACGAGTACAAAGCCATGAGTAAAAGTACAGAAAACTAGTTCGAGTAGGAGTACGTACTCTAGCACTACAAGTCATGGCGTATGTAGGTATAGGTAGGCAGTGTGGCCGGCAGGCGGGCAGAGTGGGGAAGCAAATAGGTAGGTTCGGGGTGGGTACGTGGGTAGGTGTGTGTAAATGGGTGTGCAAAGTGATAGTGTATTTGTAAATGTGCCTACAGCTACTTGGTTATGTTGCGTCCGAGTGTAGCTTTTACCACTGGCGTAGCCAAGACATTTGACGGTGGGGGGGGGGGGGGGGAGAACTGCAGTGTCTGATCGCCGTCCAGGCAAGGGGTGTAAGGGGGAGGGGTGTCAATTTGTTTTTTAATATCTAAGTACCCTAACATGCAATCTGGTGCAGTTAGCATCATCTGAAGTCCTTTTTCCTTTTCCGTTACAAAATAGTAAGTTTTTTTATTGGTTCAACGGGTTTATTTTTACTTGTAACTATTTTTTACATTATCAGTAATTTTCTTTACATTATCAGTCGTTTTTACGTTATCGCTTAATTTTTCATTTTTTCATTCCATTTTTATTTGTTTCTTACAAAATTTACAGTAATTACACAAGATGTGATATTAATTACTACAAATTATGTTACAAATGAAAGTTATCTGAAAAAAACCCTTGCAGGCTTGTCAGGAAAATTACTGGCAAGAAGAGAAGCAAGGAATAAAATAATATAAATATATAACAAAAAAAAAGAAGCAAACAGTATAGGGAAATAAATATAGTACTTACACATATATTTATAACAAAGTGCATTTTCTAAGCAATTACTGGTAAATTTATGCAAAAATTTTCTTAAAATATGAGACAGTATTACAGGTTGTAATTTCTTTGGGAATGGCATTCCAAGAAGAAGATGCTCGAAGAAATAAACTTGTTTCAGGAAATTAGAGTAAAAACGTGGTATGCATAGGCATGTAGACTGTCTTGTTGGTTGTAACAAGCAATGACCCTAAACAACGGGTTAGGTGACTGCAAAGGTCGACAGTATAGCCTGGGAAGACTATTTCCTCCAATTTACGGGGTATTTTTACTCAAAAATTGTCTGGTACGCTCCGGGCCAACTGATGTGGGCGCTCTGCTTCGATACTCTTCCCACAATTCTAGCTAGAATGTCAGTAATGGAAGGTGCCAGTTAAGCCTTTTCCCCCATGAATTCCCCCACTTCTAAAACCAATTACGGGAGAAAACAATTTGTGGCGGGGCCTTGTAACTAATTCCCAGTGAAAAAAAGTAGAAGTTAAACAATAAATGAAAGAGGATGAATAAGTCATTAGGATTCTTCTATCATTGTCTCAACTAATCTGATATGTATCTATTATCATTTTTTCATAGATTGACTTTTATGTTGTTCATTAGCAGGGATGAGATCTCTTTTTCAAAGCTGGGTACATACATCGTAAAACATGTAGAGAGTGAGGTTCCAAAGAATCTGGGTACTTGTAATGCCAAAATTTTCCCTACACACTATTGGTGACGCACAGCTTAGATAGTCATAAATGTGCCCTCTATGTTGAACCTCCTTAAAAAATTCTAGATCCGCCACTGAATTTCTGGGAAAGCAAATATGACTGCAATAGATGGATGCAAAATATTGCACCAGATATTGTCTAAGTTTACCTGGCAGTTGAAATTTCTTCGTCTTGTATCTAGAACGAGACAATATGTATATTTAGTAGTCATGTGTGGCTCAAATGTCGGGGTGCAGGGGATGCCTAACCCTCTCAGTGCAAAAAAAGAGGGGGACTAAAAGTGTGTTTAGCGAACAAAATATTTGCCAAGTGCTAAAGTAAAAAAGAAAGAGGATACGTAATTCATTATGATTCTTTTATCATCTCGACCCGTTTGATAATTTATTGTTTTGATTTGATTGATTTAATTTTTTGTCAGGGGTTTTGCACACCAGTATTGTAGTCGAAACCAGAAGCAGAACTTCGAGATCAAGACCATTATAAGGTCCGGGACCGACACCAAATGTACACATTCTAAAAGAAAATGACACAAACTGTCCAAGTCTCAGTGTCATTAGCTTTTTTACCTTTATGATCTATGCTCTACAAACGGCCATATATAGCGCCAACAAACATGAAGAAATACAAACACAAAAAACACAAGATCAATAAATTCTGAGATGCCCCTGTCTATCTGTTTGTCACCAGTGTCTTAAGGTATAACAGCTATTGCTAACACTAAGATCGTTAAATGAATATTTTGTGTGTGTTGATAATGTAAAGTAAATAAATTGGACACTGCATGACACCTTTAAGAAATTGTCGATGAAGTATTCGATATTTTCCAACACAAAGTTTGAAACACAACAGCGACCATTTCTATCTATTGATTTTACATAATGGAAGTCTAATTTTGACAAGGTTAAACAATAAACAAGTTTTACTGCCCCCCCCCCCTCAAAAAATATATATAACAATCCTCAACTACGTAGAGTGGCTCTGAAGCAACGTAAAACCTTCATTTAAGTGTTTTTTGTTTTTTTAGGTCATAACACAACAAGGTTCAATCTGTTTTTAAAAAAATAGCAAAATTTGTTAGCATTTATAGAAGAGAAAGAAAAACAAAGTGGGCTCTCATCGTTATATGAATTGTGAAATGGATTTCAATGCCAACTTTTTTTTTAAGCTCTTTCAACGGTTTGAGCAAAAAGACCACAACCACCCCCCCCCCCCCCAAAAAAAAGACTACAAGTTAACCCAGATTTGGAGTTCTGTCATGGATTTTGTTGTTATGAGTGGTTAGGAACTAATTTAAATAATTTGGAAGGTTGTTAATTCGAGTTTGCCGAAGAGTAGGAAAGTCTTTGCCTGGGTGAAAACATGTTGAATATAGTGATCTATCTGTCTATCTGTCTATCTATCTATCTATCTATCTGTCTATCTGTCTATCTGTCTATCTGTCTATCTGTCTATCTGTCTATCTGTCTATCTGTCTATCTGTCTATCTGTCTATCTGTCTATCTGTCTATCTGTCTATCTGTCTATCTGTCTATCTGTCTATCTGTCTGTCTGTCTGTCTGTCTATCTGTCTATCTGTCTATCTGTCTATCTGTCTATCTGTCTATCTGTCTATCTGTCTATCTGTCTATCTGTCTATCTATCTATCTGTCTATCTGTCTATCTATCTGTCTATCTATCTGTCTGTCTATCTATCTGTCTATCTATCTATCTGTCTATCTATCTATCTATCTGTCTATCTATCTATCTATCTATCTATCTATCTATCTATCTATCTATCTATCTATCTATCTATCTATCTATCTATCTATCTATCTATCTATCTATCTATCTATCTATATGGCAAGAATTTTGCTTTGAACATAAAATCTATTCATTGTATGCAGACAATTGATGCTACAATTAATGTGATTGTGCTAGGAAAGCTGGCTATCTAAAACAAAAGATATTTATATTTATTAACCCTTTCCATGTCACTTCCCTTAATACTTACTCAAGATGCGATTTGACAAAATGTGATTTACGAAAATCAATTACCGTTTTTTTTTGTCTCACTAAAATGAAGTTCTAAAAAGTTTTGATCACAATAATTTGCAAAATGAGTAATCTAATTTAATTACGCAGTATCATCATCTTTTTAAATCAAACTCAGCAAAGCAGTGTCGTCAGCAAATTTGCACAATTGTCATTGATTGAACGTGCAGCCTACCATGTGTATGAAGTAACTCGGAATGAAGCTAAAACAGTGCATTGGTGCGCTCCGGTGTTCGAAATAATGCTACCAGAAACATTTTTGGATGCCCGAAAGTATACATATTCCTTATATTATATACAAAAGGGTAATACAATTCAAGGGACAAGTACAGTTCACCAAAAAGACCATATCTTGTCCATTCCAAAGTCAAATTTGGCGACTTTTGAGCCCCTTTACACAGCTATACGTTCATATTCAAACTATACCTGCCATTTACATAGGCACATACGGCACAGCAACACACATAGTATGCTGCCATCCATATACAATTTCTTCTGACCTCTGTGACCTGTGGCGTAAACAGACAGTCCTTGGGGTTCAAAAGACGCCAATTTGGCGTACTCGTCTTTTACTTTCTGTTCCCCTTTAAAATCCATGAGATGAAAGCATGGCGAACATTCATTTCTAGTAAGTAACGTGCTAAACTGTACGTTTGAATGTATTAAAAGCATATGAAAAGTTAAAAAAAACATAATTCTGGAAGAATGCCCTAACTTTGTATGCTCAAGATCATGTGAGTATAACTTTTCCATGCAGGCGATACAAAATAGCATCTTCAGTCAATTCTGGGTTTGCATCTGTCAGCAAACTGCATTGGATTGAGACAATAATTGACCATCGGTTTCAAAGGCTTTAAAGCAAGACGTTCACATATTTTCATTGCTACAGACTCAAGTGCCACAGGTTTGAAGTCATTAAAACACGTAACGATAGACAGGGCCGTAGCGAGGGTCAAATCTTTAAGGGGTGTGAAGGTGCAAAAATACCGACTGGCTCAGTGTGTGTTTTCCAAACGATGTGGCGACCCCACCCGATGGTTTCAGACTCTAGGAATGCCTTTCTCAATAGGGCGTGAAGAATTAAAGGGGTTTAGTCTTCACGAAAAGGGCATTATTAGGCGAAACAAACAAATTATCGGCGAAACAAACAAAAGAGACAGCTTGGAGAAGGGGAGGGGGTGAGTAGCGGCAGGACTATCTAAGCGGAGCGCCACCATTGGTTGGGGAGGAGAGTACAAGAAAAATGTGGCTTTTTAAGACACCAGATGGCAGGAAACGGCACTTCCCGCCTTTCAACTTTTTCAACTACCAGGTAACCTTAGACAAATCTGGTGCAATATTTTGCATTTATTGCGATCAATTTTTCCCGAGAAATTATAGTCCCAATTAAGTTCAAACAATTTTTTCTCTCCGGCGATTAATTTTTTTTGTTGCTACAAATGTCGATGATTGCATAATAAATTATAAAGCAAGTTCTTGTATCGATAAATATGTGAATGATAGCCAGCTTGATGAGCAAAATGTAATGCAATGAAGTATTTTGATAGGTGGGGAAAGCATGAGATGAGTGATGGTTAACCTGAGAGAGGGTTGTAAGGGAAGAGGTGTCCCCCATCCCCTTTTGAGAAATGTTTCACCCGCTAGGTAACCTTAGATGCGATCTGGTACAATATTTGGCGTCTTTTGAAGTCACAAAATTTGCTAGACTCAGATTTGAAAAATTGCAACTGGTTTTTCACATTTTCCGACTATCGTCGAACATAGGCTGAAATGTGAAGAATTCCAAGTGGCAGTTCAGAGTTATTGAGAATTTTTTTAAATTACCAGGTAACCTTAGACACAATTTGGCCCAATATTTGGTATCTTTTTATGTCATAGGATGAGCTACTAGTAGACTGAGATATGAATAATTCTAACTGGTATTTTAGATTTTGCGACAACCATCGCTCTGACAGATATTTCTTTTTTTCTTTTGGGGGGACACCTCTTCACATCCCCAGTCGCGATGGCCCTATGGCAAGCCGTTTTGCCTTTTATTCGGTATTTGATGATATCAACAATTTATTGGTGATATTGGCAAATCATTTGATAATATCATCAGATATTTGTTGATATCAACAATTAATTGCTGAAATCACCAATTCATTTGATGATATCATTAATTAATTTGCTGATATCATCAACTGATTTGCTGATACGACCAATTAGTTGTTGATATCAACAAATAGTTGATGATATCAGCAATGATTTGGTGGTATCACCAAATGAATTGTTGATATCAGCAAATGAATTTGCAGATATAACCAATTCATTTGCTGATATTAGCAATTGAATTAGCTATATGTTGGACTTGCTTATATCAGCAATTTATTTGATGATATCAGCAATTCATATCTTGATATCAGTAATTCATGCGTAAACGCTTTTAAGGAAGATAATCGGAGAAAAGCACCATCAAATTATCGCCAATTGTGAAGGAAAGATTTACAGGTAGAGCAACGAACTCCTTTGTAATACCGATACGGGCAGTGCCTCGCCAATTGTGAAGGAAAAGGTTGCAGATAGAAGAATAACCTGTTTGTTAAGAGCATCTTCACTTCGCCAAAAAACCCGTGAAGTTCTGTCGTAAAACCATTCGCTTCTTAAGTTGATATCATTTTGTGCTACCAGCATTGAGCACTTAGTGCAGAGTGCCGACGTGTGGCGTATACTGCATGTACTTGAGTACACGTGTTGTCGCTCTCGTCACGGTTGAATTAGTGATATCATCAAATGATTTGGTGATATCAGCAAATGAATTCCCGATATTATTACATCAATTGTTGATACCAGCAACTGATTTGTTGATATGAGCCAATGATTAGTAGATATCAAATGAATTGGTGATATGTCCCATTGGATGATATCAGCAATTAATTCAGATGAACTGAACTTGCACACCAAACATGTTACTATACTTAGCAAGCAATCACATCTGTATTTAAGTGATAAGTTCCTTTTGTTGTGTACTTCCACATGTTGTGTAATTACGCATTATTATCTCATAATTACGAATTATTAATTACAAATTATTAATTCGTAATTCCGAATAAAAAATATATTCTCGTTTGGGCTTTCGCAATGTCCTTATAACTTTTAAATTCCATTTTATGAACCTATAGCTAATGTCTTTAACCATCATTAGAGTTTTTAAGTTTAATAGTTCTTTTAAAAGCGGAGGAACGTATTGCAGAAGACCTATCCCCCTTCCAAAAAAGAAAAAAGTTAGAACCGTCCCCCCCCCCCCCCCGCTTGTAATCCATCCCAATGGCCATGATTTCTTTGATTTTCATGATTCTTTTGTGGTTGTGGTTCATGCACTAACAATTATATCCAGTGCGGAAAACTCTAACAAACGTACACTCAAAGGCATGGGCCTCAATCTTGGGGGGGGGGGGGCTGGGGAAGGGACAGGGAGACATGTCCCCCACATTTTGATTGGAGGGGGACATAATATCAAATGTCCCCCCACATTTCGTGAAGAGAAATGTTTTGGCTCACTTTTTGAATGGTAGGGGGACATTGTAACAAATGTCGAACACAGTTTTGGTGAGTGACTGATGTAATCGCTGGCTGGGTGACTATGCAGTTTAGGTGTTCATGTATCAAGGTTAGACTCATCTACACATCCCAAGTACCAACGTCCGCACTGTGTTATGCCTTGTTAGGTCGTTGCACAAAAAAGGTAAAGGAATGTGGCACGTTTCCTCCCCATAAATACAACAACAAAAAAATCATTTTTTTTTTTTTTAACCATAGGTAAAAATATTGTTTGTGAACGTGTGCTTGAATGAATTGTTGATACACACTCAGAGGCGTCGCGACCGTGGAAGGTCCTCCCCCTCCTATCAACAAAACAAAAGCCAGAGCCACGATAGTTGAAAAAAAAGATAAAAGCCAGTTAGAATTTTTCATACTTCAGTCTAGCACATTTTATGACGTGAAGAGATGCCAAGTATTGTACCAGATTGTGAGGTTACCTGGTAATTGAAACAAATTTTTATCAAATCTTAAATTTCCTATGAACTTCTCATATTTCAATGTAGGAATGAAGATAGTCAGAAAGTTTGGTGGTGGGGACACGTCTTCCCTTACAACATTCTCCCAAATCTAGACAAACCATCACTCTTCTCATGCTTCCCCATCTATCAAAATACTATTGTGTGGCATCTTTTTCAATGTGGCTGTCATTTTCAAAAATTATCGGTACAGGAACGAGTTCTACTTTGTCATGCATCATTGGCGGTTGTAGCAAACTAATAAATACCTGTAATGAGAGTAAAAATTATTGGAATAACTTTTGTGAAACCGTAATTTCTCCGGGAAAAATGACTGCAATAGATGCAAAAGATTGCACTAGATTTTGTTTAAGGTCACTTGCTAGTTGAAAATTTCTCAAAAAAACAAAAAAAAAACTGTTATCGTTAGAAAGTTAAAACCTGTTGAATGAACTGTTCAGAAAATTAAGATAGCAAAAATATTCTAGATAAGAGCAATCCAAATTAGTATTAGTTTTGAATATGAATGATGTTTTTGAGAAACTGAGAAATTGCAGACATGAAAGCCCTATTTCAAAGCTGAGCACACGAAGCTCAGAACACCCGGGAAGGGCCGTTTCCAACCATCGGGGAGGGGGCCGGTTGTAAAGCCCAGCTTTTTCAGGTACGCCAACCGATGGTGGTAGTTCTGCCATTGGGTGTGCGCAAAAGGCTTTTGCCTGCAGGCTATAGGTCCCCACCCCTCCCCCAAAACCCTGGAGAGACGCTTCATATGTGATATGTGATATCGATGACGTATAAGCAAAATATGCCAACAATCATTAGACCCAGGCGGTGCTATGGTAATTTCTGTTTGCATTTTATTCACATTCATCTTCTGCCAAACTGACGAAAGTTTTTTCTTTTGAAATTTCGCTGAGGGTTTCCAACCTCCCTCCATGAGACGTTTTCTGGAAATTTCTACATATATATTTTTATATATGCGTTAACTCATTGTAGCCCTCCGCTTACATAGTAATCAGTGCACCTTCGGACAAAAATATCCTCCTCCCCCGAAAAAAATCTAGGATTCCCTACGCCAGGGGCTCAGCCCCAAATATTTGCAAAGTACTTAAAGAAAATGAAAGAGGATGAGTAATTCATTATGATTCTTGTATCACCTCAACCCCAATCGGATAAGTATTTCCCCGGCGAACATAGGCCTATGCAATGCCTGACCAGTACCATTCGAAGATACAGAATGCTTGGAAGATACAGAATCCTTCATTCAAATGCTCCCAATTCTGCAGATACCTGGTAACTTTCTGGCCTTTTCTCCTGATCACGTCAATGGACGTTACTCCAGAACACCAGGGGAAAATATATTGGACCTGTCCAATATACCCAAAACCATCAAGAAGCAGGGCCTTTTTTGAGAAATTGTTAGTGGGGGCGGGGGGGGGGGGTTGGATTTAAAAAAGGACCATCTAAACGGAACCACCATAAGTTACCAAGTATTTTATTAAGATTGCTCTTTTCTTCGAAAAATGCTTTCCAGATTGTCCAAAATGAGTTTCCCAAACCTTATACTGTAAGTAAATTTATCAAATCATCCTTTTTTTTCATCTTTTTTTCCCTCAAGTTTCTCCGACGATCGAAATTTGTACTGTGTATGGCTTCTTAGTCCGCGAAAATCTGCTAACGTTAACGTTAGTGTTTTGGTCGCCTTGTGCTTCCCTTACTAGGTCAGCTATCTCGGCACTGACACAATTGGCAAAAAGACACACTGCTCGCCTTGGTGTAACGATGAATCTGGTGGTCCATGGGTCCAGCGAAGGAAGGGCTTGTGGCTACTGTGGAGATGCGCACGTCCCAAAGGCTTGGGTCCAGCTCCGGGGTTCTACAAGCTCTCTGGTGCAATCTAAGCCGCATATGGAACATTTCGTGGTGACTTTATCGGCTGAGGTTTTGAGGGCAATCTGTGTTCATAGACATATTTTTGCTCCGCCTGTCTGTCATACTGAAAAAAAAGAAACGTTGCAAAGCTAGAATACATTAAAAAATTGAAAGGACAATAAGAAAAAAAAAGGCCAACGTCCAGTTAACATAGCGGTGTATATTTCCCAGCACTGATATTTCCAACCCGTGGTGTAAATGCTGTGCCATATGGACAAATGGTATCCAACTTCCCTAGAATTCGGAAAAGTTAGAGCCTGAATTTACTGAGCCTGGTCTTCTTGCCACGAAACATATCGATTAGTCCATCTATATCAATTGACCATGATGCCTCCTCGCTCTCGATGGAAAGGACAGCCAGCGAATACAGCCTATCTTGATAAATGGTTGATATAGGTATGTTTTGATTAGCTTCAACTTGGAGAATGATCTGGACAAAATATCGGCAAAACGGTGGAAAATATACCAAATTCGATTTACTGTCTGATACAGAAACATATATCCACATACAATTCTTAGGCGTCGGCGATTTGGCCGATAGCTTTGGAAAACATCAGCCAAACTGGTTCAAAATACGCCAAATTTGACCAGTTATTGGCTAATGTCATGTGGCAACCCTCACCGAGAGCGAATCAATAAGATCTAATTCTATGGAGCGAATTCACTGAAATTCGAGGCAGATTTCCACTATACTTAATATGTACCGGCGTAGCTTATCAAGTTCCAGTGTGTACCTCATGCGCCGTGAGTCAGTCGAAAAGATTTGCAGTTGCAGGGGCAATGGCATATGATTTATGACGAACGTATTCACGCACAGAAAAACGTGTCCATTGACTCGTTTGTAGTTTCTTTTCCAACGAAAACGTGCGCTTCGAAAAAAAATACCCCTCTTCTAAGTTCTGTACATTAGTGCCCCCTTTGTTCGGGGGCCCCTGGGTTTGCCTCGCCGGAGCCCATAGGCATTACGCCGCTGACTGCTAGCATGCTATACGTTGAACACATGCATATACACAGTAATATCCGAGAAAAGGACGTACGGCGAGATCCTAGGTCTAATTTCAGGAAACTAGGCCTAGGACACTGTTAAAAATGTTACAGAAATGATGTACATATTTTTTACAGTGTACGCTAAGCTAATCACTGAGTGAAGTAGTTTCATACGTGAAAACAAAAATTTCAAGAAACAAGGGACCATACTGGGGGGATGAGCTAAGTGGAGGGGCCGAGTATGGGACGGGCCATGGTCCCCAGTATGTATGTTACAAAAGGTCCTGTCAAGAAGTGCAGCGCGTAGATCCCTGCTGGGGCAAACCTGAGAGTCAGCTTACACATCCCCCCCCCCCCATTTGCGCCCCTGCCCAAAGGACTTGCGTGGGTAACCGTGCACGACGATTCCACGAATGGTAACAATAATAGTATGTTGAGTACAGTGTGGACACACAATAATGAAGGGCATGCGGACAACAAAGAAAAATTCGTATCCTGAGTACGCGTGCACAGCCATAGAAATAGATTATCTAGACGGAAATCGAGTTAAAAGGCGTTCTCGTAAAACCCGTGTTACACAAATCCAACGGGCATTTAGGAAAATATAACTCGCAAACAGCTTGATGTTGAACCGTTGTTTCTCGTAAATATGATACGGTTATCTAAAAAATCAAACGGTTGCACTTTTATCTGTTTCCCCAAAAGATGTAGTTAGATATCGAAGGAACATTTTATCGGTCTGTATGTGCTCTTTTGCCGTACATAGCAAGAACTTGCACGTATTATGTTCAGCTTCTTTTGTTCAATGTGTACGTGTGGGTAAGAGGCTTGACGTCATTCTGGTTTATCTATTTCTACAATACACACAGTGTGCAATTGAGCCATGCTAAATGTGCAGGAGTAGCAAGGCGGCGTAAAACGAATTGTATTTGTAACACATTGAAGAACGAGACGGTTGGAGAAAGTGCGAAGTACTCTTTTTTAATTTTCATTTCGTTTGGTATACTTTAAGTCTAAGAAGTCAGTCATCACTTTGCATTGGGAATTTATCATCACCTGTCGACACTGAAAAGATAGTTGGTGAAGTACAGTATTAAATGTAAGCAAATCGAATTAAATAAATGTTCCTTTTGAATATATCAACAAAGCAAAATTAACAGGTCTAATACACATTTAGTATAGTATTAGTACTAAGGCCTATGTTACAGTCCTTCTAGGCTAGCTTCAGCCCAAACGTGTTAAGTAACGTTAGTAATGGTAGGCCTTATAGTAACGGTATAGACTAGTACCAACACCAAACGTCGCGCACTGCCAAACTTCATATACCGCCACTACCAAGTAAGCCGAAAATGCCATGGTCTAAACAGCTTGACAAAGTTTTGACCATCATACACGGTAACGACTTGGAAGCTGAAACACAACACAGGACTTAAAGGCTGTATTGCATCACCCTAAGCTATATTTTTACCTCCCTGAAAGGAAAATTCTCAACTGGTTCTAAGTTACAGCACTCTTAGATTGACAGCAAATTCGAAAGATGCAGAGCAGCTCGTATTACACAGCGTACACAGGGATTCATTGTTTTGATTACACATGTGGAGGAATGTAAGACAGGCTGAGGGAGGGACTAGAGGTAGGTGGTTGGGAGAATTGTAATGTAACTGTCTGGGGTGATGCATTACAGCCTTTAACTTAAGTAGTTCGTCCTGGTTGACAAAAACGTCGGAGGAAAAACTGTCGGAAACAGTTGCCCTGTCATTCCGCCATCGGTACATTCCTCCTGGATATTAGCAGAATATCCTGGTGGAAAGAGCAAAAACGTCTGGGAAATATAGTGTCTTTGGGAGAGTTGATTTGTAACTTAGGATGCAGGTACTAATATTGAAATTTTATTTTAGGTTTGAAAGCTATAAGGTACAGGTATACTGTCGGTTACAATGTAAACGCGGATGTCTTCAGTAGTAATTTACTGTGTATGTGCATCAAGTGTTTTTAATGGAAGCAGGAATGCGTGCTCTTCAAGTTCATGGTTGATTTAGCAATATTCATTTGTAGGTTTAGTTGAGACTATAGTAAATGGAACAGTATTTGTATACTAATAGAGACAATGGTCGGTTGTATACTTGAATTAAAGATAGAAGATGAACAATGGTGTAAGATCAACATCTCTAAATGCTTCAGAATCACTGGACATTGTGGGAAAATACAAAAAAGGAAGACCTTCTGGGATGCTGAGGGGTGCACATCATGTAGTCGATGTACTGTAATAAAGTAACTACAATTGCAGTGATAGTGCGCTCTGAACATTGAAATGTGTGGTTTCAGTTTGGCAGGTAAAAACGAAGTTTGCAGAATTAAAGCTAGCTGGACAACTCAATGAGTTAACAAAGTCATTTTATTGATATTGAAGTACAAGGAGGAATAAAAATAACCATTGTAACAGTGAGTCTGCTTGTTCTTCCTTTACTTGATAGTATTTTTTTCTTTCCTCTCATTACAAAAATGGTTAATCATATCCATAGCCCCCTGATATTTGCATGTATATGAACATGCATGATTGACGGTTCTTCATTTCAACCAGTTCCATAGCCAGACTAATGTCTGTGCATCAATTTTGGAGTTCTGCAATAATTATTTTATAGTACTGTACATCAGTTCACAACGTTCATCCTAACTTAAGAGTTTTTTTTATTCTTTAAAAGGGGTTAGATCGATCAGGATACCGCACTTGATTGTAGGACAATAACCCTTGATTATGTCCTCTCTGTCCTAGTCCCTTAATGTTGTGACAGTCAATTGCGGACCTGCTTTAAAAAACTCTGCATTGTTCCACCACAATGTCATCTAGGCCTACTACCACACATAAGCTGCTTAGGCTTTCCTTACTCCTGAGACAAACATAATCAAACAATTATAATGACCTTTCATTTTCCTTTTTTTTAAGGGTTAATTTCTTGTTTGTCCATAACAAGTTAGTCTTCAATGGGTTTCCTATTTGCGCTTGGAAGCGTAATTCAAAATATTTTAAAGTCAAATTTTCCGCAGCTAGTTCAGGAAAAGTGACGGACGTGAAAATGTAACCACTTCTAGGTTAGGCTTTGTAAGCATACTGTACAGTAGGTCTTGGATCAACATATTCAAGTTGAACATTTACAACTATCGAGGAAGAAGAGTGTGGTTATCAGCCTGTTTTCGTTGTTTTGTATCTTAGTGTTCCGTCAAGGTTGTACTATGCATCTGACTTTTGGGTGTCTTGAAAGGTCGGATTGTGTCCCAATGCGTCCTGCCGTGCGATTAAAAAAAAAACAACCCCTACCAAATTCTGTAAGCCAGAAGTGTCTGAAAGTGTCTCAAGTGAAGTTTATCGAGGAGGCATGAACAATAGATTAGAGCGTTTACTCTAAGCACCTGTGTTTACGAGGTCACCACAGATTAGGTACAATGATAACAATAGCGATTTAATGATTACAGGTCTGTTGACAAAAGTGTGAGTGAAAACCTGAGTTGACTTCTGGCAGTTCTAAAAGCATCCAACAATTAGAGACTTCCTATGATTCCACTAAATCTTGTTGATATATCTGGTATTTTGAGATGTAACATCCCAAAATATATACATACTGTATGATATACATATCTCTTACTAGAATAAGAAACTTTTATTTTGTTCTTATGGCGAGTTTAGCTGCCGGGCCCAACGAGTTATTCGCCGTTGTGGCACGGTGTAGTGCAGTAGAACAGTGCAGTGTACCGTATGGTACGGCTGAAAACCCAGTATCAAGCATGGCAAAGTTTAATCAGAAAGAATCATTGATATTGCTTCAAACCTTATGTTCCACGAAGCACTAAACATGTCATGTAAAACAACTTTATTGCACACATTTTTTAAGTTAAAACCTAGCAAAAAGTCTCGTGAAAAGAAGTAGGAAAGTTTGTGTAAAGCCTTCCGAAAATTTCAAGTAATTATACAGGGTATCCTAATGTGATTAAGTATAGCAAATAGCCTAACCACCTTGGCAGTTACTGTTTCTACAGTAAACAGGTGACTATTTGCCTATTTTTTTGACTACTTGTTACTTGCGGACTTGCAGGTATATAAAGAAACATTTAAATGGTGGGTTGTTGTTTGTTTATCATTTGAAGGGGCCTAAAAATATTTAGACCCAAGGTTTGAGTTTGTAAAAAGATGGCTGTTTCAATGGTTGTGATATAGCACTACGATTGTATTTCATTCCACCTCTGTTCATGGCTAGTACTGCAGTCATTGCTCGCAGGGAGCATCGGTTATTTTGATTGCGTTTTTCACAGGCGCTTCTTGGAATACTTACCAGGGTTTTCCCTGGGTTTTTTAGAGTATGAGGCGGTCAGGACGAATTACTTGACGCCGCCATCAATTTGTTTTCAAATCCGTACTTAGTAGGTTGAAGAAGAATGGGTGATTCTAGGATTTTGATCATGATATAAACAGGGCTAAAAAAAAAGTGTAAATTTCCCTGGAGACTAATTACAATATAGTCGGACTTCCCGCCTAACATGACATAACGTTGTAGGCGTCATGTGATAGCGAAGCGATTGTCATACCAGCTTGGGGTCAATGGGCCCACCATAGGGCCCCTTGTGGGGTCAATGAATGATCCCGGTAGGGGTCCAGGGTGCAAAGCACCCAGAAACTCAGCGATTTTAGCATTTTTTGACGTGTCCCGCCGAGTCATTTGAAATCAAGTTGAACGATGTTATGAATCAAGTTGAAAAATGTTACTGTATCGCGTGAAACCACAATAGTTTGATCAGAAAAAAGTCATTGATAATACTTCAAAATCAAAACGTTCTATGAAATGTTGAACATGTCATGTAGCGTACACTTTATTATATACATTTTTGAAGTTGAAATGTCCCTAAAAGTTTCGTGAAAAGAATCACGTAAGATCGTGTGAAGCCTTCCGAAAATTTTAAGTAATGATATCCTAACGCATTGGGTGTATATCGAATAGCCTAACCACCTTGGCAATTCATATTTCGGTATAACAGGGAACAACCGTCATTTTGTAAGTTGCAGGTTTCAGAGTTTTTCGAGTAACATTGAAAATTTTTTATTGTTTTGTTCATTGATCCTAGTCACTTTAAAATGTTTTGAGGAAGCAGACTAGTGGTTTCGTGAAGGGTTTTGGACATAGAAATATGCAATCATTTTTGTATTTCTGTGGGTTGCGATACGTCCGCTAGCTGTCATTCTACAGATAATTTGCGTATGCGGGGAGGCCTAAGCCAGACCTAAGCTTATGCTTTTTAATTGACATTGAATGTAGTAAAGGGGGTATACCTAGAATCTTCTGATTTGCCAACGTTGTTTTTTTAACATATAACTTGAAAAATATTGATCAGGAGTAAAAAATAAGGGCATTCTAGTACAGGAATAGTAATTTACTTCAATTTTTGTTGAAGATTGAACGTGGATGGGGCATTAAGGATACACATTTGAATGGATTTATTTACCAGTCATTTTTGGACGTAACTAGTAGGAAACTACTTTACATGTGTGATCTCTACTATGCTGTGATCGAAAGTTTGAAACAAGCATGGTATGTACAAGATAAACATGACCAGAAGTACAGAAGCGGATTTCCCGTGAGACGCAAAATTTCCCAGGAAGGAGTCTCCGGTTCCCGACTTTTTCCAGCCCTGGATATAAACATGTGAGGCAGTAATTACGGCATTTTTTGGGGAGGTGGTCCTAAAAAGTTGCGAGGCGGCCGCCTCCGAAATTACGTACCAGGGGAAACCCTGCTTATCTAGGTCTAATTATCTTGATAATTTTGTGGGATTTTGATCGTAACTTTGTGACGTACCCAATTAGATCTGAAATCAAAATATATGATGTACGCAAATGGGTGCGGGCTTGCGTAAACAGATACAAGATAGTCACATTTGATTTGTTCTGTGTTAACGCTAGTTAATAGACTTGGTTAAAAGTCAAACCAATTGCCATTTATAAAAATATTACAATAACATATTGTAAGATGTGTGAAGTGCCAGGGCCACTGACGGGTTAATTTCGAGTAATGTTAAGTATGTGAGGTTACACATACAGACACAAGACATGCTACATTGTTTTTCTTCTTTCAGAAACATTTTACAGATAACCTATAGGTGGTGTGCACAAGGGAATGCGAGCTTGCATTTACAGATGCGAAATAGTCACATTTGGTTTGGTGTTCTGTGTTAATGCTATTAAGAAGAAAAATGAGACCGAACCAGCGCAGTAAAAAAAAAAAAATGAAATATCACCGTGCGCAATGTGAGGTGTTAGGTTATAATTTAGAGTTAGGATTAGAGCATTCTTAGATTGAAGGAATCATTTAGTCTATTGCTGAATTTCTCCTGCTATTGGCCTGGAATCCCGGACGCAACTTCTATGTTCGGACAGCTCCATAATTAGTGAGAACTGGAAGCAGAATTAATGCACCCTAAACCACTGCTTTCTCTATATAGAGATCATTGAACTAAATTTGGGATCTCCTCTCTCTCTACCCCAGAAGTTCCGAACATGTTTCCAGATATGTCAGCATACAGTCCGTTTAAATAAGCTTTTGGTACTGTTATTCAACCAGTAGATACCGCATTATTATCGTAGTTTACAAACTTCAACAAAACCATCTGTCTACAGATTCAAAACATATCTAAAAGTTTCAAGCCTCTTGGATTGGTAAATAATAAAATATGTAAAGGTTTGTAAAAATAAGCCTGAGGTGAATGAGGTCCACAATTTGTAAAACTGTGCTGCTGTTTCACTTGGATGATGATACTCAAATTTTTTTGAGAACGAAGTGTCCTGTCTTGTAGTAGAGTGCTTGTAGCCTCAAATTTCAAACAAATGTAATGAATTTAATTTTACAGAATACTTGATGTTTGTTTTAAAAAGCAATGTACAGTACCTGTTCTGATTAGTATAGGCAATGCATTTTATTTTTATGTGCCATTGCCTCTTTCAACTTGGCTGCATTCTTATCATGCTTACAAGTAGGATGAGGATTCTTCCATACAGGTAAGAAGATCCCAGCTTTTGTTGTATTAGAAACTATCATTCCCTACTTCTTGTTATGTATGCCATGCGTAAATTTGCAAAAAGTGCAGTTAATGCATAAGAAATTGTGTTGTTTATTGCAAATTCTTGAACTTGATATTCTATCATGATCTTTACAGTTGCAAAAATTATGTCAAAGAGAAGGCGGTCAGTAGCTTCTACAGATTCAAAAGATGATGAAGAAACCACCATAGGTCCTCCTCTGACTAGCCCAACATCATTGAAGAGGAGGAAGAAGTCAGGGGCAGACCAGGTACAGTTTGAATTGAGACAGTTTTGACATAATTTATACTCTAAGACTCATAGTCATGATTTTGAAGAAATAATGCATGTACAGTAATTACTGTATATCCTTCAACAATTCAATTGATCATCAGTTAAACCTTTTTGTGCTATTTATTTTAACTGGATCTGTAGTATTCCTGTACTTTGATAAAATTGTCAGTATGCAAACTGTAAAGTAAATTTTTTCAGTGAAAGGTGCTTCCAGTGGACTAATTTCCTAGTTAGCATTGTTTGACCTTGTAAAATGTTGTTTTCTGAGTCTTAAAACAAAATTTTGCAAACTTGCCTGACAAAAATTTAAAGGTAGAAGTGAATGCAGTTGCATACTTTACTTTTTGATTCCTTGCCACAGGCCGGCAAGGAATCTCTGCGAAGGTGATGGCGTGTGTGTATGTGTGTGTGAGTATGTGACGCCTTGGCTTGTAAACACGATATCTCAAGAAGAAAAGTTGCTTGAACTTCAAAGTTGGTGTGGTGGTAGTTTATCATGAGTAGATGATCCCTATTGTTTTTCATGGAGGTCAAATGTCATTTGAGGGCACCAGAGCTTAGGGTATGAAAACCTACTGTATCAAGGGAGATATTGCAGCAATCGAATGTTGTTGCAACTCCAAACCCTTGTCATTGGTAGCAACTGATGAGAAGATGATGTCTGCCGTCTTTTGTGGAGGTCGAAGGTCATGTGAGGTCAAAAGAAGACATTGTTTGAAAATCTTGTAAACAGCATATCTCAAGAAGGGAATGGTGCTTGAGTATCAAACTTGGTGTGTTGATAGTCCATGGTGAGTAGATGATCACTATTGTTTTTCATGGAAGTCAAAGGTTATTTAAGGTCACCAGAACATAAAGTAAGAAAACTTATTAAGGGAGGTATCTCAGCAACTAAATGTAGCTGGAATGTGAAACTCTTACTATTGGTAGCACCTGATCAGTAGATGATGGGGGTCAAAGGTCATTTGACATTGAAGACAGTGTGAAAACCCTGTAAACACAGTTTCTCAAGAAGGGAAAGGTGACAGAACTTCAAAGTTGGTGTGTTGGTAATTCACTGTGAGTGCATGATCCCTATTGTTTTTCATGGAGGTCAAAGGTCATTTGAGGTCTTCACAGCTTAAAGTATGAAAACCTATTACAGAAGCTATTTCAGCAACTGAATTCAGGTAGAACTTGAAAGTGTCAACATTGTTAGCATTTGATGCGCAGCTGATATCTGTCATTTGAATTGCCCCATGGGAGACTTGTCATCACTGTAATGTGGCATAAAATGAATGTAATAAGTGCTATCATTCCAAAGATCTGTCCTGGGTTCAAAAGCCCAACATGTGATACTTAGAGAGTTTTATGTGTCCTGAATGTGGACATATGATGAGGTTAAATCACTCACATTAGGGAAAAAATGAATATTTATTTCCTATTGAAATTTGCCAAAATGTAGATCTATGTTTCATAGCAGAGATTGCTGCAAGATAGACTTTGGTCTCATTTTTTTTCAATTTGTGGAATATTTTAAGTCCATTTTCTATTCCAAACAACCACTTAACATACTGTACCTCTTATCACTTTTTCTAAGCCTCCAGAGAATGTACCTTTCTCCAGAAACTCTCTGTCAAGATTTACAAAGCACTTTGTTGTTTTAGTAACAGTAAACACTCCCTTGGGAGGCAAGACTGTTCCACATTGTCTCTGTTGACCTGCACAATCTCAGGTCTGTAACCACAATTTGGTGTCACAAACTTTTTATCAACTTGTGAATTAGCTCCTTCATGACCATAATTGTCATCAATGCTGAATGAATGACATTACTTATTTATATTAGCACTTTGTAACGTTAAACTCATAAGTGATACATAATTGTGGTTGTCATTCTTGCATTTTGTTTTTCATTTTGATGTGTTCCCTTCTCTTCTCCACTGGGTTGCTTTTGTTTGTTAGTGATTGTGTTTGTATGAAAAATGAGATATCAGCTAGGAATCGCAAAGTCATTTGACTTTCTGGTTACTTTATTTCAGTTGGTATCAGTCAACAACATTGTATTAAACAAAACAATGAGCAGGGAAATCAAGTCTAGATGCTCATTATGAATCTCAATCCAAATTAACCAGTTTTTTATAGGCAATGACTTTCTGTTTTTCTTTGTCCATATATGTTAGACTGTAATGATTCAAGACTTATATGGAATTTTAAGAAACTGCAAGAATGAAGAAGGACGGTTGCTCTGTGAGGCATTTTTTCGACTTCCCAAGAGAAGGTATGAGGCAAATATATGCTATTTCTTTGTAATTTTTTTTCTCTCTTTTGCTTGCATCATCATCCTGTGAAAGAAATGTACCAGCATACAAAAGGCCTGTTCAAACCAAATCTGGTCTGTTATGTTTTTGTTGTGTGGTACCGTAGCTGCAGGTCCAATGTCTTGTACAGTAACTAATTTACATGAGCCATTGATACCAAAATGCATGAAAAAGTAGATACGGGAACTGCAGCGGGTCCTGCAGAATTTTCTTGCTGACTGATTCACTTGTGGTTACTGCACAGTTTACTTTCCTTGTTAAAAGGGCAAAGGAATTTGCAGTGTGCGATGGTAATGTGTATGTCTGATGTGATACTTCGCCTGTAAACTATGGTATCTCAAGAAAGGTAATGTTGGCTAATCTCTTAGATTGGTTGTTCTGAGTACTGTTGAGTACTACTGTTTTTGGTAGAGGTCAAAGGTCATTTGATGTCACCAGAGGTCAGAGATTAACCTGTGAAAACACAGTATCTTAGGTAGGGTTGGGCAGGATCCCGGTATTCGCGGTACCCGTATTCGTAGCACTGGTGCTTGATCTGTTTGTGCGAGTATCGGTGCTGTTGAATACTTCACAGTAACACCTAAACTTCTTAATACTGTCTCAAACAAGTATGCAAAAGTTTTGTGATTCCTTATTGAAGGCAAAAGGTAATCTATGCGATGGTGAGGTTGTGTGTGTGTATATGACATCTTGTTTGTAAACACAATTTCTCAAAATTGGTAACCATGTCTGATCTTGTACTTGGTGGGTGGTTCATATTGAGTAGTTGATCCCTATTGTTTTTGGTGGTGGTAAAGGTCATATGAAGTCCCCAGAGGTCAACTTGTGAAACCCTTGTAAACACTACACATAGACACTATATATATCTCAAAAAGCATAGCCTCGACTAATGTTGTACTTGGTGTGTGGGTTGCTCGTATTAAGTAGATGATCTCTACTATTTTCGGTAGAGGTCAAAGGTCATTTGAGGTTGCCAGAAGTCAAAATGCAATACCTTATAAATGCAATACCTAAAAGAGGTAACCTTGACAAATGTCATAGATGATCCCTAGTGTTTTTAATGAAGGTCAAAGGTCATTTGAGGTAAACAGAGGTCACTGTAAAATCATGATATCTGTAGAATGGTAATGGTGACAAATCTTTTACTCGGTGTGTAGGTTGGTCATATTAAGTAGATGATCCTTATCCTTTTTGGTAGAGGTCAAATGTCACTGAGCTCACCAGAGGTCAAAGTAAGGGTAATCTTGACTAATTTTATACTTTGTGTGTGGGTTGGTGATAGTGAGTAGGTGATTCCAATGCCATTTCATTTGAGGTCACCAGAGGTCAAATTGTAAAAAAACATAGAAAACTTCCTAGTACACACAGTGATCAAAAGAGCTTAGTGTAGGCATGCTCTATGTTGAAGGCTAAGGATTTTGTTTCCATACCAACAGCAGGTAAAGAATCTATGGGATGGTGATGTCATGAATGTGTGTGTGTGCACGTGTGTGTATGTGATGCTGTGCTTGTTTACACGGTGTCTCAAGATGGGTAACCTTGTCTGATCTCGTACTTCCTGTGGGGGTTGGTCATGCTGGGTAGATGATCCCTATTGTTTTTGGTGAAGGTCAAAGGTTATTTGAGGTAACCATAGGTCAAACTGAAAACCTTGTTTATACAATATCTCAAGAAGAATAACTGTGACTGATCTCATACTTGCTGTGTTGGTTGGTCACTGTGAGTAGATGATCCCAGGATGGGTAACCTTGGCTAATGTCATATTGGTATGTTGGTTAGTCATACTGAGTAGATGGTTGGTATTGTTTTTAGTTGAGGTCAAAGGTCATTTGAGGTCACCAGAGGTCAAACTGTGAAAACATTGCTTACACAATATCTCAAGGAGGATACCCATGACTGATCTCACACTTAGTGTGTGGGTTTGGTCCCTATTACTTTTGGTGGAGCTCAAACTTCATTTGAGGTCACCATAGGTCAAACTGTGAAAACCTTGTTGACATGATATCTCAAGATGGGTAACCTTGACTGATCTCGTACTTTGTGTGTGGGTTGGTCATGCTGGGTAGATGATCCCCATTGTTTTTGGTGCAGGTCAAAGGTCATTTGAGGCCACTAGAGGTCAAATTGAAAACATTGTTGACACGATATCTCAACAAGAATAAGCTTGACTGATCTCATACTTGCTGTGTTGGTTGGTCACACTGAGTAGATGATCCCTATTGTTTTTGGTGGAGGTCAAAGGTCATTTGAGGTCACTGAAGGTCAAACTGTGAAAACCTTGTTAAGACCATATCTCAGGATGGGTAACCTTGGCTAATCTGAAACTTGGTACGTTTGTTTATCATACTGAGTATTGTTTTTAGTGGAAGTCAAAGGTCATTTGAGGCCGCCAGAGGACAAAGAGAAACCTTGTTTACACGATATCTCAAGAAGAAAAACCTTGACTGATATTATACTTGGTGTGTGGGCTGATCACACTGAATAAATGATTCCTATTATTTTTGGTGCAGGTTTGAGGTCATCAAAGGTCAAACTGCGAAAATAATGTTTACACGATATCTCAAGATGGTTAACTTTGACTGATCTCATACTTAGTCATACTGGGTAGATGATCCCGTCCGTTATTTGTGGAGGTCAAAGGTTATTTGAGGCCACCAGAGGTCACCTTAATTGAGGCCAGAGGTCAAACTATGGGTAACCTTGACTGATCTCATACTCAGTGTGTAGATGATCCATGTTGTTTTTGCTGGATTTCAGAGGTCATTTGGAGTCATGAGAGCTGAAACTGTGAAAACCTTGTTTACATGATATCCCTGAGAATTCTTTTGGCAATGAGTTTGTAAAGAAAGAGAGGGATCTACATTTTTCAAGAAATTTTCATATTCTGTGGAGGTAAAAGATCACTTGACATCAGCAGACACCATAGTTAGAAACCAAGTTGTGACCGTAGGCTTTGCAGTGTTTGATTCAGTATTTGTACTGTATGTTGGTTATTCTTTATGAATATTGGCAAGGAATCACAAAGTCCTTTGGCTTTCTTGTTTTTTTTTTCAATTGTAGCATTAATACTTACATATCAACATTAGAAGGGACAAAAAATAACAAATCCATTTTAAAACATTTCAGGTCCAGGGCCTGCCTCACTGTGGAGCAGGGTTGGAAAACCTTGGGAACCTTCTGAACCTGGTTCGCGGGAAATCGGCGACGCTTGCAGGAAATCCTGCATGTCGGGACACATTTTTTTTTATTAAAAAAAAGGGGGGAAAACCTAAGATAAACAAAATAAATGAGAGGGAGAAGAGCTAAAATGCTGTTAAACAAATATTTAAAATAAAGCTCTGCTGATCTCTATTGCTTCGATACTCACATAGGCAAATAGCGCATGTTACCTCTATGCCTATAAACCACGATGTCCAGTATATCCCCAACGACCAGGCAAGTAACCAGAAATTATCTCCAGTTTGCTTTTAGGCACACTTCAGCCGCCCTACTTGCCCTATGAATCCCAGTGCCCTAGGATGATTCGCGCAGAGCTCGTGCATCTCCGTCAGTTTTAGTGTTTTTACTTTTTCTGAACTCATCAGAAGATTCTGCTTACAATGAATGCGATGAGATACTGAGTGCTTTCAGCACACAGTACATACAGTAGTGGCACAAACGAACCCATGCGGCCTGGCTTGACCTTTGTACCTTCTTCACATTTGCAGTCTTACACCCAGATGCAATGGTAGCGCCAAACCCCTTTCTGAAAAACGTAGTGTTACACACAGTAAAACAAATGACTCGATTAAACCACTTTGAAATATGGGGGGAGGACTTTTATATTTAACTTTTTTTTGCTGCAAAATTCTACTGCCTGTTAATGGTCACATGTATGAGTGATAAAAAAAGTTCGGTACAAATGTTGTAGCTGCAACAGGTGGCTGAATTTGAGTATTATGAATGCGATAAATGTCCATTTTGGGACAGGTGTTGACATTTTTACAGTTAAAAAACTTTTCTTGGAAACATGCCAGGATTTTTTATGGCAAACTCGCAGAGCTGTTTGTACAGCTTGTAGTAGTTGACAGTGCAAAGTGGTCTATGATCAAGACATTTATTCTAGGCCTATTGGATATTTATATAGCATAATATCGGGCTCAAGTTTCACTCGTTTCTGGAATTTTGTAACTGACACTTCTTCACATTTAAAAAGGTACCGTATATTGCAACAACGCGAATAGCCTAACGTTAAGCTTCCGTGATTGATTTTTCCAATGTTGTACGAGTATTCAGTTCTCTTTTTTGTGCTCAGCTGCACAATTTTACCCCTTTTGATGTGCTACTGTAGGAACCCCAATCTTCCGGGGGCTTTGCCTCCTGAACCCCCACAAGGGGTTCCACCCCTACACAAATGTCAGCGGGAAATCGGTGGATTTTCTATCGTGTTTGCGGGAAATTCAGCAAGGTTTTCCAACCCTGCTGTGGAGAAGGTGCAGAACCCCTTGTGGGGGCCAGGGAGCAAAGTCTCCAAAGATGTGGGGTTCCTTGCATATAATATCAAAATTGCGAAATAGGTACATCTGCATAGGTACAATTAGACTTACTGTCATGTTAATCCTTCATGTGCATTCGTGTCAAAAATGGAAAATGTGCTTAACCCCTGAGATCCGATGGTTGGATATTTCTGGACTAGCAGCACCACTTCTGTGGACAGATCCCGGAATAATCCAGGAAGCTATTTTTAAACAGTCACTCAGGGGGTTGCTTTTCCTAAAAACCAAAACTGAAGGATCTGATTGGTTCTTCATCGTTAGTGTCATGGATAAGGTCCCTAGAGTGTTGCACTACACTGTGGCTTGTAATAGTGTGTGTGGAATTCGTTCAATTTTGGTTCAATTTGAGTGTACGCTTTCGCTGCATCGGACGCCATTTCGTTTCGTTTATTTATTTGTTTTATCACAACGTGTACAAAAACAATATACTACAATAAAAGTGAAAGTTAATATATACATTTAGTACAATTGTGATGGGAAGTGTATTATAAAGCCACTATGGCTTAATAGAGTGGCGCACTCCCCGTACAAGTAGACATGATGGTAGTTAATACTTAAGTACAAATAAAATAATAATAACAATACAGAAAAAAAGAAATACAAGGCCAGTTAAGGAAATGTATCTATACATATATAGACACATACCAATTACATATGTACTGTATATCTTCATACATATACATACTTTCACCTATACATACATATATAAAGTACACACATACATTAACATAGGGTATGGAATAATTAAAAGTAGATAAACAAAAAACAGAAAGAAATTAGAGGGGCGACCGAACCAGTAGACTGACCATACCACCTGTAATCCGTAGGAAGAGACAAGTGCTACTCACTCTGGTGGGTTTTTTTTATCGTAGGTTCAAATCCATAAGAGGAGAGAGTGTTTAAGAAATTAGCAGAATTACTGCTTTTTCTATCAGTATTATAGTCTCCCATGATGTAAGACTTACAGTTTTGACTAGAAATTACATTAGAAATCTTGTTTAGATGATGAATAAACTCATTGATTGAGCCGTTTGGTGGTCTATAAATAATGCCTATGATAACTCTCTCCTTGATGGAGGTAATAGATACATCGATGAAAAGAGACCCTATGAAATTATTACAAATTGAGATTTCATAACATTTTTGATTCCTTGCCGAAGGCAGAGGAATCTATGCGATGGTGATGTCGTGTGTGTGTGTGTGTATGTATGTATGTATGTGCGTTTGTGACGCCTGCTTGTAAACACGATATCTCAAGAAGCGTAACTCTGAGTGATCTCATACTTGGCATGTAGATTGCCCATATTGAGTAGATGATCCCTATTGTTTTTGGTGGAGGTCAAAGGTCATTTGGGGTCACTAGAGGTCAAAAGGTAAATACCTTGAAAATTGCTTGTAAACACGATATCTCCAGAAGAGTAACTCTGAGTGATCTCATACTTGGCATGAAGGTTGCCCTTATTGAGTAGATGATCCCTATTGTTTTTGGTGGAGGTCAAAGGTCAGTTGGGGTCAACAGGGGTCAAATTGTGAAAACCTTGTAAACACGATATCTCAAGAAAGGAAGCTTGTAGAAATCTCATGTTTAGTATGTAGTTGCACCATGTTGAGTAAAGGGACCCTATCGTTTTCAGTGGAGGTCAAAGGTCATTTGGGGTCAAATTGTGAAAACCATGTAAACACGATATCTCAAGAAGAGAAGCTTGAGCAGATGTCATATGAAGTGGGTAGGTGTATCTTATTGAGTACAAGGGTCACCAGAGGTCAAAAGGTAAATACCTTGAAAATTGCTTGTAAACACGATATCTCCAGAACGGTTAATGTGAGAGATCTCATAGTTAGCGTGTGGATTGCCCATATCGAGTAGATGATCCTTATTTTTTTTGGCAGAGGTGAAAGGTCATTTGGGGTCATGGGAGGTCAAAATGTGAAAAACTTGAATCTACAATATTTAAAGAACGGTCCTTCTAGTGAATTTTATACTTGTAATGTAGAATCCTCTTGTTGATTTGAGAACTTCTTTTAGGACATACCAACATAGTCTCTTCAATAACCATAAAGAAAAGATGAAGACAACATTAAATTTGGTATCAAAGATTATTATTTTGCAAACCTTTTGCCACTATCCTCATAAAGACATGTGAGCATGCATGAATTGTAAATTGGAATTGATTAAATATACCACGGGTTATTAGCTTTATAAAAAGAACTAAATTACTGATCATTTGGATCAAATACCCTTGAGCGTGCATGAACTGTGATTGCTTAATTGAATGAATCAAATTGTAACTGACCCCCCTCTGTTCAAATTGGTCACTGTTATCTGACATAATTTATCACAGTTGACTGCCAGTAGAAACCACAATGTCCAGAATAAATCATACAGTCTGTTGAGCCAGGTGCTCAATGGACTTAACCTTTTACTGTATAAACAGTGTCTCTGTTTAGCCCTTAAAGGGAAATAGGGTGTTTGTTGTACAGAAAACTACCATATTTTTAAAACCATTATTTGTGGACATAGAATGATAGATTATTCAAAATAACGAATTACAGTAGCCTTATTTTCAAGGAACAAGATTCTCACAGATCAGAAATTTAGTTATTTGTTGCTCAACAATAATTTGTTCACCCAAACTTTTTTGAAATTCAAATGATGCATCCGTTACTCATCACATGCATAATGTTTTGAGGAGATGAAGCTTTGACAGATATTTATTGATGAGACTGAATGGTTTAACAATGGTTAAGGCGAATTTCTTTGTATGCCATGTTGTTGCATTCTAAATGCCCTATTTCACTTTACAGTAGTTCAGGTAAGCTTTAAACAAGTGACTACTGTGTATCAAACCAGGGAAACTTGTACTGTGTGTTGTGTCTTTAAGTAGACTAAAGGCAAAATTGCAAGTCATGCTAGATTCTTGTTTAATAGGAATATCAGTTTTTGCTAATTTTCAAGGACCTCATAGCCATTGGGAAGGGCATCATGCCAAAAAATCAAATATGAAAGAGCTGCCACCAATAGCTGTAACTCGACAAAATAAAGTGCTATAATTTTGATTAAATAAACATGTTTACCTTTTTATCAAGTTATTAGACACGACAAAATATAATTTGTTCCCCTGCAGCATCATATCCGTTTGGGAGTTTTCTCATGTTTGTGTAGATCAAAGGTTATTTGGGGTGACGAAAGGTCAAAACCTTGTATGCATGATATTTTAAGGGTGATAAATAAGAGGGATCTTATACTTAGTTTGTGAATTGTTCATATTTAGCATGTTGATGGCCATATAGGGTAGGTGATCCCTATTGTTTTAAGTGGAGGTGAAAGGTCATTTTGGGTCACGAGATTTCAAAAGGTTTTGACCTTACTAAGATGGTATCTCAAGTAGGATAACTGTGTGGGATCTCATGCTTGTCGTGTGGGCGATTCATGTTTGTTACAATATATATCATAAGGCAAGGAATCACTAAGCCTTTTGGCTTTCTAGTTTGAATTCTAAGTCGTTGTGAACAAAAAAACAGACTCCTACACCTCTCTTATCTGTACGCTGGGTTTCAGTGAGACTATAGTTATTAATGAGGAGAGTTTGTGACAGCTAACCATGTCTCTGTGAAGTCAATTACATTAAAATTGTCATGAAGTAAAGAGAGATAGGTACTGATATCATTGAAATTCTTATTTAGGCTTCTGCTGTTGTGATGTAGAATGCTAAACCCTTTTTACCTTGCAAATTATTATATGAATTGATATTGCAGTACTCACATGACCGTGCGATGGATTTCAAACCCTCCACAGAATTATTGAATGATGTAGTATCCAATATGCTATCTATAGGGTGAGAAGACTCTTTACTTTACTGAATGTAGCTCTGAATTTAGTTTTGCAATCTGACGTTACTGGTTCATGAAAAACCGTTAAGTTGAGCTAAGGTTTTGTTCCTCACCATCATATGTACAGGTACTGTATCCCACTCATCTTAGGAAGAATAAATGTCTGATAGACATTGGGGAATTCTTTGTGATACTGTAGTTACGAGGCCTATTCTAACAGTAATTTAGCCTAAGTTTATACCGTAGCAGTAAAGTGGTATGTTGTGGTTGTAAAATATCTTTTTGATGTTTCAAGAGGATTAGAAGTGTGAGAAGAATAACAAATCTACTACCAGTTCTAAAAAATATGTGTAATTTGAAGGATTGAAATTGTATCTCCTGGCTTTATTTGAAGACTAGGCCTAACAGTAACTGCACTGTATGTAACAGAAACACTCATTGTCAAACATTAGACTTCAAAGTTCAAATTGGCAAGGATTTTTGTGATCATAGCTGTATTTCAACAGCAGTTTGAAAATGAGGACACAGTGCTTCATGCGATTTTTGGAAATCAAGATAGTGATGAGGATGAATTCCTAGATTTTTCTGGGAGTGACCCCGAATCAGATGATGAGGAAGTTGAGCCTGACCAACTCCGATGAGTTTAATTTTTAGTGGGCTCCTGGTGAACCAGTAGATATGCAAAAACCCACATTCACAGGTAACAGTGAATTTGGAGTTGCCCCCACTAACACATCCATTCTTGGATTTTATCAGTTGTTTGTTACTGATGGTACTGATGTTTGCTACTATGCAGATATGGCTAGAGAAAGTAACCAATATACTTCATCCTTTTTTGTAAAGAGTCCAAGGGAGCAACACCTTAAGCAAAGCCCTCTAGTGAAATGGTCGGAAGTGTCAGCAGATGACTTGAAAGCTTTTATAGCTATGGCTCTTGCTATGGGGCTGTTTCATAGGACTGAAGAACAATTTTCCACGCTATGGACTCCTTGTTTAAATATATATCTATTGATGAGGGTATGATTCATTTTTGGGATTAGATACACTTTCGTGTGTGCAACAAGGATAAGCCTCACAAGTATGGGATGAAAACTTACTAGCTTTGTGACTCCAGCAACGGATATTGCTCAATGTTTGAACTGTAGTGTGATAAGTATGCTGATGAGCCAAGACAGTACGGTAAAATATATGACTTAGTCATGTGACTAGTGTCTCCATACCTGAACAAGGATTACTCCGTGTTCACAGTTGATTATTACATTTCCCCAGTCTTGGCTTGTAAGCTATTGGAAGCGGGGACCTTGGCATGCAAAACATTGCGATTGAACCATAAGGGTGTCCCGAAAGAAGTGGCACAGGTGAAGCTGAAAGAGAAAGGAGAAAAGGAGATAACGCATTGTCAGCAGCTTGTGTTGATGAAATTGCTTGATCGTGAGGTATTTTGGATTCTGACAACCGCTCATACTACGCAAAGTGATGACACTGGCAGGCTCCACCTAGTGACACGTGAAGCTATTCAGTCTCCTCAGTGTGTACATGAGGACAACAGGTACATGGGTGCTGTTGACCGAAGTGACCAGATGGTAGGCTATAATGGGTTTCAACGTAGGACATTGAAGTGGTGGAAAAAGAGTATTTTCCACATGCTAAATTTGTGTGTTGACAATGTTTATGTGCTATACAAGGAATGGCACAAGACAGATGCTCAGGGAGTCACAAAACTAGTATCTCACCGGTGTTTCGCCAGGAGTTGATTACATAGATGACTGATAGCTGTGGTCAAATTCCAAATGTTGTGAGCACAGACGGACTTTCGTCATCTGACACCCCGCTTCGATTGCAAGGGAAGCATTTTCCTAACGGCATTGTAAGTACCGGTAAAAAGAGCAACATCATCCGAAGATGCATAGTTTGCAATCCTGCTGAGGCTAAACAACAGGTCCAACTGGGGCAGAAAGGACTAAAAGACCAGGGAAAGAGTATTTATGAATGTGATCAGTGTAGTGTAAGTTTGTGCATTGATCCATGCTTTGGACTGTATCATACACAGAAAGACTACATTTGGGCATATTTCCAGATGAAAGGGTATATGAACATTTGGTCTGAGCTCCCAGACAGAAGACACAGAAGATGATGAATCTGATGAAGATAAGATGTCTCATTTGTCTTTGCTTCAGATGTTTGGCTACAGCTTACCTTTACTCCTTTCTGTTCACCATTCGAGGTTTCTTCAGCTTCACTTCAACCTGTGTCACTTATCTTCTTACTCATTAGTGTAATTGCTCTGGTTTTGCCTCGTATAGCAGTGGACATTTTTCTGTCAGGTGATCTACAGCAGCATATGCCATATTTTTTTCATTTATTTTTGTCATTATTTTAGCTTATGATTTTTTGGTAAAAAAATTAGAATGCAGTTGCTGTTAAAGCACCCACCCTTTTCCTGTTTTGCCTTCTTTTAGGCTTTTCTTTCTGTGCTTGAACCTGGTTTACTTTAATACCTTCATACCCTTTGGTTTGGTTGTTCTGATTTGGCCTTGTACAGTAGTGGACATCTTTCTGTCAGGTGATCTACAGCAGCATATGCCATATTTTTTTCATTTAATTTTACAATTATTTTAGCTTAAAATTGTTTAAAAAAAAAATGGGAAGACATTTGTTGTTGGAGCACCCACCCTTTTCCTGTTTTGTCATGTTTTTGTCTTTTCTTTCTATGCTTGAACCTGTTCCACTTACCTTCTTACCCTTTAGTTTGGTTACTCTGATTTTGCCTTGTACAGTAGTGGACATCTTTGTCAGTTGATCTACAGCAGCATATTATATGTATTTTTTCTAAAACTTTTATTACTGTTTTTTCATTATCAATCAGAGTGTAGGTTAAGTTGGCTAATTGAATTGCTCTCTTTTGGTTATTGAAAGGAAGTAAAGATTCACTGTGTTGCCAGTTTCATAATCTGTTTGGTATTGAATAAAGTGCAAAAAAGATTTCAGCTTATGATTGTTATTGATAAAAAATTGGAATACTGTACATTTGCCATTCAAGCACCTACCTTTCCTCTTTTGTCTTCTTTTGGCCTTTAGTTCTGTATTTGAACCTGTTTTACTTACCTTTTTCCTATTCTTTTAATCCAGTTCTTGCAACCGTGCTCACATTGGACATCATTTTTTTCTTCACATTCTGAAAAGAAACTCATACCTCACACATGTGTACTTGTTCCACTACTATTTTAATTTTAATCAGCGTGATGTGAAAGTGATAAGGTTGTATTAATTCATTATTTTTACTCTGTAGTAAATGTTTTGTTTCAGATTAATGCTTCTGCTCGCATTTTTTGTCACCTTTGAATTAGAAAAAATATTAGTATAGAAGAGGTACTATCCATTCTTTTTCTCATTTTCTCTAAGTTTTTAGTCAATTAAGCATTAATGAGTCGATAGTCGTCAACAGTCGTCAAACAGTGGAAAACCTTGTAAACACAATACCTCAAGGGTAGAAATCTTGTACAGATCTCTTTTTTTTTGTGGGTGCACCATGTTGAGTACATGAGCTCTTATTCTTTTTGGTGGAGGTCAGGTCATTCGAGGTCAACATGGGGCAAATAGTGTAGACCTTGTAAACACGATATCTCAAGCAGGGAAGCTTGTACAGATGTCATATTTGGTGTGTGGGTGGGTGTACCTTATTAAGGACTAAAAGCCTGTTTTTGGTGGGGGTCAAAGTTCATTTGGGGTCAACATGGGTCAAATACTGAAAACCTTGTAAACACCATATCTCAAGAAGGGAAGACTCATATTTGGTTTGTGGGTCTACCATATTGAACATATGAGTCTTATTGCTTTTGGTGGAGGTCAAAGGTTATTTGGGTCAACAGGGGTCAAATTCTGAAAACATTGTATACATGATATTTCATGAAGGAAACTTGAACTAATCACACATTTGGTACCTAGGTGTACCATGTTAATAACATCAACCATAACGATCTTTTTAAGTGGAGGTCAAGAGTCATTACATTGTGACAAACCTTCAAGCAGAATTTCTTTTGAAGGGAAGCTTTGACAAATCTCATATTTGATATGTACAGTACCATACCACATTAAATATATGGACCTTTTTTTTATCTCAATAAACTACATATATAGAGATCTTGTCTTGCCAGCTAGACATTCTAGTATTCTTTTAAAATGGTGTTAGAGTCTCAATCCATTGTCAGTGTGTATCAAACTTCCCCATCATGCTTCTCTGCAAGTAAACAAAAGATGTTAGTAGTTTAGGCATGGAGGAAGTACATATAGTAAGACTTTTATGCAAATTATTGACTAAAAGAGTGCCTGAAACCTCAAAAAGGTACGTCTTCTCCCTCTTCTTTACACACGATACTTCATAATTGTAGATGTTTCCGTCCTTTGCTTGGATTAGTGGGCACTAAGCAGTAGGTTTTGAAGCTCCCCCTTCAGTTTGCTGTGATTTAAGTGTATAGCAGGATGGAATAGTAGGGTATTAAGGGTTTCAACTCTGTATGTATTCACTGTTCTCAACTTCAACATAAAGTACAAGAGGAGAGTGTCGGCTGCCATGTGTCCCTTTAATTTAATTAAAACGTATGCTTTAAGACCCACCAAATCAAGTGAAGATATGCTTCTCCATTAGCTGAAAAGTATTTCATTACTTTACTAAGTGATTCCAGTTCAATATCATTCACCCAGCGACATCATGTAAGTCAACTAAGTCTTACACAATTGGCTCGCTCAGAACAATGCTTTGATCCCAGGTGTTGAGCCGCTCTCATTTTCAGAGATTGTGACACATAACTCGAAACAAGTATGTAATTGAATATGTTGTCCTTGTTCAAAAGGGATGGCATGCTAAATGAACTGAAAAGGGAAAAGCCCTTTTTGTTAACCAGATTCAACTTGGTTGATCAACCAGATACATCAACCAGATTCAAACTTCTCTATTTTTTTTTTTATGGTTATCGTAACCTTTCATACATGTTTTCCTAGTCATGCATATGTGTGTGTGTATGGGTGTGTACATGTGTGCATGCAGTTGGGTGTGTGTATGTATGTATGTATGTATGTATGTATGTATGTATGTATGTATGTATGTATGTATGTATGTATGTAGGTAGGTAGGTAGGTAGGTAGGTATGTATGTATGTATGTATGTATGTATGTATGTATGTATGTATGTATGTATGTATGTATGTATGTATGTATGTATGTATGTATGTATGTATGTGTTTGTGATGCCCTACCTTGTAAACACAATATCTCAAGAAGGTAAGCTTCGACAGATCTCATGTTTAGTATGTAGGTGTACCACATTGATTAGAAGAATCCTATTGTTTTTGGTGGAGGTCAAACAAAGGTCATTTGGGGTCAACAGGGGTCAAATTATAAAAACCTTGTGAACACAATATCTCAAGACGTGAAGCTTCACAGATCTCATATTAAGTATGGTGGTATACCCCATTGAGTAAAAGAACCTATTGTTTTTGGTGGAATCCAAGGTCATTTGGGGTCAAGAGGGTCAAATTGTGAAAACGATGGCAGCAAAATATCTCAAGAAGGGAAGCTTCGAACCATCTGAACAGGATATGTCAATGAGGGAAGCTTTGACAGATTGAGTAGAAGAACCCTATTGGTTTTGGTGGATTTCAAAGGTCATTTGGAGTCAAAGGGTTAAAATTGTGACTACCTGGTTAACATGATATCTCAAGGAGGGAAGCTTTTAGCCTTGTCTCATATTTTATGTGTAGGTGTTGCATCACTGTAACTGTAATATGCAGTTATGACTTCATAATACATATCGGTTATCATATATCAGTTTCATAAAAATCCTCATAATGAAATCATTGAAACCACAATGGATTTATGCATTCTGGTTGGTTTAGTCTCTTCAATTGCAACTGAACTGTTCTAGCATATTCACAACATCCTTTAAAGGAACATTAGACAACCAGGGCAGGGTTTGAAAACCTTGCAAAATTTCCCGCGAACACGATAGAAAATCTAATGATTTCCCGCTGACATTTGTGTAGGGGTGGAACCCCTTGTGGGGAGGCAAAGCCCCCTTAAGATTCGGGTTCCTAGCACATCAAAGGGGTAAACTTGTGCAGCCGAGCAAAAAAATATAACTGGAACTCACACAACATTTGAAAAATCAATCACAAAAGCTTAACATTAGGCTATTAGTGTTGTTGCAATATAAGGTACGTTTTAAAATGTGAAGATGTGTCACTTACAAAATGTCAGAAACGAGTGAAACTTGAGCCCGACATTACGCTATATAGATATGCAATAGGCCTAGAATGTCTCGATGGTGGCATTCTTCACGAAAAGCTATACATCAGGCCCGTGGCAAATAATAAAATGAAACTTTTGTGTGATAGTGTTGCACAGAATCATAGACCACTGTACACTGTCAACTACAAGCTGTGGTATTTAGTACTTACGAACAGCTTTGCGCTTGCGACTGAATAAAATCCTTTCATGTTTCCAACAAAAGTTTTTAAATGCAAAAATGTCAACACCTGTCCCAAAATGGTAATGTCTGTATCTTTAATACGTAAAATAGCTCATGAATTTCACAGTTAATTCAAACATTAATTTATATGGAGCAATTTCTTTGCATTCATGAATATTGCCACATGGATATTACCTTCCCTTTAAGTTGCTTTTTGGTTGGGGTACTTCACTTTTTGAAACATCCATTTCTATTTATGCTTTTACACTTTCAGTGTTGACAATTTTCTTATTTATTTGATGGCTTGTAGTTTGGTGTTTGGACATTATCCCCAGTCTAAACTCGCACAAAACACCTGTGACATTTATGGCATGCATAATACTCAAATTCAGCCACCTGTTGTGGATAGGACATTTGTACCAAACTTTTTCATTCCTGATATATGTGTCCATTAACAGGCTGTGGAAATTTGCAGCAAAGAGAGCTTAAAATAAAAGCCATCTCCCCCATATTTCACAATGGTTTCATCGAGACAATTTTTTTTACTGTGTGTAATGTTATATTTTCCAGAAAGGTTTTTGGCGCTACCATCGCATCTGGGTGTAAGACTAAAAGCGTAAAGAGGGTACAAAGGTCAAGCCATTCCGCGTGGGTCAGTTTGCTCTGCCATGTACTGTCTGAATGCTGTGCACATACGTACCTATGAAAGCACTCCGTTCTCATAAATTGCACAGCGAATCTGTTATGCTTGAGTTCAGAAGAAAAAAAACGAAAAAAAAAACACTGAAACCAACGGAGATGAAATTGTGCCTGACCTCTGAGTGAATCATCCGAGGGCACTGGGGTTCATGGGGTATGAAGGTCAGCTGAAGTGTGCCTAAAAGTAAACTGGCAATAATTTCTGGTAACGTGCGTGGTTGTTGTGGATATACTGGACATCCTGGTTAGGCATAGAGGTAACCTGTGCTATTTGCCTATGCAAGTATCGTAAGCAATAATGATCAACAGAGCTTCTTTTCAATATTTTTTAACATCATTTTCCCTGTCCTCATTTGTTTTGTTTCTCTGAAGATTTCCCGGTTTTTTTCCCCGTCTTTTTTTTTTTATTAAAAAAATGTGTCCCGACACGCAGGATTTCCTGCGAGCGTCGCAGGTTTTCCGCGAACCAGATTCAGAAGGTTCGCAAGGTTTTTCAACCCTGCAAAGTGTTGAGATTCAGCAGCATTGCTACTCTAGTTTTTGGAGGTCAGTCATCATTTGACACACTTGCGAACAAAAACAGCATGAATTCATCCAAATTACAATGCATTTTGTGCATTCTGGTTTATTTTTTCACCAAAAGCCTATTCCAAGGGATTTTGGTTCACTGCTTAAAAGTTTGTGCATTGTTAGAAGGGTCCTTTTCATATCAAAGTTGTACTTGTATAAGTGTGAGACTAAGTGTGAGAATAAATGAGAGGTGAATAGACAATGGGGCAAGTGTATTTTAGTCAAAATGAAGGTGGGTCTGTATCCTTATTTCAAGACTGTTGATATGCTGGCAAGAAGGCCATCTCTAGTGGAAGTTTGGGTCATTGAAACTCTAGTTTAAATTTGGCTATATTCTTTGTGCCTCAGAAGTGGGAAACTGCATGTTGCCCACAATGGGAAACGCAGCATTTTCCTCATTGGTGTGAGCCCTCTTGCGGTCCGGGAAACGGCAGTGGTCACCCCAGTAGCCTTGGTGTGAACGGACCTTAAGAGCGTGTTGTCGACAATCAATCTTTGTATTTTCCTCAATCAACAGAACTGTTCCAGATTACTATGAGATGATCACAAATCCCATAGACATGCTGAAGATACAGCAGCGTATGAAGATGGAAGAATACAACTCAGTTGATCACATGATTTCAGATGTGGAGTTGATGGTCAAAAATGCCCAGCTGTTCTACAAGGTGGAGATAACAGTTACAAGTAACAGAAGTTGTTGAGAAAGTTTATGCAGGTTTTTTCCTATGATCTGTCATCGTTTGGCAATTATCAAGTTAATAACTTTTATTGTAAAACAGATCATATTAATCTCTTAGGCTCTCTGGGTTGGTGCGGTTGGCAGATAAGGAAGGGAAAAAACGCAAGATACTGTAATTGCACCATTTGTAATAGTGGGTCTAACGTTATGCTTCACACTTGCTTTTGCTACTGCAGTGGAACACAGAGTAAAAGTAAAAACTTTATTCTAATGGTTGGCAGAAAAGAGTGACCGTCATCTTGCTTTGACATTTATTTTAAATGTTCACCATTAGATCACTATTGCATTGTGAATATGGTATCATTGCATATACTTCCAAGATGCCCTTTTTTGGTTTCGATGATAATCGTAACCTTTGTAATCATGCATGGGTGTGTGTGTGTGTATGCGTGCGGGTGTATGTGTGTGTGTGTGTATGTATGTTTGTGATGCCCTACCTTGTAAACACAATATCTCAAGAAGGGAAGCTTGGACAGATCTCATATTTGGTATGTAGGTGTACCACATTGAGTAGAAGAACTTTATCGTTTTTGGTGGCAGTCAAAGGTCATTAAGGGTCAACAGGGATCAAATTGTGAAAACTTTGTAAACACGATATCTCAAGAAGGGAAGCTTGGAGAGATCTCATATTTGGTTTGCAGGCGTACCACATTGAGTAGAAGAACCCTATTGTTTTGGTGGAGGTCAAAGGTCATTTGGGGTCAACAGGGGTCAAATTGTGAAAACCTTGTAAACATGATATCTCAAGAAGGGAAGCTTGGACAGATCTCATATTTGGTATGTAGATGTATGACATTGAGTAGAAGAATCCTCTTGTTTTTGGTGGAGGTCAAAGGTCATTTGGGGTCAACAGGGGTCAAATTGTGAAAATCTTGTAAACACGATATCTCAAGAAGGGAAGCTTGAACAGGTCTCATATTTGGTATGTAAATGTACCACATTGAGTAGAAGAACCCTATTTTTTGGTGGAGGTCAAAGGTCATTTGGGATCAACGGGTCAAATTGTGAAAACCTCGTAAACACGATATCTCAAGAAGGGAAGCTTGGACAGATCTCATATGTGGTATGTAGGTGTATCTTATTGAGTACAAGAACGCTATTATTTTAATGGAGGTCAACTGTCACTTGAGGTCAACAAGGGTCAAACTGTGAAAACATTGTGGATAAACTGCGTCAATATACCTGGCATACATAGCATGACATTGACACCTGCAACGACGGTATCAAACTTAGCAGCTAACATGTATACCAAACATACTAGGTACACTTAGAAAGGTGGATAATACTCAGCAAAAAGTAAAGCCATGTGAAGGAAGCAATTGATACCTGCTCGCTCGCTCAGGTAGTCGATCAGAGAGAACGCAACTGAACTGCAAACATATTCTAACCTTTACACATTGGCTTGTGCTTCATTGCCCAATGGATGGTTGCAATATACATGCTATAGTTAGAGGTATGAAATTGGAATAGTCCGTGATTAGGGGTTACAGAAAATTCCAAGACACACTCTTCAAGTTGTGTACACAAAAGCTGTGCACCTTGCAGGGCACATCAAACACAAATTAGCATTTTAGTAGAAAGATAAAAAACTTGGGGACAATGGAACATCAGAATAAGTAACAATGTTTGTAAGACATGAAAACAATCGAAAAAAATTCTCTCAAGCAGATCATCGAAACCACAATGCATTTCTGCATTCTGTTTTTTTTTTTTGGCAACCTCTATTTTTTTTTTGGCAACCTCTAGAAATCATCACAGGAATACAAAGATGCATGCGATCTCTGGGACGTTCTTCAACAGAACATTCCATGCACTGCTCAGGCTATTGAGAGTGCTTCTGAGGTAAGGTGCTTGATGCATTTATTGTTGAGGTTACACTGAGCTGTGCAAACATTCAGCTTGGAGTAATGAGAAAGGAATGAAATGTCTCAGTTTAAGCCTTTTGTGTGAGATTGGATTTGTGGATGTTCTTAACTTCGTCTAGTTTCTGGATTTTATTGCTCCGAAACATTATCCAAAATACCCTAGTCAGTTAGGACTGCCAAAAAGCATTTACTTGGCATGTGCAAAAGACCCCAGCCTAGCAATCGGCAATACATTCACAAACATTTACTAGATTTTCTCCTTTTAGGTATTTTTCCCGATAGTTGCTTGAGACTTTTGCTGCTTCCTAACATGTAAATTTATACACTAAGAGCCTAACCTATGCATGTCTTTATTAGAGAGCAGCAATAGGTCTAAGATTTTCAAACAATTTTTGATTCCTTGCGGAAGGCTCAAGGAATCTATGCGATGAAGATGTTGTGTGTGTGTGTGTGTATGTAACACTTTGCTTGTAATCACGATATCTCAAAAAAGGTAATTCAGAGGGATCTTATATTTGGTATGTAGGTTGTTCATACTGAGTAGATGATCCCTATTGTTTTTGGTCAAGGTCAAAGGTCATTTGAGGTCACCAGGGGTCAAAATGCGAAAACCTTGTAAACACGATATCTCAAGAACGGTAACTGTGACTGATGTCATACTTAATGTGTTAGTTGGTCACATTAAATAGATGGTCCCTATTGTTTTTGGTTAAGGTCAAAGGTCATTTGAGGTCACCAGAGGTCAAACTGTAAAAACCTTGTAAACATGATATCTTCAGAAGGGTAATTGTGACTGGTGTAATACTTGGTGTGTGGGTTGGACATATTGAGTAGATGGTCCCTATTGCGTTTTGTCGAGGTTAAAGTCATATGAGATCACCTAAAAAAAAACGTCATTTTGGGTTAAATGCTTATTAATGTGGTGTTTCAAGAACAGTAACTGTAATTGATCTCATACTTTTCATGTGGATAATTTATTTGTTATAATATCACCATGTCACAAAGGAATCACAAAGCCTTTTGGCTTTCTGGTTCATACAAAGTGTTCATAAAATGTTTTATGTGTTGTGTAACTATAGGAAGTGGCTTATAATGAGGCTTTATCAATGCCATTACTTTCTAGGCTTATATTACATTTTAGGAATATTTGAAGTTATTTACCATATATAACAGTGTTATGTCAAACCAATACAAATTTCTGGACTTTAAGTCCACCCAAAGCTGATGAGATTGAAAGCAATGTCAGTCGTATATTTGCTTGTAAACATAGGAGGGTGGGTAAAAGAGTTCACATGCACTGCCAGAAAGTGCTATTCCAAATTTTTTCAGCTTCTCCCACCCTAGCTTCTCCATCAATCCTCCTGTTTTCCTGCAGTTTTTCATCTGTAATCTAACAATTGTGGGGATGTAAATAATAAAACACCATCACTGCAAATTTTTGAAAAGTGTAGGTCCTCGTTTTTGGCAACCTCTCCCCGCCCCTAAAATGATCAAAGTTTTCTCAGGGACCTTCCCACCCCCCTCAATGAAAACTACTGTAATTATCCCCTGGAATTACAAACTGTAACTTCATGCCTATAGTTAAGTGTATGTTATGATTTGTTCTTGAAACTATCGCATTATGGTGAGAATGAAATTTGAGTATAAACCCTTGTTTATCTGGACTTGGATTTTTGCTGCTATTGTTGCATTAGCTAGAGAGTAACTCCCTACCACACCCTCCCCTCCCCATTGTCATAGCCAATAACTCTACCAGCTAACCTGTGAAAAAACATTTCAATGTGGTGTAAATGCTGGAATCCATTTGAGTTGGTAAGGTAGGGGGCACTCCCCTTTTGACAGTATGGATCAGCTCTGCCACCGCCCTTAGCAAAACTTATTTCCACATCTATGAGCTGATTAAATCATGGAAATTAATAACAAAAGTGCATGCAGTACAAGTATGTTATGTTTTTGGAATAAACTGAATATTTGACACCAAGAAACCGATGATTTAACATGGTGTGAAAGGTGTCACAAATGATACATAGTAGACCCCCCGCAGCCCAGCGGCAACCATCAAAACACCTGTTTGTTGCCAATGCCTAAGATTCTTGGCATATCATCGCTAATGTTAGCAGTAAAATTTGTTGAATGTCTGGAATTGGGTCAGGGATCAAGTTCTGTGTAATGTAAATCAAAATGCCTACTCTGACAAACGTGCAGGAAGGTGGATAGAAAGCAGAGAATACACAGCACTTTCACCATGAAGACACTCCGACACTCACGGTGAGGCTGATACTGTACATGGTAGCCCATTTTGTTACAAGTGAAGACAAGCAGAGAGCCATCTTTCTACACATTTACGCCTTAAATCTAACTGTTTTAAGACACTAGGATCAATAGGCATACAACTATAATATCTTTTTTGGTTGCTTGTGTTAACAAAGGAACTTATGCAGTCAAGTCCACATTTGCATGTATGTGTGTGGTGTATGTGATGCTGTTGGAATGCTAGGTATATGGCGCGATAACTCAATAATCTAGTGCTCAATTTTTGTCAAACTTGGTGTGTACATGTATCATATTGAGTAGATGTGCCCTATTGTTTTTTGTGCTCATATATTGCATATTAATGAGTGAGCAGGGCTTAATGTCATGATTGGAAATGCAAGGTATGTCGAACGATAACTGATTAATCAGGTGCTCAATGTCTCTCAAAGTTGATGTGTACGTGTATCATATTGAGTAGATGTGCCCTAATATTTTTGGTGTATGTCAATGAGTGGGTGGGACTTAATGTAAATTTCTTGATATGACAATATCTTTGCAGTGCCTTGTCGAATTTGCTTCAAAGGTGGTAGGGAGGTGTTGTTAGATATGAGGTACATGATCATGTCATTTTTATTTTCAATGTCATTAGCATTTTTGACTTCAGTTTGTGTAAGAGTGTAATTACAATTTTGTGCATGCATACTGTGGGCAATTGACCCTTGGATACTGAAATTCCTTTGCTCCATTTTTATGCTATGGATGCTTGTATGGTCCATCCGTCATCTGCCAGCAAATCATGGAAGTACTGCTTGAGGCAGTAGATTCATGATCAAATGAAGAAGCAGTAGTGCTACGGGAAGTACTGTAGGTGGTCATTACAGACAAGTCTGGCTGGATCAGTTTACGTCCTCGTGTTTCAGTGGTGATGTGTGCATTGATGTAAATGGCTTTTAATTAGAAAGGTGGGCAAAACACAGTGAGGGAAAAGTTGGTTGGTTGTCGTACCAGTGGAAACTAAACCTTAACAGTCCCATGCAGTGCATGCTGTCAGTGTTGGGTGGACTTTATTAAAAGGGGCATAGATGTGATAAGAGTTATTGTAATTTGCAGAATCCATTCTTTAGGGCTTTAAATGAATGATTCATAGCTGTTTATGGTTTGTAAAAATGAATAGGATATTGCTGTATATTGTAGGAATCAACATTTTCAATTCATTGTGTTAATTGAAATGGCTTTTTTTGATATTAATAATCTCTAACGTAGCATTTTACAATATGTATATTCCCAAGTACGAAACCAATTATTTTGTTTGATTGACCTGTAGTCCATATCTCCTACCATTTTGGAGTTAGGCCTATAAGCAATTCCGATTTTTTTTTTAAGTGCAAGAATTTTATAACACAACTTTTATCTCAGGATGCCACTGGATACCACTTTCTCTGAAATGATTTAGGGGGTTTCCACACCATAGCTTAGCCACAAACAGTCCAACATTCTGCATAAACATGAAAACCATTTCAGTGTGACATGCTCTCAAAATCAATCTTGATTGGAATGAGACCTGTATAAATTAGACATGACTTGAATATAACATTAATTATTGAAATTATTTCGCTGACATTTTTGTAATGAATGCAATTTATGGACTCCTGAAAGTAAGGAATTTCAGTCTCGAAAAAACTTGGATGTCACAACCAGTATTGCTCTCTGCTTATGTTGTTTGTGCTTTAGAAAGCCTTCAGGGGAGCAACTTGAACATTGATTGTCAAAACTATCGAAAATAGTTCAGTCAATCCAGAATACCTAAAACATTTTTTGACATGTACAAAAGACCCTTAACTAACAATCTGTAATATATTCACAAACTTCAATTGGAAGGTTTTATCTTACTAGATGTTTTTCTCCATAGGTAGGGCTTGGGACTTTTGCTGTTGCCTAACATATAAATGTACATATACTAGAAGACCCTAACTTACACATGTGCAAGTGAACTAATTGACAATCCTTGCTGTATCGTAGAGCTTATGATTGTAAAACAATTTTTTATCCAAAGTGTTTATGCACGTTTTATATGTTGTCCAATGTATTGCTAAGCTTGAGATTGGTCATTATCAATAGGATGGCATATTTTCTGTCAAAAATTAGTACATAAACTTCAGATATAGTTTCTTCAACAGGTACAACAGTGTTACCAGAAAACAATCCAAACTTCTGACTCCAAGTCAATCCAAACCTAGTTAAGATAAATCCAGTCTCAATCATACATTTGCTTGTATAGACATGGGGAATGGGTGAAAGAATTCACAGGCACCCCAAAAAATTATTTTTTTTAATTTCCTCCTGTCCTTCAAACCCCCTCCTTCCCATGAATTTTCAGTATTTCAAAGGCATTTCATTTTGTTGTGGCTGAGTGGATGAAGATGTGGTGGCATTTGAGGGCAATGCTTAGTAAGTGGGAGGTTTTGTCCCTGGGTTGGTCACAGTAAGGTGGGTTTTTCGTCCAAGAATATGTAATCTAAGGTTCTCCATCCGACCTCTTTTATACAAAAAATTGTTACGTTGGTCACCCATATGTGAAGTCATAATAATTAAGCCACTGGCTGCTTTCTGCACACTTATGTGGTCACCTTGTATCATAAAATTACAGTCCTTCAAGGCCAAGGTGGGCATTTAAATTTCCTTCACACTCAAGTTTCAACGTTATGATGCGAGAGGCCCCCTCACAGATCTTGGGTGCAAAATCATATGGGCCGCATATGGAGTCACCTATGTTGGGCCCATGTAATATATTACCTATGGTGGGTGCTATATCAGTATATCTACTGTGTGATAACTTTGTTGTTTTGCTGGGTTTTCTTATTGGTGTTGTTTTTTGTTTTGTGTTTTGACGGATGACTAACAATGATGAAGGACTACCAAATTGTGTGAACTGTTCACAGTTAGGTAGTCAAATTCCATAAATTCACACCCTGACCAAGGTGATAATACATACCGCCAAACTATTGTCATATACTCTACAGAAGTGTCTTAGAGTTGACACCTGTTATGCTACCATTTGCATCCATGTTGTGCCTCTGTGAGTTACAGACCAGCTTGCATACATGCTGCAGGAGCTACAGTATCACGAGAGCACTGTACCATATCCTGTGCATTTTTAGTCTAGATTTGAAAATTTATATAGCACTGTGTCTGTCATTACCCCAGTGAAGTGAGCTATTGTCATGGCCAGGCATCTGTCTGTCTGTCTGTCTGCCTGTCCCTCAACATTGGTCAATGGGCTTCTGTCTTGGGTGTTCCTTGTGAAACTTAATGAGATGATAACATAGTTGTCATGTTACAGTACTGTATGTCAGCTAGCCGATTTCTATAGAAATTGGAGTTAAACATTCTCAGTTTCACAAGCCACAGTGTGGGTTTCCTTTGCATGAAATGATTACTTGAATTTCTTTAATAGCAGTCCTTTGGAATCTATCAAACAATCAGCTTCCTAAATTGTTCTCTAACAGTCATAAAATGTATTATTATTAGTTTTGATGAAAGAGAAACTTATGCGATCGTGATGGCCTGTGTATGTGTTTGTGTGTGTTTGTGACACTAAGCTTGTGTGCATGATATCTCCAGATAGGAATGATGGATGCTGTTGATACTTGGTATGTAGGTTTGTCATATTGAGAGGAAGAACCCTATCGTTTTTGGTGAAGGTCAAAGGTTATCTGGGGTTACCAGAGGTCAAACACTGAAAATTTTGTGCATGCGATATCTCCAGGTAGAATGGATGGATACTCTTCATCGTCAGTGTGTAGGTTTCACATATTGAGAGGAAAAACCCTGTTGTTTTTTGCAGAGGTCAAAGGCCATCTGGGGTTACCAGAGGTCAAATAGTGAAAACCTTGTGCACATGATATCTCCAGATGAGAGTGATGGATACTCTTCATACTTGATATGCAGGTTTGCCATATTTTGAGGAATGACCTTATCATTTTTGGTGGAGATCAAAGGTCATTTGGGGTCACCGGATGTCAAATACTGAAAACATTGTGCACGCGATACCCCCAGATAGGAATGATAGATTCTCTTCATTCTGTTTTATGTAGGTTTGTCATATCTAGAGGAAGGGGTTTTGGTGTTTCACCTCAGGTGATTACCTCAAATCTTTGCACCAAAATAAACCCTTGGTTCTTAGCTTTAGAGTTATATTTGAGAAACAAGCTAAATAAAGAAACTGTAATGAGTACATCAAAACTACAATGCATTTTTGTATTCTGATTTTGATATGCCAAGTTATTACCAACTTAGGATTGATGTATTAAAAAATTACTCGAAGAAAGCAGATTTAGAGAATTTTCCAGAGATCTTTGTAAGCTTGAATTAGCACACACATTTTGTGTGCACACTTTAAAATCAAGGATGTTTTTCATCATGTTAATAAAATCTAGTGTTGCATGCTTCATGCATTTTGCATAGTCATTAATGAAATGCTTGAAAATTGTAGTTCACTAGTTGTAGACAGCCCATGTTGTTTGTCAGTTTCTCATTTTGTGCTTTAAATCTATGTGGTAAATATACCGTGATCTATGTTGCTTATATCATTGCATTGTACTTGTCATATTCTACTATATCTTTGTGCTTTGATTCCTTGTTGAAGGTGGACATAGAAGCTTTGTGATGGTGATTCTGTGTATCTACGCATGTGAGTGTGTATAGTGTGTGTGTGTTCAACAAACTCTTCTGAAGGGAAAGTGCAAGGTGGGCCAAAGTTGGTGTGTAGGTAAGATCTTGGTTGGGATTGTTTTGGTGTGGGTCACCTGAGGTCACCAGTATGCAGAATGTAGACAAATTATCTTTGCTGATTTGATGAACCCTTTTTTTTTTTTGGGGGGGGGGAAGCTTATGTGAGGTGACCTGCAGACAAAACATAAACAAACCATGTTTGCAGTATCTAATGAACCACATGTTGCATGGCCCTCAAACTTGAGAGGCATGTACTGCACTGCCTTTTAAGTAAGATTTTGCAGCTTTTCTCGGAGATGAAAAGTCATGTGGTCCATCAGACATAGCTAGAAGAACTCATTATTTTCAAAGGGGAAATAACTTCTCGCTGTAGAAGTTGTGTGTAGTTGCAATATATAGAAGTCTTTGTTGGAGTTGGTTTTGATGTGGGTCAAAGGTCATCTGGTGTCACATGGAGTGCAAAATGGTAAGATCTTTGCTGGTATTTTCTTTTTCTGTCTTTTCTTATGGGTAGAAGGTGCTTCAGTTCCTCCGTATTCAAAGAACAGTTCAAAGACCAGTGTTTTAAGAAAGGACTATTTTGAGGACTTATAACCAGTTAGTTATAGCATAGTTGCTGTGCCAAGTTCAAAATCTTTTCCTTGTGACCATGAAATTTGATATATCTTGATGGCTGTCATTGCACTGGTTTCTGATAAGGTTCGTTTATGCTTTTATGGATTTAGCTATGGCTGTTTGTTTACATCATAATAATAAAATTCTAAAGGAAAGAAGTGTCTTGAAAGTCCAAATTCAGTTGAAATTAAACACCATGTGCCACAGTTTTGTTCCGACCAGGAAAAGTGAATAGTACACACATCATGCTTCTGTTATTGCTTACTGTTGTTTTGACAGTTCTAAGACAAATACCTGGTGATAAGTGATCAATTTTTAGCATGCTAACGTGAGCTATTGCAATCATGTGGTGTCACTGTCTGTCTCTCTGTCTGTCTGTCTGTCTATCCATTGGTCCATCCATCTATCCATCTTCAGGTTGTTTGGGATTGTTTGTGTGATATGGGCCATATGGACCATTTCATGAAATTGTACAATATGCTTCTTTTCTGCATGTTTTGCTTTATGATGACAGGTTCGTCATATTAGTAATGTGTTAGTGGAACCTTTTGCAATGTTCAGATTCGTAGGTCCAACTTCAGAATGGGCCATAGGGGCCATAAATTATTACACTGTGCAAAACAATAGTTTTTCTGCAAATTAAATGTTTCGATGTTGAGGCTTTTTCATATTAATAGCATGGTAGTCACTGAGTTTGGCTGATCAACATTGTTAGGGACAAATTGGGCTATACTGCCATTCATTTATGTTTTCATTACTTACAACATGCTTCTGAATGGGTATCACTCAATTCTTAAAATAGGTACTTATTCGTCTCATTCTTACAATATAGTTAGTTTATCAATATTCAATGTACTGCTTACATTTACAATGAGCAAGCCACCTGTGCTTGCATCAATCACCTTCTGCCTCTGGGGTCAGTCAGGTCCAAGAGTGCTGGACAGCTTGCCATTTAGGCATTATCTCCCTGTTTCAAAAAATAGGTTGACCGACGGGAAGAGATGTTCCAGTTGATGGTCATTAACATTCCTACTTGGTTTAGCATTCTGTTTTCAGCAGTTTGATAAAGGACACTGCCTTCTAGTTTACATAAGAACTGTGGTAGTGGAGTATGTTTGGCTAATCAGCATTCTTAAGGACAAAATGGAATCCAAACTTTTTTGAAATGTGATAAATGGTGGATTACCTTTGGTTTAACCTTCCCAGCAGGTGTTGGTGTGTACACCTTTTAACGTAGGCCTACAAATCTAAACACTTGCGAATGCTTAGAGATTTGTCTCATACAAGGTCCAAGGTCTGTATATTTATGAGTCATTGTTAATGTCTGGTGATTGGCTCAAAAGAACATGAATAATCATAGCCTAAGGAAAAGCAGCCAAAAGTCACATGATATCGTACAAGTTTACGACTTCTCAAGAGGAACACGTACCCTAACCATTATGGTATATCTGGATATCATGTCGTGTTCTATCGTGTCATGTTCTATCATGCAGGAAAGGTCGTCTTGAGCCATGTGTATTTTGTGAGGACTAGGTGAGAGAAGTATGGAGTGCTACTGAGTGTAATTGATTACAGCAGCACTCATGAAGTTTAATGGCTTACAGTCTGTACTCACATGTAGCCAGATTTCAAGCAATAGTTGGCAGACATTGGTATTACAAATGCAGTCAGATCTGATTCATGAGTAAGACACGTCCTTTGTGCAGGCTACCCTTGGTTAATACTAAAGGACTACAATTAAAATACCATGCAAGGAACAACAGAGTGCATTAGGGTCTTGTTTTCAATGTTTCTCACATAAGTCCTAAGAACTGTAGTTGTGATTGTATGTCAAAGGCCATTCAAGGTCAGTAAAAGGCTAAACTCGTAAATCTTACAAACACATTATCTTGAATGATGGGACCCCACATGTGCCCCATACTCAGCAATCTTGTTTTGAGATCTGGGCAATATTTTGATGGGTCATGTGCAGGAGCTAAATATTGCTATAGTTACAGGCGGCTTAAACAGAATGATATATCAACAGTTATGTACCATGGAAACATTATTTTATCTTAGAGTGTCCACGGTTAAATCTAGCCTAATTTTATGCTTCATCAAATCAGTCTTACTGTTACACTATGACGGTAAATGAACGCTGGTGACAGTTCTATAAAACTTATTTACCAATAACATACTTTGGAAAAAGGTTTAAAAAGAAAGTTGCATGCTGTGTTTAGGTCTGTTGATATATCAATATTATCAATGTATCTGGTACTGCACTCCATACCCATAATATTCAATTTGATTTTGCTCATACGGAATTATAGATCACATCAGTATATAGTTCTGAAAGTGGCATTCTGTACATGCGCATCAATAAATTCGTAGTCCTGAGTGGTCCCTTATTCTATACTAGTGCCGCCACTTTGTGTGAGAGGTTTATTGAAAGTTACAAGGAACCTTGTCATTCATAAAAAGCAAAAGTGAAGCAATCTCATTGGTTGATTGTCCTAACATCGTACATGTAAAAACTTTGAGAAGTTATACACATTGACTACATTGTTTCTACTGTAGTGTTTGTCCATTGCTGGTCTTCATTACTTTAGTTAGCGTAAGCCTAGGCCGTTGGAATAAAGAGGTTCAGTTTCAATTTAAAGTATTTGTCGTCACTTCAAGAGTACGAGTTGACTATTATGAGAAAAATTTAAAAATCTATCATGAAGAAGAAAAAATGACACTTATTTTTGTTGTTGTTGATAGAAAGGTAATAAATGATGGCAGAAAAAAAAAAATGACACTTATAAAGAGGGAAATTTTACTGCATGATTTTATTCAAACCCTTTGCCTAACACTGATAAAATATAATAGTGACACGAAGCTGTTAAATTATGGCTAGATCTGGGCCTAAGGTGTACAGTAGGTTCCAATTTCGTGAAACTTTGCTGGAAAAACCTATGTTGTGGATATTGATTTTTAAAATCAATACTTATATATTTTTTTTCAATACTGACAGTCCTTCTTCTGTGTACTAGTAGACTACAGTTTTGGGTCAATTTGATGTTTTGCCAACTTTTATGCAAGACAACATAAGTTTTAAGGTCCTTTTTATTGGTTCCTTCCATTAGCAAAAGGAACCTATGCATTCAACTTGGCATGTGTGTGTGTCTGTGACACGCCTTGGGTACGCGCTAACTCAATATGGGCAAGTTGGATAAAACTTATACTTGGTGCACAGGTCCGTCATAGTGCATAGAAGTGCCCTGTTGTTGTTGGTGTCTATATCTTGCATATTAATGAGGTTATGGGGTCAAACATCAAAATCTTAAACTGCCATTGTTCCACAACCGTGGGTCAGATTTGTTTTAAACTTGATAAAGTTGTCTGTTAGGGGAGGCGTCCATACTCGTTTTTGCAACTCCGCGCGGACAGAGATTACCCCAACAAGCCATGAATATGCCTACTATCGTCACTTGCTCAATTCCGAAGTTCCCCGAAGTTTAATGAGCCTCCCAACTTCTCCCCTATTGTGCCCTGTTGACGATCACATAATAGCGGGTCGCGCAGTGAACAGATCTCCGACAAGATTGCTATTCAATGACAGCAACGTCTTTACAAAGCGCACACACAATATGCATTAACCAGAGAATCTTATTCGAGTCTGACCAGTGTTAGGTAATCCTGTATGCCAATTATTTTTGGAGCGTGTTTTACACTGACATTTGTAAATAGATTCTTCCGTACAGCAGAAAGTTTTTTAAAATATATTTATGATTTGATTAAGTTTTGAACGAAAACATTTTCTTTCCACTCCGAAACCACACGTGAATGAAGCCCTAGTTCAAAATAGTTACGTACGTAGGCTTACAAAATTCAATACGAGATTTTATAACCCGCCGAGTTGAGGAAGCTCCGACTATAGGCTATCGTAATTTTTAGAAAGTAAAATATGTGTTCTGGGCTTCAAAAGCTCTCCGGTAGTGTAAAACGACTTAGACTCTAGCCTAGGTTGCAGGGTGTTACTTGACTGCGTTGAAACTTAAACAGTTTCCTTCGATCATTTATCTGTCTAACTCTAAATGCTATACACGTAAAGAATCAAGAAATTAATGGGTCTACACTGTAGCCTAACAAAGAGGAATTAACATTAGGCCTATACTACAGCTAACGCTAGCAGCCGTACCGTATGCAAAAGTTAAGATAGGTGGAACTTTCATAAGCCTTAATTTGGTAGTACCATGACCCCCTTCCCAAACAAAACACGCACACATTCAGCTGCACGTGTGAATTATATGCAACTTTATGCAGTATTACCCAATGAACATTGCAGTGGTACATGTAGTGAAACTGTGAAAACTGAAAACTAAACAACTTATTGCGCAGCATTTGGCTGCGCTAGGCTAACCCATGATGCTAGCAGTATGTATACAGGCACGGTTAAGTAGTTAGGTACCAATGTGAGGTGTATGTCCGGTGCGGCGAAGTTGACATGTGTAAATCATAGTTAAATGCGGAAGTGTCCATTGTCGATGAATATTTATTAATTTCAACGTCAGTAATTTAGGAAAACGTCACGAATTTCGGAAAACGTCACCACTGAGGTCATTTACGTCGAATATTTTAACAAACCACATTGGTTTATCCTTTGGATGGGTTGGACCAGGGAGGCATGAACTTATAAATTAAAAGCAATGACGCAGTTATCCACCGACTTTCAAGTCGACGCAACAGGCCGCTGCGTTTTGCCTGTGTCCCGTAGCGTGCATGCCTGTCAATATTAACAGTTACGAAAAGATGTGGGTATCAGTCGGGAGATGCAAACATTACTGTAAACATTACGACTGTAAACATTACTACTGTACAGTAAGTGCGATTTGCATTTCCATTTTGAAAAAGAAATACGTAGGCTTAGCATAGTACAGTTTTTCCTTTTTGGGGGGCAAAACTTCATAATTATTATGGCTAATGATAGGGATAAAATTGGCTTTGTTTTACTAAAACCAGTGAAGGGAAAATGCAATGGCCTAATCTGTAGGACCTCGTGGCGATAACACAAGGCCGACTGATTAGTTACCCCTTTCAAACGCAGACGATTTCTTAAAACATCGAAGATCATCATACATTTTTACTTTGTTTGATGAATTTTGCGAGGAATTTTCTCATTTCTAGCAACATCATGGTCACAGTCGAAGTTGCCTTTCACAGTAATTAACCATTCAAAACGAAGCTCAATTTACCGTGACAATTTATGTCGAACTAAAAGAAGAAAAAAAATCAAGAAAGAACAGTAAAAGAAAGACACACACACGCGCGGAAATTTATTTCATTTCGAATAACGTACAAAAAGGAGGTATTTAAACTTGAGGGAAGAAACCTGGTCGATCTTCTAGCGTGAGTTTTCTGTTCACTGCTGTAGCTGTACAAACTAAGGTGAAAGGAACAAAAGACCTGTCTCAGAGCTTTGATGTTCAAAGCTGTAAACTAGGCCATTGTGCTCTGTAATCGGATTAGATACAAGTGTAGAGGAAGTTGTGCATAATTCGGAAAGTTCTCGGCAGTGCCGTGGAGGGCAATAGAGGTAATGAGTCAAGCTCCAATGAACACACAAATCTGTGTCCGCGCGGCTTTGCAAAAACGAGTATGGACGGCTCCCCTTATTGACAGGTTCACGACCTTGTGAAATTTAATGCTTATCAATAGAGAAGAAGGGTAAATTTTTCACTCTAAACAATAATATCAGCCTGAACACCTATATTGTGGCTATTATAAATAAGTTTCATTTAAATTAGTTGAAAAGCTTATGGGCTACAGTGTGTAGAATTCCCATTGGTAGTTTGTGGTTTTAATGACACAGTTAACTCAATGGGATTTTGGTCATTGGAAAATTTTTGCTCTGTTTTAGGGCTATGGTAGCCTAGGAAGACTATCAGTGAATGTATGTCATGTTTGAAATAGCATTTTCTTCATAGGGTCTCTTAGGTTGGTGTACTGATCCGTCATAGTGGGTATAAAGTGCCCTATTGTTTCTGGTGTCCACATCTTGCATCTTAATGGGGTTATGGGGTCAAACAAAAAAATCTCAAAACTGCCATATTTTCGTAATTGTGGGTCAGATTTGTTTTAAACTTGATATGGTTTTCTATTATTGACAGATTCACATCCCTGTGAAATTTATTGATAGAGGGGTGAGGGGGGAAATTTTGTGGTTTTATTTTTTGGTCATTGGAAAATTGTTGCTGTTTTAGTGCTATGACAGCTGAGAAGACCATCGGCTGATGTATGTAATGGTTGAATTTGCATTATCTTTATAGATTAAAATGGGTTGGGGAGCAGTTTCATTCACGTGTCTAAACATGGTATAGTGAGTTGTTAGTTGGTACACAACTACAGTATGGTAGCCAGTATAGTCAATGTGTGTACCAATTGAATTTGCATTATCCTTAAATTTGAAAAAATGGGAAACTGTTAAATTCATTGTACTTTAACATGTTTAGTTGTTTGTTCATTTAATGGTTATACATGAGCCCAAAATGTTTGGGACCCAATTTGAGCTCAATTTTTGGGCCCCAATTTCTTTAATTTTTCTTAATTTATTATCTAAACATGTGGTATATTTCTTAATTCAATGGGGACACTGTACAGATGGGCCTACATTTTTGGACCTGATTTGGACTCCATTTTTGGGCCCCATTCTTGATAGCCCCAATTTTTGGGTCCCCAGTTTTGAGGACCCAAATTTTCGCTTACCCTTATTTCTTTGCAAGGAACCATAGTGCCCATTGGGCTCTTGTGTTTTCCCTTGTAACAATGAAAAAAATGTGTTTCTTCTCCTTTCTTCCATTCTCACAATAAGGTACTCTTTCCAATTGATTGTAGACCTCTTGCTCTCACCTATCTCATTCAAAGCTCTTGGATGCTGAATTACTTTTCAAGAATGATTTTCAAGTGATTTTTTGACCATGTGGCACAAAATCTTATGGCTGGTTTTTCCGTTGTATGTCAAATTGAACCAGTTGATAGAATTTCAAGATTCTCCACCATTTTTTTTCTCTTTTCATTTCAATTTTTTTTTCTTTAACTACTTTCTTTCTTGTGTTTTAGCTATAAGTACTAACTTGTCTAATGTTTCCATCTTCCTACCATCAGCCTGTCACGTTTATTATGCCCGAAATCTCACCCAAAATAAAAATAGCTGAATCACCTAAATCCCCCATAGTCCTCCTGCGTCGTCAGGAGTGTTCTTGGGAACTCAAGACAGTGGAAGAAAGCAGCGGTGACGATGAGGACGAGGAGGTACAGTTTCCATGCATGCCAACACAACTCCCATACCCCTTCTCTCCTCTTCATCTTTCTCCTTATCTCTCTGTTGTGTCTCTCTTTCTGCCTGGCTCGTATAATTGTCTTCTCTGGATGCCTTATTCTCATCAAGCTTGCAGCTCAGCCAAATACAAAAGAAGTGTGTCAAAAATTTTTATTATCTGTCACTCTCTGTTATGTTACATTATCTTCATGTTCTGTATCTTTACATTGTGGCTTTTTTTTTTAGGGCATGCACTCAAACCAATGATTTCCAAGTCTTTGAAGATGTGCTGTGTGATTAGAATCTTAAATCAAATTTGAACATGTTTGCAAGTTTTGTACTTATACAGTGTAAGAAAAAAAAAAGGAAGAAAGAAGGAAGAAAAGTGTTCATGTTTGTCACACAAAAAGCATACTAAGTTGGCTAGAAATGTGACCATTTTAAGATAAATCTATCAATTTTTCAGTAATTGATTCTTACATCTGCCAAAGTCACTTTCTGCATTGAATCAGATCCAATGTGTTTTCTTGAAAGAATGATCAAAAGTTGCATTGAAAGACAACAGGATAGGGAGTGTTTTCAAAAGGTAGCATACTACACAAAATGGCATTTAAAGTGGTTGTTTGTGAACAGAAAAAACCCAAAATGTAAGATAGTGTTTCATCTTAAGTTTTTTGTTTGTTTGCAGATTTTGTCAATGAATGAACGAAAGTAACAGTAACTACTTTGAAACAACAGAAATAGCATCAAAACAGTAAAATAGATATCATCTTTGAAAATTAAAAGAGTTAAAATTATAAGCATCTGAATAATGAATCTGAAAAACACTCAAACGATCAGTCCTTTATCAGTGTCAGCAACTGGAATATTTAGTGAAGTGAAGCACTCACTGTATTTAGAAAACAACCCACAAACGATTGCCTGATGATTGCAGGGACCATGATCAGCTGTTAGGCCTAATTGAATGTTCATTGCTAGTGTACTTCCCATTGACTTGTTCAAAGAAGCTCATGGTTAAGTTTAATGGAAATTGTCAACCACTACATTATCGTATTTTACACTTTTGTCCTTGTATTAGTAGAAATTGGAATCAGATGACAGGATTTTTGAAACTGAGACCTTTCATGTCCAAAATTTAAATATTTCTTGTAATTCCAACATTCAGATTCCCAAAATATCTGAATGTTGGAGTTGAAAGAAATATTAAATTTTTGGACATGCAATTTCAATGTTTTCACTTTTTGCCTATGCATGCAATCACTTTAAATAAGTCTCCCATTGGCAGATCTGGCTCATGTGTTTAAATCTTTTTGTTGTGTTTGTGTAAAAGCTGCCCTAGTGTTCTTTTTTGTCTGTGCGAACACATATATGTTTTCTTTCTTGCCATTCCTAGAGCTTTTTCTTTTGGTAACAGTTCTCCTGGAACAAACATAGTGCTGCTATGGGCTACTAAACTAATTTTCTGAAATGTTATGGACAGCACCAATAAAAACAATGCCATATTAAGTATGAATAACATACTGGTGACATATTCTCTCATTCAAGCATTAGGGATCCTTTCTCATATGACTCCCCCAAAATAATAAGACAAAACAATAATATCCTCTATGGAAGCGGCAGTATGGAAAACTATACTGTGGTGCTGTTGTTGCATCGTTCATTGCTAGATTCTCCCAACTTTGAAGTCTCTAAGAGTGTCTCCAAGCTGGTACAGTATTCACTGCCAGATTGATGGCAAAAGTTAATTGGGGGTACAGCTGATATGGTAACCCTCCTTTTCCCATTCCCTCCACTTCCACCTACCAAACTTCCACCACCACTCCCCCTCCCCCCCCAAAAAAAATATATATTAATCTTGTGAGGCTCACTAACATTCTGTAATGTCCATATTGGTGGTATACATGTGTGGCTTCATATGTGACAAATTTGTAAGAACAAAACATGGTAGTAGCCCAAATATCGTCTGAATGACAAAGAAAATGAAATTTGTTATTGGTTTCAAAGCATTCTAGATCATGCACTGCAAGTTACAGGATCATGACCAAATGAAAGGTGAGGGGTTAACAGGTGATCTAGGTTTCATTTTGTATTCTACAGGACATGAATGACATGGATTTCTGTAAAGACCTGTCTAGTTTTTTTTTGGTGAGGTAATGTAGGAATCAGGCAATACTTTGTTATTGTTAGGTTCTGACATTTTAACTGTACCGCAGACCACAGTTCACTAAACCTGATAGTCGTGCTCTTGGTGACATATTTTTTATTCATCAGTATTATCTTTTAATAGTGTAGGATGGCATGTAGGCCTAAAGTATCAAGTATGCAACTTACAACTTAACATAACATAACAAGTTAAAGGGCAGAGGAGGGCCAAATGCCCCATAAAATGCCCTAAAAACTAAAAATAGTGGAGGATGCAGTATGTAACTGTTGGCTGTCCTGTAGTAGCATTGTTCTTTCAGAGGGTGATGATGGCACAGACTGCTTGTATACAGTAGGTTATTGTTTCCTCCAACATTGTTTTGTATAGGATGCTCACATATGCTGTCATATAGATCTATTGTAGCATCACTGTGATTGGCCAAACTCTCGCCTTTGTAAACTGCAAACTGGTCGGCTCTAACATTCTGTTTTTGATTCCTTGCTGTAGGCAGGGGAATCTCTGCAGTCCTGATGTTGTGTGTGGGTATGCGTGTGTGTGTGCGTGTGTGTGTGACGCTGCTCGTAAACGCTCTATCTCAAGAAGGGTAACTCTGAGTAATTTCATTTTTTGGCATGTAGGTTGCCCATATTGAGTAGATGAACCCTATTGTTTTTGGTGGAGGTGAAAGGTCATTTGAGGTCACCAGAGGGCAAAATGTGAAAACCTTGTAAACACTCTATCTCAAGAAAGGTAACTGTGACTGATGTCACACTTGGTGTGTGGGTTGGTCTTATTGAGTAGATGATCCCTATTGTTTTTGGTCGAGATCAAAGGTCATTTGAGGTCAACAGAGGTGAAAATGTGTGAAAATCTTGTAAACACAATATCTTCAGAAGGGTAAGTGTGACTTATGTCAAACTAAGTGTATGGATTGTTCATATTAAACAGATGATACCTATTGTTTGTGATGGAGGTCAAAGGTCATTTGAGGTCACCGGGGTCAAACTGTAAAAACCTTGTAAATACAATATCTCCAGAACAGTAACTGTGACTGATGTCATACTTAGTGTGTGGGTTGTTTATTTTGTGCAGATGATCCGTATTGCTTTTTGTGGAGATCAAAGGTCATTTGAGGTCACCAGAGGTCAAACTGGAAAAACCTTGTAAACACAATATCTCCAGAAGAGTAACTGTGACTGATGTCATTCTTAGTGTGTGGGTCGTTCATATAACGTAGATGATTCCTTTTGTTTTTGGTTGAGGTCAAAGATCATTTGAGGTCATCAGAGGTCAAATTGTGAAAACCTTTTAAACACAGTATCTCCAGAAGGGTAACTGTGACTGATATCATACTTACTGTGTGGATTGAATATTGTCAGTAGAATACCCCTTTTGATTTTGGTGGAAGTCAAAGGTCATGTGACATCACCAAAGGTCAAACTGTGAAAACCTTGCAAACACATTATCTCTGAGAGGGTAACTGTGACTGATGTCATGCTTGGTGTGTGGGTTGGTCATATTGAGTAGATGATCCCTATCATCTTTGGTGAGGGGCAAAGGTCATTTGAGGTCACCAGAGGTCACACTGTAAAAACTTGAAAACACGATATCTCCAGAAGAGTAATTATGACTGATGTAATACTTGGTGTGTGGGTTGGTAATAATGAGCAAAAGATCTCTATTGTTTTGATTGAGGTCAAGGGTCATTTGAGGTCACCAGAGGTTGAATTGTAAAAATGTCTAAACACAATATCTCTAGGAGTCTAACCTTGACTGATGTCTTACTTGAGTGTAGATTGTATATACTAAGTAAAAGACTTCTTTTGTTTGTGGTGGAGGTCAAAGGTCGTTTGAGGTCACCCGAGGTCAAACCTTGCTAACACATTAACTCCAGAAGGGTAATGTTGACTGATGTCATACTTGATGTGTTGGTTGGCCATACTGGGTAGGTGATCCCTATTGCTTTTGGTGGATGTCAAATGTCACGGTCATTTCAGGTCACCAAAATAAAGATCATTTTGGGGTAAAGGCTCGTGGTGTATCAAGAAAAATAACTGCAGTTGATCTTATACTTGTCATGTGGATATTTTATGTTTGTTATAATATAACCCTGTAGCAAGGAATCACAAAGCCTTTTGGCTTTCTGGTTCTTTTTTGTCAAAGTCTATTGCATGGTGTCTGCCCTGGTTGATGTGTCTGGTGTTATCAAGAAGGCGTGTAAGTGTCTGGTTTGTGTTAGAGACATTACAGCTAATAGGGGATCATAGTGAATGATTATTGATGCATCCTATCAGCCTTCTGATGTTGGGTTGAGTTCGTGTAATGTAATATCAATATCTGGAAGTTAAATTAGTAATCAGAATTTAAGACCTGAATCTCTCTTTTCTCAACAAAATTTCGTCGTAAGTTTTACAAATTTCTTCCATATCTTGGTGTGGTAGGATCTCCATACATCTTTTGTGCCATAAATTGCCTCATTTGTGATGAACTTAGCTCACCAGCTTGCTAGTCTTGAAAATGGCGATGATCTTTCTTATAGAACCTGTATGAGCAATCATGTTTGAGACAGCAGGAATATTCAGTTTGGTTCTCTTATCAGTAACTTCCAATCAAGTTATGAATCTTTCATACCCTGCCACATTATATATTACATTGCGATGGGGTCTAAATAAACATTGATTCCTCCTTACATCATTCTGTTGTCTCATACTGTATATCATCTGATGAGTCCTATCAATCTTACGTGAAATACTACTGCCTCCTGCCTCAAATAGTTAAAAATCATCTGTGAAGCATTATTGGCTCATTAGTTTTTCTGCACTTTTTGCACATCTGGCTTAAATTTTGGTTATGGGAAACTAACACACTTTTTACCACCCCTTTCTTGTTTTGTCCCACACCCACAGATGTTTCTCTGTTTACATTGGATGAATGCATTTCACAAAAAGTATATGTCCGATCAAACAGTGCATACAATTTATATCTTCAGTTTTATTACAATTGCAGCACAGTATGCCATCCTATCCAGCACTACAGACACTCCAAGCTTTACAACTATGTCAACCAATTCAGCATTAAGAGTTAAAGGCTAATAAACTTTGAACGTCTGCATTAATGAGTATAATACACTCTCACAGTACCATACACTCTCACAGTACAATACACTCTCACAGTATAGTACACTCTCACAGTATAATACACTCTCACAAATGCTATCACTGGATGATTCACAACATGTCAGTGAAGTTTGTGCACAATATTTACAGTAACACTGAAACGAATTGAATAACAGTAACATAGCAGTAGTATACCATGCATGCTTTTGTTACTTTACTCTTATAACATTTTGTCCTTTTTTAGTCTATATGTCATCAGTGTGCGCAGTACACTGTGGTTCAGTGTAAGTGTACCTATCTGTACGGAGCGCTTACAGAGAGCTTTGCTTTCCTTGTCAAGTAATTCAGATCATGTTGGAATTTGCCCATTGATTAGATTGATTTTGAATAAAGACAGTTACATATTTATGGGATGAACATTTTAGAAAAACTTGGACCTGTTTGATGTCTCACTCTCAGTTTCGTTGGAGCTTATGCCTACCTTATTTGACCCACTGTGTACGGACCCTTAACTGTGCTGTGACTGTGTGAGTGTTATGCAAATTTTGGAACTATGCAAGGTTCAACAAAGAAGGAAGATTATACATGGCCAAAACATGATGATTTAGCATAGCTAGAAGATCATTTTATTGTTGGTTTGGCATAATTGTCAAGGCCTCTTACCTTAACAATAAATATATTGTTTGCGCTTTGGAATTCTCTGTTCCTAAAAATATTAATCTGGCGTATGTATGGTGCCTGTGCCAGGTGGTGATATATTGCAGTCTTTAACTTGTCTTTACAATTTTATTGCATAAGGAATTGTTTTTGGACGTCCCTGTAGGATTGACAAAGAAGAAATGCTAATTTCAGTAGGCTACATTGATTGTTCTAAATCTGCTGAATAAGCTTTTGTGCAATACAACTCTGAAGTCTAGAGAGGTAAGATTACGGTAAGAAGAATCACCCCTGACATCACTGTGTCGTTGTTGTTACATATAGTAAATAATCATGAGTCGATCAGTATCATGAGTCAATCACTGCACTGTAAATGCCAGCACAGCATGTAGACGTGATGTGATTTCAGTGTAAATGGGATCTGTTCCTTAAACAATATCAAAACAATTACACCTTTTTCCTTTTGATGTTCATAGCAAATATGTTACTTATGGCGATTTTTTCAAGTTCCTGCTTATTAAATTATGAACTAAAAATTTGCAAATGTGACCAACATTTGTGACCAAAATGTCTTTGATATGGATTTTATAGTACAATTTTAGAAAGAAAAGACGTTTTTCATTATTTTTGTTTATAAACATTACTATATTCGAAATTGTGGTAATTGCTTTACTTTGCTCTTTGTTCAGTAGTGATTGACTCAATATTACTTCATAGACATTATGTTGTGTACTGAAACCTTTATTTTAAAATTCTTTTTCTGTGGATTCACAATCTAGGTATCACCAAAATATAGCACAATGACACAGACACATTATTACTGCAAAATTTTATTGATTTTAGTAAATGTTCTAATTTCTTATGGTCATGATGTTTGTAAAGTGATCGACTGCATGATGCTGCCAGTGAATATTTATTTATGAATTATAATTATGTTCATCTATATGTTACTTTTGCCCTATAGGCTTAGGCCCTACCTTTAATTATCCAAAAGTCAAACTGAGTGCTCACTATTACTATGAGCCATTTTTTTGTGTAAGAAAACTGCAAAACACTGTCGATCTATGGTTTTATTGCATTCATCCGTCCCAGATTGACTGTGGTTTATCTATAACCCACGGTCACTGATTGAAATGGGCCAATAGGGGTTGATGGTTCTTTCCAAGTATGTCTGAACACTTCATTATCATCTGGTCAACCAATTTGAAATTAAAAACAGCATAACTTTTGCGACCATTGCTGAATAAAATCCATATTGTAGACACTGAAGTTAATAAAGACTACACTGTAAAAGGTTCTGTAAAGCCAACAGAAGAGCTTCTTACTGTAGATGTTTCAATGCTGATGGAATGCTCTTTTGTTAGAAACATTAGAAAAACCAAGCCTTAGACTTCATACTTGCATGTGAGTGGGTGTGTATGAGGAGTAAGTGTGTATTTATATGTGCCTTGTGAAGTTTGGCTTACGAACACTGTGTCTCAAGAAAGGGAAGTGTGGATTGATAATGTATGAGTGTACTTCATTAAGCAAAAACCGTACGGTTTTTAGTGATTACCAATTGCATATAATTGGATGGGTTGGTACGACTTAATTACTGAAGTGTAAATCTTGAAATGCTCATTTTCCAACAGCAATCTAATTTCATGGAATCTATAATAGTACAATGATGTTGGTACAGATTGCTGCTCAAGATGTGGAAATGTAAAGAAAAAAAACCACTAATATTAATATGTAATGGGTTAGGCCAAATACTTTCATTGAAAAAGCTTTGAGCACTTACGTAAACAAATAGTGGGCGTTAATGATCATAACATGACACAAATGTAGGAAATATTTGATTACTTTTGTTTTGGGCGATAATCCCATGCCTACTTGAAAAATGTGGGCTTTATTATTGAGGTAAAATGGGGTCAGGTTATGAAAACCTTAAAGTGATTGTGTGTGTACTGAAAAACCAAAAAGATAAGATTATGTTTGATCTTAACTTTTTCTTTATTTTTAAATGTACACGCGAGGTTGTACATGAACGGACTATGTCTTTCAATGAAGGAAAACGACAGTAACTACTTCGAGAAGCAGCGGGATTGGCATAAAAACAGTAAAAACAGAAAATACTTGAAAATTAACAATTCTTACTATAACCGCCTACATAAAGAATATGCAACAATACAGGTCTCACTAGTGTATCAAAAACATACTACTCAAGTCGACGCTCCTTGGTAGGTATCGGGAATTGTAGCATTTGGTGAAAGGAAACACTGTATTTACAAATAACCTACGAACTGAACACAACCTTGCCCGTGGCATCAGTGATCCTGAGCTGCAACTGAATATTTAATACTAGTATACTTCTCATTGGCTTGTGCAAAGAAGCACACCGTTGATTTGAATGAAAACTGTCAACCACTACATTATTGTACTCTACACTGTTTGTCGTTATGTTAGAAGAATTTGAAATTGTATGGCAAAATTAATCAACTGAAACCTATTTATTTTCCCAGATTGTCTGAATGGTGTAATTAAAAGCCTTACCAAACTTTTGTAGATGAAATTTCAATGTTTTTACTTTTTGCCTATGCACACAATCACTTTAAGTAAAGAAAGATGTCAAATGATACAAACAAACCAATAGATAAATTCCACTGTAAAAGTGTGAAAAAGCTATCAACATAAAACAGGAATCAGTATAACAGATAAAACATAACAGATGTAGTAGAGTATAAAAAGTAATGTAAAGAATAAAGAAAAACTACCTAGTAAAATTCAAGTTAGGTGAAGTGATTGCAGTATCGAGGGAAGATGAGCAATAATGGTTAGTAATAGAACGAATGAGTCTGAGTCTACCACTATGTTGAATAAGCTGGCCATTAAGTTGCTCAAAAAGAGGATGTTTTTTGTCATTCTACAATCATTTCAACTTTTGCCAAATGCTGAACTAACCACATTCACTGTGGGGAAGGTTTTCGCTAATAATTTTTCCTGCTTGGCTAATGATGCAGTTGATTACTTTGAGATGAGTTTTGTCTGTATTGGCAACCCATTGAACATATCATGCATTATGTCCAGACAGAGCAGATAACAGTTTTGTTAAAAGGGACAAGAATATCTGGATTTATGTTGAAAAAAATTTAATTTCCGTAAACAAGAGAGGCGAGGTCTTAAATGCTTCTCTACTAATGGAACATGCTCCTTTCCAGTGAAATTTATCATTAATAACTACGAAGTTGAACAAATTTAATTTATGTAAACAAGGGAGGCAAGGTCTTAAACGCTTCTCTACTAATTTATCATTAATAACTACTTCCAGGTACTTGTAATCTGAAACTCTCTCAATAAGGCTGTCCTTAATCACAACAGGGTCAAAGTGTACATGGTATTTTGTCTTGCTATCAATTATCATTTCTTTAGTTTTCTTTACCTTCAATTTCCGGTAAGTCTGGTTCACAATAGGCCACAAATGTCTTCACTTGATCACTTGATCTAGATACATGGAATCATCATCATTTACTACTTGGCCGACGAGCGTAGTTTCATCAGCAAATTTAACTATCAAGCATTCTGAAGCAGTGGACCTAATACCAGACACATACACAGTGAATAAAAGGGATAACTCTGTTCCCTGGGGGGCACCAGTGTTCGATAATAAAACTCTTGATTTAGTAACAGAATTTCTTCAATTTCATAGCAAGGAGGTGAGGTTGTATTGTAGTAAAGGAAGATGAGAAGTTGAAGAACATAATGCGAGATGTGACTTTAAAGACCGTAAACTCATCACCCTAAGCTATATTTTTACTTTGTGGAAAGCAAAACTCTCAACTGGTTCTGAGTTACAGTACTCTTTGATTGACAGCAAATTCGAAAGATGCAGAGTAGCCCATATTATGCAGCGTACACAGGGATCCATTGTTTTGATTTCACATGTACAGGAATTTAAGACAGGCTGAGGGAGGGACTAGACGGTGGTTGGGAGAATTGAAACTGTCTGGGGTGATGAGCTTTTGTCTTTAAATCTGGTGTTTTCTAAGTGGAAAACATATCCACGCACATCGCATCCTTGCTACTTCAGTAGTGGATCCTTATGGTTAGATAACAATGATCTAAGGGAGGTTAAAGCAAATCGTTCACATATCCTCATTACAGTAGAAGTTAGTGGTATTGGACATAAGTCATTCATGGAAGAGAGAGTGGAAGATTTAGGCTCTGGGGTAATACAAGACTGCTTCCAAATTTTTGGTATGACTATGGTAGGATAGATTGAAAATATGGCTAAAAATACCTGCCAGTTATTGTGAGCAAGTTCTTAGAACAGAGGGGGTTAGCATATCAAGACCCACCGCTTTAGATGGGTTAATTTTAGCAAACTGGTACTGGAGTTTGTCTTCAGATGTAATTAACAAGGGATCAGGGTTGTGAATATAAGCTGGGCACAGAGGTTGCGAATTTGATTAGAGACATTAAAACTGTCAAACCAATTATTAAAGTTATTTAGATCATCGGCATAGCTAGTGGATACTTCAGGCAATTGGCAAGATCAGTTGTCTCCCTCAGTATAACCACTTGTTAGCCGCAACCCCTGCCATACCTGTGACATGTTGTTATCAGTGAAGTACTTTTCAACTTTCTCTTTGTACCACAACTTTCCCTTACTATTAACAGCCCTGTTCAACCATCTCTGTACTTTTAGCTTATCTTTATTTCCAGACCCAAACACTTGCTTTTTGATTCCTTGCCGAAGGCAGAAGGAATCTATGCGATGGTGATGTCGTGTGTGTGTATGTGTGTATGTGACACTTCTTGTAAACACGATATCTCAAGAAGGGTAACCATGACTGATGTCATACTTGGTGTGTGGGTTGGTCATATTGAGTAGATGATCCCTATTGTTTTTGGTGGAGGTCAAAGGTCATTTAAGGTCACCAGAGGTCAAAATGTGAAAACCTTGTAAACACGATATCTCAAGAACGGTAACTGTGACTGATGCCATACTTGGTGTGTGAGTTGGTCATATTGAGTAGATGATCCCAATTGTTTTTGGTGGAGATAAAGGTCACTTGAGGTCACCCTGAGTCAAACTGCAAACACATTGTAAACACAGTATCTCTCGAAGGGTAAGTGTGACTGATGTCATACTTGGTGTGTGGGTTAGTCATATTGAGTAGATGACTCCTATTGTTTTTGTGGAGGTCAAAGGTCGTTTGAGGTCCCCCGAGGTGAAAATTTTCTAGCACATTATCTCCAGAAGAGTAATGTTGACTGATGTCATACTTGATATGTAGGTTCCCCATACTGGATAGGTGATCCCTATTGCTTTTAGTGGACGTCAAATGTCATTTGAGGTCACCAAAATAAAGGTTATTTGGGTTAAAGGCTTATTAATGTGGTGTTTCAAGACCAGTAACTGCAGTTGATCTCATACTTGTCATGTGAATAATTCATGCTTGTTATAATATAACCATGTGGCAAGGAATCACAAAGCCTTTTGGCTTTCTGGTTCTCATTAATCATTTGTTTGGTTTCTTTGGTGATCCTTGGCTTGTTGTTAGGAAAACACTTAACTCTCCTAGATGGTACTTTCAAGTCCTCACAGAACTTCACAAACGAACAAATTGTCTCTGTTTAATCGTGAATGTCAGCGCCAGAGTCAATAAACACGGACCAGTCGTCACTGTAGAAACAATCCCAAAGATGATCTTCAGCATCAGCTGACCAGTGTTTGATGTTACTTACCCCCAGCTAAAGTGGCTGTACGATAGGTCAGTATTTGGGCAGCTAGTGGATAAGGTTTTGATCTGCTTCACCTAGGTAGGCAAACGATGGACAGTATAAGCATCTTTTATGTTGGAGTAGCACAGGTCCGAAATAGCGTCCCTGCACCTTGAATAATTGATGTGCCGATAGAAAGTGGAGCCAGATCTTTTCAGGGTGTCATGATTAAAATCACTCTTTACAACTATGAATGTGTTAGGTGATTCAGCGTTTAGATCATGAATAGCGGCACTTAATCCCTTACTACCCTCCTTAGTCACTGACTTATCTGTAATATAAATAGTACATAGGAGAACATGTGAGAACTCCCTCAATAAGTAATATGGACAATTGAAACAGTCAACATTCCAGGCTGGAAGTGCAAGTATGATGCCTAAAAATAGCATTGTTTGGATGGCACCACACATTCATTTTATTTATTCCAGCAATGAACAGTACAAGCTAAGGTGTACAATGACATACAAAATAGGATAGTAATAAAATGTTACATAACATCGTTGCATGGAAAAGGAGAAAAAAAAAGGAGAGGAAATACTTATTGATAATTTTTCTGCTACCTTCTGGAAATAGTATTGGGAAAAAACAAAATAGTTACAAAAGACAACAACACAATAACAACGAAAAAATAGGGAACAATTCATGAATACACTGGAGTAGGTTAGTCTTTTACTTATATTATGAGTAGGATGTAAACAGGTGTTACTTTAACATCTTTTTAACTTTCTTAGAGGGGAGTTCCAGTCAAGGAACATATCTTCTGACTTATTTAAGACATTTCAAACCATTTTCGTTCATATTCTTGACCTTTTGAAATGAACTTCTAATGGGCAACATGGTATGTTCAAACTTCCCACCCCACAGAGCTTCTAACACTATGCTTGTGTATGAAGGGCGCGATCATTATGATGTAATCGACTGTGATCTCTGAGCCTTACGACATAGTCGACGACCAGCTCTAATCCACGACGACCAACCTGACTGTCCTACATAATTCGTAATTACATGGCTTATTCCTTTGTCTCTGAAAAGGTTCACTTAGTACTTACTAAAGATTACGTTTTCTTTATCTTCGTGGTATTGTTCACACCAGCTCACACTGGGTAATGTTGCCTTTTGATGGAAAATTTGTCTTCTTCTGTGTTTTATTGCAATCTTATTGATCACCTTATCTTGTGATAGCCACATTGATTATGTAGGTTAATCAAGTTGATCATGGTTGGTCGTCGACTACGTCACAAGCCACAGAGATCACAGTCAATTACATAATAATGGCCGCGCCCTTCATATACAAGCATAGTGTTAGAAGCTCTGTGGGGTGGGAAGTTTGAACATACCATGTTGCCCATTAGAAGTCCATTTCAAAACTTCAAGAATATGGATGGTTTGAAATGGCTTAAATAAGTCAGAAGACATGTTCCTTAACTGGAATTCCCCTTTAATATTTTTGCACACTGTTTTAAGTGGAGAAAAGGAATTCCATAGCTCTACCCCTGAGAAGACGTACAAAATTGCTTTTTCTTACTGTAGCTCTGGCAAATCTTTGATGAACATAATTTTTGCGTCTGGTATTAATGCAGTGTGAGGTGGTAAATAAAGTTGCAAGCTTGGTGGCAGAAATCTATGGTGTGGGCCATGCATGAAAATCACATTGTTGAATGGGACTAATTTTTCCAATGGGAGTATACTCAAATAATAGAAAAAAAGTGAATTATGTTAGAAGTAATAAGCATTAGCCCAAATCCTAATTGCCCTCTTTTTGATTATGAATAATGGATTAATGTTGGATTTGTACATATTACCACATACGTCAATACAATATCTTAATGATGGATGGAAAAGCCCATAATATAATGTCAAGAGTGCCTGCTTATCTAGCATCTTACTACAGTAGCTCTGTGTAGAACAACATTTCATTTTGATAATTTCTTTATCAAATGACTAATATGGGGCTTGCAGTTCAATTTATCATCTAAACGGTATGTGCCACCCTGTGGATGCATCTACCATTTATGTGTTCCCGTACATCTAAATTTAGCACTAAGTTAGAAAAGATCATAAAATGAGTTTTGTCAACATTAAGTGAAAGCTTGTTTACATGGAACCAGATAAGTAACTTCTGAAGTTCACGTACTCATGTACATAGCTTACTTATATCAGATTGAGAACAAAATATGTTGATGTCGTCAGGAGAAAGAACAAATTTCATAATCTTTGAAACAGCAAATATCATTAATATATTTGAATGAATAGTTCTGGACCTAAGATTGACCCCTGTGGTACATCACACACCATATCCCTAGTATTTGAATTAATATTATCAACATGCACGTATTGCTTTCTCTTTGAAAGGTAACTCGTTAGTCACTTAACATTATTAAGATATACGCGCACTTCTCAACCACTTCTCTCACCAGTAGCTACCAAGTCCCTATCACCCCTGAATAGTTTGGATCCCTGTATCTCGAAATGAGAATCACTATGACTTTCTGTCAACCAAGTCTGTGTAAATCATAAAGCACTGGCATGATGAAGGTCTGATGAGTGCTGTGTATTTGCACATTGTTTGTCGGTCTTGTAACTGTTTGATTGAACATTTCCCATGATCTATTTTTATGGCTTTTTGATTCCTTGTCAAAGGCAAAAGGAATCAGTGCGATGGTGATGTTGTGTCCATGTTCACAGGTGTGTGTGTATGTGACGCCTTGCTTGTAAACATGGTATCTCAAGAAGAGTACCCTTGACTAATCTCACACTTGGTGTGTTGGTCATATAGAGCAGATTATCCCTGTTGTTTTTGGTGGAGATCAAAGGTCATCTAAAGTCACCACAGGTCAAATTGTGAACTCCTCCTAACACTATTTAAACACTGTATCTCAAGGAGCATAGCCTTGACTAATGTCGTACTTCGTGTGTGGGTTGGTCATATTAAGTAGATGATGCCTACTATTTTTGGTAGAGGTTAAAGGTTGTTTGAGGTCACCGTAGGTAAAAATGTGAAAACCCTGTAAACAATATCTCAAGAAGGGTAATTGTGACTAATGTCATACTCAGTGTGTGGGTTGGTCATAGTGAGTAGTAGTCCCTATTGTTTTTGGTGAAGGTCAACTGTCATTTGAGGTTAGCAGAGGTCAAACTGTGAAAACCTCATAAATGTAGTATCTCAAGAGGTGTAATCTTGACTTACTTCATACTTGATGTGTGGGTTGGTCATAGTGAGTTGATGATTCTCATTGATTTTGGTGGAGGTCAGATTTCACTTGAGGTTACCAGAAGTGAAAACATGTAAAACTGCTTAGTACACACAGTGGTCAAAAGAGCTTAGTGTAGGCCTGCTTTCTCTAGAATAATAAGGTTTTTGAATTTCAAAATTGGTATGTACATGTTGTACTGTGTTCTTCATGAATATTGGCAAGGAATCACAAATTTCTTTCTTGTATTATGTCATCTTACTCCAGCAGCCCTGCCCCTCTGCCACTGTTTATGTCTTTCTGCAAATCGTCCCATGATTGATTCCCATTAGGCAATGTGGTACTGTAGTACTAAATGTTGCACCAATGAATATTGAATTTTGGATTGCGGCAGACTGTCAGTGTGTCTGTGACGCTTGGGTATGCTCTTATTCAAAAAAAGGGGAAAAAGGGGAAAATCAGATGAAAGTCAAACTTGTTATGTGGGTTTTGCAGATTGAGAAGGTGAGCCCCATTGTTTTTGGTGGAGGTCAGAGTTCATCTGGGGGCACTGAGGGCCATACATTGAAAACCTTTTTTAATTGTTTGCAGAAGGCAGGCAAGGAATCAATGCAATGGTGATGGCTTGTGTGTGTATGTGTGACACCTTGGCTTGTAAAAACGATATCTCAAGAGGGGAAAGTTGCGTGAACTTCAAAGTTGGTGTGTAGGTAGTCCATAGAGAGTAGATGGTCCCTATCCTTTTTCTGGTAGGTTAAAGATCATTTGAGGTCACCAGCAGGGATAGTCTAAAAACCTATTAAGGAGGATATCTCAACAACTAAAAGTTGCTGGAACTTCAAACTTAAACCATTGGTAGCACTTGATGAGTAGATGATCTCTGTCAAGTTTTGATGAGGTGAAAGGTCTCATGAGGTCAGTAGAGGACAAAGCTTGAAAACCTTGTAAACATAGTATCTCAATGGGGGACAGTTACTTGAACTTTAAGTTGCTATGTAAGTAGTCCATTGTGAGTAGATGGTCCATATTTTTTTTCCAGGTAGGTCTAAAGTCATTTGAGGTCACCAGACAGGAAATCTGAAATCCTTTTAAGAATGATATCTCAGCAACTGAAAGTTGCTGGAACTTCAAACGTATAGTGTTGGTAGTATTTGATAAGTAGATGACCTCTGTCAAGTTTTGGTATAGTCAAAGGTCACATGGGGTCAGTGGAGGACATAGCTTGAAAATCTTGTGAACACATTATTTTAGTGAGGGAAAGTTGCTTGAACCTCAAAGATGGTGTAGTCGTCCACTTTGAGTAGATGGTCCCAATTGTGTTTCAGGTAGGTCAAAGGTAAGTTGAGTTCACCAGAGGAGAAACTCTGAAGACCTATTATGTAAGCTATCTCAGCTGCTGAAAGTTGCTGGAACTTCAAACTCTTAACCTTGGTTGCTCTTGATGATTAGATGATCTCTGTCAGGTTTTAGGGAGGTCAAATGTCACACAAGGTCAGTAGAGGTCATATTTTGGAAACCTTGTAGACACTGTATCTGCAGAAGGAAAAGTTGCTGAAACTTCAAACTTAGTAAATAGTTTGGCCATTGTGAGTTGATGATCCTGATTGTTTTCCATGGAGGTCAAAGGTCATTTGAGGTCACCGGTAGTGGAGTTTGAAGACCTTGTAAGGAAGATACATTTCAGTGACTGATTTCTTGTAGACTTGGTATCTCAAGGAGGGTAAGGTGAGTGAACTTCAACATTGGTATGTTCGTTATCCTTTTTTCATCATAAATATTGGCAAATAATCACAAAGTCCTTTGACTTTCCGGTTAACAGGATATCTTCAGTTGTAAAGCTTGGACAAAATTTATACTTGGTATATGGGTGCATTATAGTAGTGGTGCCTTAGGGGATGTTCAAGATTTTTGGGTCCAAATGGGCCATATGGACCATTGTATGAAATCATGCAAAAAGTCTCTTCTACAGATTGCATGGTATTAGATTGAAATTGTGTGACATTACTACTATGGTAGTGGTCCTTCAGGTTGTTGTAGTGGAACCTGTGATGTTTATGATTTTTGAGTCCATGGTCCAAATTAAGGTTGGGCAGTGTCCCGGTACCCAAGTCATTACCGGTATTTGCAGTACCGGTATCCGCAGTACCGGAGTAAAAATAATTTTCTGTGAGTACCTGTACTTTTGAATACTTCGCAGTAACGGGGAAAATTCTTGGTAGCGATGGTAGTGGTACCGCCTCCAAGGAATCAACAAAAATTTCTTTTTCGAATGTGGCGTTAATACCTAGACATATCATCATCAAAATGGACCCCAAAAAATTCCAGATCCATTGTAGAACTTTTTACTTCAATATCTCACAAAAGCAAACCTCAAAGCCTCTGAAAGTAAATGTTTTCATCGCCGTAAATGATTGTGGTTAATCTGATACACAGTGGCCGTTACTGTCTTATGTCTAATAAAGCAGCTATTTTCCATTACGTTGGTAAATCATGCGTATCATGCAGGCTAGGCCTACCGCCCAAACATATTGCCTATTTTGTTACCACTAACTAACTGTAAACAACGAGTAAAGCATCCGCATGTCTTACTTAACAAAAGTGAACTGAAGAAGAACAACTTAGCCATGGAGAAGTGGAAACAGAAGAAGTTACATTTAGGTATAATTCCAGCGGTGTTTTTTTTCCCTGTCCGAAGGCAGGAGGAATCAATGCGATAGTGATGTTGAGTGTGTGTGTGTTTGTGTGTGTATGTAACGCTTTTCTGGTAAACACGATATCTCAAGAAGGGCAATTCTGAGGGATCGTATACTTGGTATGTAGGTTGGTCATACTGAGTAGATGATCCCTATTGTTCTTGGTTGAGGTCAAAGGTCATTTGAGGTCACCAGAGGTCAAAATGTGAAAACCTTGTAAACATGATATCTCATGAACAGTAACAGTAACTGTGACTGATGTGATACATGGTGTGTGGGTTGGTCATATTGAGTAGATGATCCCTATTGTTTTTGGTCGAGGTCAAAGGTCATTTGAGGTCAGCAGAGGTCAAATTGTGAAAACCTTGTAAACACAATAACTCCAGAAGGTTAACTGTGACTGATGTCATACTTAGTGTGTTGCTTGGTCATACTCGTTAGATGATTCCTATTATTTTTGGTCAGGGGCAAAGGTCATTTAAAGTCACCAGAGGTCAAACTGTAAACACCTTGTAAACACAATATCTCCAGAAGGGTAACCATGACTGATGCAATACTGGGTGTGGGTTGGTAATAATGAGCAGAAGGTCAATATTGTTTTGGTCGAGGTTATTTGACGTCAGCAGAGGTCTAACTGTAAAAATGTGTAAACACAATATCTCCATTAATCTAACCTTGACTGATGTCATACTTGATGTGTGGATTGAATATACTGAGTAGAAGACTCCTTTTGTTTTTGGTGCAGGTCAAAGGTCATTTGAGGTCACCCAAGGTCAAACTGAAAACCTTGCAATTGTTGATGACGTTTCTGTAGCTTAACTGCTGGTTATCGGTCTATATCAAACCTTGTTCATTATCACAGTACCTCGATGAACCATTTAGGACAATCCCTGCCAAAAATTTTACATCAGAAACGTGTTGTAAGAGATTTTGTGGAACTGGTTCACATCATCATAACTCTGTCAGATTAACTCCAATTAACATAGAAATTGCACAGATAGAAAGATCATACTCAAAATACTTTTTGAAATTCCCTCAATCGAAAAGCAATTTTGTGTTTTAAAATATTAAGTTTAACTGCTTCCCAAGTCTTTGGCATAACTTTTTTAGATTAGCCTGCTGCTGCAGCTATCATTGTAATCCAGTTTCATTCATTACTCAGTCAATGGGCTTATAGTGACTTTTATCAAGGTTGCCAGTTTGTAGGGTAACCCGCCAAATGTCCGGCCAAGTCACCAGAAAAATAAAAATCACCAAGCAAAACTAGCTCCTACTTGAGGAAACTTGACCCTGTATTTTTGTACAGTGTAACACTTGTCGACGTTTTCAAAACACTGCAATATGATATACATCATTACATGCTCAATCTATGTTGCTTCAAGTGGAGAGTGAATTGTAAACCTGTTAACGTCCCACTTGGGGTTGATTACTAAACTGGGGAAAAAAACTCTTGAAATTTTGCAATAAAGCGGATGTTTTATAGTTATTTTGATTATGCACCAAAATGCGTGCACTTTAAATTTTCACTGGCCCACAAAGGTAAAAAGCAAACCAAAGTTGCCTATTTTGGCATTTAAAATGCCAAACTGGCAACCCTGTACAGCAATAGGCATTCAGGCACACTCAGTGGAAAAGAAGATTTCCCGCACCAATTATGCTATGAATTGCAACAAATGGGGACATTTTAACATCACTGAATTGATGCCATTAATAATGAAAATTTCATTCACATCAGTGCATAAGCTGGATAGGGAATTTCCGCGATTTATGATTACAAGCAATGTTCCTACCTTGCATCTAATTATGAATGTAAGTCCTGCCTGCCGCTAACATTTTAAAATCATGATTGGCTGTCGAAATTCGTGGGAAATAAAGTCAACAAATCGATCTACAAACTTGTACACAATATCTTTCACTTCAAGGCTGTCAGTCATTTGACACTGAGGTCTTTAGGGATCAACAGGTGAAAATTTCCCATTGAAATAGTACAGTGACTCGCTCGCTTTGAACAACAGTACTATACGATGCACATACAGTTGTGTGCTTGTGTCATGAAAGTTACGTTGTTTGTGTATATAAGCGGCAATGAAAGCGAATTTGTGCGTATTTCTGGAGAGAGTACAGCAAAACAAGACAAGGTTTCAAGGATGTTGTGTGATGAAATAATTTAGAAGTAATGTACAGTAATCAGATCACCTGACTTAAGAATTTCTAGGCCACAAATGGCGACTGGGTATGTTGACACATGATCACATCATCAAAAAGTTGGTGGCTTATTTAGTTGCTGTGTACAGTACTGCTTTCAAACCCTGCTGAAGCTGCACAAACGAAACCTTTTACCTCGCTATTTGATGATTTTTGTCAATGAATTTACATTAAGACATGAATGCAAGTTACTTCATTACCACCACAGTATATACAGCACAAAACCTGTTGTGTTTATCATGTTGAACAAGGCACAGAACCTCTTGTTTTTAGCCCGTTGAACAGGTAGTCAATCACGGTACTTTGAGTATTCCCAGTTCTGATGCGCTGTGAATACCAGTACTGATTTTCCTGCCCAACCCTTGTCCAAATGGGCCATTTGGGCCTTTTTATGAAAGTATGCAGAATGCTTCTACAGATTCTATGTTATTCAGTTGAAATTATGTCACATTACTACTATGGGTACTGGCTCTGTCAGGTTGTCCAGGAGTATTGGTACCTTATGGGGGCCACATGGACCATTTTATGAAATCTTGCTTTTCTGCTTACTTTGCTTTACAATGTGCAGTGTTTGTCACAGTAGCATTGTGGTAGTGGGACCCCAGGTGTTCAAGATTTGGGGTCCAAGGCCCAAGTGGGCTGTATGGGCCCCTTTTATGAAATCATGCAAAATCCCTCTTCTCTCACAGATTTGTATGGTATTAAATTGAAATTGTGTCACATTATGTAAGTGGTGGTTCCATCAGGTTGTTCAGGATTATTGGTCCCATATGAACCCATTTAATGAAATCATGCAAAATGTCTCTTTTCTGCATATTTTGCTTTACTGTGAATGGCTTGTCAAATTAGCATTGTGGTAGTGGAACTCTTTGCAATGTTCAACAATGCTGCTGAATGGGTATTATTCAATTCTTAAAATAGATGCACTATATAGTCAATCAATATTTAACCATATTTGCAATAAGCAAATCATCTGTGCTGGTATCAATCACCTTCTGCCTTGGGGGTCAGTCAGCAGAGAGTGCAGAACAGCTTGCTGTTTAGATATTAACTCCCTGTTTGAAAATGTAGATCAACGGATGTATAAGACAGGTTCCAATTGATGGTCATCAACAATCCTCTTTGGTTTCACTTTTTGCTTTAAAAAAAATGACAAGAAATTGAGTATTTCCTAGATTGTTTCTGGGTTAGCCGGGATTCCTTTCAGCAACAACATGTTAAAGGACATTGCATGCTGCATTCTAGTTCAAATAAGTACTATGGTAGTGGAGCACATTTGGCTGATTAGCATTCTTCAGGACAAATTGGGGACCAAACGTTTGGGCAGGATTGGAAAACCTTCCGAACCTGGTTCGTGGGAAATTGGCGATGTTCAGGACAAATTTTTTTTATTAAAAAAAAAAACGGGAAAAAAACCCGGGAAATCTTCAGAAAACAAAATAGATGAGGGAGAACAGGGGAAATGTTGTTAAACAAGTATTTAAAAGAAGCTCTGTTGATCATTATTGCTTACGATACTCACATAGGTAAATAGCGCAGGTTTCCGCTATGCCTATAAACCACGATGTCTAGTATATCCACAACGACCACGCAAGTTACCAGAAATTATCGCCAATTTGTCTTTAGGCACACTTTAGCCGCCCTACATACCCTATGAACCCCAGTACACAGGGATGATTCTCGCAGAGTTCGTGCACAATTTCATCTCGGTCGGTTGTAGTGGTTTTTGATTCCTTGCCGAAGGCAGAGGAATCTATGCGATGGTGATGTCGTGTGTGTGTGTGTGTGTACGGGTGTATGTGCGTGTGTGACGCCTGCTTGTAAACAGGATATCTCAAGAAGCGTAACTCTGAGTGATCTCATACTTGGCATGTAGATTGCCCTTATTGAGTAGATGATCCCTATTGTTTTTGGTGGAGGTCAAAGGTCATTTGGGGTCAACAGGGGTCAAATTGTGAAAACCTTGTAAACAAGATATCTCAAGAAAGGAAAGTTGCAGAAATCTCATGTTTAGTATGTAGTTGCACTATGTTGAGTAAAGGAACCCTAGTGTTTTCAGTGGAGGTCAAAGGTCATTTGGGGTCAACAGGGGTCAAATTGTGAAAACCATGTAAACACGATATCTCAAGAAGAGAAGCTTGAGCAGATGTCATATGAAGTGGGTAGGTGTATCTTATTGAGTACAAGGTCACCAGAGGTCAAAAGGTAAATACCTTGAAAATTGCTTGTAAACACGATATCTCCAGAACAGTAAATGTGAGAGATCTCATAGTTAGCGTGTGGATTGCCCATATCGAGTAGATGATCCTTATTTTTTTTTGGCAGAGGTGAAAGGTCATTTGGGGTCATGGGAGGTCAAAATGTGAAAAACTTGAATCTACAATATTTAAAGAACGGTCCTTCTAGTGAATTTTATACTTGTAATGTAGAATCCTGTTGTTGATTTGAGAACTTCTTTTAGGACATACCAACATAGTCTCTTCGATAACCATAAAGAAAAGATGAAGACAACATTAAATTTGGTATCAAAGATTATTATTTTGCAAACCTTTTGCCACTATCCTCATAAGGACATGTGAGCATGCATGAATTGTAAATTGGAATTTATTAAATATACCACGGGTTATTAGCTTTATAACAAGAACTAAATTACTGATCATTTGGATCAAATACCCTTGAGCGTGCATGAACTGTGATTGCTTAATTGAATGAATCAAATTGTAACTGACCCCCCTCTGTTCAAATTGGTCACTGTTATCTGACATAATTTATCACAGTTGACTGCCAGTAGAGACCACAATGTCCAGAATAAATCATGCAGTCTGTTGAGCCAGGTGCTCAATGGACTTAACCATTTACTGTTTAAACAGTGTCTCTGTTTAGCCCTTAAAGGGAAATAGGGCGTTTGTTTCACAGAAAATAACCATATTTTTAAAACCATTATTTGTGGACATAGAATGATAGATTATTCAAAATAACGAATTACAGTAGCCTTATTTTCAAGGAATAAGATTCTCACAGATCAGAAATTTAGCTATTGCTCAACAATAATTTGTTCACCCAAACTTTTTAAAATTCAAATGATGTATCCGTTACTCATCACATGCATAATGTTTTGAGGAGATGAAGCTTTGACAGATATTTATTGATGAGACTGAATGGTTTAACAATGGTTAAGGCGAATTTCTTTGTATGCCATGTTGGTGTATTCTAAACGCCCTATTTCACTTTACAGTAGTTCAGGTAAGCTTTAAACAAATGACTACAGTGTATCAAACCAGGGAAACTTGTACTGTGTGTTGTGTCTTTAAGTAGACTAAAGGCAAAATTGCAAGTCATGCTAGATTCTTGTTTAATAGGAATATCAGTTTTTGCTAATTTTCAAGGACCTCATAGCCATTGGGAAGGGCATCATGCCAAAAAATCAAATATGAAAAAGCTGCCACCAATAGCTGTAACTCGACAAAATAAAGTGCTATAATTTTGATTAGATAAACATGTTTACCTTTTTATCAAGTTATTAGACACGACAAAATATAATTTGTTCCCCTGCAGCATCATATCTGTTTGGGAGTTTTCTCATGTTTGTGTAGGTCAAAGGTTATTTGGGGTGACAAAAGGTCAAAACCTTGTATGCCTGATATTTTAAGGGTGATAAATAAGAGGGATCTTATACTTTGTTTGTGAATTGTTCATATTTAGCATGTTGATGGCCATATAGGGTAGGTGATCCCTATTGTTTTAAGTGGAGGTGAAAGGTCATTTTGGGTCACAAGATTTCAAAAGGTTGTGACCTTACTAAGATGGTATCTCAAGTAGGATAACTGTGTGGGATCTCATGCTTGTCATGTGGGCGATTCATGTTTGTTACAATATATATCATGAGGCAAGGAATCACTAAGCCTTTTGGCTTTCTAGTTTTTTTTTTTCCTGAGCACAGAACAAGATTCTCTGTGCAATTAATGAGATACTAAGTGCTTTCAGCATGCAGTACATAGAGTAGCGGCGCAACCAGACCCATGCGGCATGGCTTGACCTTTGTACCTTCTTTACGTTCACAGTGTTACACCCAGATGCAATGGTAGCACCAAATACTTTTCTGGAAAACATAACGTTACACGTAGTAAAGAAATGCCTCGATTAAACTATTTTGAAATATGGGGGAACGACTTTTATTTCTAACTTTTTTTTTGTTGCAAATTTTTGCTGCCTGTTAATGGTCACAGTTATCAGGAATAAAAAAAAGTTCCGTGCAAATGTCGTAGCTGCAACAGGTGGCTGAATTTGAGTATTCATGAATGTGATAAATGTCCATTTTGGGACAGGTGCTGACATTTTTGCAGTTAAAAACTTTTCTTGGAAATATGCCAGGATTTTTTTAAGTCAAACTCGCAGAGCTGTTGGTAAGTATAAGTAGCACAGCATGTAGTATTTGACATTGTATAGTGGTCTGTGATTCTGTGCAATATTACCACAAGAAAGTTTCATTTTATTATTTGCCACGGCACCGATGCCTAACTTTTTAGTGAAGAATGCCATGATCAAGACATTTATTCTAGGCCTATTGCATATCTATATAGCGTAATATCGGGCTCAAGTTTCACTCGTTTCTGACATTTTGTAAGTGACACTGCTTCACATTTAAAAAGGTGCCGTATATTGCAACAACGCAAATAGCCCAATGTTAAGCTTACGTGATTTTTGATTCCTTGCCGTAGGCAGGGGAATCTATGCAGTCCTGATGTCGTGTGTGTGTACGTGTGTGTGTATGTGTGTGTGTGTGTGACAGTTGCTCGTAAACACTCTGTCTCAAGAAGGGTAACTCTGAGTAATTTCATTTTTGGGATGTAGGTTGCCCATATTGAGTTGATGATCCCTATTGTTTTTGGTGTCCAAATCTTGCATGTTTAATGAGGTTATGGGGTAAAACATAAAAAATGTTAAAACTGCCATACAGTAGTTCCTTATCCATGGGTCAGATTTGTTTTAAACTTGATAAGGTTGTCTGTTATTAACAGGTTCACGACCCTGTGAAATTTAATGCTTATCAATAGAGTGGAAGGGATAATTTTTCACTATAAAACAATAATAATAGCCTAAACACCATTATTGTGGTTATTATAAACTACCGTACAAATTAGTTGAAAAGCATATGTGCTAAATTGTGCAAAATTACTATTGGCAGGTGTTGATTCCGTCGCACACAGTTAACTCAATGGGATTGCTCCAGATTTAAGGCTAAAGTACTCTATTTGTAACTTAGTGAGTAACTTCTAGTGTGAGGGGCCTCTGATGAGTTGTCCAGAGAGATAGTCTTGGTATGGGGGGTCATGGGGTCAGATAGACAAGGTGGCATTAATTCATGCATTGGAATGTTAATGGGTTTATAAAAAAAATGAAGAAAATAAAAAAGAAACATCCCTTCTGTCATTTATTTGGATAATATCAGTATCCAGAGGAACAGCTGGTAGCAGAACAAGGTTTCTTAACAATCAAATTGGAGTGCTTTCAATCATATTTCACAATGTCGGAAAGGATGGAGGAAGCAAAAATATTAAGGAGAAATCATAACTTAATGGTCAACTTACGAGGACTTTGAGTGTGTTAAAAGCTACTTGTAACAAGGAAGAAATTATCGCAGAGTCGATAAAGGAAAATTTGCAAAAGGCAGAGTGCCAGTTTGAGGCAATGGAAGAGGTTCATGCTGATCTGGCTGGACTGTTGTCTGATGAAGCATTTGAGCAAGCAGAAAGCTGGATGTTGGAATGCCAAAAGCATTATACTGAGGAGAGGGAGGAAGCATTGAAAAAGTAAAGGAGGAAATTGAGTTTCAAATTAGCGTTGGAATTACCTAAGGCAGAAATTCCACGATACGATGGAGACCCAAGAACATTCTGGTCGTTTATGAAGAATTTTGAGGTAAATATGGCAGACAAGCTGAGTTCAGATGAGGTGAGTTATTTGATTCAACTAACAACAGGCAAGACTAGAAGCAGCATTGATTACTGTGTGTTTCTTGGAGCTCAGAGATAATGTTGACTGATGTCATACTCATACTGTACTTGATGTGTGGGTTGTATGGCCTGGGTAGGTGATCCCTATTGCTTTTGGTGGATGTCAAATGTCGCGGTCATTTTAGGTCACCAAAATAAAGGTCATTTTTGGTTAAAGGCTTGTGGTGTATCAAGAAAAATCAATGCAGTTGATCTTATACTTGTCATGTGAATAATTCATGTTTGTTGTAATATAACCATGTAGCAAGGAATCACAAAGCCTTTTGGCTTTCTGGTTCAAATAATGTGCAAGTTTTCAGTCATATTTTTTGTGCTCAGCTGCACAATTTTACCCCTTCGATGTGCTAGGAACCCCAATCTTCCGGGACCTTGCCCCCTGAACCCCCACAAGGGATTCCACCCCTACACAAATGTCAGCGGGAAATCGGTAGATTTTCTTTGGTGTTCACAGGAAATTCAGCAAGGTTTTCCAACCCTGCTTTTTGGACGTGGTAAATTCTCCACTCAAGGAACCACAGAGCCCAATGGGGTCTTGTTGGTTCCTTGTGTTAGCAAAGGAACTTATCCAGTCAAGTTGGCATGTATGTGATGCCATTTGAATGCAAAATATGTGGCATGTTAACTTAATGATAGGGTGCTCAATTGTTCTCAAACTTGTTGTAAGTGTATCCTATTGAGCAGACGTGCCCTATTGTTTTCTGTGCCTATATCTTGCATGAAAGTGAGTGGGCATGACTTAATATAAAATTCCTGATAGGCAATATCTTTACATTGCCATGTCCGATTTGCTTCAAATGTGGTAGGTGTGTCAAATGTGGTAGGAAGGTGTTGTTAGATATTAGGTACATGACCATGGCACATTTATTTTCAATGTCATTAGCATTCTTGGCAAAGGTGTGGACTGTTGTGTTTAGTGTATGTATTAAAAGAGCAAAGAAAATTTAGAATTTTTGTGCATGCTGTGAGCAAATTGACTTTTGGTTACTGAAATGCCTTTACTCCATTTTCATGCTATGGATGCTTATATGTTTCATCAGTCTCCCTCCACCATATCATGGAACTTGTGCTTGAGGTAGTAGTTTCATGATCAAAAGAAGAGGTAGTAGTGTTATGAGAAGTACTGTAGTTGGATGTATTTACATCAATGGCTTTTAATTTAAGGTGGATAAATTAAAGAAAATAAGTCAGTTGGTGTTCTTACCAGGGGAAACTACACTCTCCTCCTGGGAATGCTGTCAGTGTTGTGTGGTGGACTTTTAAAGGAGCATAGATGCAATAAGCCCTGTTGCAATTTGCAGAATCCCTTTTTTAGGGCTTTAAATGAAAGATTCACAGCTGTTTGTGCTTTGTAAAATGATTGGGATAAATAAGTTTAAGTTACATTACCAGTTTGAACAACCAAATACTGTTACGCTACCACATAGCATAGCCTGCTGTTTTTCTGTGGTTTGTAGTTTGAACCCATATCGCTTTATATTGCAGGACCCAACATCTTCAGTTCATTGCATTGAAATGGCTTTCTTGATATATGAACTCCAGCATATCATTTAACAGTATGTATAGTCCACATACAAGGAACCATAGTGCCTTTGTACTCTTGTTTATCGTACTTTTTTTGCAAATCCTTTCCTTGATGTTATGAGGAACAGTGATAAAGGAGTCCAACCATACCTGCAGAAGTTTGCACACTGATTAAGTTTCCTTCACAACCCATAAGCATCTTTATCTTCTTGTATCTTCATCCCATCCCACCTTCCTTATTCTCCATACTATATAGTGTGGATTCCAATCATTGTATTACTATTACTGTACGTATACACTATGTAACTACTTCAATAGGGACAGTAGATTTGGTATTTGTGCAAATACTCAGTCACATTAGTTTGTCTTTTATGCCCACCCTTCAGTTTCACATATACTGTATGTAAATTTCACCATATTGGTACATTTTAGTGTTCTGACAGCTTTTTGTATCTTTCTTTTTTCTTTTGGTCTATGATTTGACCATCAAAAGCAAAGTTCAGATTCCTTGGGCCTCCCAAGCATCCATGAGCCAAGTAGTGCCTTGGTTGACATCATCAAACTGAAATACTGTAAAACAAATTAGTTGCAATGGCAGTGGTGAAGTGTAATGAGAGTCCTGGCATCCAAGGTAACCAAAATCTTTTTGGGACAACCAAAGTTTGTTACAAGGTTGTTCAGACAATCAAATTTGTTAAGTGCTGGAATCAAATAAAGATTTTGCTTACAACATCATGACATGAAATGTTGCAATGAATTTGCAAATGGCACAAAGCAATGGTGTTCATCAGGGTTTGGTTTGTTCTGGAAGAAACTGATTTTATTTTTGAGGGACATGGAAGAACCCCAAAGCAACTAATGTCTCCTACTTCTGGAAGAAACTGGAAAAGTTCGTAGTTGCAGCACAACCCACATGTATGGTGAATATCAAACAGCTACTATAGCACCATGTGATGAAATTACATACAATCAGACTGTTGCAATATGTGGATATTTTTGTTACACATTTGGTTTTTTGTAGACAAAAAGCACATGGCCATGATACTATTGAAGAAGTACTCTTCAATTACCATCCCACAGTACCTGTCAACCAGAATTTTATTAGGTGGGCATGCAGCTTGACGGTAAAGTGGCACAACTGGCGATATGAATGACTAACTTTTAATCAGGGAGCTGTTATTGAGGAGGAGGTACATTACTTTGAAGGCATATGTGCAGTTGCCAAGGTCACACATTAACACAATTACGGTATGAACTAGCAGTCCTTGCCAGTAAGAAAAGTTGCTACAGAAGATGCTGAAGTAAAATGGCTTTACCTTGGCAAAAAATTCTTTTACCACGCCATTTTGAAGAATGATTATTTTGACATGTATACACTATCAGGGAAAAAAAAAATACAATGTCAGGAAAATATCCACCTTATACCTGATACATTCTGTAACAACCCTGAAAAATGCATTGGTCATTTCATTTTTTTTTCCTTTTTAAAAAATTAGTGGGGAGTCCAGATCCAAGTGACAACACAAACAATCATAAGTTTATCAAAAAAGTGGTCATTGCCAGATAAATGAGGGGGGGGGGGGAGGGGAGTGAGGATGGACGATATTGGGACATTTAAAATAGAACATTTTGGAGTGCCTGTGAATTCTGTCACCCATCCCCCTACTGCTGTGAGCAAATATTTGATTGAGATTGGTCTCAACTGCATTGGGTAGGAGTTAACAGTTCAAGTGTTGGTTTGTCGTAACACTGTTACATATGGTTAATTATTCTCCAAACATTTTTTTAAGTTAAATGTTCAAACATTTTTGATGACCCAATGTAAGCTTAGCAATATATGACAACTTATAAAACATTTTCAAGCAGTTTGGATCAAACTTTATTTGAAAGCCTTAGACTGTGTCTGTTCTTCTACAAAGGCACTACAGATAGTAACACATCTTGGCTAGAGGCACAATCTTAGTATATATGTTTATATGTTAGGCGACAGCATAAGTTCCAAGTTACTCTGGAGGAAAATATCATGTAGGAGGAACCTTCAAATTCAGATTTGGGAAAATATAGCGGATTGTTAGTTTGGGGTCTTTTGAATTTGTCACATAAATGATTTTGGCATTCTTGATCGATTTGGGGGCTGATTAAGAAGTTTTGTTTACTGCCACAGCATTATCAGTCCTCAGGGAATTAAGTGATTATTTGGCCTTTTGATCACTCAGTGGTGCTTATGATAATATAAACACTTAGGTTAAAGGTAAAAATGTGAAAAAGGGTATCTATTTCAGTAAACTTCATACAACTGCTCATCTAGTCATCAAAATAGGAGACTTTTCTCTCGTCAGCTCACTTGCATGTGATCCCTTTTTAAAGAACAGGACCAAATGTATTCATTCAATTCAAAGTCATTTTGTATTGTGCCACCTGTTCTGAAAGTGTTGGTGACTACACACCTAGGATCAGAGTATTGTTCTGAAGTCAGCTAATTGTTTCAGGATGTAGTTTACTTAAATTATGTTACTCCATGAATGATATTGAACTGCAACCACTGTACACAGGAAATACCTTAAGCCAACTATACCGCAGCCACCTTTACTCCATTTGGTACCGTAGGTCTTAAGGAATTAACAGTAAAATGTACCTCAAAGCATTGTATCTCCTCAGTAACAGCTCCTTATTCTAACCTTTCAAATCTCAAGTAGTGTCAAGTTGATTCATCTGCATTGACCTGTACGTCACAATATTGTCACAATGCAGGCTTCATGGGTATGATTGCATCTTACAGTTCTTGTCATAGTGGTATTTAATTGTAGTGTCCATTGTGGAATTCACCAGTTTTGGGTTCAACTTTTGCCCTTCCACTACAAAGGAAACTTTAGTTTCAGCATGTGAAGAATTGTGCAATATGGTGTGACTATTTGGTCCGTAAATTCACAAAATTTTGCTTGCCCTTTGTTGTTCCCGGAACTGTATGATGCTGTTACATTGTGTGCTGTGTATGCTAGAAGCAGGTGATGCTCCAAACCTACATATAGACAATCTAAGACACCACTAGTGATTGTTTGTACATGTTTATTTTGTGTTAGAAATCATTACAAGTTGTTTCTCCAGAAGAAACTTCAAGCAAGTAATTTCTTCTGGGTGGAAAAAAAAAAAAAAGTTTTATTTTAGGGTTCATCCCACCTCAGAAGAAACCAGTGAAGTGTTGTGGTTATGGTACACCAACCTAGTAATAAGTCATGTGTGATTTTTTGCAGGACATTTAACTTGTGAAAAGATCATATTTAATATGTTGCTTGTCCCTTGGACCACCAGGTAAAAATGGCTAAAATTTTAAAACTGAATGCTCTATGTACAACAGTAGGCAAGTTAACTTTTGGAATTTTTAGTATATTTCATGTGAACTGGAAAAATATAGGATAAAACTACCATGAAAGTTTGTTTTCTATGGAGGTTGTGTACATGACAAAGTGTGCACTATGTCATCACCTTTGATGGACAGCAAGAACGACAACACATAGACATAATGCAGTAACAAATGTTATCTCCAAAACTGGTGTACATTTGTGGTATGTTGTTACTTGCTCAACTAAATATCATCAAGGACAGAAGAAAAGCAGAAAGTAGACTTCAAGTTTTGGAGAGAGAACAACAAGCAGGTGATTTATTGGTTTCGATGAAAGAGAAACCTATGCATTCACGATGGCGTGTATGTATGTGTGTATGTGCGTGTGTGTGTGTGGATGTGTGTGTGTGACACTTAGCTTGTTAACACGATATCTGAAGAAGGGGAGGTCTGAATGTTTTCAAACTTGGTACATGGCTGCCCCATAGTGATAGGAAGAACCCTATTATTTTTGGTGGGGTCAAAGGTCATTTGGGGTCATCAGGGCTCAAACTCTGAAAACCTTGTTAACACAATATCTTGAGATAGGAAACTTGGATTAATGTCATACTTTATGTGTAGATGCATTATCATCAGAGGAAGAACCCTATTGTTTTTGGTGGGGGTCAAAGGTCATTTGAGGTCAACAGGGGTGAGACCCTGAAAACTTCGTTAAGATGATATCTTAAGATAGGAAACTTGGATGAATGTTACAGTGGGTATGTAGATGTGTTATTGTCAGAGAAAGAACCCTATCATTTTTGGTGGGGGTCAAAGGTCATTTGAGGTCACTGGAGGTCAGACCCCAAAAACATTGTTAACACAATATCTTGAGATGGGAAACTTTGATGCATGTCATACTTGGTGTGGAGATGCAGTTGGGTCAAAGGAAAAGGAAAAACGGAATCGTTTTCTGTGGGGGTCGAAGGCCATCAGAGGTCATAACATGCAAAAAACATGTAAACACACTATTTACATAGGGGAGATAATTTCACTATTTACAAAGGGGAGACAATTTCACACTTTAAAGTTCTTTTTAGATGGAGTATATAAATATCATTATTGGTTTTGATGTGGGCCAAAGGTCATCTGAGGTCATCTGAGTACAAAATGTTAGGACCTTTGCTGGTGTTGTTTCACTTTTCTGTCTTTTCCTATGGGTAGAAGGTATTTGAGCTCCCTTCCAAGCAAAGGCTGGCAATCCTTGCACATTAAGGAAGTTCCAATTTAAAACCTTTTATCTGTCAGTCAGGTTATAAAGTGTACAGTAGTTGCTGTACTAATTTTATACAAGTCTTTGACTTATAATGATAAAACTTCATCTATGCATCTTCAGCTGGCATTATGCTGGTTTCTGATAAAATATGTCTGAAAACATCTGTAAAGTATCTGAAAGCCCAATTTGGTTGATTAAGTTCAGCAGGTAACATGCACCCTTAAGTTTCTACAGTATTTAGTCCACGAATCAGCAGTACAGTATTTGGTATCATGCTTCTTTTATTTATTGTTCTTGTTTTGACAGTTAAAAGTGCTCACTTATGTAGTTCCCAAAGCCCTAATTGGCTTATAATTCCATCTGAGTCATTTTTTTGTCTGAAAATGATGATTGACCAATGACCTCTGTTGAAAATGGTGAGAAAAGGTTGACCTGCTTTCCCAGAGGAATCACTATCTGAAATACAGCTCTCCTTCTGTCATCAAACAATGTGGAATAGATTTGTTTTCTGAAGTGGAGATAGTTTTACATCAAAGATTTCTTTGAGGGAAAAGTCTTATTGTACAATAGAGATATTATTTGGTCATGTGATGGGGTACATGGCGGAATTTGTGTAGTTTATATCATTAGCAATCATTTCAACTGTCATATGAGTATATCTCTTGTTCGTGGAAAATTTGTACTGTAACTAGGGTAGCACTGTGCATGCTAGAGAATTCTTGGCCTCCAGTGTTATCTTACATTACAAGTGTGCAGTAGGTATTGGAAAATGATGTACAGTATTAATGGCTTCATCTGGTGGCCTGTGGTTACTACAGTATATTGCATGTATTAGCGGCAAGGAATCACTAAGCCTCTTGGCTTTCTTGTTAACTGAAAAAGTTGCGTATTTTAACCAATCAGATTCTTTGTCTCATAGTATTTCAGTAGGTTGCACTTTTCTTCAACAAATCAAAAAGTGCGTACTGTAATACAGGATGTAAACATTGATTTGTCAACATAAAAAGCAGAGCTCCTGGAGGAAGATGAAGTGTTTTGCCCATATTTGTGGGATTCATGGCGATATTAGACCAATTCTAACGAGATGCATGGTTGAAATGTATCTATTCAGTTAGTTAGTGGAAAGATTCAGCAGGAAATCAGGCGAAGATACTAAAATATTTCATTAACGAGTTTGCCGAAGTTATCGATAGTACAACACTAACGATTAACGTTAATACCTATGTTAGGCCTGACACAGTACAGTGTTAAAGATATCCTAACCATACCACAGCCCGGAGGGGGTCTCAGATTAGATTGTGCCATTGATAGATATCATACTTTGTAGATGGATTTATTGATCAAAGGAAGAACCGAATTGTTTTAAAGGGGTCACCTGTGGTCGAACCCCGAAAATCACATTAACACAATATCTTCAAGTAGGAAACTTTGCTGAATGTCATACTTCAAATGTAGATGTATTTTCATCACAGGAGGCAACCTTACTGTTTTCAGTGGGGGTCAAGGTCATCTGAGTAACTAGAGTCAAAACCTCAAACCTCATTAACATGATGTCTTTTGATAAATAAAGCAGAAATGAAACTCAAATACCTTGTTAACATAATATTTTGAGACAGGAACCTTGGGATGAATATTATACCTAATATAAAGTAGATGTGCAATGATTTCCATGATCAACACAAAACTATATTTTGCCAATATTTTCAGATTTACCTGTGCTCAAAGAAAAGAGATAACATTTCATTATTCAGAACCATCGAAACCACAATGCATTTTGGCATTCTGGTATTAACAACATTTTGCTAGATGTGGATGCCCTTTGCTGCCCAAGGATCTGTAGCAAAGCATTTTAATGATGTGATCACACAACTCATATATTCATTCTAACCGATGTAGAAGAGTGACATATTTAGGCAGATTGTGTGTATATACAGCAGTTTCTAACCTATGTAACATACCAAGCCAGCCATTACATGTACACTCAGAAATTGGCTATTTTCTTTCCTTTGTCTTTTTGTCCTTTGAAGTCTGAAGAAAAGCTGCCAGACAAATCACGCACTGAGGAGTATGTTGCTCGAATTGGAGAGTACACCCTGGAGGATCCTGCTGACCCCCTGGAGCACCTCTTTACCTCAGTGTTTTCTCATCAAGACAGCAATAAGAGATTTGTCAGTCTCTTGTTCAGAAAGCTGCCTCCCAAGTCCCAGTTTCCAGACTACTATGAAGTAATCCAGGAACCCATTGACCTGAAAGACATTGCCAAAAAATTGAAGGTATTTTTGACTGTACTATTGAACAGTTAAAGTTTCTTTTCTTTGCATTCTCTGCTAAATTGTTTCTTTCAAACTTTTATTTTCCGCTTGGAGGAATGTACAGTAATATGTTGTTTTAATCTTAACCAATTGTAATTAGAGCGCTAAGGTTACAAACAAGTCTGATTGACCATCTTTACCAGTGGCATAGCTGGGATATTTGGCTCACCAGCTAGCTGGTATAAGCCCATGTTGCGGTATCTGCAAAAGTCGTCTCGTCCAACTTATAAAGGTGCCCCTTTCAATGTCGTACAACGTCGCAGATATCCTTATCTGCATGAGTGATAATTGAGTAATGGGGCAATCTGTCAGATTGTGTCCCAACTGAAATTCCATCTAGTCTGAGGTACATGTAGTTCTATACTTTAAAGGAGCACTTTAAGTTAGTCAGTTAGTCCTCCCAAATATGTAACTTTGTGTCAAGGTTCAAATGAACACTAATGAACTAGCAGTTAATAATTCAAATTGGTTTTGGAAAATTTGCAACCATTTTTCCACATTAGTACTAATTCATGTGCCCATTGCTAGTACAAACCAGATAGAAAATGTACAAAAATGACAGTTACATAATTACTTGATGTCAAACTTGAATAGTGATGCAATTATAAGCATTGTAATGTGGTAGTACCCCTTAAATGTATCACAAATTTGTTGACAAAGATTCAACTTCTGCACTGTTTGTGCTCTAGTTTATGATACTCTGCATAAGTCTGCATAATTTTGCATTCACCTTCCCATTGTCAGAAATCCATAGGACTTAATTTTTCACCCAGAGATATGCCAAAACCTTGGAGCTTCCAGGAGTGTTGCCTCCTGGATCCCCCAACTGACTTTACCTCTGGATCCTATATGGGGTCATAAGTTCTTGTATTTGAAGTATACTATCCTGACACTTAATTCTTAACCCATAAATAGCTAAAACCTCAAAGCTTCGAGAGGTGACTTTTCCAATGGACCTCCACTGCGACTCTCCCCCTGAACCCCATGAGGGGTACTACATTCTCATCTTCTCATCTTGTCAAGTTGAGGAATAGCCAAAATAGATTCGTTTGGAATCTTTGCGTTTGAAGATGCACTTTGAACAAAGTTATACCTATTCTGAGGTTTAATTTTTCACAATAAAATTTTGAAAATCAGGATCTCACAGACATAGCATTTCCCAGTCTTGTTAGGAGAATGCAAGCAGTCCTATATTTACACTTTCCTTTTCAATGAAATGTTTACCGTAATAAATGCAAAATGATAAAAGAACCAGATAAAAAAATACCAAGTAATGGTTATGTAAAATACTAACTAAATCATTGGGAACTGAGCTCTAATGTCTTGTGCAGTCTACAATACCAATATGAAATTGAACACAGCAGCTTTCCAGATTTTAGTTTTCGATGATAATTGTAAACTTCGTAATCAAGCATATGTGTGTGTGCTGGTGTGTACATGTGCCCTTGTTTTCGGGTGGGATCGAGGACCGAAACAATAGATTTTAGGCCCTCCGTAGAAAATTCAATAGATTTCTCCGGTCCTCTCAAGATTAACAATAGACAGTCTGTTGTTAAGGTTAGGGTTGAGGAAGAAAAGAACAAAGAAAGCACAATGAGGTCCTCGGAATGAATGAAAACCAAATCTGCGTGTGTGTGAGTGTGTATACGGTCTGTGATGCCCTACCTTGTAAACACGATATCGCAAGAAGGGAAGCTTGTACAGATCTCATATATAGTACGTTGGTGTACCACATTGAGTAGAAGAAACCTATGTTTTTGGTGGAGGTCAAAGGTCATTTGGGGTCAACAGGGGTCAAATTGTGAAAAACTTGTAAATACGATTTCTCAAGAAGGAAAGCTTGGACAGATCTCATATTTGGTATGTAGGTGTCCCACACTGAGTAAAAGAATCCTAGTGTTGGTGGAGATCAAAGGTCACTTGAAATCAACATTGGTCAAATTGTGAAAACATTGTAAACACAATAACTCAAGAAGGAAAACTTGGACAGATTTTATTTGGTATGTAGGTGAACCACTGAGTAGAAGAACGCTTTTTGGTGAAGGTCAAAGGTCAACCGGGTCAAATTGTGAAAATCTTGTAAACAAGATAATTCAAGAAGAAAGCCTAGACAAATGTCATATTTGGTATGTAGGTGAACCACACTAAGTAGAACGATTTTGTTGTTTTTGTTGGAGGTAAGAGGTCATTTGGGGTCAACAGTGGTCAAATTGTGAAAACCTTGTAAACTCGTTATCTCAAGCAGTGTAACTTTGACCAGTTCCATACTTATTCTATGTGTTGGTTATAGTGAGTAGATGATTCCCATTGATTTTGGTGGAGGTCAAATTTCATATGAGGTCACCAGATTTCAAATTGTGAAAACAACTGCTTACTGTAGTTTGCACAGTGGTCAAAAGAGCTTAATGTAGGCATGCTCTCTCTAGAAAGATAAGGTGTTTTAATTTCAGATTGGTATATTTATGACTTACTTTGTGACATAAGTAGCAGAAATCCATGTGTGCCCTGTCACTGGCCTATAGTAGACCTAACAGTACTGTTGAGATTGTGCGATGATGATTGTTTGCATTCTCAAAGTCAGTGAACAGCATATTGATGTAAATAAGGCAGAACAATGAACATTTTCCCATTTAAAGCACATCTCAAACCCTGTTGAAGGTGCACAAATAAAACGTTTTTTACCCACCATTCCATGATTTTTTTGATTCCTTGCCGAAGGCAGAGGAATCTATGCGATGGTGATGTGTGTGTGTGTGTGTATGTATGTATGTATGTATGTGCGTGTGTGACGCCTGCTTGTAAACACGATATCTCCAGAAGCGTAACTCTGAGTGATCTCATACTTGGCATGTAGATTGCCCATATTGAGTAGATGATCCCTATTGTTTTTGGTGGAGGTCAAAGGTCATTTGGGGTCACTAGAGGTCTAAAGGTAAATACCTTGAAAATTGCTTGTAAACACGATATCTCCAGAAGAGTAACTCTGAGTGATCTCATACTTGGCATGAAGGTTGCCCTTATTGAGTAGATGATCCCTATTGTTTTTGGTGGAGGTCAAAGGTCATTTGGGGTCAACAGGGGTCAAATTGTGAAAACCTTGTAAACATGATATCTCAAGAAAGGAAGCTTGTAGAAATCTCATGTTTAGTATGTAGTTGCACCATGTTGAGTAAAGGAACCGTATCGTTTTCAGTGGAGGTCAAAGGTCATTTGGGGTCAACAGGGGTCAAATTGTGAAAACCATGTAAACACGATATCTCCAGAAGAGAAGCTTGAGTAGATGTCATATGAAGTGGGTAGGTGTATCTTATTGAGTACAAGGGTCACCAGAGGTCAAAAGGTAAATACCTTGAAAATTGCTTGTAAACACGATATCTCCAGAACGGTAAATGTGAGAGATCTCATAGTTAGCGTGTGGATTGCCCATATCGAGTAGATGATCCTTATTTTTTTTGGCAGAGGTGAAAGGTCATTTGGGGTCATGGGAGGTCAAAATGTGAAAAACTTGAATCTACAATATTTAAAGAACAGTCCTTCTAGTGAATTTTATACTTGTAATGTAGAATCCTGTTGTTGATTTGAGAACTTCTTTTAGGACATACCAACATAGTCTCTTCGATAACCATAAAGAAAAGATGAAGACAACATTAAATTTGGTATCAAAGATTATTATTTTGCAAACCTTTTGCCACTATCCTCATAAGGACATGTGAGCATGCGTGAATTGTAAATTGGAATTTATTAAATATACCACGGGTTATTAGTTTTATAAAAAGAACTAAATTACTGATCATTTGGATCAAATACCCTTGAGCGTGCATGAACTGTGATTGCTTAATTGAATGAATCAAATTGTAACTGACCCCCCTCTGTTCAAATTGGTCACTGTTATCTGACATAATTTATCACAGTTGACTGCCAGTAGAAACCACAATGTCCAGAATAAATCATACAGTCTGTTGAGCCAGGTGCTCAATGGACTTAACCATTTACTGTATAAACAGTGTCTCTGTTTAGCCCTTAAAGGGAAATAGGGCATTTGTTTTACAGAAAACAACCATATTTTTAAAACCATTATTTGTGGACATAGAATGATAGATTATTCAAAATAACGAATTACAGTAGCCTTATTTTCAAGGAATAAGATTCTCACAGATCAGAAATTTAGCTATTTGTTGCTCAACAATAATTTGTTCACCCAAACTTTTTAAAATTCAAATGATGCATCCGTTACTCATCACATGCATAATGTTTTGAGGAGATGAAGCTTTGACAGATATTTATTGATGAGACTGAATGGTTTAACAATGGTTAAGGCGAATTTCTTTGTATGCCATGTTGGTGTATTCTAAACGCCCTATTTCACTTTACAGTAGTTCAGGTAAGCTTTAAACAAATGACTACAGTGTATCAAACCAGGGAAACTTGTACGGTGTGTTGTGTCTTTAAGTAGACTAAAGGCAAAATTGCAAGTCATGCTAGATTCTTGTTTAATAGGAATATCAGTTTTTGCTAATTTTCAAGGACCTCATAGCCATTGGGAAGGGCATCATGCCAAAAAATCAAATATGAAAGAGCTGCCACCAATAGCTGTAACTCGACAAAATAAAGTGCTATAATTTTGATTAAATAAACATGCTTACCTTTTTATCAAGTTATTAGACACGACAAAATATAATTTGTTCCCCTGCAGCATCATATCTGTTTGGGAGTTTTCTCATGTTTGTGTAGGTCAAAGGTTATTTGGGGTGACAAAAGGTCAAAACCTTGTATGCATGATATTTTAAGGGTGATAAATAAGAGGGATCTTATACTTTGTTTGTGAATTGTTCATATTTAGCATGTTGATGGCCATATAGGGTAGGTGATCCCTATTGTTTTAAGTGGAGGTGAAAGGTCATTTTGAGTCACGAGATTTCAAAAGGTTTTGACCTTACTAAGATGGTATCTCAAGTAGGATAACTGTGTGGGATCTCATGCTTGTCATGTGGGCGATTCATGTTTGTTACAATATATATCATGAGGCAAGGAATCACTAAGCCTTTTGGCTTTCTAGTTTTTTTTTTTTTTGTCGATACATTCACTTGAAGACATGAATACCAGTTACTGCATTACTACCGCAGTAAGTATACAGAGCATTGAACTTTGGTTTTACCACTTTGAGGACATGTATAATACCGGTACTTCGGTAACCACTGATGTGCCGCGAATACAGTTACTGATTTTATGGTACCACCCAACACTAGTCCGCATATCCGCTCTTGCCATGGTCTACATTGGGTTTGAGGATGACTGGATGATAGGAGAAAGAAGGGTTTTTACCCAACTCCTGAAGGGTATGGTCAGTGCATGACCTATTACAAGGCATTTGCCCCCTTGCTGGGATCTTTCAGAAACTCTGCATACCTTTGGTCAACCTCCTTTTCAACCTGTCCAGAAAGGTAGCCTCTCTTCCTGAAAAAGACCTTATGGATACTGTCAGCATCGCCAAAGTTGTCTCCAGGTTGTCCCTTTCAACCATTGCAAGTTTGAAAACCACTGAATATGCCTGATTTCACATCACAGCCTTGTCATAAAAAATGAGCCCCCAGACTTTATCCCTGAGTTGAAGACAAGTTTGACTGTTCCAGAAGACGTCTGCTGCCCCAGTGAGAACCTACAATGGTATTTGAAGAAGACGGAAAGTCTCAAGAAATACCAAAGGCTCTTTATCCTGCTGAGGGAACCCTACTCACTGGCATCCATGGACAAGATATTTAAGATGGTTGGTTGAGATCATAAACCCCTATGTCACCATTGGAAGACCTGAGGCTGAGTCTATAAAATAAGGGTACACTTTTTGCAAGAATCTTCATAGAAGGCATCATGAAAGCTGGAAGGTGGACAGCGTGTTTGTTAACTGCTTCTTTGAGTCAACATGTAGATGTTGGATGTGGGAGTTCTGCTGGTAGGTCTCTCCCCTTGTGCCTCCCACCAATGTAATATGTTCCCCAGTGCAGTTGTTATGTTGAGATAGGTAAGTGTGAAATGAAGTAAATATTGCCAGACTTACCAAGTTTGGTTATTTATGAAGGACTCACCTGTCTAACATCTCACATCCCTCCTCCCTTTGTCACCAGACTTCCGTGACTTCAGAGTTGTCCGCCGACAAATAAGGTCTTTATTACAAAACTTCCCCTTTGCAAGACAGTCTTCAGTTGAAAAAATTGGGGGTTTCAACTCACGGATGATACCCTTATCTATTTGTAACTGGGAACGATCAAGTAGCTATCTGACAAGTGTTCGAACATTGACAGACATGCACGGTGCAGGACACGACCAAAAGCAGCCCATTGCTTGATTTGTGATTCTGTTGATAGTGCGTCATCTGTTACCTCTCTGGTCCAACCCATCCAAAGGACAAATTCACTATGATTTTTTAAAATGTATGACGTAACAACCAAAATGGTAACATTTTTCCGAAATTTGTGACGTTTTTCCAAAATTTGTGACGTTTGATAATTATATAATAAATATTCATTGACAGTGGACACTTCCGTATTTTTTTATGTACACAACATTGAACCCGTACCCCGGCCCTACTGGCGCGCGTGACACACCTAGACATAGCTACCGTAGCTAGCACTTTAGCAGAGATGAGTGTAGTTCTTGTTTGACATACGATGTACTCACGCATAGCTGGTATAGGTTACCCTAGCTTAGGGATTACTGTAACTGCGCAATAAGTTATTTACCTTGCACAATTTCATTACCATTGCAATAATACTGCATCAAGTTGCATGAATTCACACATGCAGCTAAATCATGTGTGCGTGTTTTGTTCGAGAAGGGTGTGATAGTACTGTACTACCAATTCAGATTATCCACCAACAAGTGAGGCCTACGAAACTTAGGAAATGTTAGACCTAGGCTAACTTTTGCATGCGACTGCTTCTCGTAAATATAGTGTAGGCCTAACATTAATGCCCATAGTCAGGCTACAGTATAGATGCATTTCTTGATTCTGCACTAGCACAGAATTTGTGGTTAAGCAGATAAAAGAAGGAAGCTGCTTTCAAGTTTCCTGGCATGTGTGAAAGACCTTAAGTTAGCAATCGGCAATATATTCACAAACTGTCAGTAGAAGGGTTTCAAGTTCCTACATAGGCCCTAATGCTTTTTTAGATGATCGTTTGGGATTCTCCCTGTTGCCTAACAAATAAGAGCCCAGCCTACACACTTTAGCGCAACAAGCTTAAGATTTTTAAACATTTTTCCATCCTAAGTGTTGAAAACTCTTCTAGTCATTTTCTAATGTATTTGTATGCCTCAAAAGCTTCATAATGAAACAGGGTGGATTATTGTTACCCAAAATTTTATACACCTATGAAATATTTGGAAAGTATTTTACCACATAAAACTTACGATTACCCAACACAAACTCCTGACTCAAACCCAAATGGAGTTGAAAATAACCTATATCATTATTTTCTTCGCACATATGTCGAACGGGAATAGTTGAAATTTTTACAAACGTCCTCTCAGTATGGTATCCCCCATCCGTTCTGAAACCCACTTCCTGCCTGTTCTCAAGGTTAACAACGATTATCTGTGTTAGTATCAACCGCCACCCCTGGTCCTCTTCATATAGTGATTTTCCTTTCCTCCCCATTTTATCCCCCTCCCCTTTCTCCATGAAAATTCTGAGTGCCACACAAATACCCCCAACTTCCCATAATAAACATTCGATTCATGAAACAGTCACATTGACAATGATGGACTAGAGCCCTGTTTCACCCCCCTCCCCCTCCTTCACAAAAAGTACAAGTACTCTGGATTCGTTGCCTGAATTTCTGGTATGCTTCAGGGCTTCACAAAACTTGGTAGCCCACAGGAAAGTTACCTAGAAGTTTGTTCAGCATATCTATTTCATCTGTAAGCATGGCATAGACTAGGCGAACATATTTTCATGTTAAGGGAATCGTGATCTAAATCATCCTAAATTGTTGGCCTACTTTTGTTACCAAGAGCCACAATGTCATGTAACAAAATGTATAGCCTAGACATATGCAGGAAAAAAAAAAAAAACGCAAGAAAAGTTAGCACACACTACAAAATTTAACAATTAAAATTTGACGACACATGTCACAGAGAAATTGTAAGAAGAAAATTTCTGTTAGAGAAGACACACGGTATTATTTTTGTAAGTTTATTTTGCTTCAAGTAGAAAGGCAATGACAGTCACACTTGGGTGCATTTCACAGTTTGTCTGCACAAACTGCTGTGAAAGAAATTTATACTCAAGTCTCCAGCAGAACCTCCCATTCATTGTTGGCGGAAATCGCCCGAGCTGTAGGGTTGGCTATTGTTCCCTGTAATCGGCTTACTGAGAGCTTGGGGGATTGATGCATAATTTGGAAAACGCTCAGCAGTGAGGGTGACGGCAAGTGAGATAATGAGTCAAGCTCTGCTGCACAGGAGTTTTTTCTGCCACGCAGGTCCGTGGACATGAGTTCTGAACACTTCCCTGATGTTTGTTTACAATCAGCAGTAAAGGTAGCTTTTCTCTTTCTTTATGCCTAGGTTGTCAAAAAAGAATGTTGGGATGAGTTTGAACATGCAAATCAGCAAAGCAATTATGTTTCTTCCTAATTAGCAAATCCCCAACTTTTATTATAATGTACAGATGATTCAAGGCTGAGGCATCAGCTTTTACATCACCACTTTTTGATTCCTTGCAGCAGGCAGGCAGGCAGGAAATCTATGCGATGGTGATAGGGTGTGTGTGGGTATGTGTGTGTATGTGATGCCTTGGCTTGTAGACGTGATATTTCAAGAAGGGAACAGTGCTCGAACTGGTAAGTTGGTGTGTCCTTTATGGAAGGGATATACTTGACAGCTACTCCTTGTCAAGATTTACAAAGTACTTTGTTGTTTAATCACAGTAAATGCTCCCTTAGGATGTAGTCCAGAGTGCCTTTGTTGACTTGTACAATTTCAGATCTGTAACTACAATTTGATGTCACAAAGTTTCTGTCAACTTGTGAATTACCTCCTTCATGACCACAATTGTCATCAATGCTTAGTGAATGACATTACTCATTCATATTAGCACTTGGTTACATCAACTGCATAAGTGATACAGAATTTGGTTGTCATTCTTGCATTTTGTTTTTCATTTTGATATGGTCACTTCCCTTCTCCACTGATTGCTTTAGTTTGTAAGTGATTGTCTGTGTATGAAAAAATGAGATATTGGCAAGGAACCACATGTAGTCATTTGACTTTCTGGTTTTCAATTGTTTTTAAATACTTTTAAACAAAATTTGTCATTTATCAAAATTTTGCCAACGGGAGTTAAGCGAAATCATTACTGTACTGGTATTTCTTTGTTTCAGGAACAAATGCAATGCATGTCAAAACTGAATAAGAGAATACCAGTACCGTACCTTTCTTTTGACTCTCAAATGATGCCAAATACAGTACTTGTACCTTACAATTGTATCAATATATGTGTAAATGTTTGGTACCATGACTTAAAGGGCACTGTACTATTCCACAAATTATACTAAGAACCTTGATTTAAGCTTAACTAAATGTCTGATCCACAATCTTTGCCTTGGTCAGGATGCTCTGAGACCCTCCTAGTTCACACAAAACCAGGAGTTGAATATTCGCGTTGCTTCATATAACATGTCCTCAGAGGTACAACCCCCTCCATAAATACTCTACCAGCATGTAATCTCAATGGTTTGAACAGAGTTAGTCTTTGAATATAGCCTAGAAGTTTAAAGACAGTCCAAACTGAGGGTAGGTTTTGAATGGAAGGTGGAGACAAGTAGGTGTTTGAAGTCATGCCTTAGCAATGTGACTTTGAATGCATGATAATTTAAAAAAAAACGTGTACATTCTTAATTAAAAAACAGCATGAGAAAGATGATGTCCCAGGAGGTAATTTGAGAGCAAAATATGAAGACTTTTTAATATGTTAAGTATGAAAAAGGGCCAAAAACCAAAGAGTGTTCAAAGTTGCCCAATTTTATAGTAATGATTTTGGAACAACTACTGTAAAAGTCTTGACTTTTGTTTCTAGAGTGGCGAGTATTCCAACCTTGATTCTTTGGAGAAAGATCTCTTACTGATGGTGAACAATGCCAAAGCTTTCAACGAGCCAGGCTCTCAAGTCTATCGGGACTCTTTTACGCTTAGGAGGGTGATATCCAGCAAAAAGAATGAGCTTGAAAAACTCCTATCCAGAGGTCCTCTTCAGCCAAGGTTAGTGTTTGAAGAAAACATCTGAGATTACTGTCATCATAATCATTTAAATGTAGGTGTTATACATCATTGAACGTTAGTCAAGGAACGACCACCCTAAGGTTGCACTATCCTATGGCATAACATTTGATGTAAGATAATGGTCACCAGTATAGTTTGAGACAGGTTGAAATAGTTCCATTATAGGTACTGGTTTAGGAAATTGTATAAATGTAATAATGGTTGCGTATGTGTGAGTATGTGTGTGTTTGTAAATGGTAGAAATGGAGATGACTTCTTAATCTTGGTCAAGACATTTGTAATTTTTGTTCTCTTTCGTGTTTCTACATGCAATGCTTTTAACATACCCATCACACTGCTATTCTTACAGCGCCCTGTTCATCTACTGTTTACACGCAAGCTCTATACCCAACCGAGCTATGCGTATCTGAGGATCTGCTCAATACAATAGTCTTGGACATTTGTCAAAAATGTGGCAAAACACTTTGATCTTTATGCCTTGGTCACACTAGAAAAAACCTGTCTGCGACTGTACTGCAACTCATGGAATTGCAAATGGCATTCAACTGCTTGCAACTAGTGCCGTCTACAATCGGGGGGGGGGGGGTGTGACGCAGACAGTACTGCAACTTGGCTGCATTATTCTGTGTTGTACTGCGAATGGTCTGCAAACCAAGAACGTGCAAATGCGCGCAACATGGTCGGAGCCTGAGCTGCGACGGGGCGTGCAACGTATGCAGACTGTTCGGCAATCTACTGTGAACGTTTTGCGATGTACTGCTACTATCGGTGCATGTTTGCAGTGAGACATACCTGCAAGTGTATAAAAACGTGACGTGTAGGGCAAGCCAAATGACCAATAACCAGGGACCTGGATTATCGGTTGGTAAACCAGGTTTATCAACTGATAAACCAGGTTTCTCGACCGGTTAACCAGGTTTATGCCTGCCATGTGCCCAGTAATTTGAGAAACCTGACTTATCAGTTGATAAACCAGGTTTAAAGAGTTTCTCACTTACAATGTCGAACCTGGAATTTCAAATAACTGAGCATTTGGTGTCGATAAACCTGGTTTTTCAACTGATAAACCTGGCTTATCGGCTGATAAACCTGGTTTATCAACCAATAATCCAGGTTTCTCGAATTATTGGGCATTTGGCTTGCCATAGACGTGTAGTGGCTGTTGTATGAATACAGTAAAACCCCGTTTATCCAAACATGTCGGGACCAGACGTTGTTCGGATAATGGAAAAGTTCGGATAAACGGGGTTTCATGTTTGTCGTTAATATGCTACCCCAAGCGAAGCATGCGCTTATCAATAAAGTGAAATTAACCATTGTTAGGTTGTCTCCGTGTTATTTCTTTGGTTTCGTATTAAAAAATAAACATTTGTTGAAAATTCAAGGTGTTTCGTGTGTTCTTCTTAGATTGAACTTCCAAGGAGGATAAATTGAATGAGGGCAATGGATGTCCGTCTGGGTTGCGATACTTTGCTTGGCAGCAGGATAACACATAGCCTACACACGGAATCCTAACATTATAAACCAAAAGCAGCAGTAGCCTACATTTTCAAAAAATGCGCTAAAATAATGAACATGCATATAAATTTTACCTCTACAAATGGTATAAACACTTGCCGACATGGAAAAGGGAGATGTCAGGTGAGAAGCATGCCACTTAAAATCCCCGACAGTCTAACCGCTATTACCGCTACTTGCGAATTCGGGCGGGCGCTAGCTACAACATTAACAGTAACATTAGCAGTAACAGCGCGGTTATTTGCCTGGTACTGTTTGAAAGCTAGGCCTATCGAAATGCCGGAGTCTTGGTAGTAGAAAAATAACGTGCTCTGCTTAATTTTTTAAATAATGATTGGAATCAAACGTGGCTAGGGATAATTCGCCCATATGTCTTGAGTAGGCCTACGGCTCATTTTATTTGTTTGAATCGTTTGTTTTATCGCCTTAATTGGACATTCAGGAGATTTGAAAAGTTTGATCGACTTTATCAAAATGGCTTAATCGTTTCTGAAGTTTAACAAGGTTTGAGAAGCTTGCTATCTTTTACAAGCTCGTTAGGCCTAAGTGTTAATGGGGCTATCGGTTCCCTTGCCAGAATGCAATTCAAAGGTATCGCCGAAAGATTTTCGAAGACGGGATTTATTTGTTTTGAATTTCGAGCTTTAAAGCTTGTTAACTTTCTCATCTGGGGCCATCAGTTCACTTTATTCTCACCTATTGCACCCAGATTTAAGTCTGATTAACATTCTTCCACACGCGTATTAGTTCCAATCACTGCATTGTTAGGTGTAAAAAGAACAACTGTTGGGCAGCGCTAACGCTAGTGCGGGGCTTTACATGAAAAGCCTAAGTTTCGTACGCTTTGATAGGCTGTTGTCAGTATGGAGTTAGTGACACTATTGTGATTCTACGCCGACAACGAAGAAAGAAAACACACGGAGAATTAGCCGGGTATTTCTGAATCATGTATTCATCCTCCGGCTTGGCGGTTTAAGTTGGTAGTAGAGATAAACATAAACAATAGCTGGTTTAACTACCATAAAGATCTTCGAGGATCGAAAAAAGTTAATCAGAGAGGTAAAATGTCGTCAAATCTAGGCTGAAAGTTTACATTGCTTGTGTACAATGCCAGTTTTGCGAAACCGAACGGCCAGTTCGGATAAACGGCGTTCGGATAAGCGGGGTTTTTCTGTAGTTGAAATCTGTGTGTGCAGTCGCTGTTCTGCGTCATTCTGCAAACGTGTTGAGACTTGTTTGCAGCCGGTTTCAATCATGCGCGGTAGAGAATACTTTGCGGAGAGGACAAACACTAGTTTGTAGTAGCTGCTGCATCGTGTTGCACATGTTCGCAGTAAGTTTGCAGCACATTCGCATGCATGCGGCGTTAGGACCAGTTTTTAGGGAGGTAAAAGATGTTCTCCGTACTGCTCTTGTTGGCGAATGTTCGCAGTACAGCTTCGTACGACGCAGCGTGGCGCTGCACAGTATGAGACTGTTGCAGTCTGTCATATAGTTGCTAGTTTAGACGCAGATCGTGTTGGGAATGTTCGACGATAAGTGCAGTAAATCGCAGCAAATCGCAGCATTGTTGCAGCACATCGGTGAACAGATTGCAATCAGTTGCAAGGCATTTCTAGTTGCCAGCAGTTGCTTCATGTGCTCCGGTGTGCACCGGAGCACATGAAGCAACTAGCTACTCGTCTGCAACCCATGCAACTAGGCGCAAACTCAATGCAACTCGACGCAGTCTGTGCGGAGATGTAGCAAACATTTTCAAAATAACCCAGTTGCAACTTGCAAGCAGTGGCAGTACGCGATTTGCTATAGTGTGATCAGGGCATTATTGATACAACACAGTCACTTGTGTACTGAGTGCTCACACAGTCACCGTGAAGTGCTTGTTCACTGTTAACCCTGACTGGTTATTCTCCCCAAAGAAATCATAAATAAACACAAAATTTTAGGGTATGAACTAAATGATCAAATCTGATTGGTTTCTTCACTTTTTCAAAGCAAAACATACAGGAGAGGTTAAAATAGTTGGTAACAAATGTACAAGACTCTAGTGTAAAGTAGATATTGGTGAGGAACAGCAGACAGCTGATACTGTGTGATACTACATTACTAGGGTCTTAGCAAGACTAATGACTTTTCTGTTTACCCATCCTCCAACCAAGGTATAATGAGTAACCACACATTCAAATTTTTCTATTCTTTGATATTAAATGCTATATTTTTCTTCCAAGGTTTCCTAAAATTTTTCCCCGGATACTGTAATTACCTTTTCATGTTTTAACAACATTTGTTGTGGTTTGGGCTGAAAAAGAAGACATGTTTGAGTACCTGTCCATTTGATTTTCATCTTTTGTATTAAGCTGTGCAGCAAGTTTGTTGAATGAATGGAAAACAATCAGTATGTAAATTCATCATTTCCCAACAAACCTAAACTTAAGAAAAGTGTAGTGTCAAAAATACCTTGGTTTCTGTTTGGTATTGTTTGATAATGAATTGGATGTATCATGCAGTACTTCATCTAGTGACACTGATGTTTCCAGAGTTAAATTTAAAGTTACAAGAATATGAGCTTTTCTGTTACAATAGTAACATTGTCAGTCTTTTAATTTCAAGCCAAGGGCTAAAATTACATACTTTCCCCACTTTAAGAGGTCATGACATGTAGACTAAAATGTTGTAAATACTTTTTTTTCTTAATATTTGGACAAATTGGTATTGAAACCAGTACCTTTGGTGTGCTTCTGACATCATTCAGTGTTATGCAATCAAAGTTATAAGTTTCAAAGTTGAAAACCTTTTTGGAAGTTGGAAGAAAAATCTTTGTTTCTGAGTGACATCACATGATGTCATATTAGGATCAGATTCATTCATCATCGATGTCTCCACAACAATGTAAAATGTTTCTACTTACCTTAAAGAGCCTTTTTAAAATTTCATACTTCTTTAATATCTCTATCGTGTATGAATGTTAATTCAGTAATAGGGCAATGGGTCAGATTGTTGCTAACTGAAAATCAAAATTGTCTGGGGTAGGCAATTAATTAAGTAGAGACATTAAAGCGACAATTAATTGACTAGAGACATTAAAGTGACACTTTGAAATTCAGGTAGTTTGTCCAACACTGTCAACATTGTGTCAAGTTGACTTCACATAGTTTGCCATGCCAGATCAATGTTTGAACTATTTAAAGAGGTTTCCTATGTATCACATACAAGTAAACACTAATGAGTGAGTAGTTAAATGATTTAAAATATTTAAATACATATTAGCATGTATATGTCCATATATTATAGGGTGAGTGGGTGATCCATATTGCTTCAAGAGGAGGTGAAAGATTACTTTGTGTCAAAGTGTTGAAACATCACAATATCAACGTAACAAGTATCAGCATGTGTATACCGTTGTAATGATTGCGATACATAAGGCTTACAATTTATCCGCAGAAATATTTATAGAAAATATGTAACTTGCAGAAAATGTGTAAGGTTTCTTTGTCTCTACATCCTATCTTTACAGTATGTAACCACACTTCATAGTTGAGCTAATGTGTCATTGACGCTCCTTGTGTATGGAACCTATTAGGGTTGGGCAGTATCCCAGTACCCAAGTTAGTGCCGTTATTCGCAATACCGGTATTCGCAGTACTGGAGCAAAAAAAAATTTCGGCGAGTACCGGTACTTTTGAATACTTCGTAGTAATGGGGAAAATTCTCGGTGGTGGAGGTACTGGTACTGCTTCCAACAAACGAGGGCGAGCTAGGCCTTAGAGGGCGCGGTGTCATAATTGACTTCGAGGTTAGTAGAGCATAGGTCAAACTGATGCAGTAGTGTGGCAAGGGGTAAGTATAGTCACTCGTGAATACCCACACCAGTGAGTTGTGGGCAATCAACAAAAATTTCTTTTTTCCAGTGTAGCATTAATACTTGAATATCAACATCAAAATGGACCAAAAATACATTTAAACTTTTTATTTCAATATTTTACAAAAACAAACCTTAAGGCTCCTGAAAGTAAATGTATTCATAGCATAAAGGATCATGGTTAACCTGGTACACAGTGGCGGTTACTGTCTAATGGCTAATAAGCAGCTATTTTCCATTACTTTGCTAAAATCACGCAAACCATGAAGGCTAGGCCTACACATATTGCCTATTTTGTTAACACTAAGTTAATGTAAACGAAGAGTAATGCATCCGCGTGTCACAAAAGTGAACTGAAGAACTTTTTTTCTTTTGGCATGTCATCTAGGTGCCTATCTTTGTACATTAAGCCCCATGAAATCATCTACTGTATGTATGAAGTGGCATATTCGGTTACTCAAGAGAATTTGCGATGTTAATGTTACAGCTTCGATCCCTGCTTCGCACTGCTTTTGCTGTCTGTTTTTTTTTTCTCTCTATTGTTGAAGTTATTGGTTCCCAAGTAACCGCAAACAACATCCTTATTTTGCTGGTTGTAACTGAGTCTATATCAATTAATAGTGATGATGAGGCAACAAACAAAAAACAATAACAACAACAACAAAGATAAGCTGTTATCTCTGCAGTAGCTCTTTGTCTTATTCAAGATATTTTTTATGACTTTGAGATGGGTCGTGACTACGAGTTGCTGTTGGGATACATATAATGATATTTACTATCGGATGTAGGCTATAGATTCTCAAACATGCTACGTGGGCCTAACTTTGTGGAAATCAGGTTGCTTGGAAATTTATAAAAAAAAAAGAAGGAAAACAAAAAGTTTAAAATGTTTGAAAGTAGCTTTTTACAGTATTTGAGCTCAAAGTCACTGACGTTTATATAGCTGAACTGCTGCTGATGGGTATATATCAAACAATGTTCATTATCATAATATCCTCGATGAAACATTTAGGACAATCCCAGCCAAAAATTTTACATCAGAAATGTGTTGCAAGCGAATTTTGTGGAACTGGTACACATCATCATAAATCTGTTGGATTAACTCTGATTAACACAGAAATTGCACGGTTAGGAAGATCACACTCATACTACTTATAAATACTTTCTTGTGTCTTCTCTATCAGAAGCTTCCTTCTTACAATTTCTCTGTGACATGTGTCATCAAGTTTTAATTGTTAAATTTTGTAGAGTGGGGTAACAACTTTTCTTACGTTTTTTTTTTCTTCTTCTACATGTGCCTTGGCTACAATTTATTACATGACATTGTGGCTCTTGCTAACAAAAGTAGGCCTATAATTTAGAATGATTCGGATCACGATTCCCGTAAAATGAACTTTACAAAGTTCTTTGCTTTAGCATTTTTCTGCCTTAAATTTGTAAAAACACAAACAATTTTTGGTTCCTTGCATCAGCAAAGGAACCTATGCAGTCAGGTTGGCGTGTATGTGTGTTTGTGTCTGCATCTGTGACACTTGCTTAGGGTACCTCTAACTCAATAGGGGAATGTCAGATGAAAGTCAATATTGGTATGTAGGTTCACCATGTTGAGAAGGTATACCTTATTGTTTTTGGTGGAGGTCAAAGGTCATCTGGGGGAACTGGGGGCAAAAGTCTGTTTTGCTTGGGTATGCTGTAACTCAATAGGGGAATGTCAGATGAAAGTCGAACTTGGTATGTAGGTTTGCCATATTGAGAAGATGTGCCCTATCGTTTTTGTTGGAGGTGAAAGGTCATCTGAGGGAACTGGGGGCAAAAGTCTGAAAACCTTCTTATGCTGTGGATGCTCATGTTCCATCAGTCCCCCTCCAGTGCATCATGGAAGTACTGCTTGAGTTAGCAGTTTCTTGATCAAATGTAAAAGCAGCAGTGTTGTTTGCAGTACTGTAGGTGGTTTCACCAGACAAGTTTTGGCTGGATCAGTTTACCTCCTCATGCCTGAGTGCGAATGTGTGCGTTCATGTAAGTGTCTTTTCAGTTAGTGAGGTGGGCAGGTAACAATGAAAGAAAATAAGTCAATTGGTGTTCTTACCAGTTTAAACTAGACCCCAGGGTTCCCTCCAGGGTATGCTATCAGTTTGGTGGACTTTGAAGGGGTATAGATGTGATAAGCCGTATTGCAGTTTGCAGAGCCCATTCTTGAAATGAGAGATTCACAGCTGTTTGTGTTTTGTAAAATGAATGGGATATTGCTGTATATTGTAGGAATCAACATCTTCAATTCATTGCATTAATTGAAATGGCTTTTTTGATAGTTATGAACTCAGGCATATCATTTTACAGTATGTATATTTCAAGTACAAGGAACCATAGTGCCCATAGGCTGTTGTGAAATCATGCAAAATACTTCTTCTCTTACAGATTGTATGTAACACTGTTGATGGTTGGTCATGTTCATGCTATGGAAGTGGTTCCATGTTGGTGCATGTTTGGGGTCCAATGTTTGAAATGGGCCATTTTATAGAAGCATGAAATATGTTTCTGTCTCTACAGATTTTACGTTACAGTGAGGGTTCATGGTCAGAAATGGGCCATATGGGCTATTGTACAAAATAATGCAATAAGCTCACGTTTACTTCATAATTTACATTATACTCTCCATCTGTGCAAGGAACCACAGTACCCTTGGGCTCTTGTTGCCAGTTTTGCCGGCCCATTTACCTCAATGGGGAAACAGTATTTTCCATAGACATTGCAAAAGTCCTTCTGTTCACTGCAAACATTGATGCTGACCCAACTTCTTGGTAACTGTCCAGCATTTAAAAAAAAATCCTTTTAAAATTAGATGTAAACACTGCAAGATTACTCCCCGACATTCTTTATTACTGTCCCGCTAATTGCTATCATTCGTAAACCTCACCAATAGTTACTTTGCCTCTTTGGACAATAAAATAAAGTGTTTCACCATGTAACCCAAATTCTCTACAAATGATCACAAAGACAAAACAATCTGCAGATGACTTACTGCACAAATTGCCCTGTACTTGTCACCAGGGTTGGAAAACCTTGCGAACCTTCCGAACGTGGTTTGCGGGGAAATCGACAGCGCTCGTGGGAAATCCTGCAGTCTGGACACATCTTTTTTTTTTAAAGAAAAAAACTGGGAGAAAAAAAAACAAGAATCTTCAGAGCAACAAAATAAATGAGGGAGAACAGGAAAAAGGTTCAAAATATTTAAAAGAAGCTCTGTTGATTGTTACTGTTAACGATACTCACATAGGTAAATAGTGCAACAACTATGTACAGACCTATATCCACAACGACCATGCAAGTTACCAGAAATTATGGCCAGTTCACTTTTAGTCACACTTCAGCCGTCGTACATACCCTTTGAACCCAGTCCCTACAGATGATTCGCGCAGACCTTGTGCACAATTTCATCTCTGTCGGTTTTAGTGTTTCTTTTTAACTCAGCACAACAGATTCTCTTTGCAATAAATGAGAACAGAGTGCTTTCATAGGTACATATACACAACATACATACATAGCGGAGCAAGCAGACCCATGTGGAGGTTCCTGACCTTTGTACCTTCTTTACGTTTACAGTTTTACACCCAGATGTAATGTTAATGCCAAACACCTTTCTGGAAAACATAACGGTACACACAGTAAAAAATTGCGGCGATCAAACCATTTTGAAATATGATGGAGATGACTTTTACCTTCAACTTTTTGTTGCTGCAAATTTCTACTGCCTGGTAATCATGACATCTATCATGGATAAAGAAGTTTGGTACAAATGTCATGGCCGCAACAGGTGGCTGATTTTGAATGCTATGAATGCGATGTTACAGGTGTTTTGTGTGAGTTAGACTGGGGTTAACGTCCAGACACCAAAGAATGCAAACAAATTGCCCCCTGTAAATTAAGTTTGAATAAAACATAAAATGAGCCACAGGTATTTTATGTAAGATACAGACATTACCATTTTGGGACAGGTGTAGACATTTCTGCAGTTAAAAACTTTTCTTGGAAAATGCCATGATTTTCCTAAGTCAAACGCACAGAGCTGCTCGTACGTAGTACAGCTGTATACTTAAGTTGACAGTGTATAGCTTGGTCTAGGATTCCATGCAACATTACCTCACGAAAATTCCGTTTTATTATTTGCCACGGGACTGATGTATAACTTTTTAGTGAAGAATGCCACGATCGAGACATTTATTGTAGGCCTATTGCATATCTACTGTACACAGTGTAATATTGGGCTCAAGTTTCCTCCCTTTTCTGACATTTTGTAAGTGACTCTCCTTTACATTTAAAAAGGTACTGTATATTGCAACAACGTAAATAAGGTGGCCTAATGTTAAGCTTTTGTGATTGATTTTTCAAATATTGTACAAGTTTTCAGTTATATTTTTGTGCTCAGCTGCAACAATTTTACCACTTTGATATGCTAGGAACCCCAAATCTCCTTGCCGCTGGACTCCCACAAGGCGTTTCACCCCAACTCAAAATGTCAGCGGGAAATCGGTAGATTTTTTATCGTGTTCGCTGGAAATTTAGCAAGGTTTTCCAACTCTGTCCTACAGATTCCCTTATGCAGTATTGATGATTTGGTATAATGATACACAGTGGTACCTACGATTTGACATAATGATACATAAATGGTACCTTCAGGATGTTGAGGTATGAGCTTCTGCACTAATGGTGCTCTAGTTGAGTAATGGGACAGTGACAGAGTCAGTTGGTGTAGTAACTGAAACTTTGTATTGCCCTCAGGTATTTTGATTAAGTCAATGCACATTAAATGGGCATTTTGAGTTGTTTCACGAACTCTAGTTCGTCTTCACAAACCTGTCAATTTTGTGTAAGTTTCTACTGATATATTAAAGGTCAACTAAGAGGGTCTGCATTATGAGTCACAGACAAATGACCGCTAATGAGTGAGGAGTTACTGATTTAATTTGGTTTTGGAAAACTTGTGGTAATTCACTTTTCCACATTAGTGCTAATTCATGTACCCACAGCCAATATAAACCATAAGAAGAATTAATAAAAATTGAGTATTCATAATTATTGGATGTGAATAGGGATCCTAAATATGAGCATTGTTAATTGATTCCTTGCCGAAGGCAGGCAAGTACAGTAATCTATGCGATGGTGATGTCGTGTGTGTGTGCATGTATGTGCGTGTGTGACGCCTGCTTGTAAACACAATATCTCAAGAAGCGTAACTCTGAGTGATACCATACTTGGCATGTAGATTGCTCTTATTGAGTAGACCTTGAGTAAATACCTTGAAAATTGCTTGTAAACACAATATCTCCAGAACGATAAATGTGAGCGATCTTATAGTTTGCATGTGGATTGCCCATATCGAGAAGATGATCCCTATTTTTTTTTGGCACAGGTGAAAGGTCATTTGGGGTCATGGGAGGTCAAAATGTGAAAAACTTGAAGATACAATATTTAAAGAATGGTCCTTCCAGTGAATTTTATACTTGTAATGTAGAATCCTCTTGTTGATTTGATGGTTCCTACGCATTTTTGTAGAGATGAAAGTTAGTTTGGGGTTATTTGACATCAAATTGTTAAAAAATTTAAGTAGGTAATATTAGCATAATTAAGGATCGCTTGGCCTACAGTTCTTATCTGATGACCTACAGTTTTTAATAGTGGGCCAAATAGTTTTGGCAGTAACATTATCATTTGGCTTGCAGCACTTGAAGTTGGCTGCACTGTTTAGTGGAAAAATACTGTAATACCAGGGTAGGGAGCTGCCTGGTAATAACAGGGAAGTGCGCTGCTTTTTTGGCTTCTGGCAATATATTTATGAAAATGAAATGCATGTTCTCGTTTCAGAATGCATTGTGAAAGCAACAAAAAATATACCTAGTATCGTTTCCTGTTTTTTTGATGCACAAGAACTTCTTTTAGGACATACCAACATTGTCTCTTTGATAACATTAAAGAAAACATGAAGACAACATTAAATTTGGTATCAAAGATTATTATTTGGCAAACCTTATGCCACTGTCCTCATAAGGACATGTGAGCATGCATGAATTGTAAATTGGAATTGATTACTTAAATATACCACAGGTTATTAGTTTTATAAAAAGAACTAAATTACTGATCATTTGGATCAAATACCCTTGAGTGTGCATAAACTGTGATTGCTTAATTGAATGAATCAGATTGTAACTGACCCACTTCTCTTCAAATTGGTCACTGTTATCTGACATAATTTATCACAGTTGACTGAGTAGAAACCACAATGTCCAGAATAAATCATACAGTCTGTTGAGCCAGGTGCTCAATGAGATTAACCATTCAGTGTCTCTGTTTAGCCCTCTCAGCAAGGCTTAAAGTAGTTCAGGTAATCAAAGCAAGCTTTAAACTAATGACCACTGTGTATCAAACCAGTGAAACATGTACTGTGTGTTGTGTCTTTAAGTAGACTAAAGGCAAAGTTACAAGTCTTGCTAGATTCTGGTTTAATAGGGTTATCAGTTTTTGTTAATTTTCAACGACATCATTGCCATTGGGAAGGGCATCACGCCAAAAAATCAAATATGAGAGAGCTGCCACCAATAGCTGTAACTCGACAAAATAAAGTGCTATAATTTTGATTAAATAAACATGTTTACCTTTTTATCAAGTTATTAGACACGACAAAATACAATTTGTTCCCCTGCAGCATCATATCCGTTTGGGAGTTTTCTCATGTTTGTGAAAGTTATTTGGGGGGTGACAAAAGGTCAAAACCTTGTAGACATGATATTTGAGGGTGATAAATGTGAGGGATCTCATACTTAGCTTGTGAATTGTTCATATTAAGCATGTTGATGGCCATATAGGGTAGGTGATCCCTATTGTTTTAAGTGGAGGTGAAAGGTCATTTTGGGTCACAAGATTTCAAAAGGTTTTGACATTACTATTAAGATGGTATCTCAAGTAGGATAACTGTGTGGGATCTCATGCTTGTCATGTGGGCAATTCATGTTTGTTATATATCATGAGGCAAGGAACCACAAATTCAATTTATCGATCAAATTTCTACACTGTTTGTGCTCTAGTTTATGAAATTCTGAAAATTGTACAGTCGTACACATTCTCTTGTAAAATGTTGATGATTTAGTATAATGATAGTTAGTGGTTCCTGTGATTTGACATAATGAGGTAAAAATGGTACCTTCAGGGTGCTTAGGTATGAGCTTCTGCTCCATTGGTGCCCTAGTTTAATTTATGGTTCGATTAAATCATACCCTTAATAATCACGCATTGGTGTGTGTGTGTGTATGTGTGTTTTGTGACACCTACCTTGTAAACACGATCTCTCAAGAAAGGAAGCTTGGACATATTTCATACTTGGTATATAGATGAACTACATTGAGTACAAGAACGCTTTTGTTTTTGGTGGAGTTCAAAGGTTCTTTGAGGTCAACAGGGGTCAAATTGTGAAAACATTGTAAACGCAATATATAAAGAAGGGAAGCTTGGACAAATCTCATCTTTAGTATGTAGGTGTATTACATTGAGTAGAAGATCCCTACTGGTTTTGGCAAAGGTCAACAGGTTATTTAATTGAGGTAACCGGATCAAATTTTGTAAATATGATATTTCAAGAAGGGAAGCTTGGAAAAATCTCTTATTTAGATTGTAGGTGTACTACATTGAGTACAAGATCCCTATTGATTTTGCTGGAGCTCCATGGTCATTTGAGGTCAACGGGTCAAATTGGGAAAACCTTGTAAACACGATATCTCAAGAAGGGAAACCTGGATAAATCTCATGTTTGGTATGTAGGTATATCACATTGAGCGCAAGATCCCTATTGACTTTGTTGGAGGTCAAAGGTCATTTGAGGTCAACAGGGGTCAAATTGTGAAAATATTGTAAATAATATCTCAAGAAAGGAAGCTTGGACATGTCTCATATTTAGTAAATAGGTGTACCAATTGGGTACAAGGATCTTATCATTTTTAGTGGAGGTCAAAGGTCATTTGAGGTCAACAGTGGTCAAATTGTGAAAAGCTTGTAAACACGGTATCTCAAGAAGGGAAGCTTAGACAAATACCAGATATAGTATATTGATAAGTACAACATCTTTACGGATTCTGGTGGAATTCAAAGGTCACTTGAGGTCAAGAATTGTCAAACTGTGAAAACCTTGTAAACACTAATCTCAAGAAAAGAAGCTTGGACGTATGTCATGTGTGGTAGGTAAATGTGCAATATAATCACTAATATATAATCACTAATATGTATAATCACTAATGCAATATTGTCAAGACCAAATCATAACACACACTTAGTTATAGACATGAAGTTACAGCTTGTAACTCCAGGGGTTAATTGCACATTTATTTTTTTGCAGTGGACGGTCCCTGAGAATAATTTGATCATTTTAGGGGGTGTGGGTTTTGCAAAAGAGAAAGGGACCTACTGTTTTTAAAAACTTGTGGTGGTAGTGTTTTACTGTCAATTATCCACACCATTTTCACACTATAGAAAATGCTGAAAAGCTTAAAAGCTGCAGAAAAGTAATGAGATTGAGGGCGGGTTAAAAATTTAAACTAGCACTATCTATGTGTGCATGTGGACTCTTTCACCCATCCTCTGATGTAAACAATCAAATACATGTCTACGATTAGTTTCAGTCTCAGCAGGTGTAGGTAGACTTGGAGTCCTGGATTTGTATTGGTTTGTTGTAACACTGTTATATAAAGTAGATAACTTTCAAATATGTCTTTTAATACAGGCCTACAAAGTTTTATCAATGCCATTGTGTTGATAGTGACTCATTTTAGAGAACATAAAACATTTATGAACACTTTGGATGAAAAAGTTGTTTGAAAATCTTAGACCTATATGCCGCTCTCTAGTAAACACATGTATAGGTTCTAAGGCTCTTCGTGTATACATGTATGTTAGGCAACAGCCAAAGCCCCAAGAGGCTATGGAGAAAAATGACGAAAAGGAGAGAGCCTTCGAATAAAAGTTTGTGAATCTAGTTTGATTCTTAGTTTAGGGTCTTTTACATATATGCCAAGTAAATGTCTCTGGCATTCCTGGCAGACTCGGGTATTTTGTTTTGAGGAGCAATCATTAACTCTACCAGCACTTCAGTGCTCTCATACACAAATGCAAGGTGCATAATAGGCAGTGATCATGTGCTGTGAGGGAGGGATAGGTTTCCAATCGAGAATGTGAGGATTCCCTAAGAGTTAGATGCTTACCAAAGCTAGTCACAACAATTCATGTTTACATCAGAAAATCTTTATGAGAAAGAATATATAGCTCTGCAAAAGTAAACAGTACAGCCTAATGTTATGGGTTTCATGTACTAGTATATTTCAGCCTACATAAACAAGAACTCACTGCACATACACAGTGTTTACACAAGGATCAATGGAATATCATCATTGAAACTTGTGTTGCTGTGGTATTGAAAAAAAGAGAAGCACCAGTATTCAGTTGGCAGCATTGGCCAATAATATCATCAGAATTTGTTTGACCCCCTTATCAAACACAGACAAAATATAGATTTCCTTATACTACTGCTGTCAGCATGTTTGGTTACACTTTTCTGTGTAAGTGTGCTGCCTATATTGTTTTATGATTGAGCAGATTCTGTGCTGATTTTGGTTGTGATTAGTGTTTTGAATGTTGAACAAACCATCAGAACCTAGACTGCAATAGCTTTATGCGTGAGGGGGCAGTGGAAAAATGTGCAGGATTTTCCCTTATTAGATTTTGTGTGGGCTTGGAAAGACAAATGGGGATTCACGTAATCCTGTGCCTTTGCACGAACATTGGTGAAGTGGTTGTTACAGCTTAATTGGTTACAACAATACATTAATGATCTAATATTAGAGAGACCAAGCTTGTGACACATCCTCATGTTTTGATGTCATGTTCAGAAAAAAAAGAAATGCTGATAATTGTATCATGGAACCACAGTGCATTTGTCCGTTCTGATGTGCATACTTATCACTCATGAATATATGTTATTACTTCCGGTTATTGTCTCACCTTGTAGATCAACTGATAAAAGCAAACCGGGAACCTCTGCTCTCATGGAAGCTCTAGCTCTCCCATCAGAAGATGAGGACGAAGAAGACGTGATGGAGGGAGATGAGGAGGAAGAAGAGGAGGAACAAGAAGAGGAGGAGGAAGAGGATGAAGATGATGATGGTTTGAATGAGGAGGGTGAAGAGGAGATGGAGTATGAGGATGCAGATGAATCGGGTGATGAGAGTGTTCTGTCTGACAACAGCGACAACCTCCACCAGCTGTTTAGCACAGTTGTCAACTTCAAGAATGCTGCTGGACAAGTCATCTCTGAACCATTCATGAGGTTGCCCAGCCGAAGAACTTACCCTGATTACTATCAAGAAATTAAGGAGCCGATGGCTCTGTGCAAAATCAGGGCTAAAATCAAGGTCAGTCTTCTGAATAATGCTTTGCTTGTGAACACCACATCTCATGCAGGGTAACCTTGACTGAACTGATACTTGGTATGTGGGTTGTACTGAGTAGATGATTCCTATTGTTTTTAGTATAGGTCAAAGGTCATTTGAGGTCACTAGAGGTCATACTGTGGAAACAGTCTAAGCAATACCTCAAGAAAAATTATCTTCAATAATCTCATACTTGTTGTGAGGGTTGTCCATATCTAGTGGATGATCCCTCTAGATTTTGGTGGAGGTCAAAGGTCATGTGAGGTCACAGAGGTCAAACTGAAAAGCTTTTAAATAAGATATCTTAAGAAAGATAACTGTGGAAAATTTCCTGCGTGGTGTGTGGGTTGGTTATAGTGAGTAGATGATCCCTTTTGTTGATTGCTTGCTGAAGGCAGGCAAGTAACCTAGGAAGTCATGTCAGGTAGTGTATGTCTGTGTGTGTGTGTGTGTGATGCCCTTGTTTGTAACACTTACATCTTGAGATAGGTACTGAATGCAGGCCTGATTTTAGCATGTAGCTTCGACATATTGAGTTCAAGATTCGTATTGTTTTTGGTGAAGGTCAAAGGTCATGTGGGGTTTAGGGAGGTAAAAATGTGAAAATCATGAAAGTCTAGTATTTCCAGAACTCAAACATTGTGGAAGTTTTCATCTGTGTGGTGGATGAGTGTAATACTCCATGACAATTTTCCAATGATTTTGAAAAGGTCAAAGGTCATTTGTGGTCGGAAGATGTGAAATTATGGAAAAATTATGGAAACCTTGCTCTTGCTTGTAATTTCATTGTCTTCAGGTAGGCACTTAGTGCAAGTTTTATAATTGGCATGTAATTTCATTATATTATGTTGATGGTCCCCATTGTTTTTGGTAATGGTCAAAGGTCATGGGGGTCAGCAGACAAAACACAAATACCCTAAAAACCATGTATGTCCTGCTAGAACATAAAGTTGTGTCATACTGTGGGGTCGAAAATGTTGCTTCATCTTTTTTCATAGTTTTTGTGCAGGTGAAAGGTCATTTGGTCATCAAGTCATCTAGTTTTTGAAATTCTGAAAATTGTGCAGTCCTTCACATTCTTTTGTACAATGTAGATGATTTGGTAGAATGATAATACTTAAGTTGTTCCTATGATTTGACATAATGATACATAAATGGTACCTTCATGGTGTTGAGGTGTAAGCTTCTACACCACTGGTGCTCTAGTTTTTTGTCCCAAAGTTATGTAAACTCCTATGTCTCAAGGGGAGAAACTGTGAGGGAACTTATACTTCGCATGTCTCTTGCTTGTATTCAGAAGTTGTACTCTCTTGCTTTGTGGAGGTCAGAGGTCATTTGAGCTCACTGAAAGTCAAAATCTTGTTAACATTTTATCTCAAGAAGGGCTAGCTGTTAGGAATCTCATACTTGTCTCTTGTCCATATTGAGTAGGAGATTTTTATCAGTTTTTGCACTTATTGTCTCAGGAGGTCATTTGGTCATTTTGAGCCCAAAGTTCATATGGGTCAAAATATTTGAATGACGGAAAGCTTATTAACAGGATGTTTCAAGTAGAATAACTGTATTTGATCTCATCTAGTTGTCATGTGGATGACTTATATTTGTTACAGTATATATCCAAGAATCACAAAGCCTTTTGGCTTTCTGGTTCATCTGGTTCATCTGAGGATGTGGTAAGTTATAGAAAAACTATGAGGAGGTAAGGACCCATTTGAGGATAGCCTTCCTTGAGATTGTTTCTGAGGTAACTATCTATGTTAGTGAGAGACTGTTGTCAAAAGTTCCATGATTGATACTTATAAACATATTGCAATGATATGATGATGCCTGTCTTATAGAGAACAGATTAACCATGAAAGATATGTTGGTTGTCTGGGGGTTAATTGAAGTGATCACTTGGGTTTGTTCTCATTTTGTCTGGTGCCTGTGAGGTAAGTTTTGATTTAAAGTTGTTCAGCAGAACTAGATGATGACTGGATGATTTTGAAAATGACAAGAATTTTCCAATAAGAAACTGTGATGCTTGATATATTTAGATCTTAACTGTAGATCTTTCCACTATCAATGAATACTGTGATGCATAGTTACAATGCTTTTGTCAGCATAGTACATCTTTACAATGCATTATGTAATGTGGCAATGTATGACAGAGACATAAATTGCAGCAATTGTCACTAATAATTTCTCTAGCAATGAAAACAAACAATGTAAACCTCTCAGGTGTCCAGTGTATAATTGTATGTACCATGTGTGCAGAAGCTGTAGCAACCACATACAATACTAACATACTGTCTAAGTAACCTGAAACCATGATTTGTATTTAAAAAATCATGATTTAAATTGATTTATGTGATTAAAATCAATGTTTTTTATTTTAATCACCGATTTAAATCTTGATTTTTGTTTGTCACTGATTTAAATCTTGATTTTTGTTTTAAAATAACAAATATAAAAAACCCTTGTTGTGAAGGACATAGTAACTTTGAATCCAACAAGACAAGAATGACAAGATATGACCTTTGTGACAGAAGAATAACAGAAAGATCCTAAACCATGATTGCTGCTTTAATGGTCACACATGACACCGAAGAACATCATTTAATCCTGGCACAATACTCACTGTACCTGGTTTTGTCTTACTTGTAGAGTTCCAAGTATGACAGCCTGCAAGAAATGGTCAGTGAAATGGATCTGGTCTTCAACAATGCCAAGCAGTATAATATGCCAAACTCGAGACTGTACAAGGATGCAGACAGATTGCAGAAAGTCATGACTACAAAATGCAAAGAGCTGGAAACCTTGAAGGTAATTTATACTGTTACTGTATGTTTATGTGACATGAAATGTCCCTACAGATATATTGATGGAGAAAAGTACCATACAGGCTTGCTTGCCATGTTTTAACAGAGCCAGAGCAACAAACAATTGACTTTCATTTTTGGTCAGCAGATCAAGGAGGGAAGATAAATCTCCTGTTATGTAGGTGCTGTACATTAAGAAGTATAATCCCGTTTTTGGTTGCGATGATAATCATAACCTTTGTAACTATGCGTGTGTGCGTGTGTATGTGACGCTTTGCTTTTAAACACGATATCTCAAGAAGTGTAGCCATGACTGATCTCATACTTGGTAGATAGATGTAGAGGTAGATGATCCATATTGTTTTGGTGGAGGTCAAAGGTCATTTGAGGTCACCAGAGGCCAAACTGTAAAAACCTTGTAAACATGATATTTCCAGAAGGGTAACTGTGACTGATGTCATACTTGGTGTGTGGGTTGGTCGTACTGAGTAGATGATCCCTACCGTTTTTGGTTGAGTTCAAAGGTCATTTGAGGTCACCAGATGTCAAAATGCAAAAACCTTGTAAACACGGTATCTCAAGAACAGTAACGGTGACTGATGTCATACTTAGTGTGTGGGTTGGTTATATTGAGTAGATGACCCCTATTGTTTGTGGACGAGGTCAAAGGACGTTTGAGGTCACCAGAAGTCAAACTGTAAAAACCTTGTAAACACAACATCTCCAGGAGGGTAACTGTGACTGATGTCATACTTGGTGTGTGGATTGTGTATAGTGAGTAGAATACTCCTAAACTTTAAAAACCTTGTAAACACAGTATCTCCAAAAGGGTAACCATTACTGATGTAATACGTAGTGTGTGGGTTGGTAATAATGAGCAGAAGGTCCCTATTGTTTTTGGTTGAGGTCAAAGGTCATTTGATGTCACCAGAGGTCAGACTGTAAAAACCTTGTAAACTCAATATCTCCAGAAGGGTAACTGTGACTGATGTCATACTTCATGTGTAAGTTGGTCCTATTGAGTAGATGATCCCTATTGTTTTTGGTTGAGGTCAAGTGTCATTTTAGTTCACCAGAGATCAAACTGTAAACACAATATCTCCAGGAATCTATCCTTGACTGATGTCATACTTGATGTGTGGATTGTATATGCTGAGTAGAAGAAGCCTTTTGTTTTTGGTGGAGGTCAAAGGTCGATTGAGGTCACTCGAGGTCAAACTGAAAACGTTGCAAACACATTATCTCCAGAAGGGTGATGTTGACTGATGTCATACTTAATATGTGGGTTGACCATACTGGGTAGGTGATCCCTATTGCTTTTTATGGAAGTCAAATGTCATTTGAGGTCACCAAAAAAGGTCATTTGGGGTTGAAACGCTAATTAATGTGGTGTTTCAAGAACAATAACTGTAGCTAATCTCATACTTGTCATGTGGGTAATTCATGTTTGTTATAACCATCTTGCAAGGAATCACAAACCTTTTGGCTTTCTGGCTTTTGGTAGAGATCAAAGTTCATCTGCGGGATCTGGGGGCAAAAGCCTGAAAACCTTGTTATGCTATGGATGCTTACATGTTCCAGCAGTCTCCCTCCAGCGATTATAAAGCCAAAGAATAATGAAATTATGTGGCAATAACTATCGTTCGTAATGATTGAGTAATAATTCTCTTTAGTGTACTTTCTGACATTTTCTAAAATCCCTTGTAAACACTGTGTCGCCGTGACTCCACTAAAGCTAGCCGCACGCTATATGACTTTGCATGAAGCAACGTAACTCGATTGTTCTCCGCAAATGAAAGCCCTGCTACTTAAAACTGGTCATAACTGCCAGTTGCAGTTGTGAACTCATGCATGCACACTACACAACTGTTGGCGATCCGGTGATCAAGTTTAGTTGCGATGCGCAAAATCGTAAACTGTGCAACTACCTTACTTAGTCATTATATGGCTACTAACTTGATTCGACGAATCATGAGTTACAAAGGCCATTATGTGGCTAATTGCATTTCGACGAATAACGGTCTACGAAAGATCATAACACAATAGGTTAATTCAATTTGCCAAATAATGACATGAAAATGTCCTTATGTGGCTATTTAATTTCACACAATAATAAAGTAAATCGTTATGTTTTTAATCAAATTCGACGAATAATGACTTGGAGGATAGGTTGTTATGTAGCTCAATTTAAGTTGCCACAGAACGAGTGAATGAATGCTTTTTTGAGTGCTGTTTGTCGTTATGTAGCACAAGCTAATGATACTGACTTGTGAATAATGTTCGAAAGAGCGGAGGTTCTTTGGCAATATTTTAATTGCAAAATAGAAAGGGATGGGTTGGTCCTTATGTGGCACTGAAAAATGTCAAATAATGATGTGTATCAAATTATGTCAGTATGTGGCAATCATTTTGACCATATAATGATTTATTGTCACATCTATTTTAGTCAAATTAATGTCAGTTTGGGCTTTCCGTTGGGGATGGGGGTGGATATTATATAATTAGGGGCACCAACGCCGTGTTCACGTTTCAAAAAATTGACTGTGATTGAAGGTGTCAACATCTTTCTTAGCGACCAAGCATATTTATTTTAAATACGGTGGGCCTGGGTTAGGATGAGTGTGAGCCTGCAAACTAAGTTAATGTTCTCCTTTTAACAGGGGTATGTGTTATGTATAGTCTAGGCTCATTATAATGCACATCACAGCTCCTGGGCTGCTATCACAATTTTTTATCTAATTAGCCGACCCTCGTCAAGGTCGTTATCTCTCACGTTTACAAATAGTTACATGTTGTCACCAAAGTTTACACAAACAACCTATGGCACTGCATCCACCTTTCTGCATAAGTTTTGTACCTTACTGTGATGACAAAATTGATGAAATTAATGTTGACTTAAAAGAAAAGCTGCCTTAACGTAATGCTAAGTCGGTACACAACATTTGCAAGTTGTCGAGTGAGTGATACTGAATTTGGCTGTTTTATGCTCGAATGATTACCAAATACTAGTTTAATGATTTAGTTATAGACCTAATAAAAATACTGTACAGGCCCTTATCCAGGGGGGTCCCCACAAGACCTGGAGTTCCACTCAGCCTATGATAGTAGGCCTACGTTAGCAACATATATAGTGAGTTTTAATTAGTTGGTCATGATTGTTGGGTAAACTGTTCCACTTGTGGTAAAATCGAACGTCCTCCCTGAAAAAGCTGCATACGGGCCTGCTGCATGAAGGTTTTGTGGTAAAGCTTAAATTAATTAAGGGAATTGCGTTAGCAGCACAATGGCTGTGATGTGAAGTGTAATGTAATGCACAGCCCTGTTCAAAGACTAAGTTAACAGGCTTTGCGATGAAATATGGCCAGGTCGTAAACGCGTAAAACTTTCTGACTTTAATTTTTTTAAATCGGAATGTATTCACCCCTTCCAAAAAATAAGTGTTTTCCGCGATTTCCAATTACAGCCTGGTCGAAAACACGGAATTTTTTAAAGAGGTGAATGCATTCAGATACTATGACTACCAAAAACAAATAGGATGCATGTGAAAATCAACTTAACTAAAGATTGAATGTCAGTATCAATACTGGCTTCCCATGTGGTACAGAACACTGCAAGGAGATTTGGCACGTTTTCAAGTTTGATATAGCAAAAAAAAAAAAAAAAAATGTGATGTTCTTTCTATATTTTACTAGGCCCGCCTATAGATATCCCTCATACTAGACTTCTGCTTTGTTAAAGGGCCCGAGAAAAACAAGGAATTAGGAAGAAAAAAATTTAAAAAACAAACAAACAAAAAAGTAAAATATCTAGACAAATTACTTTGGTTACACACCAACGAAAGAACATTCTTGACATCAGCAATTGTTTTCTAAAAAGGCCTGATCAGTGTTTCAAACCTAGGCTCCAATAGCAAATCTTTCCCACTTCATTGACTCAACACGCGTTAGACATACATAATACCGTAGGCCTATGTATATGGAGGCTATTGTGTTCGCATCAGCTAAACCCACACATGCGAACCCCTGGCCCGAAATATAAGTCGTAGCATAACAGGTGAAATACAGGGATTCGTTTCGTTTTTTTTTTTTCAAAATGCAAATTTTTGTTCGAGAAAACACTATTGTTGTATAGACAGATTGGAATCCTGGCAACCTGCCAAGAACGAAGACCTGTTCCTCGCACACTTGTTCCTCAGTGTTTGTTTGACTTTGTAAGATGTTTGACAATTCAATCTGCGCACTGCGTGCACACAAGGTCTGGTCTTGTCATGACCGATATCTGCTAACAGGGCCCTAGGCTGAACTGTGCGGTGGCAGTCATAAGTAATAGTTACAGGCTCGACTAGTTCAGTTAATTCGTGCGAATTGCATCTAGACCTATAAAACAATTTTGAAAATCACACACTTGTGTAGACTGTAGGCTAACTTAACTGCTAAGTGCTATCTTGACATTCAGTAAATTTTGTGAAATGGGCCTGCTTTAATACAGGAGCTTGTGGAATTAATTTGATTACTGGATTTGTTCCACCAACTGTTAAAGGTAATTGCGTTGTGATATTTACCAACATTTTCACATGGTCTTGAAGTTAAACAAGGGTAAAGGCGCTAGTCCAAAAGAAACTCACAATAGTGTCTTGCTAACTATATATAGGCCTGCAGTGGCCTATACTGTACGTACCTCTGCTCTTTTCTTTCTGACAAAAGCAAATCCCAGTGATAATCAGCAAAATAGAACACCCAAATACAGAAGCTTTAACACAGACAAAACGTGTTTCTAAACTACAGGGCAGTTTTCATAGAGCTGGTCAAACATGCAGATGAAACGTAAAACACTTACAAATGAATTTTGCGCAGACGATATTTCACGTATAAAAGAAGATACGAGAATATACGTTATATTGTGGACAGAGTAGTTGACAGAGGCTTAAAAGCACACAGATTTAATTGCATTCATTTAACCATGCTATATATATTCTTTTTGAATGTTTGTATTCATGTTCACACCCAATACTTTTCACAGGTTACACATGCATTAGAAAATCATAACAAATCAGACTAGATCTTGAATACAAATATTTCATGTCCTTTCTTTAAACCATGAAGCTACTGTTAAACACAACAATCCTGCGGCAAAATTATTCACGGCTCATTAAGTTTCCCTCAGGCAAAGCTGCTCTAGTCCCCCCCCCCCCCCCGTCAGAATTGAGGGGCTTAATTAGGCTAGGGTTTGATGTGTTCCCACGCGGAAAAAAGGTGAGTTACTCGTACAGCTGAAATAGGTGGGGCAAACAGTGAATCAAGAGTGAGTCCGTGGGAACACCTTAAAGGTGGTCACACCAGACAAGTTTTGGCTGGATCAGTTTACGTCCTCGTGCTTGAGTCCTGATGTGTGCATTCATGTAGATGTCTTTCAATGAGTGAGGTGGGCAGGACACAGGGAAAGAAAATAGTCAGTTGTAGTGTTCTTACCAGTGGAAACAAGATCCCATGAGTTTCCTCCAGGGCATATGCTGTCAGAGTTGGGTGGACTTTAAAGGGGCATAGATGTGATAAGCCTAATTGCAATTTGCAGAAACCACTCTTTACGGCTTTATAGGGAAAGGGGGCATTTGTATTCCAGAAAACAACCATATTTTTAAAAACAATGTTTGTGGACATAGAACAATAGATTATTCAAAATAAGGAAGGACAGTAGCCTTCTTTTAAAGAAATAAGTTTTTCACAGATAGAAATTCAGTTATTTGTTATTCAACAATAATTCGTTCACCCAAACTTTTCAAACTTCAAATGATGCACCTTCCGTTACTCATCATGTGCATAATGTTTTGAGGAGATGAAGCTTTTGCAGATGTTTATTGGTGATAGTGAATGGTTTAACAATGATTAAAGCTATTTCCTTTGTACGCAATGTGAGTATATTCTAAACGCCCTATTTCCCTTTAAATGAAAGATTCACAGCTGTTTGTGCTTTGTAAAATGAATGGGATATTGCTGTATATTGCAGTAAACAACATCTTCAATTCATTGCATTATAAATAGCTTTTTTGATATTTATTGACTCAGGCATATCATTTTACAGTATGTATATTTCAAGTACAAGGGACCATAGTGCCTTTGGGCTGTCGTGAAAACATGCAATATACTTCTCCTCTTACAGATTGTATGTAATATTTAACACTGTTGATGGTTGGTCACATAAATGCTATGGAAGTGGTTCCATGTGGGTGCATGTTTGGGGTTCAATGTCTGAAATGGGCCATTTTATAAAAGCATGTGAAATATGTTTCTTTCTCTACAGATTTTATGTTACAAAAGTGAGAGTTCATGGTTAGAAATAGGCCATATGGGCTATCGTGCAAAATAATGCAATATGCTCCCTTTTACTTCGTACTTTACATTAGATACTCTCCATCAGTGCAAGGAACCACAGTGCCCTTGGGCTCATGTTTGGTCTTTTGGCTCACTGGGAAATGTTGAAAAATTATTTTCTTCTTTTGACTTACTATGAAATGTTAAAAAAATTAAATGCTTTTTGGTAACTGGTAACTGAGGGATGGGTAAAGGAGGGACAACCTGATAATTAGTATTTTACTGCTAATTAACATAGTATACACAAGAAAGGGAAAGTGTGACCATGGTCTGCTTGTCGTTGCCTGTAACTATCAGTGCCAATAGGTTTTGTTTTTTAAATCATTTTCAAATCATGATAATGTTGTTTTGAAAATATCCCCACATATTAATAGCAACCTTTGAGATAAAAAGTAGGAAATTAGCATCAACATGAAAGTTAATAGTATCTTAATGAATTGATATTTTTTTTGGCTATTCAGTTGTACCCCACATGACTATATTCTATTTTTTTCATGTTTTAATCAAAATATATCATTTCCCTTGACCCTGCCCATTTACAAATGACTGACTTATGTATCTCAACACTACAGATGCATTCCTGTATACCATGCCAAGAGTATTGTTAACATTTAGTTTGATCACAATGATCCCTTTGGATATTTACCTATAATAGCAATAATATTTATATGAAAGTTTGCACACATGTCCAGTACGTATATTTCACACATTTTGTCGATTTAGTTCTGTAATTACATCCTGCCTAAAGGTTGTGTCACATGCTTCTAGAAAAGAGCACCCTTCATTCAAGAGCCCTAAAGTGAAACCCTGAGTGAAAATCTGTTGGATTTGTGATTATATCTTTAACAACAGTGAAGGAGCACCATACACAGGAGTGAGCAGAGAAAAGTAGGATTAGAATGAAGAACAAAATGAGCTGAATACTGAAAGAGCAGTAAAATGGAACAGTGACAGCAGCCAAAGTACCAGTCAATTTTTCTTTGAAGGTCTTTTTTAAGTCAGATATGAGGGCCACTAACTAAATTTATGGTGTTTGTCTTATTTCATTTCTTATTTTTATTTTTTAGCAAAGCATCACTTGTTAAAGTGGTGTCATCTCTCGAGGTTGATTACACCTTTGTTTACTTCAACAGAAAGAGATTGAAAGTGATGATGAAGGAAACAACAAGAAGAAGAAAGCCAGAAGGGATGCTGTGAGGACCAACATGATGTCCATGTATCAGTGTTTGGTAGATAGCAAGGTATGGTAGACAGAGAACAGTAGACAGTCTCAGTAGATTGTAAGGTATGGTAGATAATGATGTTCATGCTTCAGTGTTTGGTAGACAGCAATTTTTGCATCAATGTTTAGTGGACTATAAGGTATGGTAGACATTGATGTCTATGCTTCAATATTTGATAAATTTTGAGGCCTTGTAGACGGTGATATACTTGCATTAATGGTTGATAGCCATATGGTATGGTAGATAATGATGTCCATGTTTCAGTGTTTGTTAGATAGCAAGGTATGGTAGACACTGATTTCCATGCATCAATGTTTGGTAGATCGTATGGTGTTGTAGACAATGATGTTCATGAACAATGTACAATGGTGGACTGTAAAAGTGTGGTAGACATTGATGTCTGTTTGTCAATGTGTGATACATTTTAAGATCTGATAGACTATTAAGTCCTTGTATTAATGTTTGATAGAGTGTATGGTATGGTAGATATGATAGACAATGGTGTCCATGTATTAGTGTTTAGTTTTACTGTATGGTAGACGATGATGTCCATGTTTCACTGTTTGGTAGATTGTAAGGTATGGTAGGCAATGATGTTCAAATGTCAATATTTTTTATTGCAATGCATGATAGACAATGATGTCATTGTATTAATGTTTGATTATAAATGTTGATTGACAATGAGGTCTGTGTATTGTAAGGTACGACAAACAGACCCGTACATGTATCAATTTTTGGTGGATTGTAAGGTATGGGAAACGATGGTGTCCATGTATCAGTGTTTGGTAGACTGTAATTTATCGTTGGAAATGATACCCTTGTGTCAATGTTTTATTGATTTCCCGTGTGTTAGACAATAATGTCCATGTTCATGTGTCAGCAATGATCAAAATGTGAAAACCTTGTATCTTTGAAAGAGAAGTTTGGACTTAACCTCACATACAGTATGCTGGTGAACCACATTGGGTGTAAGTGAATGTCAAAGGTTATTTGGGGTCCACAAAAGTAAACTGACAAATTTTGAACACAAAATATCTGAAAAACACAAACTGGTTCTGATAGCATATTTAGAAAGTGTGTGAACCATGTTACGTACAAGAACCGTATCTATTTTGTTGGAGGTCAAGAGTTGCTTGAGCTCAGCAGAGGTGGAAATGTGGAAACATTGTAGATGCAGTGTTTCAAGAATGCAAACTAAGACTTATTTCTTATGTGTCTATGAGCCACTTGTGTACAATTATCCTATTGTTTTTGGTGTACATCACAGGTCATTTGAAGTTAGCAGAAGTGACATCGTGAGAAACTTGTAAATATAATATCAAACGGATGCAAGCTTAGAGAGGTCTCATATGTTGTTTGTTGATGGACAATACAGAGCTGCCGACCAATCTGTTTTTACTGTATTTTTTTCTGTTTTTCTGTAAACACAGCAGTATGTTCATTTGAAGGTAAAATACATTATTATAATTAAGACCAGGTACCCAGAATCTGCCGTCATAAAATTATATACCACTAATAGTTAGACAAATCTAACCAAACACCCTGAGTAGTGGTAGAAGCAAGTCTAAAGATTCAAAGCAATTCTGATGTTCTTATTGGTCAGTAGTCAGCTACCAGAGGCCTGGAAACATTTTGATCAGTGTTATATTTTTCTCTTGAGGTGTAATACAAAATAGTTGTCTTGACTAGTTTGGTAAACATTTTAACTTTCATTCCATGTTCTAATTTTGTAAGGCCTTGTGACCCCAGTGGGTATTGGTACATTATTTTGAAAATAGTTGTTAATGTTTTTGGGCTTAAGTGTGCATCACTGTCAACTGGTTCACAAGGATTGTTATTTCTAATTTCTGAAGTACAGTAATGTTTATACACAATGGCATGGAACAACTATGGAAGTAGGCATCAGCTGGAGACTATATAGGCCTAGATATAGACGGGACAGTGACACTAGGGTTGGCCTTTTCTCAGTTTAGTGTTAGGAAGAAGATGGGGAAGGATGACAGGAAGATGTTGGACATTGGACAACTATTTTTTTTTTTTTAACGCTTCTCTTTTGCCTAAGGTAGGTGTAATGTTACTGTGTTGCATTTTTTCCTGGAGCACTTTTCATATACTATTATATAGGCCTAATCAAAGTGCACCCTACGTAAGCTCATAGCCGAGGCCCAGCCAATATCATAGCATTTTCTAACGTGTATGAATGGATGCTATTAAGAAATTTTGTGGCCAAGTTTGGTTGGTTGGGATGAAAGTTTTGAGACAGGAAAAGCACATACGCCTAGAGATAGTCATTGACAGTGCAGTACTGTTTGCAGGGAACTCATTCCTAATCTGTAATGAAATAAGAAAATCTGTTATCGTAGCCTATGAATGAATTGCATGGTTCGTGCCAGTTTTGGCAATACTTTTTTTGCCGGAAAATCCATTTTTTTTTTTCACTCCCAAATCCATTTTTTGGCTATCTGAGTTTTTGTTAGTCAAGGTTGTCAGCTCTCACAATGTCCATTGTAAGAACCCTGTTGTTTTCAGCTTAGTTCAATACTCATATAAAGTCAGCAGAGGTCCAACTGTGAGGACATTCTATAAAACAAGAATGCAAACTTGTTCTGATCTAAGTTGTAGAATGTTAAACAGCTCACTACTGTTTTGGTTTGTGTCATTTTACATTAGGCAAGGTCAAACTGAAAACCTTGTAAAAACAGTAGTTCAAGAATGGGAGCTTGGATATATGTTATATGTAGTGTTGATTAGTCACATTGAGTGCTAGAACCCTATTGGTTTTTGCATTGTGGTGAACATAAAAGTACATTTTTGGAATGTTCAGACCATCAGTTTTGGTATGCACAGACCATCATTGTGCTAGTATTGAATTTGGCCTCAAGCTTTTTTTGGTTTTGATGATAATCGTAACCTTTGTAATCATGCATACGTGTGTGTGTATGTATGCGTGTATGCGTGTGTGTATGTATGTTTGTGACGCCCTACCTTGTAAACACGATATCTCAAGAAGGGAAGCTTGGACAGATCTCATATATGGTATGTAGGTGTACCACATTGAGTAGAAGAACCCTATTGTTTTTGGTGGAGGTCAAAAGTCATTTGTTGTCAACAGGGGTCAAATTGTGAAAACCTTGTAAACACGATATCTCAAGAAGGGAAGCTTGGACAGATCTCATATTTAGTATGTAGGTGTACCACATTGAGTAGAAGAACCCTATTGTTTTTGTTGGAGGTCAAAGGTCATTTGGGGTCAACAGGGGTCAAATTGTGAAAACCTTGTAAACACGATATCTCAAGAAGGGAAGCTTGGAGAGATCTCATATTTGGTATGTAGGTATACCACATTGAGCAGAAGAACCCTATTGTTTTTGGTGGAGGTCAAAGGTCATTTTGGGTCAACAGGAGTCAAATTGTGAAAACCTTGTAAATACGATATCTCAAGAAGGGAAGCTTGGACAGATCTCCTATTTAGTACGTAGGTGTACCACCTTGAGTAGAAGAACGCTATTGTTTTTGGTGGAGGTCAAAGGTCATTTTGGGTCAACAGGGGTCAAATTGCGAAAACCTTTTAAACACGATATCTCAAGAAGAGAAGCTTGAACAGATGTCATATGAAGTTTGTAGGTGTATCTTATTGAGAACAAGAATGCTATTATTTGATGGAGGTCAACGGTCACTTGAGGACAACAAGGGTCAAACTGTGAAAACATTGTAAATACACTGCGTCAATATACCTGGAATACACAGCATGGCATTGACACCTACACCGACGGTATCAAACTTAACAGCTAACATGTATACCAAACATACCAGGTACACTTAGAAAGGTGGATAATACTTAGCAAAAAGTAAAGCCGTGTGAAGGAAGCAATTGATACCTGCTCGCTCGCTCAGGTAGTCGATCAGAGAGAACGCAACTGAACTGCAAACATATTCTAACCTTCACACAATGGCTTGTGCTTCATTGCCCAATGGATGTTTGCAATATACATGCTATAGTTAGAAGTATGAAATTGGAATTGATTAGGAGTTACAGAAAATTCCAAGACACGCGCTTCAAGTTGTGTACACAAAAGCTGCACACCTTGCAGGGCACATCAAACACAAATTAGCATTTTAGTAGAAAGATAAAAAACTTGCGGAGAATGGAACATCAAAATAAGTAACAATGTTTGTAAGACATAAAAACTATCGAAAAAAATTCTCTTAAGCAGATCATCGAAACCACAATGCATTTCTGCATTCTGGTTCTACAAATCAAACATAAAATCATTCATATGTGATGCTCCAGAAAGTCTTATTTGGTCACTTTTCATCTGCTGTGAGATTACTACATTATAAGTATTGTAAGGTTTTATGCCCAGAAAACAAATAAACACCTATTCTTGCTTTACTTAAGCTGTGCTGTATGAAGGGAGCATAGATAGATCTCATATTTAGTAAATGTTATGTTAATTTACCATTTTGCATAGCCCAGTTCATTTTTCCAAATGTGTTAATTTGTGTGAGCACTTTTATGTTACCTCATCAAAACCATAATGCATTCTTGCATTCTGGTTGTGCTATCATTTGCGTTTCTTGTTTCTTTATGTGTTGGATGCCAGGCCTCACTTCTAGAATTAGTTTTTTCATCAGTTGCTTGTAGTTTGTTTTCCTTCCTAAAGTTTTTTATCAGATTATGTGCAACAAAATGTTTGGTGTGGAAGATAGCAGTTCAGAGAAGGTGCCTCTAAATTGTTCCCTGTTTAGGACTGGTGTTCTATTAAAGGGGCATGTGTTTGAATGGGTGGCCATGTACATGCCAGTTCCTGTAGTGCATACAGAGATCTTACCTCCAGTCAGAGAGCTAAGATAGACAGTTGTAATAAATTAATAAAAAAAAAGACAGCTGGTTTTTATAGAAGTTCAACAACAGAAGCTGTTTGGCCAAACTGGCCCTCCTGGCACTGTTGGGAGAGACAAGGCAGGGGGATTTCTCTGTCTGGAGACAGAATAGAGAAAGACAAAAGACCACCTGGGACTAATATAAAGTGGCATTTATATTGCAATCATTAATTTTCAGTTCCCTGCAATACTCAATCCTGAAGACTCAACTACTCAGTCCTATTCTAGCAACCACCCAATGGCCTAAAAAAATCACCATCCTTTGACATACTTTGTAAGATGAAAGTAGTTGATTTATCACATGCCTCTTTGCAATGCACATCTCTCTCTCTCAATGGATCATACCATCTGTGATGTCCATTTTATGGAATGTATCCATCAGTTCTCCTTTCTGTATGTTGTGTCTCCATGCAGGATGATTCCTGTCGGTCTTTGATAACAATGTTTATGGAAAAACCATCTAAAAAGGAGTATCCTGATTACTACCAGGTCATCACAGATCCTGTGGACATGAGAACTATTGAAGTCAACATACTCACAGACAAGGTACAATCACCAAATTATTTCCTTTTGAAAGCATTTTTTTGTAAGACAAGAAATATAAGATTTCCAATTTGGTAAATAAGAAGGTAGGTATTTTTGATCCCTTGCCGAAGGCAGAAGGAATCTATGCGATGGTGATGTCATGTGTGTGTGTATGTGGGTGTGTGTGTATATGTGTGTGTGACGCCCTGCTTGTAAACACGGTGTCTCAAAAAGGGTAACCATGACGGATCTCATAATTAGTGTGTGGGTTGGTCATAGTGAGTAGATGATCCCTATTGTTTTTGATGGAGGTCAAAGGTCATTCGAGGTCACCAGAGGTCAAAATGTGAAAACCTTGTAAACACAATATCTCAAGAACGGTAACTGTGACTGATGTCATACTTACTGTGTGGGTTGGTAATACTAGGTAGATGATCCCCATTGTTTTTGGTGGAGGTCTAAGTTCATTTGAGGTCACCAGAGGTCAAACTGTAAAAACCTTGTAAGTGCAATATCTCCAGAAGCGTAACTGTGACCAATGTCATATTTAGTGTGTGGGTTGGTCATATTGAGTGGATGTTCCCTATTGTTTTTGGTGGAGGTCAAAGGTCATTTGAGGTCACCAGAGGTCAAACCTTGCTAAAACATCTCCAGAAAGGTAATGTTGACTGATGTCATACTTGATATGTGGGTTCCCCATACTGGGTATGTGATACCTATTGCTTTTAGTGGACATCAAATGTCATTTGAGGTCACCAAAATAAAGGTTATTTTGGGTTAAAGGCAAATGTGTTGTTTCCAGAACGGTAACTGCAGTAACTCTCATACCTGTCATGTGGATAAGTCATGTTTGTTATAGTATAACCATGCTGCACGGAATCACAAAGCCTTTTTGGCTTTCTGGTTGTATTTATGTTGTAGCTGGGTAGATTTATCAATCATTTTGTTGAAAGGTCACATGCACACTGTGTACCACAATAACTATACATGTTTCTAATCCCACACGCTGGATTAGTAAGCAGAGCCATGTTGTTACAGGTCTTAGTAACCTAGATTAGATACCCTTTAGTGATTCCCAAACTGCATATTACAAGACAATAACATTAGACTTGTAGAATATTGAGTGATGTCAAGTGAAGCAACTTTGTAGAATTCCACAGTATATTATAGTACAGTACCAGCAGTGATGAGGCTAGCCATATCTTATGCAGTTTTGTATGTTGTACTGACAAATCTTTGTATATTTGGTGATGAGCATTAGATTTCCTGTCAGTGCTTCAGTTTGATAGCTGTCACCTTTGAAAAATTTAGTCTGATTGTCTTTCTCCCTCCCTGTCAGTATCCCAGTGAAGAGGCTTTGCTTGTTGATTTTGACACCATGTTTTCAAATGCCCGTCACTACAACGAGGAAGGCTCCATGATCTATGAGGATGCGAATCAACTCGAAAAAATCCTGAAAAAGAAGTGCAAAGAGATGAATATATCCATGCCGGGTAAGATAAAAGTCTTATTTTATTTATCCTTTGTTTTTGATTCCTTGCCGCAGGCAAAAGGAATCTATGCAGTTGTGATGTCGTGTGTGTGTGTGACACTTCTTGTAAAGACTATATCTTAAGAAGGGTAACCATGACTGATCTCATACTTGCTGTTTGGGTTGGTCTTAGTAAGTAGAAGATCTCTGTTGTTTTTGGTGGAGGTCAAAGGTCATTTGATGTCACCAGAGGTCAAAACGTGAAAACCTTGTAAACATGATATCTCAAGGACGGTAACTGTCACTGATGTCATACTTAGTGTGTGGATTGGTCATATTGAGTTGATGATCCCTATTGTCTTTGGTCAAGGACAAAGGTCGTTTGAGGTCACCTGAGGTCAAACCATAAAAACCTTGTAAACACAATATCTCCAGAAGGGTAACTGTGACTGATGTCATTTTTCGATTGTAGGTTTGTCATATTGAGTAGATGACCCCTATTGTCTTTGGTCGAGGTCAAAGGTCACTTGAGGCCACCAGAGATCAAACTGTAAACACAATATCTCCAGGAATCTAACCTTGACTGATGTCATACTTGATGTGTGGATTGTATATACTGACTAGAAGAATCCTTTTGTTTTTGGTGGAGGTCAAAGCTCATTTCAGGTCACCTGAGGTCAAACTGAAAACCTTGCAAACACATTATGTCCAGGAGAGTGATGATAACTGATGTCATACTTGATGTGTGGGTTGGCCATACTGGGTAGATGAACCTTATTGCTTTTGGTGGAAGTCATATGTCATTTGAGGACACCAAAAATAAGTCATTTGGGGTTAAAAGGCTCATTAATGTGGTGTTTCAAGCACAATAATTGTAGTTGAGCTCATACTTGTCATGTGGGTAATTCATGTTTGTTATAATATAACCATGTTGTAAGGAATCACAAAGCTTTTTGGCTGTTGTGGTTTTCACATTAGTACTAATTTATATGCCAAAAGCTAGTACAAACCAGGTAGAAAATGTACAAAAATGACGGTTTCAAAATTATTGGATATCAAACTTGAACAATTATAAGCATTGTAATTTGGTGGTGCCCATTAAATGTATCACAAATTTATTGACAAAGATCCAACTTCTGTACTGTTTGTGCTCTAGTTTATGATATTCTGTAAATTGTGCAGTCCTACAGATTTCCTTGTTGGTGCAATGTTGGTGATTCAATATAATGATACTTCTGGTGGGTCCTATGATTATGATATGATATACTGATATGTAGATGGTACCCTCAGGGTTTTCATGTATGAGCCTCTACACCGTTAGGTGCTCTAGTTTAACCTTTATTTCAAGAACAATTGAGAATTGCATATGCCTCAAAGGTTTTGTTTTCGAAGCATGTATTTTTTTCTTTACAAATATTGATATCACTTAGGGAAGTCTCACATCAATCTGTTTCGATTATCGTGGGCTGACTGTTGCTACCTGTTGTTACTGAACTTAGTAACAGGTGGACAAGGAGTCATGCTTAAATGCACATCTTGCGAAGTGTCACCAAGTCCCTACACAATTATCTTCAGAAATTCAATCAATTCTAATCTTGAAAAAAAGAAGATATCTGTACACAATAAACATGTTACAAACAGAAAGTTTGACATGTGTTTGTGTTCTTCAGCATCAGCATCAGCATACGCCTTTTTTAACTTAGACTGAGTGTTTACAAGATCTATACAAGAAAAAAAATCATCCCATATATGCGTTGGTGTTTGGGTACAGCCTATTACATACAATGTGTATGCCAAAATCGTAACATCAGGCTGTTTTGTTGATTGCAAAATGAAACAGCAAGGTTTAATGTAAACAACATTAACCTTTCAAATATGACAGGCCTACAACAAAAATTCCCCTAAACACCTGGTATTTCTGGTATCTCATGAATTACAAAGATTTTTTGTTTGTGGCCTAAACTGTTTCAGCATGAATCTTGAATTAATCAGGTCAGATGAGCAATATTCGCCTATTCATTGACAAAAAAAGTGGAAAAAAGTGCCACATTTTATAAAATTAAACACAAATAGGTGGAACTGCTATGTGCAATATAATGTTTAATGCAATTCTAGCACTTACATCTCCCACGGAATGAAGTTAACTTTTTCATTAGATTTGAAAAAGCTATGATGGCACCATGCTGTTCTGTGAGCTCATAGGCCTTCGTTCACATAGCCGACTAGATGCCTGCTTTACGTTAGTTATGAAGGCTACTTGAAAACAGTTTACGTATAAATTTTGTCAGCTTTAACAAAAGTAAAAAACAGCTACATGCACAAAGATGGTAACCTTTTCAAATGATGCATCAGTGTTTTGATTAACTGTTCTCCTCACTATGACTCTACTTTCATTTGAGAACATATGCAATAATTCAAGAAAAATTCTGATCCATTGTCACTTTGCAGATCAGTTTGCATCATAGAAATAGATATTTCCATGGTTTGAGTATATGGGTATACAGGCGAAAGCTTTTATTTAATTCCTTTCCAAAGGCAGGCAATTAATGTATGGTGATGGCGTGGGTGTGTCCGTGCATGTGTGTTTGTGTAGGGGTGTGTGTCTGATACCTTGGTTTGTGTCATCCAAGAAGCAAAAGTTGCTTGAACTTCAAAGTTGTTGTGTAGGTAGTTCATTTTGGGTGGAGATGCTATTCTTTTTCAGGTAGGTCAAAGTTCACTTGAGATCGCCAAAGGGAAAAGTGTGAAAACCATTAATCAAGGAAGATTTGCTGGAACTTCAAACTCTAACCATTGGTAGCTATTGATAAGTAGAGTCAAGTTATCTCTATCAAGAGAATTTTCATTCAAGGTTTCACTCTGCAACTTTTTAACCAAGCTAGCTCTTTTCTAGATGCATATCACATGACCTTTTAACAACACAATACACATGTGTTGGTGGTATGGAAACCTAGAAAGTTTGTTATTTGTAATAAGAGAAATAACTTTTGGTAGGATGTCTTGGTCATAAAGATGAAGGATCTTTTGTAAACAGATGCAGTTGCCAAAATGTCAACACTGATTTTGTGCAAATTGAAAAGTGTTTACATTTTGCAGAAAGAAATAAAGATCCCAAAGATATTTACAATCAATTTGTTAATGACTTCCTTCTGGCTAGTTTATTGTATGCAAACATTTCTTTCAAGAAACTGTCCATACATGTGCAATACTGTTCTAACATTAAGTGACTTTCCTTCACATTACTCACTTTGATCTCATATTTTAAATTCAAGATTTTCAGATTGGCAAAGGTTTGAGGAAATCACCATCCAAGAAAGCAACCAAAGCTTTGAGCCCTCTAGCTCAGAAACTGCAAGAGCTTTACAGTACGATAAAGGACTACAAAGATGCAACAGGGAGGGAACTTGCCACGCCGTTCATCCGTTTACCATCCAAAAATGTAAAACCTAATAGGGACTTTAATATGTGATGATGGAAAAAGAGAATGTAGAGTAATGCAAAAGAATCCAATTAATGGGTTTCATTTTATCCAGTGACAGTTTAGAACATTAGAAGGCATTTTATTGTAATTTATATCGCTGTACATGTGGTTGTGTATCTGTCTATACCTTTGGTCATGAATCTATCTGTACTTGTAGTTGTGTATCTATCTATACTTGTGATTGTGTGTCTATCTGTACCATTGGTTGTGTATCTATACCATTGGTTGTGTACATATCTATACCTGTGGTTGTGTATCTATCTGTACCATTGGTTGTTTATTGATATATCTATTTGGTTGTGAACATATTTATACCTGTGGTTATGTATCTATCTGTACCATTGGTTGTGTATTGATATATACATTTGGTTGTGAACATATTTATACCTGTGGTTATGTATCTATCTATACCAATGGTTGTCTCTATCTCTACCTTAGGTTGTGTATCTATCTTTACCTTTGGTAGTGTATCTGTCTATGCTTGTAGTTGTGTATCTGTCTGCATCTGTGTTTCTATAAATACCTGTAATTGTTTATCCATCTGCACTTGTAGTTATGTATTAGTTGCTAGGCACCAAAGAAAGAGAACGTGTAATTAAGGCACTCTTTCTGAATGGTGTATACATGTCAGATTTCAAACCTATAAAGGTTACTTGTACATGTTTTGGTTTCAACTTCTATAAGAGTGCAATTCTTTTCCCAAGTCTGTGTGTTTTGTTCGTTGCCAACTGCTTCTTTGTTTTGATAGCATCTTTTGAAGATAACTAAATAGTGAAAAAAACAAATTACCAAACAGTCTCAAATAACAGTAACAAAATTCCTAGAAAATGATGATGTGTGAGGTAGTCAGGTGTACAAATTTAAATACATCTTGAATATTGTATCCTATTTGTGGTTTTAAAATAGCTAGTTTTTGATTCCTTGCCAAAGGCAGAGGAATCTATACGATGGTGATGTCGTGTGTGTGTGTGTGTATGTGCGTGTGTGACGCCTGCTTGTAAACACGATATCTCAAGAAGCGTAACTCTGAGTGATCTCATACTTGGCATGTAGATTGCCCTTATTGAGTAGATGATCCCTATTGTTTTTGGTGGAGGTCAAAGGTCATTTGGGGTCACTAGAGGTCAAAAGGTAAATACCTTGAAAATTACTTGTAAACACGATATCTCCAGAATCGTAACTCTGAGTGATCTCATGCTTGGCATGAAGGTTGCCCTTATTGAGTAGATGATCCCTATCGTTTTTGGTGGAGGTCAAAGGTCATTTGGGATCAACATGGGTCAGATTGTGAAAACCTTGTAAACATGATATCTCAAGAAAGGAAGCTTGTAGAAATCTCATGTCTAGTATGTAGTTGTACCATGTTGAGTAGAGGAACCCTATTGTTTTCAGTGGAGGTCAAAGGTCATTTGGGGTCAACAGGGGTCAAATTGTGAAAACCATGTAAACACGATATCTCAAGAAGAGAAGCTTGAGCAGATGTCATACGAAGTGTGTGGGTGTATCTTATTGAGTGCAAGGGTCACCAGAGGTCAGAAGGTAAATACCTTGAAAATTGCTTGTAAACACGATATCTCCAGAACAATAAATGTGAGAGATCTCATAGTTAGCGTGTGGTTTGCCCATATCGAGTAGATGATCCCTATTTTTTTTGGCAGAGGTGAAAGGTCATTTGGGGTCATGGGAGGTCAAAATGTGCAAAACTTGAATCTTCAATATTTAAAGAACTTCTAGTGAATTTTATACTTGTAATGTAGAATACTGTTGTTGATTTGAGAACTTCTTTTAGGACATACCAACATAGTCTCTTTGATAACCATAAAGAAAAGATGAAGACAACATTAAATTTGGTATCAAAGATTATTATTTGGCAAACCTGCCACTGTCCTCATAAGGACATGTGAGCATTCATGAATTGTAAATTGGAATTGATTAAATACACCACAGGTTATTAGCTTTATAAAAAGAACTAAGTCACTGATCATTTGGATCAAATACCCTTGAGCGTGCATGAACTGTGATTGCTTAATTGAATGAATCAAATTGTAACTGACCCACCTCTGTTCAAATTGGTCTCTGTTATCTGACATAATTTATCACAGTTGACTGCCAGTAGAAACCACAATGTCCAGAATAAATCATACAGTCTGTTGAGCCAGGTGCTTAATGGACTTAACCATTTACTTTATAAACAGTGTCTCTGTTTAGCCCTTAAAGGGAAATAGGGCGTTTGTTTTACAGAAAACAACCATATTTTTAAAACCATTATTTGTGGACATAGAATGATAGATTATTCAAAATAATGAATTACAGTAGCTTTATTTTCATTGAATAAGATTCTCACAGATCAGAAATTTAGTTATTTGTTGCTCAACAATAATTTGTTCACCCAAACTTTTTAAAATTCAAATGATGCATCCGTTACTTATCACATGCATAATGTTTTGAGGAGATGAAGCTTTGACAGATATTTATTGATGAGACTGAATGGTTTAACAATGGTTGAAGGGAATTTCTTTGTACACCATGTTGGTGTATTCTAAACGCCCTATTGCACTTTACAGTAGTTCAGGTAAGCTTTAAACAAATGACTACTGTGTATCAAACCAGGGAAACTTGTACTGTGTGTTGTGTCTTCAAGTAGACTAAAGGCAAAATTGCAAGTCATGCTAGATTCTGGTTTAGTAGGGTTATCCGTTTTTGCTAATTTTCAAGGACCTCATAGCCATTGGGAAGGGCATCACGGTAAAAAATCAAATACGGAAGAGCTGCCACCAATAGCTGTAACTCGACAAAATAAAGTGCTATAATTTTGATTAAATAAACATGTTTACCTTTTTATCAAGTTATTAGACAGGACAAAATATAATTTGTTCCCCTGCAGCATCTTATCCGTTTGGGAGTTTTCTCATGGTTGTGTAGGTCAAAGGTTATTTGGGATGACAAAAGGTCAAAACCTTGTATACATGATATTTTAAGGGTGATAAATGTGAGGGATGTTATACTTAAATTGTGAATTGTTCATATTTAGCACGTTGATGGCCATATAGGGTAGGTGATCCCTATTGCTGTAAGTGGAGGTGAAAGGTCATTTTGAGTCACGAGATTTCAAAAGTTTTTGACCTTACTAAGATGGTATCTCAAGTAGGATAACTGTGTGGGATCTCATGCTTGTCGTGTGGGCAATTCATGTTTGTTACAATATATATCATGAGGCAAGGAATCACTAAGCCTTTTGGCTTTCTAATTGAGTTTCTACCTTGTTTCTACTTATTTTTGTTGGAAGTTTTATCATAGATATCTTTGCACAGGGGGCAAACTTTAATCAAATTAAAGTAAATTCTTGCCCTTTGTATCGCTTGCAGGAGTATCCAGAGTACTATCAAGTGATCAAACGACCAATAGATATGCAACGCATTCAACAGAGGATCCTATCCAAGCAGTACGAACAACTTGACGACATGGTCAATGACTTCCTGCTCATGTTTGACAACGCCTGCAAGTTCAACGAACCGGACTCTCTCATATACAAGGTATGCAAAATACAACATTTGCTTCTTGATTGGTGTCGTGTATGGTTTAGTATCAGATGTCATTCCTGTTTCATGTCATTGTCAGTTCACAATTTGCATTGTCAATGTTCATAGCCAGTCATATTTATTGTCTTTCACTCAGAGAGAATAACTTAACTTTCACATTTTGCATAGCAGTTTTGAAGTCTGTCTAGTTTTTTTTTGTTTTCATTTCAGTGATATTCTGCTATTACATATGTAATTTTGTTATGTTTTGATACCGTATTACAACAAATATGATACAGTCTCAACGTAGATCTACACATTTAACTTTGGGTCCTAATGTTTATGCAGACTCACCATTTCCAAAAAAACACTGTCAAACTACAACAGCAGTTACCTTAAAAATACCAACAACAGCAAGTTTTGTGACATAGAAACTGCCAGCAAATGTTGACCACAATGAAAAAAGAAAAAACTAAACAAGTAGGCAGTCCACAGAGTTGCAAATCTCATCTCTATCGTTTTGCATGGCCATTATTCACTACCTGTGATCATCTCATGTCCTCCAAAAAGTGTGTTGAGTTGTGCATTTCATCAATGATTCAGATTGCTTGTTGTGGATAGAAGTGCTGAATATTCAAGTTTTCGTAGTGATCTTTTACTGCAGTACGCTTCAAAAATATGTGTGCATCAAAATATTCTTCAGATCAGCACAATTTGTGTAATTCTATGTTATGTAATGCCATGAAAAGCGTTGTATGCATGGTTCAGTGTTTTCTTCACAGTGTGTAAACATCTCGAGCTTGTACAACTGTGTAAGAGATTTATGTATAAGACTGTAAAAATACACTGAGTCAAGGTACTACCAATGCATGGAAATGACATTGCTACCAGGCATAATTACTCAGTCAAAAATATTTTTGCATTGGTTTAAAGGAGGATAGGGTGTTATAAAATACATCTTACATAAGTTTTTGGTTCCTTGCATCAGCAAAGGAACCTATGCAGTCAGGTTGGCATGTGTGTGTGTGCATGCGTGGGTGTATGTGTGCATCTGTGACACTTGCTTAGGGGAAAGTCAGATGAAAGTCAAACTTGGTATGTAGGTTTGCTATGTTGAGAAGGTGTGCCCTATTGTTTTGGGTTAAAGTCTGAAAACCTTGTTATGCTATGGATGCTTGTATGTTCCATCAGTCTCCCTCCAGCAAATCATGGAAGTACTGCTTGAGTTAGCAGTTTCATGATCAAATGAAGAAGCAACAGTGCTGTTGGAAGTACTGCAGGTGGTCACACCATACAAGTTTTGGCTGGATCAGTTTACGTCCTGGTGCTTGAGAGCTGGTGTGTGCATTCATGTAAATATCTTTCAATTAGTGAAGTGGGTAGGACACAATGAAAGAAAATAAGTCAGTTGGTGTTCTTACCAGTGGAAACTAGACCCCAGGAGTTCCCTCCTTGACATATGCTGTCAGAGTTAGGTGGACTTTAAAGGGGCATAGATGTGATAAGCCTTATTGCAATTTGCAGAGCCCCTTCTTGAGGGCTTTAAATGAAAGGTTCACAGCTGTTTGTGTTTTGTAAAATGAATGGGATGTTGCTGTATATTGCAGCAATCAACATCTTCAAATCATTGCATTATAAATAGCTTTTTTGATATTCATGAACTCAGGCATATCATTTTACAGTATTTATATTTCAAGTACAAGGAACCATAGTGCCCTTGAGCTGTTGTGAAATCATGCAAAATACTTCTTCTCTTACAGATTGTATGTAACACTGTTGATGGGTGGGTCACATTAGTGTTATGGTAGTGGCTCCATGTAGGTGAATGTTTGTCATATTTGGGGTCCAATGTCTGAAATGGGCCATTTTAAAAAGCATGAAATATGTTTCTTTCTCTACAGATTTAATGTCACAAAAGTGAGAGTTCATGGTCAGAAATGGGCCATATGGGCTATCATACAAAATAATGCAACATGCTCCCTTTTACTTGATAATTTACATTATATACTCCCCATCTGTGCAAAGAACCACAGTGCCTGTGTGCTGTTGTTGCACTTTTTTCTCCAAATTGAATAGAATCATACCTACTTCACAGATTTGTGGTAGAAAATAATCTGCCAATGACAAATTTTGTCACAGAGCACCCCAGTAGAGAGAAAAAACATTGATTTTTGATTCCTTGCCAAAGGCAGAAGGAATCTATGCGATGGTGATGTTGTGTGTGTATGTGTGTATGTGACACTTCTTGTAAACACGATATCTCAAGAAGGGTAACCATGACTGGTCTCATACTTGGTGTGTGGGTTGTTCATATTGAGTAGATGATCCCTATTGTTTTTGGTGGAGGTCAAAGGTCATTTGAGGTCACCAGAGGTCAAAATGTGAAAACATTGTAAACACAATATCTCAAGAACGGTAATTGTGTCTGATGTTATACCTGGTGTGTGAGTTGGTCATATTGAGTAGATGATCCCTATTGTTTTTGGTGGAGGTCATAGGTCATTTGAGGTCACCGGAGGTCAAACTGGAAAAACCTTGTAAACAATATCTCCAGAAGGGTAACTGTGACTGATGTCATACTTACGGTGTGGCTTGGTCATATTGAGTAGATGATCCCTATTGTTTTTGGTGGAGGTCAAAGGTCATTTGAGGTCACCAGAGGTCAAAATGTGAAAACCATCTAAACACAATATCTCCAGAAGGGTAAATGTAACTGATGTCATAATTGGTGTGTGGGTTGGTCATATTGAGTAGATGATCCTTATTGTTTTTGGTGGAGGTCAAATGCCATTTGAGGTCACCAGAAGTGAAAACTTGCCAACACATTACCTCCAGAAGGGTAATGTTGACTGATGTCATACTTGATGTGTGGGTTCCCCATACTGGGTAGGTGATCCCTATTGCTTTTAGTAGACGTCAAATGTCATTTGAGGTCACCAAAATTAAGGTTTTTGGGTTAAAGGCTTATTAATGTGGTGTTTCAAGACCAGTAACTGCAGTTGATCTCATACTTGTCATGTGGATAATTCATGCTTGTTATAATATAACTATGTAGCAAGGAATCACAAAGCCTTTAACTTTTTGGTTGAATTTGTTGTATGTTGTAAAGCAGATAATATTCATAAGTTTGTCTTTTATGCCTCCCCCTAGCTGGAAAATGGAATGCTCTTTGTTCGAAGTTTATCAATGTTTACCTGGACTCTGCAGGTAGACATTGATGGCCTTCAACCAAAAACATTCCTGCTGCAAAAAATAGAAACTCCCTACCTCCTTTTAATATGGTGTCACATTCATGGAAAAGCAAAGATGTAAAAAGTCATGTTGACATCATGTACTACCAACAACTAACACACTGTTTTTGCTGTAATAACCATGATCTTGACCTATGACATCATTGGTTAGGTAGACACTACATATCATCTTTGTCCACTTGCCCACAAAGTTTGAAGTTTATCTGACTTACCGTGTAGGAGGAGATTGTGACACACTTTTTCAGAGCATGTTTTCCCATTTGGCCTTTGACCTTGTAACCTTTTACCTTGTGATATCATCAATTTTTTAGAAACCTTCTTGTATTGTCAAGGTAGTTTTATAAATCTACTGTGTTTTTCATTTCCATGACCTGTGACCCTTGACCTATGATATCATCAGTCGAGTGGACACTCCACCATATACCCTGGCACCTATGCACCAAGTTTGAGGGTCATCCAACTTACTGTCCATGAGGAAGTCGTGACACATTTTTTTTTTTTATACACTCACACACCCACATACATATGCATTTGAATACCCCTTTTTACCCCCAACTCCAATCGGTTATCTTCTACCCATGAGATACCCCCATATAAGCACTTCTGACACACCTAGTTTCGGTTGAAAACCACAAGGGGTGTAAGGTGAGATATCATTCAAGTGTCATTTTGGCGACTTGACCCATTCAACGATGTACAATATCTCCTCCCTAAATACAGCGTATCAGATTGAGATGAGTCTTTGCATCATCCACTCTTTCATCATCCTGTGTGCAGCATCAGGTTCAAACAAACCATAAACAAACCTTTAACCTTCCTGACAACTTTATGTGATACAGATATAAACTTGCTGCTACACTGTACATACAAACGAGATAAAGTAAGTCGCTATAACGATCTTGAGCACAACAAGCCTGAATATAAATATTCTTAAATATATCCATGCAGAATGCAAGGTCAGTGTCAAGGTCAGAAGGCCAGTATCCATAGTTCATGCACACTAGACTTGGGCAGGCGACGTTTTTGGTTAGTATGATAAGAGAAACTTTTGCAGACATGATTGTGTGTGTGTGTGTGTGTATGCGAGTGTGTGCTTGTGTATGTTTGTGACGCTTAAATTGTTTACATGATATCTTGAGATAGGTAATTGCTTACGTTCTCATACTTGGTACATAGATGCCTGATATAAAGTACAAGAATCTGTCAGTTTTTGGTGGAGGTCAGAGGTCATCCAAGGTCAGAAAGGTCAAACACTGAAAACTTTGTTTACACTATATCTCAAGATGGGGATCATGAAAATTTTTGATCCATAGTATGTGGATGCATTATATCAAGTAGAAGAACCCTATTGTTTTTGGTGGAGGTCAAAGTTCATCAGAAGTCAAACACTAAAACTTTGTTTTTACAATGTCTCAAGATAGAAGTCATGAAAAACTTTGATACTTTGTATGTGGATGCATTACATCAGGTAGAAGAACCCCTATTGTTTTTTGTGGAGGTTAAAGGGTATCAGAGGTCAAACACTGAAAACTTTGTTTACACGATATCTCAAGATAGAAATCATGAAAAATTTTTATACTTAGTATGTGGATGTGTTATACCTAGTAGAAGAACCCTATCATTTTCAGTGAAGGTCAAAGGTCATCTGAGGTCATCAGAGGTCAAAGAAAAACTTTGGTTTTACAACATCTTAAGATAGGAATCATGAAAGCTTTTGATTCTTGGTGTGTGGATGTGTTATATCATTTAAAAGAATTCCATCACTTTTGGTGGACATCAAAGCTTATCTGAGGTCACCAAATTTCAAACACTGAAAACTTTGTTTACTCAATATCTAACAATAGGAATCATGAAAACTTTCAATACTTAGTATATGGAGCTAGCCATTTGTTCACATTTGTCAAAATGCTTTTCCTCCGTCATGCTTTCATGTATTTGCATGAAACCTGGACATAATATTTCGTAGCTGGTGGACCATAGGGGTGATCAAACATTTTTGGTCTGAGGTCCCATGTGGACCCTTCAGCCCATTTTATGAAATTTTGCAAAATGCTTCTCCTTTTACAGATTCTCTTGCACAATGTTGATGATTTGTCATAATGATACTCTGTTAACTAGTGGTCTATCTTAGGGTGTACATGAATTTGTAGTCCAGGGTTCTATGTGGGCCCTATCGCGCATTTGTGAAATCCTGCAAAAGTTATATATTCTCCTACTTAAAAGGAGCTCCTTTAAATGTCATACAACATCTCAAATATCCCTATATTGCATGAATGATAATTGAATAATGGGGGCAATGGGTCAGCTTTCATCCTAACTGAAATTCAGTCTACCTGTAGTCTTGAGGCATACATGTATGTCTAGACATGAAAGGGGCACTTTGAGTTATTCAGTTAGTCTTCCCAAACCTATCAACTATGTATGTGTGTCAAGTTTCCTATAAGGGTTCTACTGACCAGGGAGTTGTTAGAGAACAGCTCTCTGTACTGACAGATCAAGGGTCAAGCTAGTATAGTCCCCATGTGACACATGCAAATGAACACTAATGAGCTAGTAGTTAATGATTTAAACTGGTTTTGGAAAATTCATTGTTCCACATTAGTAGTAATTCATATGCCCATAGTTAGCACAAACCAGGTGGAAAATGTACAAAAATGACAGTTTCATAATTATTGGACGTCAGATTTGAATAGTGATGCAGTTATAAGCATTGTAATTTGGTAGTACCCATTAAATGTATCACAATTTTTTTGGCAGAGCCAACTTCCGTACTGTTTATGCTCAAGTTTATGATATTTTGCAACTTATGCAGTCTTACAGATTCTCTTGTACTTGCAATATGTTGGTGATCCAATACAATGAAACTCCTGGTTGTGCCTATGATTATATGATATACGTAATACTGATATGTAAATGGCACCCTCAGGGTTTTCAGGTATGAGCCTCTGCACCATTGGTGCTCTAGCTTTGTTTTTAGTGGTGCACACTTTGGTAAGTTAGGAAACTTGGATACTCTTGATATTTGGGTTTGTTTGTCTTTACCATACAATAATAGTGCAGAACATTTAGCCTACAAAAGGCATTTCTTGTAAATATTAGTCTAAATTTATGTAATGAATTCATCAAAATCTCAGTGTTTTCTTGCATTCTGGTTGTAGTCAAATGCTCGCGTCCTGAGAAGTCGCGTCTCTGAGGCTATTCGTGACTTCTACTTGATATTGCTTTCAGTGACATAAAGATTGCCACTTACACTTATAGAAAGTCATACTGTGACCAGGAATTATTGTATAGCCAATGTAGGGCTGCAATCAATGTTGGTGGATTAGAATTAGGCTTCTTCCTCATCATGTAAATTGTCAGACATAAGGTAGGCCTAATTGGGAAACAACACATTTGAGAAATATCACTAGGTTGTAAAGTTATTGTTAGAATGGTTATTGTAAGAGTTACAGTTAGGTAATGATAATCAGGAGGAGACTTCCCTTTGCCTTGACATCCTAAATATGACCGCCTTCATTTCTGCCTTTATACATTGAAAGTGTGCAACCAAAACAGGCTGTAACAAATATCTATGCAAATAACAATAGATTAACTATATAAACCTCCGCACTAGCTACCAACCAACATAAATCAGAACTAAGCAAGATAATAAGGAACACTGTACAAAACATCTATCCCACTCAAAAGTACACTATTATTGAGAGATTGGGTCCTGCTTGCTTGTAAAGTGTCTGTAATGGAAGGTCTTCTCCCTTCTGCTTTAGGATGCTTTGACCCTACAGCGAGTTCTCCTTCAGACCAGGACAGAGTTGTCTGGAGACGAAACATCTGGGGTTCCAGATGTTCAGGGCATCATCCGTGAAATACTGACCAGCCTTTTGGTGTCAGTGGCGAATCACCAGGATGAGGAAGGACGTTGCTTCAGTGACTCTTTGGCAGAAGTCACTGTGGAGAAAACAGAGAAAGACTTGGAACCAGAAACACCGCAGAATGCACAAAGGTTTGTGGGATATGATGAGATGTATGCAAAAGTTGATAGGTTCCGCTGGTTGGAGGATTTAGTTATTATTGTTAAATTGATTTATTTGCCAGGTTTAAGATGAAATATTTAATTGGTGTTCAGGCAAGACTGCAAGTAGCAGATAATGCTAAATTATTGCCAGTGTGTTGTGGGAAGGGTGAGTAACAGGAGGGAGGGGGGTGTAGCTAGGAGAGTCAAGGGTCACACACTCCCTTTCAGACCCCCTCTAAGTCAGACTGTTTTTGTCTGCTAATTTTATTGCAGAAATATAAGTTTCTTTGTGCAGCTAGCAATGTGTTTCTACTGGTGTACTGTAGTACCACGGTACTACAGTACATGAATGAGTTATTTGGGGGTTTTTTTGTTTTTGTTTTTTGGTTTTTGCAAATCAATCTACAAGGTATGTGGATTCACTTTCTTAATAGTAACATTGTTAGTGTAATAATATATCATACTGAAATCAAATACGGTAGTACTAAAATGGCACCCCTTTATTTTGGAAAATATAATGTGCACCCTGTTCCCAGGCCACTCCCTAATTGTGGGTATGCATATATGGAGGGATTTTAAGGCAGTACCTGTTGTGTTGTGGAAAAACCCCTTAAAAGGTGGGCCACCTTTTAAGAAATCCTGTCTTCACTTCTGTCAAGTGAACAGATTAAAGTTTCATCTAACTTATGATGATGGTGTAACAGATGAATATGGTAAATACTGTAGGAAATGGAGTGAAGTTTTATGAATTATCATAGAGATTATGATACTTGAAACATATAAGACCTTGGTACATGGGAAGTGGAGAAGATAGATAGTGTGGGCAAATGACGATAGTAGCACTGATGTGGTATATTTGTGATAGGCCACCTAGATCATCAGATTTACTCTCTCTTTGAAACTTGACAGGAAACCTGTAGATCTGGATATGGTTCGTCACTATCTGGATAAAGGCTGCTATAAGAGGCTTGATGTCTTTCAAGACCACATATTTGAGGTATTTGAGAGGGCCCGGGCCATGACAAGAACTGATTCACAGGTAATTGCCAGATTTACAATGTAATAAGTGCCACCAACAAGCACAAAGCTGTAAGTTACAAAATCACCTCACAAGGACCCCTGTGTACATCTTGGTTGGGAGGAAGTTAAGATGTGCCTTGATCCACGCATTACACTGTAAATGAACCTACAATACTCCGGTAACCTAGAACACCTTCTTCTACATCATCATGCCACTTTCTTAATATGGATATCTTTATGTTGAAGCACTAGGACTGTTTTACTAGTATCATCCTACCCCTATAGACATTTTGCAAGTGACTCATAATTAGCAACTATTGTTATGCTTCCATATTAGATGAAATCAGGTTTTTGTGTAACTAGTACCAGGCCACACTGTTTCAGCTACACTGCATGGTGGTTATTATGATATTTTCATATTTTTCATTGTATAACCGGTCATAGAAGACAAATGGTCTTTACTGCATAGCCATAGGCTATACAAATCGGAGAGGCCAAAAACCTTGGCTGACCTCCCACCTATTTCCCATAAATGAAGAAAGAAACAGACGCCTTGGTAATTAGCAGCAGTACATCACCGTATGGTATGGTACGGCATGCACATATGTGAGCATGTTGCTTTCCATCGCTGGTTTACATCCAATGAGACATTTCCATGGGGAACGTGACATCATTGCAAAACCTCCATATACCACTCACTAATACCCTATTAGTGTAAAGTAATGATCCTTAAATTAGTTACCAGGTTGTGGGCCTCCTTCGAATTACTCTTCTCACAATAGAATTTATATCTTGCCATAAGTTTGCCTTGTTAGGGAATCCTCACATCGATCCGTTTCGATCATCTAATTGCCACCTGCTTGGCCCGAGTGGTCTCTATGTATCATGCATATTCCTCACACTAGTTTGCTCACAATCAGAAAATTCACTGTCAGAAAAAGTAATAAAATATATTATATAGCCTTGACTAGCCTTACTACTACTTCTGTTACAAACATTAGTGTAGGCCCACTAGCACAGTACTACTACAAGTACAACACTCCAGGTTACGTTAGAGACAGTGATGTAGCCTAGGTCTAGTCTAGCGGTAACTGTGGCTCCTGTGCATACATAGCCATGGCCTAGTTACTAAGTATTAAATGACTCTTGAACTTCTTCAGAACCGGTCCATGCAAATTCTGCTCCATGAAAAATTCATGAATCACATTACAACAACGTTTTGTTGCATGAATTGTACATCAGGTAGGCCTAGCCTATGTTAGCAATTTAGAAATTGTGCAATAAACAAATTCTTTTGACATTTGACAAAGAATACCATAAGCACCCTCCATTATTAATATTAAGTTTCAACTTGTCTAAATGATCTTACAATTTTATGGGACTTGAATCAATAGGCCTATGTGGAATGGACGTAATGAGTCTTTCATTATTAGGTAGTCCAATGTCTAGTTCAGTTTTTTTTTCTTGTATATTGTTTTTACATTGCTTACTAGGAAAGTTCAAGAAAAGTACTAGCCAATTAAAGACAATCACACATTGTACACGAAAGAATGTGAGTCCCATAACTTCAGGGGGAGAAAGGAAGTTTGAGTAAACTTCATAATAAATGCAAATGACCTGTCTTCCACAGATTGCATGTTTCTTAAATTACAAAAAAAAAAAAAAATGGGAAAATTTGAAAGCAAAAATGAAAGAGAACAATGAAAACAAATGCTGAGAATCAGCTATTTTGATTGTAATTACCACAGGCCTGACAATGCGGTTCTGAGGGTATTTGCAGAAGTTTTCTGCAGCCCAGCCCAATCACATAGCCCTGTGTAAAAGCACATTAACACTTCATTGTCAGACAGATTTTTTTAGCTAATTTCTGTTGAGTGTATCCTGGTTTTAAGTGCTTCTGAATTCTACATACGTTTTATGCTACCCCCTTCCAAAAGTATTGTAAAGCTAAAGTAGTGTATTATAAACTGCAAGGTTTTGTTGAAAAGTTTCTGTGTCTCTTCTTGACTTGAAGTTGATTACCTTCATATTTTATTTTACAAACATGCACGGCACATGGGAGATCGATTTACTACTTTACATAGTCCACTGGCTTTCTAAAACACCTGTACAGCCCACTAGATGACCTTTGTACAAACTAAAGTGCATTTATGCTTATACAAAGCTATAGTGGCAAAGCCAACCACTTACTTTTGCAATAGCTATTCATGATAGATATAGGCATTACCATTTGTGACAGGGCATTGACCTCCCCCAAAAAAAACTTTACTTGGAAACATGTCGGGATGTTCCATAGCCAGTGCACAGCAGAGATGTGCCTCAGCTCAGAGCTCGTATTACACTTCGATTTTGCACAGTGTGATCTAGTTAAGTACGGCTTAATCGACTCCCTGTTAAGTATGGCTTAATCGACTCCCTGGTGTATGGGGTCAAATTGTGAAAACCTTGTAAACACGATATCTCAAGAAGGGAAGCTTGGACAGATCTCATATTTGCTATGTAGGTGAACCACATTGAGTAGACAAACCCTATTGTTTTTGGTGGAGATCAAAGGTCATTTGGGGTCAACAGGGATCAAATTATGAAAACCTTGTAAACACGATATCTCAAGAAGGGAAGCTTGGACAGATCTCATATTTGGTATGTAGGTGTACCACATTGAGTAGAAGAACCCTATTGTTTTTGGTGGAGGTCAAAAGTCATTTGGGGTCAACAGGGGTCAAATTGTGAAAATCTTCTAAACACTATATCTCAAGAAGGGAAGCTTGGACAGATGTCATATTTGGGTATGTAAGTGTACCACATTGAGTAGAAGAACCCTATTGTTTTTGGTGGAGGTCAAAAGTCATTTGGGGTCAACAGGGGTCAAATTATAAAAACCTTGTAAACACGATATCTCAAGAAGGGAAGCTTGGACAGATCTCATATGTGGTCTGTAGGTGTACCACATTGAGTAGAAGAACCCTATTGTTTTTGGTGGAGGTCAAAAGTCATTTGAGGTCAACAGGGGTCAAATTGTGAAAACCTTGTAAACACGATATCTCAAGAAGGGAAGCTTGAACAGATGTCATATGAGGTGTGTAGGTGTATCTTATTGAGTACAAGAACGGTATTATTTTAATGGAGGTCAACAGTCACTTGAGGTCAACAGGGGTCAAACTGTTAAAACATTGTATATAAATTGCATCAATATACCTGGCATACATAGCATGGCATTGACACCTACACCGACGGTATCAAACTTAACAGCTAACAGTATACCAAACATACCAGGTACACTTAGAAAGGTGGATAATACTTAACAAAAAGTAAAGCCGTGTGAAGGAAGCAATTGATACCTGCTCGCTCGCTCAGGTAGTCGATCAGAGAGAACGCAACTGAACTGCAAACATATTCTAACATTCACACAATGGCTTGTACTTCATTGCCCAATGTATGGTTGCAATATACATGCTATAGTTAGAAGTATGAAATTAGAAAAGTCCGTGATTATGGGTTACAGAAAATTCCAAGACACGTGCTTCAAGTTGTGTACGCAAAAGCTGTGCACCTTGCAGGGCACATCAACACAAATTAGCATTTTAGTAGAAAGATAAAAAACTTGGCAACAATGGAACATCAAAATAAGTAACAATGTTTGTAAGACATAAAAACAATAAAAAAAAAAATTCTCTAAGGCAGGTCATCGAAAGCACAATGCCTTTCTGCATTCTGGTATTTGATTCCTTGCCGTAGGCAGGGGAATCTATGCAGTCCTGATGTCGTGTGTGGGTATGTGTGTATGTATGTGTGCGTGTGCGTGTGCGTGCACTTACTTGATATACCATTTGGGGAGATGTGTGTTTACACACACTATCCTTTTGGGGAAATTGGCCTCCAAAATTACCATTTGGGGATATCCCCAAATTGTAAGTGGTGCTCATTTTGAACGAAATTCAAGTTTTGATACCCTGAGATAAAAATTTCAATATCCCCAAATGGTCGTCGTAAACATTTTTCACACAAATGTGTGTGAATGTGCCTTGTGCCAGCTGTTGAATAGCGCCCTCACCATGTCCCCAAATTGTATATCCCCAAATTGTCACAAGTTCCCCAAACTGTATTAGTACTAAGTGGCTAGTAAGTATTAATGCTGTTCTGTGTGTGTCCATGCATTAACATTAGTTATTGTATATAGACATGAAATCATGATTTTCTGTATGTTTGTAGACTATTATTTTTGCAAATGATTGGGATTTTCACTAAATCCAATCCCTTCATAAGTGGAAAGGAAAGGAACCATATTCTTCGCCACTGACTCTGCCATGAATTTCAAGTCATGGTCCTATCAAGAGTCACAGTGAAAGGGACCCACTTGCTAAATCTGTTTAGGCATAGGTTTTCTTGAAGGAAATCTGAATTGTGTCTGGCCAATCAGCTTCATCATCGTTTGTGAAAGAACAAACATTTGGGGCAGCAAATGTAACAGTTGTAGTACAGACTGTGTGGACAAGATAGATACAGGCCCGTATGCAGCTTTTTCATGGGGGGGGGTTAATTTTACTGCAAGTGGAACATTTTACCTGACAATTATAACCAACAAATTAAAGCACATTATATATGTTGCTAATGTAGGCCTACTATCACAGGCTGAGCAGAACTTCAGATCTTGTGGGGGGGTTCATCTGAACCCCCCTGGATACGAGCCTAAGATATGTTGTCTATAAAACAGTGTGACAAATCACCTTACCTGAATTGCCATAGACATGGATTTCTGGGGGATACAGGATAAGGCCTGGCTAGGCAGAAGATATGGTCCATTAATGAACCCTTCTCTCTGCTTATCCCAGTGTTTCATTGTACAGATGCCTATGTCTATGCAGAGTACAGGATGTGATGTTTGGTAAATTCCCCAAGTATAAATGAACCTTATTGAAACTGAATGAACCTCATTGAACCTTAATAAACCTCAAAAATGCATTCCTGTGTGGGTGCATCGTGTATCTTTTAGGGTTTTCGTTTGATGTACTATTGGAGGATGTGTTGCAATATATGGCTAAAATTTGTGATGTTTATATTACACATCCATAGAGATCTTATTTGATTGAACACACTCCTTCCTACTTTGTCATAATTTATGAGATAGATTCTTTATGAGCGCAAAAAAAAACAACTTCATCTCAAATTTACGTAATTAGGAGGATTAACACTTGCAGTCACAAATATATTTGCATGTGGAAACACTGACATTTCTGCGTGTCATGCGTAGTGCTGGAAAGGAAGAATTGGTCTTAGGATCTATTTAGTTTTGTAGTTAATGGTGTAGGTATGGGCATGAGCATTATTTAGGCAATTCCACCAATTATGATGCCACAAAATTTTTTAATGGTTTTAACTTATGTATTTGAAAAAATGGCTTTTAATGAGTTTGTTTACACCTAGAAATATTGGTTTGAAAGATAAATGATTAAGCTTTTTCTCAATGTGAACAATTTTGAAATTTAGGTTTAAAGTGTCGAGCTAGTGATTGTGTACAAAGCTTTTCGATTGTGTCAACTGATGTTTTTTTTTCTTTTTTCTTTTTTTTTTGTTGTTTCATCTCAATTTTGCAAAGTAACATAATTTCATGCACTGTGACAAACTCTCATGGGTTAGTGAGTCTATAGCTAACATTATTTAAGAACTCTCTACACTCTCCAAGGTGTGCAGGAGATCCAGCTTAACTTTTGTGTTTTCATATGCAAAATTTTCAACCGTCATGACAAGAATAATCTGGTAATCTAAAAATATTTTGTTGAATGTAGCTTTAACTCTGAACTATGCCTTGAAAAAGAGTTTTCTCAGACATCAAATCCTGGGACTCAATTCACTGATTTTTGCCCCGCCCCTCGACACCAGCTGGCGATCTGCCCCAGGACGGCACCTATTCATTATTTTTTACCTAGTAATGGCTTTGATTTACTGTATCTCTCCATAAAGGTTATGTAATTATCACCATTTTAACTAGATTTAGTTGAAATATTAATATTGTCAATCATTGTCCAAGTTGTAACTCTTCGGATACAGTAGAGGTTCCAGGGGAGGCTGCATGCTTACAAGACCATCATTTTTAACTTGAATGGTACGGTTCAGCACTTAACTGTAGTAGCAATTAGTTTGTTGATTGTTTGAAGACCCAATTACTTGTGTCACGTTCAGATGTACTTATTCACACCATGCTAAGCACCATGCTAAGCAGGAGACAGATTAGTCCAGGGAGTTGCACCTCCCTGATTAGCTATACTAGGCAGAAGACCCAGAGCCGAGACACCATCCTGAGAGAGCCATCTATCAGTGCAGCAATCAGAATGTTGGAAGAAGAGAAAGTTATAAGGTATCAGTCTTTTACTTACTACATGTTTATGCATTAAGACGTATACCACACTATGAATAATTCCTCAACTAAGTCCTATACAAGCTTTTTGTGGGGCATTACTCAATGTATAGCCCCTGGCCTAGGCCTACTTTATAATGCAGTCTAAGGCGGGTAGCAAGTACAGTAGGCCTACTGCTGTAAATGGCAATTTGCAGTACTTGTGTAGGCCTCTGCATGAATTGCCAAAATAGATAGCTGAAACTGTTAACGTGTTATGGGCTACATTAGCGTTCTACAGATTGACTGCATGTAATGCAACTTACATCTTTTAGGAGCTCTGGTGGAATCATTGGAGGTGGACAGTGGTGTAACCATCTGGGATGGGACTGTCAAATGTCTTGCCCCCCCCCACTGAAATTCAAAGGTAAAATATATGGTACAAGGCAAAATTACCACAATAGAGTATATCTTAATTACTCAAAACAAAGACATGTAAAACAGTAACCAAACTAGTGAATTGTAACAAAGTGTGTAAATTTTACTGCACACAATTAATGCAAAAATGGTGCCCCTAAAAGGAACAGCTTTAGGATAAACCAAAAATTCTTTTTGTGGGGTGATCACCGTACTGCTACACTACTGCAGTACGTCTGTCAATATCGCACAGCAAAAGTCAGAATTGGTATTTTCCAACTGTATAAAAGACACAACTAGGAGGCTGTTTTTTATGGAGTGGGTCTGATTAGAGCAATTGCTTGGAATAGGGGACTAAGCACATGTGCCTAGGCTAGGCCCATAGCCAGACTAACCAATTTAGGAGACACATAAATGTCAGGAGATTTGCCACCTGGTTAAGGGGAAAGTTTTGCTTTTTCCAAGACTTCTAGATGCAAAATAGTGCTATATTTTCATTTTTTTGTATTTATATTCCAAAAGTGCAGCTTTTGATGAACTAATTTTTTTATAATTTTTTGGGAGCACATGCATGCATGCTCCTGTATCCTCCTGTGGTTATGTGCCTGGCCTGGAGTATTGTTTTTATTTACCACTAGTGCAAATTAATGGCTTTCAGTGATTACATTTCTGAGTAACAGGGATATGTTGATCATACAGTAGTGAGGTGCAATGAGAGGTATATTCAAACTTCATTGTTTTACCCATATGTAGCACTAAGTGGAGTTTTTCCCTACTCTGCAGCTTGTAATATGACTATATGGGTTCCAAAGTGACCATTATACTGACTAATTAGCCGTAAATTCCATCTGCATTGCTTCAAAAGTCTGTGGTAAGACACTAATTCTTCTAGTCCCTTCTTCCAATTAATCTATTGCAATGGAATTAGTTCTAAATTCTTTTTCTGTAGGAAGAAGTGTGTTTTCATAGTTAAAGCATGTTTCCTTCATGCTTACAGCATATTTCGGGCAAACTATGCTGGTGAAAGGATTTGTCACCAAGGAAGAATGCAATAAAGAGAGCGTCACCATCGGAGTGTGTTAATTTTCTCATGTCAAGGGAAGCATTGTTGGTAAGTTGGATAGTTTGTTTGTTACAATTTTGGTTGATGTTGTTATTTCTTCAAACCTGCCTTTTGGTATTATTTTCTCAAGTCAAATTAATGGAAGAAGATTTTTGTTTTTAAATCGCCACATCTTGATCCAAAAATATGTACAGTACAAAATGAGATGATGAAAAACCAGGCAGTTTGTATTTTGCACCTTATTATCATATCATGAGTCAACAATGGAGCCTTGGCAAAGGGGCAGACCTGAAAACTCAGACACGAAGCTGATACAGGGCATATCATTCAAAGAATTCCAGATTTAAGAAGTACCAAACCACAACCACCAATATCCACTTAATGTCTGTTTGCAGTAAAGTAAGAAAAACAGCACACTGACATACTGTCTCATGATTTCATTCACCATATATTAAATTGCCAACCATGTGGGGAATTGTTCTCATTAACACATGTACAATGTGGTGTAGTCACTTATGTTGTGCACCATTACTAAAAATTAATTACTGTTGTAAGGCCTATTTTAGGTTCCGCCTGGTTTAGTTGCAGCGTTGTAGCGTGAGAAGTCTATAAAGTGCCGAAAACAGGGAATTCAGGAAGCAGGAGTTCGTAAAGATCGAGAGGGAAGTTTCTGCAAGGTTCACAATGTTTTATTAACCCTTCAAAATGGTAACATGGTCTAAATATGGGTGAGAAACAATCTAAAAAGATAAATATTACTAGTCCTAAGCTACACTGAGTTCAAAATATGCTTCATGCGAAGAACACCCAAATCACTAGAGCCCGCGCATGTGCACGGCAGATACTGATTGGACCATGCAGTAAAGGCATCCGCACAGCCTCTAGTGCTGCTCTGTGATTGGTAATAATTGGATATGAGTTCACGCAGTGTTTGCACAAGGCCCACAAGCTGTGCTTGTATCTACTGTATGCACAGAGCTAAATATAGCTCAGCTACATAGCCAATAGGAAGTCAATCTTGTGGTGACATAGTCGATCACATCCATACGTAGCAGAGTGGTCACTGTACAGAAGTTCAGTGATGTTCAACAACAAGTGCAACTAGTATCAAATACAATATCATTTGTAAGTACAATAACTGATTACACACGGAAAACTTTCTAAGTCTTAGCATTGTCAAGTGCAACTCTAACTGTGTGAAAATGCAGATGAAATTGAAATATTTATAAGTGTATGACATTTAATTTCAAAAGTGAAACAGTAACACGAATATTGTCAAAACGAATCATATAGAAAATTTGGATATTTACAAGCATTTGGCATGAACAGTTAAACACATTCTTCTTCCTCTACTTTTAACTGTATACATCTTGAAGAAACTTCTCTCTGGATCTTTAGGAACTCCTGCTTCCTGCATTGCCCATTTTTGGCACTTCTTTAAGAAATCCTCATACCTCTCCCCTGACCTCACCCAGTCCCAAGAATAAGAAAACGTGATGCTTATGGCAGATCTAACATTTAAAATCAACCACACTGACACGACGCATTTGGGGCAGGGGGGCTTGTGGGTAAGGAACAGTGTGTTACCCCCTATTCAATGGTAGGTACCATGGCTTTAATGTGATAAACTCTCCTCTGGCTATATCCATGTACAATTTACAAATTGACAAAAACACAACCTGTTAAGGTACTGTATGTGATACTGTATCATGTTAATTGTTGGCATTGATGCTGATATACTGTAGGAAATTATTCCGTTTTTGAAATGTTTGTTAAATCTAATAAACCCCACATAATGTGATCAATGCAGAATACTGTAAGTGGACCTACAATCTTGGACAAAAAACCTTGGGACACCCCGTGCCCCCGTTCAGTGTTGGCTATAGGATTGCTGTTCAAAGGGTACATTCACTTCTATAGCGCAACATTGGAAAGGGGCGCGGGGTTTCATGTTATCCTCTCACCTAAAATTCAGTATTATATTTGCAACATACGACAAAGTGTCCCAACAATTTTGTCCAAGATTGTCTGAGAATTTCGAGGGGTTAGAAGCATGCACGGGGCACAGGAAAAATCGTCAATTTGAAACAAGTTAAACGGCAAAATGGGGGGTGATATTCCTTGCAACAAGAAACATCAGCAGTGCATGTTCGGCATGTTTAGGGCCTATATTGAAGTTGGTTTACTGTAATAATATTATTGTGTGAATGTTGTCAATGTTATTACAGAGTAAAGGGAGGAATAAGTCAGTCAAATCCATGTATTTGCACTAAATGTGCTAAATAAAATGCAGTCATTGGGAAGGTAACATCATAACTCCAATGCATCTTGTCGACCAGGAAACTACTTTGAAACATTTTGCATGATACAAATGACCTACTTTCGGCTCAAACTCTGATAATGAGACAGGTACCGAAGAAAAAAAACAAACAAAAACAAAAAACACCCCCCCAAAAAAACTAACATGTTAGTGGTCCGTTGAAGAAGATCAATGTACAGTATATGTGTTATTTATTCAAATTGTTCGCAGTGATGAGGTGGTGTGTGGTATTAAAGTAACTACACTTAATGACTATTAGGACTGACTTGCAGGTTAATGTGGGTAAAAAAGTGTACTATCATTATACAAATAAACCCCTAAAATGCAAATTTAATAAATGTGACGTTTGCTCATATTCACATAACAGTGACATATTGTGGCACCCATTCTATTGTACCATACATGGTGTACTGTAATATGTCGGTCATTTGAAGAAGTTTCAACGGATTTCATAGTACATATTTGTTGTTAGGGCTATAGCATTATATTAATATACATATATATATATTACCTTATGTTATACAGTATATGAATGAATGAAAAATGAGAAGTTGACAGACATTTGAGTTTATAAATGGATAATTGAGCCGTGAAAAAGAGTATGGTCATGACGTGAATCGAACCCCGGCCTCCCCATCCAAGCTGACTTGTTCCTAACAACAGCTTCAGACAGTGTAGGTTAATGAAACTCACGTTCTACCAAATGTTTTGACAGGAAAATTTAAGCAACCCGTGTGAAAATTGCGTAGATTACAAGACGGGAGATTACTTACGTTACCAACTTCATGCAAGGTAAAGATTGCAGTAACAAAACTTGATTCAGTGGCCAAAAATGTAAAAAACAAGGCTTAACTAATGTTCTACCATTATTTTAATATTAAGCTGAATCTACAGTTCTAGACTTAAACGCATTTTGGTAGAACGTGGAGCTACTTCAGAATACACTATAACTGGGATTCCGACCAGCATTCTACAATTTCAGTAACACTCCTGTTGCAACGCAATGCAACAGCTGCCCATCAATGTTATTTCTAAATGCAACTATTTCTGTCCGCATACAATACCATGAAACATTCTCTTCATTCATGATCATTCTTTTCAACAAAAAATATACAAATAAATCCCCAAATTAACATTAAACTTGTTATGTTCATAGTCGAAATTCAGAATACTTTCATTTGAAAATCCCCAGACCCATAGGCCCCGATAACTATTTTTTATGATGCACCTTGTCCAAAAATGTTCAATTTTCTTTGGAAATTTTGCTCCAAAATTGCTCCCAAAAGACTCAGACAATCTTGGACAAAAAACCTTTGGACACCCCGCCCCCAGTTCAATGTTGGCTATAGGATTGCTGTTCTATCTTGATGATAACTCTTGTCATTTTCAGGATGTGTCCACTGGGGTCTTGAGAAGGGGTAAAACCTGAAGTTCAGACCAAGCTGATACAGTAAGTTTCATTTAAACAATACCAGCATAAAAGAAAACATCTAACCACAATACTCATTGAATTTTTGTCTGAGTGAAGTATTGAAAATAGCACAGTCATACTGAGTGAAGAGTTTATTCCCCATTTTATATTTTACTAATTGTTGGGGATCACCTATACCACATGTACAACTTGGGATAGTCACTGATGTACACAGCATAGAATAATTGCATTAAGGAAAATGAATCAATATGTCTCTTATTTAAAACATCTTCTTACCAGTTAAAGTGAAAGGTACTGTTGGAGGCACATAGAAATTATAAATTCATATGGATGGCCAATGGCCAGATTTAAATACTGGAAGCACCGGATGATCGTGGAATTTACCAAGCATTTTATACGACACTGTATGTGATACTATATCATGTTAATTGATGGCATTGATGCTGATATACTGTAGGTTAATTATGTTGTCCTTTAAAATGTATGTTAAATCTAATAGGCCCTGCATAATGTGATCAATGCATCACAAGAATGCTACGCATCACCGTCAAGCTCAAAAGTGGTATTGGAGCCCAGAATTACTAATCAGTGAAAACATATATATGGGGTACTGTACCGGCCGGTGTTGTCATATAACTAAGGATGTTATATGTGACATTAAGGAGTTGTAAGGACAAAGGAAACTGCTTATGATTTGTAGTGAAGTACTGTATTCCCCATTGTTTTATGTTACTTCAAACCTATCAATAAATGATTTTAGCCTTTTCTAAACAACTCGTTCCATCACCACAACCATAATTCATTATGACCTGAAGTGTAATATCTTAATTATGACTATAATTGTGTCTATTTCAGGTAATGCCTACTGGGGCCTTGAGAAGGGGTAAAACCAGAAGCTCAGACCAAGCTGATACAGTAAGTATAATTAAAAGAATACAGGTTAAAAGAAACTGCCCAACTACAATCAAAATCATTTCATTTCTGTCTGCATGAAGTATTGAAATCTGCACACTCATACTGCTTGATGAGTTTATTCACCAGGTTTGCTAACCTTTTGGGGAATTGATCACCTAATCACACATACAATTTGGGGTAATTGCTGGTGTACATAACACAGAATAACTGCATTACAGAAAATGAATCACTCTCTCTTATTTAAAACATCTTCATACCTGTTAAAGTGAAAGGTATGGGGGTAGGCTCAAAGAAACCAATTCATATTAATAGCCAATGGCCAGAAAGAAATACTGGAAGCTCCGGATGATAATGGATTTTACGAAGCACTCTAGATCATATTGCTTGTTATTTTAAACCACATTTTTCAAGAAGCATTCAATGAAGTGTTTTCCCATTGGTTATTGGCTAATTTAAGCTAGTAATCTTATGTGGCCCTTAAATCCAACTGAACACAGTCCTGAATTCTAGAATGATTGTAAGTACAAAAACATCAAGTAATGGCACAGGTAAATATCACCAGGGCATATATCTTTCTATATCTGTAATTTAGTTACACATTTCTATCTGTTTGGGGATATTTCTTCACGACACGCACATACATTTTGGGGAAGTCACTGCAGTTTTCTAATCTTAGTTGCAAAGTTTTATTATGTAAGAAGATTTTGACTTACTAGTTTAATCTGTTCATTTAAAAAATGCAGTTTATTGTCTATCCCATTATTGATCTATATGCAACTTTGTGGGTGTTTCTGATGCTTCATACAAGATAACATGAGAGGGTGTACATTAATTCACTGAGATGTGTAAAGTTGGGTGGTACAATATAGTGCTTGGTACCATCAAACAGCATAATTAATTTTGCACAACACTGTTTATAACGTACTGATATGTGCCAAACACATTTTGCATGAGCACTGTTAAATAGCATTCAGTGAAGTGTTCTCTTACTCCCCAGTGTCTTCCAGCAAGAACTTTGAGATGGCACATCAGTGCAATTAAACATGCAAATCACTTAATTCAGTAATGATTATGAAGCATGATATGCCAACTTTTACAGTGACAGGAAGCAGGGGTGTTGAAGTTGATAAACATCACTGCCAGAAGTATAAGGGAGGTATAATACTTTACTATCTGTTTGGGGAAATATCTTCTCACACACACATACATACATTTTGGGGAAGTCACTGCATTAACAACAGCAGGAAAGTTCAATACATCAAGCGTGTCTTTTGAATTCCTACTTTAGGCTGTTCAGTTAAAAAAAAAAAAAAAACTGCAATTTGACATGCATTAAAGGTGACTTTCAATATTTTCTTACTTTTAAAAGAAACTGCCTAACTACAATCAAAATCATTATTTCATTTCTGTCTGCATGAAGTATTGAAAACAACACACTCATAGTGCTTGATGAGTTTATTCACCAGGTTTGCTAACCATTTGGGGAACTGATCACCTAATCACACATACAGTTTGGGGTAATTACTGGTGTACATAGCACAGAATAATTGCATTAGAGAAAATGAATCACTCTCTCTTATTTAAAACATCTTCATACCTGTTAAAGTGAAAGGTATGGAGGTAGACACATAGAAACCAATTCATATTAATAGCCAATGGCCAGATCGAGATACTGGAAGCTCCGGATGATAATGGATTCTACGAAGCACTCTAGATCACATTGCTTATTATTTTAAATCACATTTTTCAAGAAGCATTCAGTGAAGTGTTTTCCCATTGGTCATTGGCTAATTTAAGCCAGTAATCTTATATGGCCCTCAAATCCAACTGAACACAGTCCTGACTTCTAGAATGATTGTAAGTACAAAAGCATCAAGTACAAATGGCAGAGGTAAATATCACCAGGACATATATCTTTCTACATCTGTAATTTAGTTACACATTGCTATCTGTTTGGGGATATTTCTTCACAACACACACATACATTTTGGGGAAGTCACTACATTTTTCCAATCTTAGTTGCAAAGTTTTATTATGTAAGAAGATTTTGACTTACTAGTTTAATCTGTTTATTTAAAAAAATGCAGTGTATTGTCTATCCCATTATTGATTTATATGCAACTTTGTGGGTGTTTCTGATGCTTCATACAAGAGAACATGAGAGGGAGTACATTAATTCACTGAGATGTGTAAAGTTGGGTGGTACAATATAGTGCTTGGTAGCAGTAGCATTCAGTGAAGTGTTCTCTTACTCCCCAGTGTCTTCCAGCAAGAACTTTGAGATGGCACATCAGTGCAATTGAACATGCAAATCACTTAATTCAGTAATGATTATGAAGCATGATATGCCAAGTTTTATAGTGACAGGAAGCAGGGGTGTTGAAGTTCATCAAAAACTTTAATGATTGTTAAATCTAATATGCTCTGCATAATGTAATCAATGCATCCTAAGTGGACTGGGCATCATAGCCAAACTCAAAAGTGGTATTGGAAGCCCAGTAATTGATCAGTGGAAATATATATGGGTGTCAGAATACACTTTTCTGGTGTTGGCATATAACTAAATGATGTTATAACTGACATTAAATGTGTGTATATAGAAATTACTTACTGTATTTAAAGAGATGTGGGGACACAAGAAACTGCATCTAATTTATAGTGAAGTACTGTATTCTCCATTGTTTTCTGTTACTTCAAATGTATGAATAAATGATTTTAGCATTTTCCAGACAACTCATTCCATCACCACAACCATAATTCATTATGACCTGAAGAGTGATATCTTAATGATGACTAATTGTGTCTATTTCAGATTATGCCTACTTGGGCCTTGAGAACGGGTAAAACCAGAAGCTCAGACCAAGCTGATACAGTAAGTATAATTAAAAGAATACAGGTTAAAAGAAACAAAAAACAAAACACAGAAAGCAATCAACAGTATTCATTTGATATCTCTGTCCATGAATATTGGAAACAGCACAGTCATACTGGTTTACGAGTTTAGCGTCCTTTACATTTTACTTACCATTTGGGGAATACTTCTCCTATACACACATACAATTTTGGGTAATCATCGATGTTGTGCACCAAGTAAGTATATTGCGGAAAATGAATCACTGTCTCTTATTTAAAACTTTATGCCAGGAAAAATGAAGTGAGGGTGTGGGCACATAGAAGTTAATTTGCATGGATGTGCAGCCCATGGCAGGTGGTACTGTGAACATCTGATCAGGCTGATGATAATGCTCTTTAACAGTGGAACTCTGTATCACAGTACTTATACATATGAAAGACATTTTTCTGTTGGTAAGTATTTTTCAGTGAATGCACATCCCTGAATTTAGGTATGATTTCAAGGAAGAACGGTGAGGTACGGCGCAGGTACCGTAAATATTACTAGCTAGGGCATATATCTCAGTAGATTTGAAATTACGGTACATTTTACTATCCGTTTGGGTATATGTCTACACACACACACCCATACATTTTGGGGAAGTCTTTACAGTTTTCCAGAGTTACAATGTTTTATCATCAGAGAATCGTTTTACTGTCTAGTTTAGTCTGTCTAGTTTGGGGAAATGCAATGAAAGGTCCATGCCATTACCGATGTGCAACTTTCAATTGTGAATGTTGGTAAATTCCTCTTACATGCAAGCTAACAAGAGAGGGGGCCTTAATTCAAAGAGATACAACATGGTGGATGGTACGGCTTGATAGCATCAAACATTAATAAATTTTACATAACACCGTTAATAATGTGCCCATATTTACCAAGAACATTTTGTATGCTGTTGATTACTCTAGCATTCAGTGAAGTAAGCTGTGCTCTCTGACACCCCAGTGTTTTAGCACTTTTACATGGCACTTAATTCAAATTGAGCATGCAAATCACTGAATTCAGTAATGATTGTGAAGAGAAATGCCAACTAAAACAGTGACTGTAAGGAGGCATGTTGAAGTAGGTAACGTCGCCAGAGCTCTCTCTACAGGTGTATTCAGTAATGATTGTGAAGTATGATATATGCCAACTTTAATAGTGACTGTAACCAGGAGTTAGAAGTTGATAAACATCACCACCAGAGTTATAATGGAGTTATATTTTACTATCTGTTTGGGGAAATGTTTTTGCACATATACATAAATTTTGGGAAAGTCATTGCATTTGAAACAACAGTGAGAGAATCTTTTGATTACCTATAGTTTAATCTGTTCAGTTTCAAAACGTATTACAGGTTGTTTTTGCAATGTATTAAAGGTAACTTTCCCTATATTACTGTAGGTCGCCTATTTGTTTCAACACCATTATGTCCCAACACACATGTTCTTACATGAGGGGCTTAACGAGACCCCATGGATCCATGGGTTAGGAACAGCTACTGTGTTTCTCTAAAACATAATGGTGTCGCTACCTCAATAGGATAAGCTTTTATCCTGACCATCTATGCCAATGTTTACAAATTAACCAATATACACAACTGTGGTACAGTAGAATATATGTGTTACTGTTTCATGCCATAAAATGATGGAACTGACACTGATACAGGCTATTTTCCTTCTTTTTTGTACTTTTTACTCAATTAATTGTACTAATTACTTCGTGAATATTGCATTTAAAGTTGTATTTGACTATTTTGGTAGTACATCTTGGTGATATACATTGCACCTATATGTCATTATTTATGTGCAAATTTGTGGTTGTCTCATTGGAAAATTGTTCATACGTGCCAAAACGAGGGTAGCAGAGCATGCATCAAAATAAATTCAAGGGCCAAAAACCACATCGTAAGTCTACTAGTAGTGACCATTGACTTTGTTACCCATGCAAAGCTTGGTGATCAAAAAAAAAAATGAAATAATACCCAAAAACGTAATATTTACATTTTTAAACAGCCCACACAATTGTGAAAGCTGTAATTTTCATACAGTACTTTTCCTTCTGGGCTAACATTTTTCTGCTTAACTGGATGCTCTTTACCCTCTTGCCGTCCATGCCACATTGACCACGAACACCCACATGACTCAAAATTTGAACACACCCTGAACACACCCTGTCAGATTGATGAATTTTGCTAACTACACACAGCAAAATGGAGTTTGTTTCTTTTTCTCAAGTACCTGGTGGGTATGAGAACAAATTACTTCATTCCTAGTTTAAAGAATGAAAAAACTAGTATGTAGGGACTCCATAGTGTAGATGGGAAAAGGATCTACTAGCAGGACTTCACGTGAGGCCTGTGCAAGTGTGAATATGTGAGTAACTTATCACTGTCACCAGAATCAGGTGTAACACCTAGCATATCATAGTGGTCAGTGATACAAGTTCAGTTGGTTTCATTATATAATATTATGTTTATGTTTTTCTTTTCAGAATAGCATTTGGGGCATTCTACTGTATGACTTCAATTAAAAGGAGGGAACAAGAAAATTTGACAGTGCAATAGAACTCAATGGACACTGGGAGCTTAGCTTGCATTTTCTAATTTTTGTGCCTCGCATATTGGTTTATGCATCCAAGGGCATAAACCGATGTATTGGTTAAGGCACCCAAATAGAGCTATAAAATGGGTCTGCATTGAAGTTATACAAGGTGAACTCCGGATCATCAACTTATTATCGAAAGGATGAATACTGAAGAATGCACTTCAACCTGTATGCTGCTTTGGTGATGATGCCCTCTTTGCCAAAAACCAGAGAGGGAAGGACAGAATGCTGATTTGCAGCTTGAAGGATTGAGCGAGGTTTTCAACATTAACAATATTTGCTGTGACTTAAAACCCATTAAATGTGGTGCTAGGTAAGGAAACTTAAGGAAATTTTTGAACTTGCTTTTTTAGACAATAGGTAATAGATGGGTAATACAAAAGTGGTTGCAAAGCTAATACAGCTAAACAGCAGAGACCATTTACTAGAATGATACCAGTGGAACATGTGAATGATGGTTGCAGGAACAATGCGTAAATCATGCTCTGAGTGATCATATGTACAGATCTGCACATTTTCCCTGATGTACATGTAGCACTGTTCTCCTGTCATGTCGCACTTACTGCACCATTGATAGTATACATGCATCTATTAAAGCTGAATTATGAGTGCTACTAGGAATTGCTTGGTCATCTACTATGTTCCTCATCAGTATTTCAAGGAATGAAGAGAAAGCAGCAGAAAAGATCACCTGTTGCATAATCTAAAAGAGAACTATGCATTCATCTTCTAGATGTTTGCATCTGAAAATTGTCTGACATTTATGTTGGCCCTACTCATCAGACTCTACAATTAGAAAGCATAGCAGCCAATCGCCATTCAATGGGAATGGCTATGAATATTCATTTGCATAATAATGGGGCTTAACAATTTTTTTTTCTGTAGTGGCTGTGATGTGTTCTGCAGACTTCATTTTTACTGACAAATTTTCAACTCACACGCCAGCTTTAATATAGGAAAGTTACTCAGTAACTTTTGTACCACTGTGACCCAGATGATTGAGAAGGCTACAGAAAAACTGCTTGATGCACATGTATGGGTGTCTGTGCTCTAGTTCTTAATATTCTCTGTGGCTGATGGTCACAAATTTAGCATGTTAGGAGATGCAAGTCAGTCATTGGTCAATGGTAAATTGGGAATGATGTGATGGCCGCATCCCAAAATTGGGCCCAGCAGATCATTTAAATTGTCCCAATGTATTTTGCTATTTTTCAACCATGACTTCCACATTGCTTGGAAGTAAATGCATCTTCTTTTCCTTTTCGTGACAGAAAATATGCATCTGTCGACAAAGAGGGTAGTGACTGGTCCCATCTTAGTTCCCTCCAGTGTGCAGCAGATAGTAAATTGGCAGGAAACAAACACATTCATAAACATCAGGAGAAATATTGCTGAAGATCAAGATGACATCATAGCTGCAGATGAATTTAGGGTCATGATGGTCAGTGAGATGACCATCTTGGTCTTCAGAGTGATGAAGCATACTGCTGGACTGACAGTACTGTTCACGAAGTGGATCAAGAAAGTGAAGATCATGGTGAAAGAAAAGATGATTATTATCCACAGTTGAACAATTAATCCAAGCATTTGTGATGATGATTCAGATTGCCTCAGCATTAGTGGTGGAATTCCTATGACAAAATGGTTTCAGTTTCCTAATGCATCTGATGAAGACTGAGCTCCCTAAAAAGGAGAGCACATATGATGGTTCAGTCTTGGCAGATAATCAGCTGAGTGCTGAGTGACAACAAAGCAGATACAGTATGGCTCAAGTATAACTCCCAGAGCTGTGTGATCAGAGGCATGGAGTCATTAGAGCGGGGAGGGGGGGGGGCATAACTAGGGCAGCATGTGTCCCACAAAAATTTTTAATTCATCTGAAAAAGCATACAGAGGGGTGGGGTGGCTTTCATGATAGGTGGACATCTTTTTGCAAGCATTTTATTTCCTTCTTTGAAAGCTAGCCAGGTAGCATTTATTCACAATTGATTTCACATGCTCCTCATGTTCAGTTGATCCTAGCAAATTTTCCAGGTTCATGTATTAAGCTATTAACCCCGTTTTTTAACATTTTACAATTACTACACACTCCATTTGGCCAGCTTTGCTGAGATCCTCGGATATCCATACTGCCGGAACAAGGGCTCACATGTAAAAGGCTTACAAACAGGGTGTAGAGTAACAGTGCAGTATGATGGGTATGCCTGGTCGTGTGACACAAAAATGACAATTTAGAGTACTGACTGGATTAATCATTAAAATTGACAAAAATAGTTACAACTTTCTATGAAAATCCATTGCATATTCACCATTTTACAGGCAAATTCCTGTTGTATATCTGCAGCATGAACAACCAGTGGCAAGTACACAAATTAATGATGTCAAGAGACCGACTTGCATAATATGTTTTATGAAATCCTTTGTTTACTTAACCTTTCAAGGACAATCGCGAATTTCATATGTCCAAAGGGATTTGTTTCAGACACATGCACAGTATTTTCTTTGTTACAAACATTGATATCATTCAACCATGGGGAACTGAGTAATTAAGAGGTAAAATATGATGGCGTAACAAAAGAAATGTTGCCACTGTGCAATGTGTTCCATGTCATTGTATTTGCATTTCCATGTAACTTTGAAATGCCATATCTCAATAACAGTTAGAGATAGAAACACAATTCCAACAGATTTAAATTGAGGATTTCACACTGTAACTTTTTAATAAAGCCAACTTTTTTCTAGATGTGTGTCACATGACCTTTAAGAACCAACTTTAATACATTTGTAGTTGTCTATAAGCTATATCCTCTACTCTTTGTAATATATCATTCGTTTAGAGCATTTCCATGTTGCAAAAGTCACTGGCTCTTTTGCAACAAAAACTTAAATCAAAGACAGTTACAGTTGTCTTACTTTCTGATGGATTTATCAAAGGAAAGATTGAACAATAAAACTGTTGCATATCTTGAGTCTACATGTAATGATTCAAGGAAGTTGTAGCAATACAGAGTATCGCTATCTGCTTCCATGTTCAATGATAGTAGAAACCGTGTCTTCTGTGACGTGGATTTGTGCGCACACAATTTTATTTTTAGATCACTTAAAAGCTTCATTTTCAGCTCCCATATTTTAAAAATACCCAGGAGCCTCCAAAGGCTTTGCCCCCTAGACCCTCACCGGGGCATTGCCCCTGGATTTCCCAATTGCCAAACCCTTGTGGCACCACTGGGGCAATTCTGCTTGTGTGTCTTCCTTTATACGTTTCTCTATACGTCTTTATACTTAGTGTCTACAGTATTTCTATGCTTGAACTCACATACACAAATAGTTCATTTGCCGATATCAATTACTCTTCCATGCGCATACAATCACAGGAATGCGTATACTATATAAATGTGCAAAACTTTCAATTGTTTGATTTCTTGGCATTACAAGAGTTGCAGAATAAAGAGACTGCAATCACGCGTGAAGATAATCATTATGGAGAATTGTGTACTTGATAATACTGAAGTTGTAACTTGTCATGCAGAATGTAAGTAAAAAATGAAAAAGTTTTTCATATGTTTGTGAAGCCTAGTGCTAATGAAAACCTTGCATGATTCATGAATAAAGGTACAAGTTGAAAATCCTGTAATCATGTTTATCATGGGCAAAGAAAGATTGTGGTTGTTCAAATTGCAGTTACTCTCAGTCATTTGTTTATAATTTAAGTTTTCAGTTTGTTAGGGGGACCACATTTATGGAGGAGAATCATGCCCCATACATAGGAATTTTAAGTTCTACATTAGCAAAAGTGATGTTGCATAGTTTTGTAAACTTGTCATGCGCACTGCTAGTTTACCAAAAATCATTTGAAGGCTTCTGCATGGAATACACATGAAAACAAATTATGAGAATGACAAAAGCTATGGCCACTGATTTCTGCTATCATGGAGAATTTGCCAATACTGAAGAAATTTAAGGTTCAAAAGTAAGTCAGTTGTTTGTTATATTATATTACAAAAAACAATAAGTGGCATGGGTGTATCTCTTGCCATTCTAGTTTACCTGTGTCCTTTTACTCTGCTCATTTGTTCTTCTGGTGGTATTGCGATCAGAGTGTAGAATGCATCTTGCAGTTTCTGCTCTTGATCTATTGTAGAAGTATGTGTCTCCATTTGCAAAATCTCAATTTGTAATTGTGTCCATTCAATACACTCTGAGCATCTTTCTGTAAATTTGCATGCCTTAGTTCTGCTAATTGCCTTTGGAATGTTGTTGTTACAGTGTTTTTTTTTTTTCACAACCTGTAAGTTACATGTAGTATATAGCTATACACGGCTATAGCATGCCACATTGGTACGTCATTGTGGTGGTGATACATATCACACACCAATAGAAAACACTGGTGCTAATGCCATCGCTAGTACCTCCATCTGTAAACTATATGCAATTGTTTTTAATCATACAAGTTTGTGTATATCTGACTAATAATAGTGGAGGTCTCAAAAAGGAATGTAAATAATACTGGATTTTATGTCGTGAATTCTGTCAAAATGTTGATGAATGTGCATTCTTGAACAAGTAATAAAATGTTTGCTAAATAATGGATCTTTTGAGCAGCAGCATTTGGAGTAAGCCTCATACAACTGTCCTGGAATATCGTGCAGACTTTGTCATTTTTCCCTACAAATGAACAGAAGAAGAAAAGTGAAAATTGCCATGTGCGTTTAAGCGCCGTTTGCCTTTGCCGTTTGCCTTTGCCTACAGTCAGATTTGATTGCAAAATGTAGTAGTTTCATTTTTTCACGTTTCAAAAGATTATTGCTCACTGGACTTTCTAAACAAAGGCGTGTGAAAAGTTTTCGTTAATAAGAACAGTGAATGGGCAAAATGGGTTGCACCGTTGCAGTCGTACTTTCTAAATTCTTGTCAGCTATCAGTGAGTCCATCTGAACAAAATGTGTTTTGGGTTAAAGAAGAAAGTAAAGCTAATATTTCTAGCACAATTTACATGTAGCTTCACATAATACGGGGCTTCATGGCAGGTTTACAGTTTTTGCAATTGTCATGAGAGGAATTGCAAATGTGCGAAAGTGTGTAGGCTGATCATCTGATATGCGCACTACCATGACTCTCTGTGCTTGGTTCATGAACACTTGGTTCTCATTTGTGCATCATGAACAGGAGAGCTTTGACAGCTTAAAAGTAAAATTATTTTAATTTGTACTTTTGGAATTTATCCCTTGAAGAAATCTCCCTAAAGCTCCCAAAGTATGCACCCAGAAGATTTATTGTGCCACCAGGGCCTCAACCCTGTCCAAGATTGGAGACATTGGAACATGCCTGTTAAAGGCTTTTTGCTTGCTACGCACTTCATGCAGGTTCCTAATTTTAAAATTTGCATATCCCATATTTGTAACTCATGGGAGCTCTGGGTTCAGGGTGACTATTTTGTTAAGAGCCAAGTGTGAGTGTTTTTTTTTTTTTTGCCACTTAAAAAATAGAATGAGTCTATGAATAGCAGCAAAATTTCTTTTGTGTATATGTTTTCCAAGGTTGTAACTTGGTTCTACTATTCCACTTCTATAGCATTTCATGGGTGAGGTAACAAAGCCTCCTGCAGCAAAGGAAACAGTAACTTGCTAATTTGCTTTACTTACATGTGAATAACTTAAAAATGGCGATTCCAACCTTTCAGTCACTTTACATTCCCGGCAGATGGATGCCTGGTGTTCGCATAATGTAGCAACTGATCCAATAGCTAGCCAGCTCGCTGGAAACTTATTTTACTTTAGACAGGAGATCCTTAGATTAATTTTCCAGGAGAGATTACCAAACAGTGTTCAAACCAGAAAGACTGAAATTCAAATACTGGAAACTACCAGTGTATGCATGTGGCAGATTGTTTTTGAACTTTTCAAAGCAAAATCAAACACATACACAAATAGAAACTGATAATGTTGGACAGGTTAAAAATGCATGATATAGATATGAACATTAAACCGCTAACTCATATGTGATATTGATTTATTCCTTTTTTTGTTGCTTTGTTGTGCTATTTACTGTTTACACCAGTGATCTCCAAACTCTTAATAACACTGGCCACGTGTTGAGAGTTTGTACTTGTCACCAATCTATATAGATTTGTTTCTCACCTGAACTGAACATTTTTTTTTAGTTTTATGTTATCTTTATTTGAATTTTTGCCCCCCCCCCCAAAAAAAAGCCAGTCATCCTGCCCACATTGTTAGGTGTCACATTTTATGGAACGCATTCTACAGGTTAGTGACCATTGGTTTACATTGTTTCTTTGTCACTTATTGAAGCTGACATTTTAAGATTCTTTGTATAAGGGAAGCATAATATCATAAAAACAGATTTTTTCAAAATTCATAAATGTTTTTAAAGTGTTGTTTAAATGACATCTATAATTTTAAGGATTGCTAACTGTGACACAGACTGGACACATTCTTTTCACATAAGTTACCAGGCATTACATCTGTCCCCATCCCAAAATATTACTGTGACACGTCTTTTGCCTCAAATCCTGGCAATGTCTTTGAACCAGGTGAATAGGCATGTTTTAAGATATTTCTGCAAAGAAGCAGTGGCATAACCCAGTGGCATAAGGATGATCTATTGAGGAGGATGGTAAAGCAGGGAGCTCAAGGGGATCTTAACTGATTTAATGCTGTGACTTATCAATATTACCATGTGCAGCACTAGTTCTGACCATGTCAATTCTGACATATTCAATTTTTGTTATGTTTTGGGTTTGATTTAATTTTCCATACGTTGTTGTTGAACATAAAAGCAGAACACAACAAAAATCTTTCTGGGCAATAGCATTTAAATATGGCTGGTGCACTGGTAATTGTTTTATGATGAAGGCAATAAGGCATGTACTGTGATGCATTCTTAGGCTGGGATGACACAGTTCATCACTGGCAAAACCACTAGACAAGGCTTGTTGTCATTTTCAGCCAGGTGGACTCGATATAACAAGTTGCAATTGTGAAGCACCATGAGCAGCTGCACTGGTGTGGCTGTAATGGTGCTATACAAACCCAATGTATTATTATTGTTATATTATTGTCATTAACTGTTTTGTATTTCCTTGGTAATTGTGAAGTGGAAAAAAGTGAGTGATGTTTTCTATGGTCATTTTACAAGTTTTCTTTTGCAGTTTATTTTTACTGAGCAGATTGAACTTAGAAGTCAAAACATTTTGCAATTGCTTCCCCAAAATGTATGTGTGTGTGAAGACATTTCCCCAAACAGTTATTAAACTGTAACTCAATTACACATCTAGAGAGATAGCTGAGAATATGGTGATGTTTTCCTCTGCCATACCCCTCTTCCCAGTTACTAACTGGCATTTTACCTCAAAAAGTGTGATGTAAATTACTTGCTGCAAAATATTGCAAGTCTTTAGAAGAGTATTATACCAAATGCTTAAAACATGCAAATGTGGACACTGATTATCAAGAAGTGATGGGTATAATCCATTATTGTTGGGTATGGTACATGGTGTCACCCACATTAGACACATTCATTCAAATTAATGTCAGTGCCCTCTGTCCCCTCCTTTCCCATTAAGTGTGTATGAAGACAGTCACAGTCATGAAGATGCACATGGACAAAAATTGTTCCTTTTTTTTTTTTTTTCACCAATTACATTACTAATTTATTAGTAACCAATAGTGCATGAAAAATTATAACTGGTGGTGTTGTAATTGTATGATAATGAAGGCATGCACATATGACTCACTATGTTAGGTTGATAACAGTTTATCATTGGCATAATACCTATAAGCCAAGTTTGTAGGTGTGACTGGAACAACCAGAGAAATATGTGTCTTCGTCATGACTAATGATCACTGCAGGCCCCTGCAGGAAAGGCTGCTCATATACTTGCAACCATGAAATGGAAGGGGAACCACCTTTAGATCACACATATGTTTGTCAATGCTCTAACATCTGTGGTCTGCAACAAACCACCTGGGTTCCTCCAACTGAAATAGTGTCATTTATTACTTAAATCACATAAAAACATGGAATGTGCCAATATTGCATTCTGTGAATTCTTTCTCTCAAGGAAATGAATTTGATTGCAGTAGCCTAACCATATGGTATTCTTAACTTTCTCATGGGCGGCAAGTTTGATTGGCTCCCACCCCAGCGCTCCCTAGGAAATGTGTCTGGGTTTGTATGAAAAATGATGGAATCCTTGTCATGTTGATGAGTTGATAGCTTACATTCCCAGTACTTAGTAGTTTTAATTACTTGGTGCTCATTACAGTGATGAGTGACTACAGTACCCCAAAGGGTGTAGGAGAACAATTCCCCAAATGCATGGTAAAATGAAACAGTTGTGACCAGTTTGAGTATCTTTCTATGTTATTTGTACTTCTGACACAGGATTACTTAGCTTTTACAGAAACTGTTCAAGTATTATTGTGATCATATGTGGTATATTATTATTTTTAAAATTTTCTTTATATGAAATTTTTGGTACCAGCTGCTTGGTCAAAGCTTCTGCTCTTGAAAAAGCCACTGGTAGACATATGTTACTGGCGACTTTGTGATTGGGTTTGTCGTACTCCTGTGGTGGGTCTCAGCCCTCGACACCCCTCTATTCTGACACCCCTAAACTCTTTTCACAATGTTGATAGGATTGGACACATAGTTGCTACTATTATTGAGGTACTACAAGCAGAACTTTCAAATGTGAAACATGGGTTCCAGGAGTACCCATATAGCATACAGTTCATGTAATTGCATAGAAATGCAAGGTAGAATAATTTATTGTTATGGTTTGTAATATTTATAGTGTTAATAAAAGTAAAAAATAGGCAAAAACTACAGGTTGTGGGAGAGAGAGCCATGATCAGCAGTTGTGTTGGTCTACTAAGCTGTGGTACATTTAGACATCTGACAGGAGCCATACCCTTACATGTGTATGTGGTAATTGATATGTGGAGACAGCTTAGCAAAAGTTTTCAGTTGTTGGGGCTATTCTTTCTTCTACATTAGTGTAACAGTTAGCTCACACTTGCCAACATGTATTGGCCTGACTTATTTCTGTAACTGAGGGCGACATTCAATTGTAAGGTGTTCAGACTCACACACACACTCCCTTACCCTCTCTCACACAAGTAGGTGCACTTTTGTGTCAAGTTTCCCACAGTTTGGGGAGATCCCCAAATTGTGGTTTTGTGTCACCAAAATGATGACTCCCCAAATGGTACCACAAGTAAGTAAGGGTGTGTGTATGTGTGTGACGGTTGCTCGTAAACACTCTATCTCAAGAAGGGTAACTCTGAGTAATTTCATTTTTGGCATGTAGGTTGCCCATATTGAGTAGATGATCCCTATTGTTTTTGGTGTCCAAATCTTGCATATTAATGAGGTTATGGGGTAAAACATGAAAATGTTAAAACTGCCATAGTTCCTTATCTGTGGGTCAGATTTGTTTTAAACTTGATAAGGTTGTCTGTTATTAACAGGTTCACAACCCTGTGAAATTTAATGCTTATCAATAGAGAGGAAGGGATAATTTTTCACTATAAAACAATAATAATAGCCTTAACACCATTATTGTGGTTATTATAAACTACTGTACAAATTCATATGGGTCTACATTGTGCAATTTCAGTTTTGATTCTGTCGCACACAGTAAACTCAATGGGATTGCTCCCTACAGTACTGCATTTGTAACTTAATGAGTAACTTCTAGTGTGAAGGGCCTGGATAAGTTGTCCAGAGAGATAGTCTTGGTATGGGGGGATCATGGGGTCAGATAGATGGAATGTTAATGGGTTTATAGAAAAAATGAGGAAAATAGAATACCATCTGTTCTGTCATTTATTTAGATATCAATATCCAGAGGAACAGCTGGTAGCAGAACAAGGTTTCTTAACAATCAAATTGGAGTGCTTTCAATCATATTTCACGATGTTGGAAAGGATGGGGGAAGCAAAAATATTGAGGAGGAATCATAACTTAGGGGCAACTTATGAGGACTTTGAGTGTGTTAAAAGCTACTTGTAACAAGGAAGAAATTATCGCAGAGTCGATAAAGGAAAATTTGCAAAAAGCAGAGCGCCAATTTGAGGCAATGGAAGAGGTTCATGCTGATCTGGCTGGGTTGTTGTCTGATGAAGCATTTGAGTAAGCAGAAAGCTGGAGTTGGATTGCCAAAAGCATTAAACTGAGGAGAGGGAGGAAGCATTGAAAAAGTTGAAGGAGGAAATTGAGTTTCAAATCAGCGTTGGAATTACCTAAGGCAGAAATTCCACCCTACGATTGAGACCCAAGAACATTCTGGTCCTTTATGAAGAATTTTGAGGTAAATATGGCAGACAAGCTGAGTTCAGATGAGGTAAGGTTGAGTTATTTGATTCAACTAACAACAGGCAAGACTAGAAGCAGCATTGATTACTGTGTGTTTCTTGGAGCTCAGAGATAATGTTGACTGATGTCATACTCATACTGTACTTGATGTGTGGGTTGTATGGCCTGGGTAGGTGATCCCTGTTGCTTTTGGTGGACGTCAAATGTTGCGGTAATTTTTTGTCAGTAAAGGTCATTTTGGGTTAAAGGCTTGTAGTGTATCAAGAAAAATAACTGCAGTTGATCTTATACTTGTCATGTGAATAATTCATGTTTGTTGTAATAGAACCATGTAGCAAGGAATCACAAAGCCTTTTGGCTTTCTGGTTCTCTGTTGCTCTTTTTCTTGCACACATATGTTGACTTGCACCGTGGGTGGCCGTTCCAGGTGATAGTTAACAGAAATGAGGTAGACTAGACTCTGCCTGCTTTTAAAATTTTTTATTGTATATAGATAGCATTTGTTTCACCCAGAACTTGACAAAGGGATTCAGGCAGCTCTCATTTAAGCTGATTAGAGAAGGTGGAACTTTTGAATATAGTTGTGAAAGGACTCGGTGACGCTCGGTAAGATGTGCAGCCAAGCGTAATTTATATCAACCTGTTGCTAAGTTCATTACAAAGGCTAGCAATGATCAACCCGCGATGATTGAAACGAGTCAATGTGAGGATTCCCTTTCTTTAAATGTTTCCATAAATCTCTCACACCATAAATTGTCCTATTTTACAACAAGAATTTAGACCACGGCTATGCTAGCATTGAAGTGGTATGTACTAGCAATCATACATGGCAACAGTAGAAAGGTCCATTTTGTCATCTGCTTTTATTAAGAGTATCTATAACCTTTGTCACAAATTAAAAATATGTAATACATTGAACATTATACATTAAATTGAAATTAGAGGTAGTCTCTTAGCCAAGACATCTGGAGTAAATGTTGATTCCATCTTTATTCTCCCTTTGATCCTTTCATTGTTGGCAAATTATACAAAATAGGCTGCCTAAATTACTCATTAAGAAGTCCATGATGTTTTCCGACGAACCAGTCATACAAGCGTTCATTCACTTTTTGCATGTTGCTCCTGAAATCTTGCTCAGTCTTGTTCCAGTACCAACTTCATATTGTATTTTTTCTGTCTTCTACTTCTCTTTGTTTTGTATTATTATGTTTGATTGTTTTTTATAGTCACTAGCCATGATAAACTCAGTGCTTTCTTGTGTCCTACATGTATCATGATTTGGAATTGGTTTACTTTCAGTTATTGTGACCTTGGACATGCAATCTAAATTTAGATTTGAAGAGTGCAGTGAGACACTGTGCAGCAACTTTTGGAAATCTTGTAATTATCTTGTAATGAAAGTTTCAATATAAGGGTATTCCCATAGCCACTGGGAAATTTTGTCTTTTCAACATGTATAGGTCTTTGAAGATGCCTTGGAATTGCAGAAGTTTTTCATCAACATAAGAGACGAAATCTGCAAAAATGGTGAGATCCTGCTGTCCCCCGCATTGAGTTACACACACAGACACTTGCAGAATGACATAGAATCTCAAAAGTCTGAGAAAATACCACGTGAGGTAAGACATTTTCTGCCATCCAGTCTTTCTGCCTGGCTATTCTAACTTCGCCTGTTTACTTGATCATGAATAGCCAATGGTTGGTGCAATGAAAAGAAAAGCCCTATATGTAACTGAAGCATGTTTCTTGGAACTGATGGTTTAAACTTTCTTAGAGTGTATGAAGAGTGCAAAGGAATTTGCCAGCTCATAGAAATATCAATGAAAGATCCCTCATTCCCCTGTCTTTGTTTTTTTTAGTCTTAGATGCATATTTGGGTTTATAAATATATTATATAAATATATTACTACTAATGTTGCATTTCTCATAAAAAGTTTGACTGTTTGACGGAAATGCTGTTCATTTCAAAATGGATGGTACAGCAGCTACAGTGTATTTGTCAGTCTAGTGCATCAGTAGATATACTCTGATTTAGTTTGCCAGAAGTAATTTTCAATTGATGCAAATTTCATATATTCAGTAAAGGACCCAATGCACTATAGGCTAAGAAACTTAACATATTATTTACCATGAACTTCATACAATAGTGTGCAATGTTTACATAGGGATGGTCAATTTAGTTGAGCAAGTGGTAGAAGAAAAATGAAATCCATTGCACAATTAATATATTCCTGATTTTCAAAAAAGAATCGTCATAATAACAAAACTACAATATAATGTACTGCTATGTTAACATCCTTTGGCTAGTTGTAAGAATTTTCTTCAACCAACATTTCACTTTCAAGAAGAATGGCTCCTTTCCAAACCCATTTGGTTTAATAGAGTTGAACAGCTATGTAAGATTATTGGTCTTAGCTGTGCAATGAATCCCAGCTTCTAGATGTATGACAATACTGTGTGTAACTCTTAAACTTTGTTTGAATTAGCTTTTGTGATGAAGTTAAGTTTCAGTTACGTTGCCAGTGTCATTTGAATACAAGCTTAGAAATGAATTGCTGGGAATCGCATTAGCAGCATTTGTGCAATATTAAGATCTCATTAGGTTATGAGTGATACGTCTGAACTGATACAATTTTCAATTTCTACTACAGGGTTCACTTATCTCTGTGTACTGCCTGATACTATTGTCTATGATAATAATGGTCTAACACAGAATGTGCTGTAATAAAAACCAGCAGAATACTCTTTGTGAGGTTGTTTTCTGGCTCAATTTTAATGTCAATGTTTTATATAAAATTCTGTCAATTTCTTTCATTACACCAAAACTGCATTTCTAAATGAATTAAAGTTCCTTTGTAAAAGTTCACATGGTGAAAGCTATATTGTCACATCTGACTTCTTAAAAATGTCATCAAGCTGTTTGTTACCAAAATAGGTTCAACCACCATCAAAGTCTGGAAAATTGTACATTGTTTATCACATTCCTGTCAACACAAGTTCTACTTGTTATCTGCGTAAAAAGACAACTGCAAATAAGTGTTTCAGTGCAGAATTTTAATCTCGTTCCTACACATGTAGTATATGGGATGAGCTACTGTAGGTGTGTTGGTGGTGGGAGTATATTATGACTCTTACTTGCCATAGTAACAGTTTGTGATGTTATTTTTAGCTCATACCAGCATGCTGGTGTGAGCTTTTGTGATTGTGCAGCATCACTCTATCTATCTATCTATCTATCTATCTATCTCTCTGTCCGTCCATCCATCCATCCATCCATCCATCCATCCATCCATCCGTCTGTCCACAATGTGTTATGAATGCTGTTATTGATTCCTTGCCGTAGGCAGGGGAATCTATGCAGTCCTGATGTCGTGTGTGGGTATGTGTGTATGTATGTGTGTGTGTGTGTGTGCATGTGTGTGTGACGCTGCTCGTAAACGCTCTATCTCAAGAAGGGTAACTCTGAGTAATTTCATTTTTTGGCATGTAGGTTGCCCATATTGAGTAGATGGACCCTATTGTTTTTGGTGGAGGTGAAAGGTCATTTGAGGTCACCAGAGGGCAAAATGTGAAAACCTTGTAAACACTCTATCTCAAGAAAGGTAACTGTTACTGATGTCATACTTGGTGTGTGGGTTGGTCATATTGAGTAGGTGATCCCTATTGTTTTTGGTCGAGGTCAAAGGTCATTTGAGGTCACCAGAGGTGAAAATGTGTGAAAATCTTGTAAACACAATATCTCCAGAGGGGTTAGTGTGACTTATGTCAAACTAAGTGTGTGGATTGTTCATATTGAACAGATGATACCTATTGTTTGTGATGGAGGTCAAAGGTCATTTGAGGTCACTGGGGGTCAAACTGTAAAAACCTTGTAAACACAATATCTCCAGAACAGTAACTGTGACTGATGTCATACTTAGTGTGTGGGTTGTTCATTTTGTGCAGATGATCCGTATTGCTTTTTGTGGAGATCAAAGGTCATTTGAGGTCACCAGAGGTCAAACTGTAAAAACCTTGTAAACACAATATCTCCAGAAGAGTAACTGTGACTGATGTCATTCTTAGTGTGTGGGTCGTTCATATAACGTAGATGATTCCTTTTGTTTTTGGTCGAGGTCAAAGATCATTTGAGGTCATCAGAGGTCAAATTGTGAAAACCTTTTAAACACAGTATCTCCAGAAGGGTAACTGTGACTGATGTCATACTTAGTGTGTGGATTGAATATTGTCAGTAGAATACCCCTTTTGATTTTGGTGGAAGTCAAAGGTCATGTGACGTCACCAAAGGTCAAACTGTGAAAACCTCGCAAACACATTATCTCCGAGAGGGTAACTGTGACTGATGTCATACTTAGTGTGTGGGTTGGTCATATTGAGTAGATGATCCCTATCATCTTTGGTGAGGGGCAAAGGTCATTTGAGGTCACCAGAGGTCACACTGTAAAAACTTGAAAACACGATATCTCCAGAAGAGTAACCATGACTGATGTAATACTTGGTGTGTGGGTTGGTAATAATGAGCAAAAGATCTCTGTTGTTTTGGTTGAGGTCAAGGGTCATTTGAGGTCACCAGAGGTTGAACTGTAAAAATGTGTAAACACAATATCTCTGGGAGTCTAACCTTGACTGATGTCTTACTTGATGTGTAGATTGTATATACTAAGTAAAAGACTTCTTTTGTTTGTGGTGGAGGTCAAAGGTCATTTGAGGTCACCCGAGGTCAAACCTTGCTAACACATTAACTCCAGAAGGGTAATGTTGACTGATGTCATACTTGATGTGTTGGTTGGCCATACTGGGTAGGTGATCCCTATTGCTTTTGGTGGATGTCAAATGTCACGGTCATTTCAGGTCACCAAAATAAAGATCATTTTTGGGTATATTTTATGTTTGTTATAATATAACCATGTAGCCAGGAATCACAAAGCCTTTTGGCTTTCTGGTTCCTGCATGCTTTCATGGATTTGTCTGAAACTTAGACACAATGTTTGTTGAGTGTTGAACCATTTAGGGTGCTCGGGAATTTTGACAATTCATGACAAAAATGCTTCTCCTCCTACAGATTACATTGTACAATGTTGATGGTTTGTCACAATGATGCTCAGTTATTGGTCCCTTCAGGGTGTTCAGGGATTGGTAGTCCAAGACCCCATGTGGGCCCAATGGCCCATTATGTTAAATTCTGTTTGAAATGTTGCTTCTCACACATGCATCCATGGATTTATATTTAACATGGACACAATAATCCTTGGGTGGTAGTTCATGTGGGGTGTACAAAAAAGTTTCAGTCTAAGGTCCCATGTGGACCCTATGGTCCATTTTAGGAAATTCTACAAAGTTGTTTTTCTCCTACATATTCTCGTGTGCAATGTTGATGGTTTGTCATAATGATACTCTGGTAGTGGTTAACTTAGGGTGTTCATGAATTTGTAGTCTATGGTTCCATGAGGACCATATGGCCTGTTTTATGGAATTCTGCAAATTGCTTCTCCTTCTACCATTAAAGTGCCCCTTCAAACTGTCATACGCAACTCAAATATCCCTATCGTGCATGAGTGATAATTGAGTAATGGGACAGTGTCAGTTGGTAATTAACTGAAACTCTGTATTGCCCTCAGGTATGTTGACCAGTATATGGACTTAAAGGGGCACTTTGGGCTGTTTCATGAACTTCAGTTAGTCTTCACAAACTTATCACTTTTGTGTGAAGCTTCTAGTGGGATCAATGTTCAACTAAGAGGGTCCCATTATGAGTCACATGTAAATGACCACTAATGAGTGAGTAGTTAGTGATTTAAATTGGTTTTGGAAAACTAGTGACCATTCACTTTTCCACATAAGTACCAATTCATATACCCACATCCAGTACAAACCAATAAGAAAAATTAGTAAAAATTGGCAGTTTTCATAATTATTGGATGTGAATAGTGATGCTAATTATAAGCATTGTTACTTGGTAGTACCCATAAAAATTTTCACAACTTTATTGACAAAGATCAAACTTCTGCACTGTTTGGGCTCTAGTTTCTGAAAATTGTGCAGTCCTACAGATTCTCTTGTACAATTTTGATGATTTGGTATAATGGTACTCAGTGGTACCTATGATGTGACATAGTGATACATTAATGGCACCTTCAGGATGTTGAGGTGTGAGCTTCTGCACCAATGGTGCTCTAGTTTGATACATGGAGGTCTAAACTGGTTTGATACTTGTGGTGCATTTGTGTGTGCGTAAAAATATTTCAGATGTCCACATCTCCTTCAAGACTGCAATGTCCATGAAGTTCAAAGTTGTTGGATAGGTGACCCATGGTCTAGTTTTCTTTCTAATTCATGCACATTACTGTGTGTGAGGTCATAGAATGAGGCACATGTCATCAAGTTTTGAGGCAGCCTCTTGTTTCTTCATTTTGCAGACTTTTGTCTCAAATTTTGTCAGTATTTTCTTTGTCAAAAAAGCATTTTTCCACCTGTGTACAAATTAAGCAATCAAACTTACTTGTTGCTACACTTATAAACACAAATATGTGGTTGCTATACTTTTTGTGCACAACACCTCAGTGACTGCTAGAGTGGTTGTGAAATGTACATGATTTGTTGCATGACATGTGGGGGTTAATGAAGCTGCTGAAGACTCTGTGCCAGGAGTGGAATTTTCTTATTGCCTCAAAGGGGCACTTTGAGTTGTTTTGTGAAATTCACTTAAATGTTCCCAAACCCTTACAAGTTTCCTTCACATACCAATGACAAATTGTCAAACTAATAACAGGACCCCATGTGTCACGTACAGTTGAACATTGATGAGTGAGAAATAAGCAGTTCAATGAAGTTTTAAAAAGTTTGTGACCATGCACTTTGTCTCATTAGTATCAATTTATAGACACAAAGCCAGCAAAGCCATGGTCAAACATTCAAAAACTTTGGAGAGATCTTTGTCAACCGCCTCTGCTTCATATTTTATAGAGATATTCTCAAGGTTTTGTTCGCCTTTTAATCAGTTTCTCTACTTCCCCATTTGCTCAATGTGGTTTTGATCCAGGTGAGACCCTGATACTGGTGGTGGCCGGATTTACCTCACTCTTATAGCAATTGCTCTCACACTATTGTGCAAATTTTTATGTTTAAATTTTAGGCATCCCTCTCCCTCAAGTCAACCTTTCCAAGCTCCTCCACCTGTCTTTCCCACTCGATCACCCTTTGATGAAGGCATATGACAATTCACTTACTTAATGGTTATATCACTTAGAAATTCTTTGAATGTGTGACAGGAAAATAGTGGTCCTGTGGCATGTCTATTAGGGACTCTTCCCTTGATCAACTGGAAAGGCCCCTGAAGTTTTGCACCTTCTGGGAGTGGCTGTACTTTCATTACAAAGTTAGAACAAACTAAGCAATATCACTTGCTCAGCCAAAAAACAGTTTATCTTCCCTGCAGACCAGGTGGGACTGGAGTATACTGAATGGCATGGACAAAGTCTAGGGCAGGCCTAATTCCTTCTTTCAACCGCACATCTTAACTAATATCTTTTGTGAATATTACACCGGTATAAATGTAATGGACTTCACAGTATGTAAACTAACTCTTTTTGCTCTGTGATTAAATTTTGTGCTCATCCAATAGATTTCATTTTCTGATGCCACCAACAATCACCCTTGTGTAGCCCAGATTTGTGAGCTGCAGTGGCATTGCTGCACTGGAGGAACAAAATTTATTGACAAATTTTACTTCAACTGTATTTCTTAGAGATATGGTATCACTATGCAAAATACACTTTCAGGAATATCAAACATCATTTATATCACATGTTCAATTTAATTTTTTTTTAAACTTTGCTATAAAATTGGATTTTAGGCATAAATTGTGTGAAACACAGTTTTCAGCAGTGGAGGCCAACTTGTCCTGTTTTTTTGGAAATTACAAACCAGCTGTCTGACGTTACACTTCACACTGCAAAAAGAAGAGCACTCAGTACTATGCTACATCGCGTACACAACTTATGCACAGTCATGATACTTTAACTAGCCATAACAAGTAGTGCTAGTTGTGAACTTAGCTCATGCTAAAAGTATACGTTATAGCATATTTCATCAATATACTTACTTGGAAAATGACCAAAGCGTGGTGTTGTATATGACCATGGCAATTATTATTCTGAAATTCCAAAGGACAAAACAAAACTGGAAATGTTCCTGTTGTGTTGGGGGGCATTTTTAAGCACTGTCGTCTGCTCAGAGTCAGAACACCATTCAAAAAGTGACTGTCATGAAGTTCTATTATAAGCAAAATTTGTAGGGTTTAGCCGATGGTAAGTCATTATAGACAGTCATGAATTTATTGGAAAGTCGACCGTTAAATTACGTCAAACTTGTGTATTATTAATCCAAAATCTTGCCTTGATTTATTTGTGTGAAGTGTGAACAGCCTAGTCTATGTGGCAAACGTTCGGTCAATGTAAACGATGTATCGGTTGTGCTCAGTTGTGCCATTAGGCTAGAGGGTTTGTTGTCTTACTATTATGTAGTTCAGGGGTCGGCAATGTTCAAAATTTTTGGGTCCAGCAATGCTGCTGAATGGGTATTATTCAATTCTTAAAATAGACTCACAATGTAGTTAGTTTATCAATATTTGACTATATTTGCAATATGCAAGCCACCCTAGCTGGTATCAATCACCTTCCCCCCTCCTCTGGGGTCATTCAAGCCATAGAGTACAGAACAGCTTTCTATTTAGACATAAACTTCCTGTTTGAAAATATAGCTCAACAGGTGGGGAAGACAGGTTCAAATTGATGGTCATTAACATTCCTCTTCAGAAAATGAGTATTTTAGAGACTACAGTTAACAGAATCTCCATGCAAGAAACCACAGAGCCCATAGGGGTGTTGTTTTCCAAGTTATTGACCTGAAACAGTGTCTGACACCTGAAAAGTTCTTCCATGGTTTTGCACACAGTACTTGAATAAATTATAGCTGTTTTGATCCTTTATTTGGATTAGTGGACACTGGATGGTAGTGTTTTAAGCTTTACAGTTGAAATGCTGTGATTGAACTGTAAATAGTATGACAGAATAGCATTGAGGTTTTGGACTCCATTGTGTTTGTTCTTAAAGGTTGTATGATATGCTTCATTCAGAAGGTGCAAAGTAAAATCCTGATTGTAAATCTGTTGTAATTTTGTTTGTATCGTTTACTGTTTTTGAGATATGACATTTCAAAGTTTGAGAAAATGCAAAACAGATGACTTGGAGTGTTGCACGCAGTGTCAGTATTTCTTTTGTTAAGCCTGTATATTTTACTTAATTACTGAGTTTCACATTGGTAAGTGATATGGATATTTTTGAAGCATGCTCTAAAGAAAAACCGTCGGGGCATATAAAATGCTCGAATGTCCTTGAAATAAAGGTTACATAAACAAAGGATTGATATAAGACATCATAGAAGTCCATCTCTTGTCGTCACAGATTTGCGTACTTAGTCAATGTTTATTCATGTTGCAGCTGTGAGACACTAATTTTCCTGTCAATTGGCCAATCTTTGATGGATTTTGATGGAATTTGTTGCTATGTTTAACATTTTCAATGCTTAATGCACCAGTAGTCCAAAATGTCATTTTCATGTCACACAACCTTTAAATTTAACATAAAGTATAAAAGAAGGATGTTGGATGCCAGGTGTGCATCAGATTACGGAGCTTTTATTATACAGAGATTTGACGGAAAATTTAATCACTTTAATACCCACCAAATCGAGTGAAAATAAGCTGTTTAATTGGCTGAAATGTGTTTCATTCCTTTATTTGGCAATTCCAGCTCAATATCATTTCTTTGCTTGTTTCTTTCAATTGTCGTACAAGATATTTAAAATTTACATAGAAAATTTATGTACAGAATACATGTTAAAAAGTTACGTACAGCACAGAAGGAGGAAAAATAGACAACAGTATACATGAATGAATCAAGACAAAAGAAAACAAACCACATGAAACTTGTGAGCATTTCTAGTCTTTTCATTCACCTAGCAACATTGTATAAGTCAACTAATCCTTAAATAATTTACTCACCCAGAGCAATGCTTTCATCCCAGATGTTTAGCTGCCAACATGTTCAGAGAAGGTGGCACAAAACTCAAACACTGGTAATTGACATAAATGAAAACATGTGTCTCCATTCTTAACAAGGGATCTAATGCAATTAAGCTTAAATGGGTGCAAGGCAAGGAATATGTCTTCTGACTTAGTTAAGCCATTTCAAACCATTTTCATTTACATCCATGATGTTTTGAAACAAACTTTGCATAGACAACACCATATGTTCAAACTTCTGGCCCAACAGAGTTTCTAACACTCCGCATATTTCACAAGGCTGCGTCCACTTATATAACTGATAGTGATCTCTGTGATTTGTGACGTTGTTGACGCCCACCTCAAATGCAAAAAAGTGGTTTGAAATGGCTTAAATAAGTCAGAAGACATGTTCCTTGCCTGGAAGTCCCCTTTAAGAGGCAGAAGTCTAATAATTTTATCAAATAGATGAGAAGATTCCTGAAATAGCCAGGTATAGTTTCTTTTATATGTTTAGACACACAGCTAAAAGTTATACTGTCATACGTGACACTGAGTGACACTAATACAGAATAATTTTTTTCTGATGGCTGACAGTGCTGTTGCAGTACAGAAATCTTTATAACTCATAACTGTAGCAGACGACAGATACCATGTTGTGTTTTCTAACATATTCAGAACATCCTTGCAAAGGAAGATTAAACAACCAGAAGTATTGAGCTTCAGCAAAATTGCTGCTCTTTTGTCTCTTCTAGCACTTACTTTGTTCATGGCCTATTAGTCTATAGTTTCTGCATTGTTTTATCTGCTTACATGTCTATCTGTCTCTCAGTCTGTCTATCTGAATATCTGTCTGCACATATCTATTTATCTATCCATTCTACCAGCCATCCATCATCCATCCATCCATACCTGTCCATAATTAATTAAAATACTTTTCACCTACATCCTTTCAGGATTTGTATGAAACATGGACACAATATTTCTTGGATGGTTGGTTATGTGGCTTGTTCATGGCTTTTATGTTCAAGGTCCCCTGTGGGCCCTGTGGCCCATTTTATAAAATTCTATGAAATGCTTCTCCTACAGATATTCTTGTAAAATCTTGATGGTTTCACATAGTAATCCTTTGTAAGTGGTACCTTCACGATGTTCAGGAATGTTTGGTTCAAGGTCATTTGTTCCTGATGTCCAATTTCATGAATTTTACTAAATGCTTCTACTACTGGTTCTTTTATGCAGTGTCGATAATTATTCATAATGATACTCTGGTAGTGGTACTTTCAAGGCGTTCAAGAATTTTCAGACTAAGACCCCATGTTGGCCCTGTAGCCCATTTTACAGATATTCTGCACTATGTTTTCACCCAGCATGTTCTCTTTTTCAATATTAATTTCTTGTCATTTTGATAAGGTCACCACCAAATTTACCAGTTTCCATTCAAACTATCCACTGCCATCCATGTTCTCTCTTTTTTTTGCTTGCTTACTCTTTTTATGGGCTCCAAGCTTTAGTCCCTCTTTGTGCTTTTTTTTTCTTTTGTTAAAGCTTTGGTTTTGCTCTGGTGCCCCACCCCTGCATGCCTTTAACAAAGCAGAGTTTTGTTTGGTCTCTCCACCCTTTGTTTCAGTTGAAGGAGGATGCAGAAAAGAAAGAAGATGACACTAAAGGGACCACCTCCACCACCCAGACAGGGGAAACAGAGGAGAACAAGGAAGAGGATGTAAGTACAGAAGGATGGATTCTGCACAAATGCTGCCATACCACCCTTAATTGTTACGGTAAAAACAGGGGAATCATTTTGAAATATTAATGTGTTATTGCTTTGATACTTAGACCTGTTTTGGTATCTCTGAAAATCTAAATCTTCCATTCAAGTTGCTGGTGCATGCACTGTATGCCTGGGTGTGTGTCCTTGTGTAACAACTTGGTTGTGTAACAGATATTTCAAAAAGAAGCTCATATTCAGTGTGTAGGTGTGTAGCATTGATATCTAGAACCCTTTCATTTTAGTTAATAATCTTATCCACATTGATGAGTGAGTCAGGGCTTAATGTAGAATCAGAAATGTTTTGATTAACAATAGTTCATTCAGTTTTGCACAAATCTAGCACACTGATGATGCTGTTGAGTGTAAGAATGTTACTTTTCTGCAACATGCAATGGGTGAGTGGGGACTATATCAATATTGTCTAACAGCATGTAAACATTATATATCAATATCAGTAAAGTTCATAGCCATATTTTCTTACATTGCCCATGACTTCTTGATGGTCCGTGGGGGGGGGGGGGGAAACAATACTGTGTGTACTGTTGAGTAGATAAGTCTTAAAAAGCATCCTGTTGCACCTCTGTTGATGACCAGAAAATACATTATGTGGGAATTCCACCAGTTCACTATACCAGTTTCACACCAGTCTTGATGGGGCTAAATGAAGTCACATTACAAAAACAATTTGTAAAGATCATATATTTACTTCACTCCTCACTTACCTGTCTCAACACAACAACTGCTGTCCCATCTACCATGCTAAGAGTACTGGTAACCTTAAACACCGCCCTTGGCGCCCTCCAGTCTAATACCGGACTAGCGCCTCCTTCCCATTCTGCCATCCTATGTGCTAGGAGTGTGGAGGTCTCGTGCCTCGGACCTCTTCGCCGGCCAGTTCCAGTCTAGGCTACAAGAGGAGGTATCCAGACGGGAGACGTTAGCAAAATCCGACTTCCGGCTCCAGCCATCTAACCGAGGCCGAGGCAAAGGAAGAGGAAGCAAAGCTCCCAGGTCGAACAGAGGTGGCCAAAGGAATCAATCGAGAGGGGGAAACAGAGGCCGAGGCAAGAGCAGAGGCTACAGCTCTAGACCTTGGCAAGGCTCGGCCAACAAGGGCCGTGGACCCGCCACCCCTACCAGGACTGACGGTGACCAACCCACCATCGGATCGATGCCCGCCGCCCAGCCCTAGGGGTGCCCACCTCATCTCAGTTCCGCCCGAGGTGGGGGAGAGACTCATGATCTTTGCTCAGCAAGGTCCAACTATTGGGGCGGACCCCTGGGTAGTCCGAACAATCCCGGAAGGCTACCAAATCGAGTTCACCTCGCGCCCGCCTGCTGGCGGCAGAGGGAAGCTGACGGCCATCCCCAAGGACGACCGACAGAAAGAGGCCTTAGAATCAGAGATTGCGGCTCTCTTGGCCAAGAGGGCAGTTGTACTGGCGTCGGGAGAGGAGGAACCCCTCTTCTGCTCGTCTTTCTTCCTAACGAACAAAAAAGACGGGTCCTGGAGGCCCATTCTAAATCTAAAGCCTCTAAACTAAAAGTATGTTTGCCCCAAACACTTTCGCATGGAAACCTTGGTGATGATTCTGCCAACTCTAAGGAAGGGGGCCTGGGCGTCGAGCATTGATCTCAAAGACGCCTACTTACACGTACCGATACACCCCATACACTTCAGGTTCCTGGCGTTCGGGTACAAGGGAACAGACTACGGGTTCAGAGCGCTTCCTTTCGGCCTATCGACATCACCAAGAGTCTTCACGAGGGTAGCGGGAGCCACGGTGGCATTTCTCCGGACCCAAGGGGTCCCCCTGTTCGCTTACCTGGGCGATTGGCTGATCCTGGGAGGCTCGGAGGCACAGACCAAAAGAAACATTCAGCTTACCCTAGACACCCTTGACCGACTCAGTTGGGTAGTCAACCTCACAAAGTCAAACCTAACTCCATCGCAGGTGGTTCCATTCCTAGGAGTGACCCTTGACTTCCGAAGGGGGATGGCCCCAGGGTTGGAAAACCTTGCGAACCTTCGAACCTGGTTCGCGGGAAATCGGCGACGCTCGCGAGAAATTCTGCTTGTTGGGACACTGTTTTTTTTTTTTTTTTGTAAAAAACGGGGAAAAAACCGTTAAATCTTCAGAGAAACAAAATAAATGAGGGAGAACAGAGAAAATGCTGTTAAACAATTATTTAAAAGAAGCTCTGTTGATCGCTATTGCTTACGATACTCACGTAGGCAAATAGCGCATGTTACCTCTATGCCAATAAACCACGATATCCAGTATATCCCCCCCAATCACGCAAGTAACCAGAAATTATCGCCAGTTAACTTTTAGGCACACTTCAGCCACCCTACATACCCTATGAATCCCAGTGCCCTAGGATGATTCGCGCAGAGCTCGTGCACAATTTCATCTCCGTCGGTTTTAGTGTTTTTTATTTTGTCCGAACTCAGCACAAGATTCTCTGTGCAATTAATGAGAACAGAGTGCTTTCATGCAGTAGGTACGTATGTACACAGCATACATACAGTACATAGCGGCGCAACAGACCCACGCGGCATGGCTTGACCTTTGTACCTACTTTACATTTACAGTCTTACACCTAGATGCAATGTTAGCGCCAAACACCTTTCTGGAAAACGTAATGTTACACGCAGTAAAAAAAATGGCCTCGATTAAACCATTTTGAAATATGGGGGACGACTTTTATTTTTAGCTTTTTTCTTTGCTGCAAATTTCTGCTGCCTGTTAATGGTCACAATTATCAGGGATAAAAAGTTCGGTACAAATGTCGTAGCTCCAACAGGTGGCTGAATTTGAGTATTATGAATGTGATAAATGTCCATTTTGGGACAGGTGTTCACATTTTTGCAGTTAAAAACTTTTCTTGGAAACATGCCAGGATTTTTTTTTACATCAAACTTGCAGAGCTGTTTGTAAGTAGCACAGCGTGTATATAGTTGACAGTGTATAGTGGTCTATGATTAAGACATTTATTCTAGGCCTATTGCACATCTATATAGCGTAATATTGTTATAATATAATATGTAATATAATATAATATGTAATATAATATGTAATATAATATGTAATATAATATAAATAATATAATATAATAATATAATATGTAATATAATATGTAATATAGCGTAATATAGCGTAAACTCGTTTGTGACATTTTGTAAGTGACACTTCTTCACATTCAAAAAGGTACCGTATATTGCAACAATGTAAATAGCCTAGCGTTAAGCTTTTGTGATTGATTTTTCAATTATTGTACGAGTTTTCAGTTATATTTTTTGTGCTCAGCTGCACAATTTTACCCCTTCGATGTGCTAGGGACCCCAATCTTCCGGGAGCTTGCCCCTGAACCCCCAACAAGGGGTTTCACCCCTACAGAAATGTCAGCGGGAAATCAGTGGATTTTCTACTGTGTTCGCGGGAAATTCAGCAAGGTTTTCCAACCCTGGATGGCCCTCCCCTCACCGACCAGGATCGAGGACGTGACCGAAGTGGTGGCGTCCATACTAGGAGAGAGTCACTCAAAGGCCGTTGTGTGGCTAAGGGCCCTAGGTTTGATGGCCAGTCTCGTAGACTTTGTAGAGTTCTGTCGTTTCCGGATATGACCCCTACAGATCCACCTCCTACGCTTTTACAACCCGTAAAGGGGAGACATGAAAACCCAGATCCGGCTGGAGGAGAACATGTCGGAGCACCTCAACTGGTGGCTGCGGACCGACGTCTGGGCGGAAGGGCGCTACTTCAACCTGAAGCGCCCACTAACATCCATGACCACCGATGCCTCAACCATTGGCTGGGGGGCCCACTGGCAGGACAGTGGCAGGGGAGTGGCTTCAGAACGAGAAACCCCTCCACATCAATGTTGAAAGCGGTGGAGAAGGTGTTAAAAACCTTCCAGGACTCTCTGCGCAACCATCAGGTGACAAACTTTTCCGACAACTCCACGATGGTGGCCTACGTGAACAAACAGGGGGGAACACACTCTCCCTCCCTCAACAAGGCGGTCTCAGACCTTCTCCTGTGGGCGGAGTCTAAGAACATAAGAGTCAGAGCCTCACACGTAGCCGGAGAAGATAACATCCTAGCAGATGTTCTTTCCAGGGGAATATCCAATCCAAACGAGTGGTCTCTATCCCAGGGGACGTGTGACATCCTCTGTCAAAGGTCGGGATGTCCTCACATCGATCTGTTTGCGAGGAAAGAGAATGCAAAGCTGAGCTCGTTTTGCATAAGGACCTTCCACCCGGAGGTGGCGGCGACAGATGCCCTGTCCTTCTCGTGGGACGGGATAGACGCATACTCATTCCCCCCTCTGTGCCTGATACACAAGACCCTGACCAAGATCGCCCAGTCGAATTGCAGAGTCACTCTCATAGCACCGTTCTGGCCCAGACGCCTGTGGTTTCAAGAGCTCCTCAGACTTCTAACAGACATTCCGGTACTGCTCCCTGACAAACCAAACAGAGTGGAGTGGGGACAGGACCCCAAACAAATCAAAGGCCTCCAACTTCTTGCCTGGAGATTATTGGGGGATCCCTCAGAGAGGCAGGCTTTTCGGAAGATGTGGCAGTCTTGGCCGCAAAGTCAAGGAGAACCTCAACCTTTCGCACTTATGATTCCAGATTGCAAAGGTTCCAGGACTGGGCCCAAGAGTGGGGCTCCTCTTGTACCGAAGCCCCTGTGACAGAGGTTTGCACCTTTCTCCGGACATTGTTTGACGCGGGCAAGCAAGTCTCCATGATACGGAACTACAGATCCGGGCTCGCAGCTTTCCACAAGGGTTTTGAAGATGGCTCCACTGTGGGTAATAACAGGGTGATCAACCAACTCCTTAGGGGCATGGCTAACATTCGACCAACGGCGAGATGCTTGGCCCCCTGCTGGGGGCTGTCGGAAGTCTTACATTCGTTAGCTCAACCCCCCTTCAAGCCCATCCATAAGGCCACCCTTCCCCTTCTCACGAAGAGGACGCTGTTCCTGGTGGCGGCGGCTTCTGCTCGTCGTAGAAGCTGCCTACAAGCTCTAACGATCGACCCAAACCACTGCCGATTCAAGAACCACGGAGTGCGTTTAATTCCGGGCCCCTACTTTGTTCCAAAGAACCAGACACTGGACTTCATACCAGGGGACGTCTTTATCCCAAAGCTGAAGACGAGCTCTTCCGTCCCAGAGGACAAGTTCTGGTGTCCTGTAAGAGCCCTGAAGTGGTACCTGAAGAGAACTGAAGCCCTCAGAAAGTCTCAGAGAGTCTTCATCCTCTTGAGGGAGCCGTACACGCCGGCATCGAAGGACACGATCTCGAGGTGGCTGGTGGAGGTCATCACCCCCCACGTTACCAGGGGAAAAGCCATAGCCCACGACATTAGAGGTCAGGCAACCTCTTCCGCCTTGTTCGTGGGTATACCCATACAAACTATCATGAAGACAAGGGCATGGAAGACCCCTACGACATTTGTGAAATGCTACTTGACAGACACTCTGGCGACTGAGTCGGAATTCAGACGTGCGATGTTGGGAGTTCCATGGGGTAGGTCCCACCCCTTGGGCCCCCTACCATCGTAACAGTGCTACTCGGTGCAGTTGTGTTGAGACAAGTAAGTGAGGAGTGAAGTAAATATCCCAAAACTGTTCTGGTTTGGTTATTTACGAATGACCTCACTTACCTGTCTCACTTCCCTCTCCCTCCCCTGGGGGGCGGGACATGACATGACGGTGGCTTGGTCGCCAGACTTAGGTGACAGTGTCTCATCCTCTCCGTTACCGACACTGACCCTGCGGCCGTCCTTTGTTATGGTGAGTTGGCCTAACGGCACTCTTTTAGTATTTACTGCTACTCGTCTTACCAATGTTACATATTGCGATGTTAGCTGTTTATGCCGTAACATGTTTTTTATGCCGTATGTTATGCAGTATGTTTAACATATGTTTTCTATGCCCTATGTTAGCTTTTTATGCCGTAACATATGTTTATGTTTTTGTTCAGGTTCATACCCTAGAACTAACTTAATGGGATGTGCACTCTCGCAAGGGCACACGCTCTTATATATGGTTGTAACGGCGAACGTTTGTGGCACAGGGGTGCCAGCGGGAGTTGGGGGCGCTTCGGTCCCCCCTCTCCCGCACGTGGGTAGGTCTAGCACATCAGGATTGACCATGGCTTCATGGGAAGGAGGCGCTAGTGCGGTATTAGACAGGAGGGCGCCAAGGGCGGTGTTAAAGGTTACCAGTACTCTTAGCACGATAGATGGGAGTGCAGTTGTTGTGTTGAGACAGGTAAGTGAGGTTATTCGTAAATAACCAAACCAGAGGAGTTTTGGGATTTATATGTGTGAAGCTTGGATTGAATTTGTAAGTAGTTTACAGGGCTACCGTATGAAGTCCAATAAACCTGTATGTTTTAGGGTTAAATATGCTTATGTGACCACGAATATTGTAACCGTCATATTTTCATATGGGAAACTTGGATTGACACTGATCATATTCATTATGCAGGTTTGTGATATGCAGTTCAAGAACCCTTTTTGTTCTATGGGGGTCAATGGTCATTTGGAAATGAATGAGCTTATGTAGCCAAGTTTGGATAATGCTAGGATGATTAGTAAAGACATAAACTGGTTTTGTGGCCATAACAAGCTGGTTTTTTAACTCGGAAATGGTGTTTGAAAGTGCAATGACCGGATGCATTACATACATCAGTGGTTGTGTACTGAAGAAGTACAGTGTACATTATTTGCAGTGCATGCCAGGCATATGTCTGTATTAGTTAATGTCAATGACTATGATTGGAGATTGCTTTTTTTAACAGGTAGAGCTGCAGTGACTGCACCATTTTCAAGCCAAGCACAAATAAATTAAATCAAAGTCCCACGGTGTTTCAATGATACTCGAAACCTTTGTACTTATGCTGGGGTGTGAGTGGGTGTGCATTTATGAACGCTGCCTTAGCAAGTACCAGTCACTTGCCAGAGCTCGAGCCATGCGCGTCCTTCCTTGGTCACGCAGAGTTCGAATTTGCCTGAAAATTCCAACAGGTGGTCGGTAAACTGACACCCAGAGCCTGCTCTCCCTCCCAGCAATCACATGCTGCATGCACTCATTGGAAAATGGGGAATTCTAGTGACTACAGGGAACTGTCTTCAGTTCCCAATAAGGCACTGAGTGTGTTGGTGTGTGTGTGTGTCTGTGATGCATACCTAGGTACACTCTAACCTAAGGGAAAGTCACATGTGAGTCAAACGTAGTGTGTTGATCTGCCACATTGAGGCGTGCCGTTTTTTTTTGTTTTTTTTCTTGGTGGAAGTAAAAGGTCATCAAGGGGAGGTTACTGGGGGCAGAACTCTGAAAAACTATTTTACATGATTTCTCAAGGTAGAAAGCTTGAACAGATTTTGTACTTTGTGTTTGGATGCATTATGGTGAGCAGATAAATTTGATTTGTTGTTCAGAGGTCATGCAAGAGGCTAAGAGTAGGGTCTATTTTATCCCTAACATTATAGCTATTACAAGCACAATGAGTATCCTATGTAGTAGTACAAACAACTTAGGCTTACACCATACAACTGGTGTGAACTGCTTTATAATTGTGATGAGGCCCCTCCTGTGCATTAACTGTAGAATAATTCACTCTGAGGGATTAATGCTATGGCTGGATGCACTCGGGTGGGCCCTTGTGCATTGTTTGCATTAACCCCGATTATGTATTCTGCTACAGTTAATACACAGTCCACTGTTGCAAAATCTTTTGTTAAAGGGAATTCCCGCAGTTTATACAGAAAAAGAAAAAGTCATACTATTTAAACCAATACTTATTGACACAGAATTAAAGGATTAATCAAAATAATGAAGGACAGTATTAAAGCTTCTGTTCAAGAAGTAAGTTTCTCACAGGTAGTAATTTAGCTATTTGTTGCTCAAGAATAATTTGTTAACCCAAACTTTTAAAAGATCAAATGATCCATCTTGCATAACTCATCTGATACATAATGATAGGAGTAGATGAAGCATTTGCAGCTGTTTATTTGTGAGCTTGAATGGTTTGAGAATGATAGAAGTTACTTTCTTTGTATGCATTTTGGTGCATTGAAAATGCCCTATTTCCCTTTAAGTACTTTTTAAACAAGTATCCTTCCAAATGTCTGTATGAATGAATCAATCTAGATAACAAGTTTGCACAATTTTATTTCACAGGTATCAGATGGGTTAGTAATCCAAGGACAGACATACAGGGTTGGAGATTTTGTGTACGTCGAACCAAGGTGAGATGCTCTCCTTTATCCTGTCTCATGATATCCAGAAAGAGTACTTTTTTAATCAAAGATAACTTTTCACAGACATGGTGAATGTAAGTTGGACTTCCATATTTGTCTTTTCTTGTACCATTTTGTAGTGAAAAGCAACTAAAACCTCACATCGTTTGCATCGAGAAGCTTTGGAGGGATGCTGATGGGGAAGGATGGTTACATGGCAACTGGTTCTTGAGGCCAAACGAGACATTTCACTTGGCTACTCGAAAGTTTTTAGAGAAGGTACATTACCTTAACATTAAAGGTCATGCTGTGTATGTGTTTTCATTTTGTTACCTTTCATTTGTTAATTAGAAGATTGTCAATTACTAATTTAGTATTTGTCACCCATTGCCACAGTATATATATTACATTGTGAGAAGGTATTGTGTCGACAGGCACGCTGATTACTGCTATTGTAGCTATAGTCTGGATATGTCACGCCAGTGATAGGCTATGAATGCAGCAATGTTGTGTACATAAAATATGGGAGTTAGCACTGTCAATGAATATTTATCATATCATTATCAATGTCATGAATTGCGGAAAATCGTTATAATTTTCGGGAATTGCTACCATTTTGGTCGTTACGTCATACAGTTTAACAAGTCACAGTGATTTATCCTTTGGATGAGTTGGGACCAGGGAGGCAACAGATGATGCACTATCGACAGAATTGCAAGTCAAGCAACAGGCCACTGCTTTTGGTCTCTGTTCTGTACCGTGCATGCCTGTCGATGTGCGAACAACTGCCAGATGGCTACTTGATCGTTTGCAATGACAAAAATATACGGGTATCATCCATGGGAGATAAAGTTGAAACCCAGATTTTTTTAACCAAAGACTGTCTTGGGGAAGTTTTATAGTAAAGCTCTTATTTCAAATTTACATGTCATGCCGTCATTTCCTCTAGCTGAAACCTAACAGACGGCTTATTAGCAGGACTAATTTTCTCTGACAAGACTACAGAAGATCTGCCAACATTACCGTACCCAGTACACATGACATATGTTTCTATTTTGAAAAAAAAATGTAGCATAAAGTTTTTCCTTTTCTTTTTTTTCAAAAATTCATAATCATAATGGCTAATGACCTGGATAAAATTGGCCTTGATTTTACTTGAACCAATAAAGGGAAAATGCAATGGTCTAATACCTACAATCTTGCACAAAATGCCTTGGGACACCCCTCTCCCCCGTGAAATGTTAGCAACAGTGTGCATTCACTCCTATAGCGCAACATCAGAAAGGTGCGTGGGGTTTCATGTTATCCTCTCACCTAAAATTCAGTATTATATTTGCAAAGTGCGGCAAAGTGTCCCAACAATTTTGTCCAAGATTGTAGGACCCCGCGGCAATAATACAAGGCTCACTGATTGTTGATTCCTTGCCAAAGGCAGGCAAGGAATCTGTGCGATGGTGATGTCGTGTGTGTGTGCGGGTGTATGTGCGTGTGTATGTGACGCCTTTGCTTGTAAACACGATATCTCAAGAAGGGTAACTCTGAGGGATGTCATACTTGGCATGTGGGATGCCCATATGATATAGAAGGTCCCTATTGTTTTTGGTGGAGGTCAAAGGTCATTTGAGGTCACCAGAGGTCAGAATGTGAAAACCATGTAAACACAATATCTCCAGAAGGGTAACTGTGACTGATGTCATACTTGGTGTGTGGATTGGACATATTGAGTAGATGGTGCCTTTTGTTTTTGGTGGAGGTCAAAGGTCATTTGAGGTCACTAGGGGTCAAACTGTAAAAACCTTGTAAACACGATATCTCCAGAAGAATAACTGTGACTGATGTCATACTTGGTGTGTGGGTTGTTCATATTGAGTAGATGATCCCTATTGTTTTTGGTCAAGGTCAAAGGTCATTTGAGGTCACCAGGGGTCAAACTGTAAAAACCTTGTAAACACGATATCTCCAGAAGGATAACTGTGACTGATGTCATACTTGGTATGTGGGTTGGTCATATTGAGTAGATAATCCCTATTGTTTTTGGTCAAGGTCAAAGGTCATTTTAGGTCATTAGAGGCCAAACTGTAAAAATCTTGGAAACAAAATATCTCCAGAAGGGTAACCATGGCTGATGTAATTCTTGGTGTGTGGGTTGGTAATAATGAGCAGAAGATCCCTATTGTTTTTGGTAGATTGGTCAAAGGTAATTTGAGGTCACCAGAGGTCAAACTGTAAAAACATTGTAAACATGATATCTCCAGAAGGGTAACTGTGACTGATGTCATACTTTGTTTGTAGATTGGTCATATTGAGTAGATGTTCTTATTGTTTTTTTGGCAAGGTCAAAGGTCATTTTAGGTCACCAGAGGCCAAACTGTAAAAACCTTGTAAACAAAATATCTCCAGAAGAGTAACCATGACTGATGTAATACTAGGTGTGTGGGTTGGTAATAATGAGCAGAAGATCACTATTGTTTTTGGTTGAGGTCAAAGGTAATTTGAGGTCACCAGAGGTCAAACTGTAAAAGCCTTGAAAACACAATATCTCCAGAGGGGTAACTGAGACTGATGTCATACTTGGTGTGTGGATTGTATATAAGTAAGTAGAATACTCCTTTTGATTTTGGTGGAGGTCAAATGTCATTTGAGGTCACCAGTGGTCAAACTGTAAAAACATTTTGAAAACAATATCTCCAGAAGGGTAACTGTGACTGATGTCATACTTGGTATGTGGATTGGTCACATTGAGTAGGTTATCCCTATTGCTTTTGGTGGAAGTCACATGTCATTTTAGGTCAAAAAAAGGGTCATTTTGGGTTAAAGGCTTATTAATGTGGTGTTTCAAGAAACATAACTTTAGTTGATCTGATACTTGTCATGTGGATAATTCATGTTTGTTATAATATAACCATGTAGCAAGGAATCACAAAGCCTTTTGGCTTTCTGGTTAACAACCTTGAAACGGAGACGATTTCTTAAAATTTTGAAGAGCATCATTCATTTTTAGCTCACACACCAAGTGTGTGAGGTATTAGAATGAGGCTGATGTCATCAAGTTTTTTCAAAAGCCTTCTCTTTCTTCATTTTTTGAGATATTTGTCTGAAATTTTTCAGTGTGTTTTTTTGGATAGACATATTTTTTTGCACCTAATTACATTTCGACTGACTTAATTTATAGGTGAGTTGCAATGTAATATTTGAAGGAAAATGGCGTTTTGGGTTGCTTTTTTGCACACGGCACTCTAACTGAACGGGTCTAGCTGGAGAGCTATTCTGTGGTCACTCTAGTGAACAATAATCAAATTTTACACTTGGGGTGGCCAGCCTATCTTCCCTGTGGTTCATCAAGTCCAACTGAACTATCACCTATCGATATCACATTCCTATACTAGTAAATTGACATGTAAATTAAGTTAGTGAAGCATGTGGCTGAGTGATCATTGTAACCTGCAAACCTTGTAGGTTCTAATTTTACAACCATCACAAAAACCTAGTCCAGCGCACATTTCAATTTAGATCCAGCCAAATCCAGCTCTGACAGCATCTAAACATTATCCACTGCATCCTTACATATTACACAGCCTAAAGGAGATTTAACCTTCTCTGGTACCCCTGTAGACTCTGTAGATTCTGCTTGGGCTGGAAAGTTTCTGTTCCTAATCTTGGTGCCGCCACCTCTGAAGGAACATCCACGTATTTACAATACTACTCTTCCAGGAGAGTGTTTACTCCCCTCATTGATCGCTGCCTTCGCAGACTCTGGACACTCGTTTTACTTATGCACACAACTTTTAACTAAAACCATTGTTTTTTGCTACCAAATTTGGTAGAAGCCAGTCACAGTCATCGTGAGAAATGATGGGAGTGATGATGCGGAAAGGACGTACGACTGATTAGTAACATAAATATCATGGTAATAATCTACAGTACAGCTCAGAATAAAACGGACGTTAGTAGCGTTAAGCGTTAGGAAATTCCGCTTGCTAACGATAGCTTCGTTACCATTGAACCTATGGTAACGCAATTATCGATACTTTCGTTACCAACGAGTATCGTTACCAGCGTTAGGCCTCTCTGCACCTGCAATCTTCACTTCAAGTAACGATTCCATCGTTTCTAGCGTTAGAAGAAAAAATGGTCAACAACTGCATCGGCTTTTTGACATATACAGAAAACGGTACATAGCAACTTTGTTAACGCTACTTGCGATAGCTGCGTTATTGTGCGGCGTAGCTGCTAGTGCATACGAGCCGCCAGCATAATATGCAGCATTCATCTAGCAGCAGGCTTACTACTGTACATCACTCGCTCAGTTCACTGCATGGGAATTGTGCAGATTTTCCGCACAGTATAGTAGTAGAAGTAGTAAGGTTTTCGTACTGTATTTTCGACAGAATCAGTTTTATTTCAGGCAGTGTGGAAAGCCCATCGTAAAACTCGGAGATGGTTTGGTGATCGCGGCTAACATTAATTAGAGTAGGTTAAAGTTAGCACACACTCACTCATATCGACAATATGATGCCTAGGCCCGGCCTAGCCTGCACTCAGTGAAAAAAATTGCTTGGTCTGCACTAACCATTAGCCCAAATTTAGTGTGCGCAGGCTATGGAGACTCAAGCCTAACCTAGGTTCTGTCTGTGTAGCCTAGGTGCTTAAGGTTTTGCTAGTGTTACGAAGTATTTTACTCAGGTACTGTTTACCTAAAATCGAACCACGAAATGTGCACAGCCACGCCCAGCAAGTTCCTTTGTGCCGTAATTAAATTATGCCATAGGCTAGGCCTATAGGTAGTTTTAACGATAATTAGTGCATATGGTCTAGCCGGCTATGTATGCACCAAATAACATGAACGTTCGTCATCATTAGATATGAAAATGCCTGTGAGTTAGGCCAGCCTCGTAGTTTAACCCAGCCACTGTATAAAAAGTAGCCTAGGCTATAGACACAATAATAGTTAAAACTGAACAACTGTACAGCTATTTACAGCCTAGTGCATGATGTGTGCTATGATGAAATGTATATATAGTCTACTACTCTTGGAAGGTGTAAAGTTTCACTTGGAAGGAAACAAGGGACATTCCAGTTTGCAATTCATTTTCATGGGCCTACTTGTTGTCTCTAACATCTCATTCTAATCCATTGTGTTGCTTTGTTCATTATTCACTGTTCGTGCAATGAGCCATGGCAAACCCATCCTGATGAGCCAATAATGGCTGCTATGTTTATTCTAACATGGCAGGCGAGGTCATGAGCTGCTGCACCATAACTACTAAATAATGCCAAAACTAGAAGGATCAGATGGTTGGTGACAGGCTCCAAAATTATCCTTTACATTGCATTTTCGTTTAAATATGACTGTTATACAGCCATCAACCCAGTTAGATTAATTGTCAAAGCCATCAAACTAATTTCGATCCTTCTAGTCGATGGGTTTATATTTCAAACACATACCTTGTGTGTTGTTCAGCCTTTTAGTATCTTTCAGAGTGATATGGAGCAGTGTTAGCACCAAGAGTCTAAGTCTGGGGAAGATGCACCTTTACATTATTTTTTTTGGAATTTGCAGTATGAAGGAGGGAATTTTATAATATTTGTTTTATTAAAAAAATAGAGGGATTCCCCCTTGCATTTTATTTGGGGGGATTTTGAGAACAGCGGCAGCAGTCACGCATTCCTGTACCTTAATGCGAACACTGGTATGGAGTAGAACCATACTGTCTCTATCTTACTCTCTAAAAACATACTGATTCCTTGGTGTGGAAGGAGATATATGGTAAAATGGTTCTTCGATAATTCAAAGAAGACAAAATCAAAACCAAAACAATTGTTAAGGGAAGAAATGCAAGGTGGGTATACCAGCGTTATCTACATTGATCATTAAATAGAGGAAGAAACACACTCAATAAAATACCTAAATATAATGATGACAGTTGATTTTCTACAATGCATAAATAAAGATGTTAACTTCCACCCCACCAATCCTCATTTTTCCCTTGAATTTTCAAAGTTTTAATCACTAAATGGCATGATACAGGCTGACAGATAATTTCAATGGCATGACAAGCTTAATTATTAAAGCATTCCTTAATAAACAGAGACCCTGAAAAATTCAGCAAAGATCAAGCAGCATTCTCCACAGGTCGAAATTTTGTCTGGGTACTTGTCTCTTAGCTGGTAGACTAATCGACGACCTGGTGGAGGGTCTAAGTGGTACCACTCCCCTTGGGAAATTTTTGCTCATGCCAGGGGGAGGGGTTGGATGCAAATTGGTGCAATATTTGGTGTCGTAGCTGGATTGACTATATTACCAAATATTAGTACTTTTAGAGGGTACATTTTCCTTTTTTATTTCGGTGAATTTTCCTACCTTTACCTTTCCCAACTCTTGTACACCTCCCGTTTCATCAGTTCATAAAATGCTCCTTGTATTTGCCAGATTGTCTTAACTTTAACATGAACCACAGTAGTAACAAAACACTAGTACAGTATTTGACCTCAGAGCCAGTGAAAACAAGAGGCTCACATGTTTTCATGACACTATTATGTAGACCTGCAAAGAATCCTATTCAATGGAAGACAAAACACACGGGCCATCAGCTTAAAACTTTATTTAAAAAATCTGTAGTATAGAAAATATTTTCATCCAAACATCGTTGCTTCGATGCCGTACCAACGTTCAACGACACTTGCGTGATTATAACACAAACTCAATGGGGGAAGGCCATTGACTTTAGTGTATGTGAGGATTTCTACACACAAAAGTTACATTGAGCGTGTCGCGAGTTCTGATTGGCTGTTTAACGAGGATCCAATCACAAAACTTTTAACATCTATTTCTGTTAAATAAGCACATGCCTAGTACTCAAAATTACGTTGGTATTTCAAAATTCTTCCCTATGACAGGTTTTGATTAAATTTGTATTAGGTTTTACACTATTCGCTAATTCAGTGACTACGGGCAGCTTCTGTAGAGAGACGTTTATTGACCACTGGCCGATTGAGAAAAAGATTTTCATCTGTTACACTAGTTTTGGACACGTGCGTGCAAAATGATGGCCGTGAACCATCATATCGTAGAATGCGAACTTCGGCACGAAGATATACTGCAGTGTACAAACCAAAGCTTACGTCAACGTTACAAATTTAAGTCGGTTTAACGCAGTTAACGCTACCAGCGTTAGGAAGAGCAGAAGTTTACTGCAATTAATGATCCTAGCGTTACTAGCGGTAGAGCAACCCTCTAACGATAGTAACGAAACTATCGTGATCGTTACTATCATTAGACTCGAACCGGAAGAAATTTTATTTTCTAACGCAAAATTTCTAACGCTTAACGATACTAACGTCCGTTTTATTCTGAGCTGTACTGTACTATCCTTCAACTGTTTTAGGTCCCTCTTAGTGATATCCTATTTCTGCCATAGGGAAATCTTGTGATTGGGTGATAGTTAGCCTAGTAGCTAGATACCATTATTTTCTCTCATTGTTTGATCGCTGCTATTGGCTCATTTCATGAGACCAACGCGTAGTATTTTAATATGTATTAACCGTTACGTCAAACGTGACTATTCATTTGTAGGTAATTATATCGAGTGTCCAAAGTCTTTCCGGTGTACGGCGATCACAGCGAAACGCTATTACTAGATGAGTACATATCCATGGTTGGGTATAAGTAGGCTGCTGCTCAAATTGGGAGGAGTGTATCAAAGGAGGAGAATTCGTTTGCCGAGAAAGACTTTGCAATGTCTAGTACACCTAATGCCATTTTTCAACATCACATGTTGAAATTAATATACTACACTGGCATATGATAATGTCATAGGCTTGATAGTGTGTCATCTAGATACTTTTTGCATGTAACATTTTGTCACCTTCCGAGTACTGTACTTTCATTTTGCAGTGCTACAAACAAAGATTACCTCTACTTAGTTCAGTGACACCCCTATGTTCCAACACACTTATATTTTGACATTTACACTTCAATTCCAACAGCAGCGGCTGATCAATGCGTCATTGCTACGTTAAGCATCATAGCTGGGACCCAAAATGGTGCCTGATGTAATGAATGTGTCGTAACATATAGTGTCAGAACATGGGATGTGGGAACAAAAGTGTGTAAGAACATATGGCTGAAACCCTCAGTTCAGTTGTGTGAGCTACAGCGGCATTGCTGTGCTAGTTTATTCTTTGCCGAAGGCAAGCAAGGAATCTATGCGATGGCGTGTGTGGGTGTGTGTGTGTATATGATGCTTTGGCTTGTAAACATGATATCTCAAGAAGGGGAAAGGTGTGCAAATGTCAAAGTTGTGTGTTGGTAGCCCATCATGAGTAGATGATCCCTAGCGTTTTTCATGGTGGTCAAAGGTCATTTGATGTCACCAGCACTTAAGAGTACAAAAACCTAGTAAGGGAGATATCTCAGCAACCAAATGTTGTTGGATCTCCAAACTCTTATCATTGGTAGCAACTGATGAGAGGATGATGTCTGCCATTTTTTGTGGAGGTCAAAGCTCATGTGAGGTCAAAAGAGGACATATGTTTGAAAAACTTGTAAACGCCGTATCTCAAGAAGGGAAAGGTGCTTGAATATCAAAATTGGTGTGTTGGTAGTCCATGGTGAGTAGATGATCACTATTGTTTTTCTTGGAGGTCAAAGGTCATTTAAGGTCATCAGAGCTTAGAGTAAGAAAACCTGTTAAGGGAGATATCTCAGCAAGTAAATGTTGCTGGAACTTCAAACTTTTAACATTGGTACCACCTATTGAGTAGATGATGTCTGTCATTTTTTGTCAAAGGTCATGTAATGTCAATAGAAGACATAGTGTGAAAACCTTGTAAACCCAGTATCTCGTGAAGGGAAAGGTGCTTGAACTTCAAAGTTGGTTTGTTGGTAATTCACTGTGAGTGCACAATCCCTTTTGTTTTTCATGGAGGTGAAAGGTCATTAGAGGTCAGCAGAGCTTAAAATATGAAAATCTATTAAGCAAGATATCTCAGCAACTGAATTCAGGTAGAACTTCAAAGTGTCAACATCGTTAGCACTTGATGAGCAGCTGATGTCTCTCATTTGAATTGCCCACAGAAGACTTGTCATCACTTTAATGTGACATGAAATGAATGTAATAAGTTCTATCATTTCAAAGATCTGTCCTGGGTTCAAAAGCCCAACATGTGATACTAAGAGAGTTTTACATGTCCTGAATGTGAACATATGAAGAGGTTAAATCACTCATATTAGGAACATAATACATTTTTATTTCCAATTGAAATTTGCCAAAATGTAGATCTGTTTCATAGCAAAGGTCGCTGCTAGATAGACTTTGGTTTCACTCTCTTTCAATTTGTGGAACATTTTCTAAGTCAAACAACCACTTAACATAGCTCATATCACTTTTTGTAAGCCTTCAGAGAATATTTCTGCTGCCAGAAACTCCCTGTCAAGATTTACAAAGTACTTTATTGTTTAAGTCCACTCCCTAGGGAGGCTTTGTTGACTTACACAATCTCAGATCTTTTTAGCACAATTTGGTGTCATGAACTTTCCATCAACTTGTTAATTACATCCTTCATGACCACAGTTGTCATTAATGCTGAGCGAATGACATTACTCATTCACATTAGCACTTGGTAACATCAAACCCATAAGTGATACAGAATGTGGTTGTCATTGTTTCATTTTGCTTTTTATTTTGATATGGTCACTTCCCTTCTCCACTGGGTTGCTTACGTTTGTAAGTGATTGTGTATGTATTAAAAAGTGAGATATTGGCAAGGAATCACAAGTCATTTGACTTATGGTTACTTTGTTTGGTCAACTTGGGTGAAATTTTCTCAATTGTAACAATATCATGATCACAGTCAAAGTTGCCATGAACATCAACAACAAAGAAGCTAAATTTACTGCCAACAAGCTAATGTCAAACTTAACAAAAGAAGTAAAAAAAGAATGTCTCTTAACTTGTTTTATTTTTTGGGGGGGAGAAATTTTTTGAGTGTATCTGCTTTAAACCAAGAACCAAGATATGACCACTTTAATGTTATCAATGCCAACTCAGAAGTTTTTTTGTCAACATAATTAGTTTTAATACACTCAAGTATGTTTACTCCGTATTGGTCTACTCTCTTTGTTGGATTGAGTGACATTTTTCACTGCCTCAGCAGTTCCTGCTCAAAACTTTTCTATATGACTCTTTGAATATATTTGTTCATCATTATATGCATTTGTCTTCCTACTCCAGGAGGTGTTTAAGAGTGACTATTACAACAAGGTCAAGATATCGCAGCATGTGATTGGTTACTGCTTTGTAATGTTTGTCAAGGACTACTTCAAGATGAAACCAGAAGGATTCACAAATGAAGATGTCTACGTTTGCGAATCTCGTTATTCGGCCAAAGCCAAAGCTTTTAAGAAGATCAAGGTAGATCCAAACAGATCCATATTTGTGATTACTCATAAATAATTCATCATGAGGTTACCATGAATTAGCCCCTTCTCAAGTTATTGTTTGCCTTAAGAACAGCTAGTAAATATTTATTTCTGTGCTTCTTAACACTAGAATCTGTCAGTCAGTATGCATAAATATTCCTGCCTACTTTCAAAAGATGAGAGAATGTTATTTTTAATGGTTTCTAACCATTCCATCCAGCTTTGGTCAGTACCCCAGAGTAACCAGAAGATAGTCACTCGAGATGAGCCTCTCTCGAAGGTGAGAGTGGCATCTGTGTTTGCCGGAGCTCAACGGCCCAATGAACTGCTGGATCAAACTGGCGAGCATTTTCATCCTTTTGATAAAGAGAGAGAGGTCAGTGAATATGAAGTGTAGTTTAAAGGAGGTGATGAAACTGTTTATTGTTAGGTAGTCCATTAGATAAATAGCAGGATATCTTAATGATTTTGTTTACCATCATCAGTTATCAACATAATGGTATTGGTCAAGTTTTCCACTCTTTTGCTGCTGTTAAAAATCATATTCTATCTTCCACAATCTTTCATCATTTTGGGAAGCTCCTCTGGCTTTTCCCCAGCAGTCGTTATCATCAATCTCTCAAGTCACCTTGGACAAAGTAAAATCAAAGCACTGCTACAGCCATTAAAAACTTTGAACCCTAAGAAATTTGAACTGTTGTTTGTTACAGGACACAGAGATAGAATGCCCCGAAGAGGAGAAGAATTCCAACATTTATTATGAACAAATCAACTACCAAGGAAGATGCTACAAGTTAGGAGATTCAGTCTATATCACTATACCAGACAGAAAGCGACCAGTCATCTCCAAAATGGACAAAATATGGAAGGACACTGTGTGAGTGCCTCATCAATTTCCACTCTTTTCTTCGTCCCAATGGATGGGTTTTAAGTAACTACTATTTCAGATTTGGTCATAGCACCTTCACAGTTACTTAATTGCAACATCCAAACAGATTTATCAACTCAATGTTTGCATGAAATAGTAGCGATTAGGCGCAGGCTAACGTTAGGCCTATTTTAATATTAAATGTGCCAGGCGTGCACAGTACCATGACACCATACATTAGTCTACATGAAGTTCCTAAATTTCTACATGTTAAGGCGTGCAACTGAAATTCTCTTATACTTTTTCCTGCATCCCGTTGCAAGGCAATTTGTATCCTGTTGCATCCAAATGCCCATTGTCTAATGCTGTCGGACTTCTCCAAACAATGGCTGTTTGATCATTACCAGGGTGCTGCTCTTCCACCCTTTTGATGTTGTCTTACACACACTCCACTCCAAACACAGAGCAAATGCCGATGCATTGCAGTGAAGGTATTAGTAGTTATTCATTGATAGCAAAAACACAAGAAGAATCAACAACAAACTACAGTTGTCTTAACCGTGAAGGAATAGACAGAAGTGCTATTTTATTTGTGTCTACAAGATATATAATTAGCCCTCTAGAACAATTTTCAACACATGAAGCACATGAACGACCAAATCACAAATGGCCTTCATTCTAGTCTTGATAGTGTGTGCCAACTTTTAACTTGAAAAGTAAGCCATTTAATTCCCCTGAAAATTCTGTTGCTCTCTACATACTGTGGCTGTCTCCCACTTGGAGAAGCAAGAGTCTGATCATCGAAAGTATCTTAATTTTCCCCACTCAGCCAAGAATTCCCCAAACATTAATCTGGCATGTGCATATGATCCTAACCTAACAATCTGCAATATAGTCTCAAATTTTTGTTGGAATGTCTTCTCCTAGGAATTTTCTCCACAGTGGATTGGGATGCCTAACATGTAAATGCCGTTATACTAGGAGCCTATCCTAAACATGTGAATAGTACTGTAGAGCTACTTATATACCCAGTTACAGGTTTAAGATTTTTCATTAATTTTTCCTCCAGAGTGTTTATAATGGTTTTGTATGTTGACTAATAATATTGATAAACCTAAAATGCATTACAAACAACAGGGTAGCAGCTTTTATATCATTATGTGTACATTTAATTTTAAAAATATTTGAAACTTTGTTACCACATATAAGTTTTACAGGAAACAATACAAATTTCTAGGACTTGTCTTCTGCAGCAAGTCCTTCCAAACCCAGTGGAGTTGAAACAAACCTCAATCATATATGTCCTCCAACCAGTTGGAATCTACAGGTACTCAATCCGTAAAAGATGTTTTAAATTTTGCTATAACAGACAGAATATTCTGTCTTAGTAAGCCTTTGAATCTAAGGTCAAAGTTCAATCACAGAACCAAAAATTTGCCTTTACATCAATTGATGTTTAGTAACACAGAACCTCGCAATTCTGCTGTGCATGAATGGCTGTACTGCAAGTTGCACAAAGCCTTCATGCTCAGTACAAAAACAGTGTGAGCACTGTGCTATGGTCTGCTGATAATGACACATCCCTACAAGGTGCTTTTATACATGAAGCTACTTGTTTCTTGGCATACACGCTAAGCTGGATGCATTTTGAAACCCCCCCCCCATGCCATGGGTTGCATTTTGTTTGTGTTGGTAGGCAGTCAAAACATGTCCTGAAGCATTAAAGAATTTCCTTGGTGCGCTTAAGTTAATTATGCTGTTTCAAGAAGTTTTTAATTGCAGTAAGTTCTTGGTTGTTCTAGAAAGTCTAATATGACTTTCCTTACAAAAACTTCGAAAAACAGTATACACATCATGGCAAAAACTGTGTTTGAGAGATATGCTAGATAAATGCTGTGGATGTTGATGCAGAATTATGATGAAATGTTTAGTATTTACTGCTCAGTATTCATTTTAGAGTCGTTTGATGCTTTTCTTCATCTTGTCATTCCTTTCATCACAGCAACAATGAATATTTCTTTTCTGGACCAACATTCCTTCGACCATCGGAGGTCGAGCATGCACCCACTCGGATGTTTTACAAGAACGAAGTGTTTTTGAGCAGCAATGATGATGAAGTCTTTGCTTTTAAAATCATTCTCAAGAAATGTGCCGTGGTATCTTTTAAGGATTATCTTACAAGTGAGTCATCAATGCTTCATTTTTTGGGGGTGACATTTGACAATTATTATTTGTTCTAAATTATATTAATATAATGACATTGCACAGCATGTGAAATTTGTTTGAGTTTGATATGTGATACAACTGTTTTTTGCAAAAGTATTATTTGTGGTATAATGAAACAAAGTAAATTGTATGACATAATTCATTATGTGAGATATAATTGAACAAAAGCGCATTATATGTGATATAATAGAAATGAATCAAATTATATGACAAGTAATTCATCATATGTCATATAATTAAAGAAAAACACATTCATATGTGATCTTTTAGAAACAACAAATTATATCACAAGTAATGCATTATGTGTGATATTATTGAGCAAAAGCACATATGTGGTGTAATGAAAATGAAACAAATTACATTACTTACAATGAATTATATGTCATTTAATGAATTATATGTCAGATAATTTGTTTCACTTTTATTATATCACAGATAATAGTTTTGCTAAAAACAGATGTATCACTATCAAACTTTAAAAATTTTATATGCAATATAATGCCATCATATCAATATAATTTAGAACAAATAATAATTCCCAAATGGTGTCTCATACATTACCTTGTCATATTTTGCATAATTTTCCAAAGAACAGAAGTATATATGTTATTTGTTATATCAGTAGGAATCAAAGGAGACACAAAAGCCCAAGAATGAAAGTTATTTCAAACTAAAGGCTATAAATGACCTGAAGTCTTTCCTTTTAATGTAATCCTCACAAGTCCTCAGTGGTATCAGAAGTTTACGAGAATTAGAGCTCGATAGTGTACCACTAGGATTGTTCTCACAGTTGTTTAGTTACTGTGACACTGCCCCTCAACAAGTCAACGAGGCTTCCACAGAGTCCACAAACTGTCTAAGTCACATCTTTCTACACTGGGAAGCAATAATGCACTGGATTGAAAAGCCGTTCTAGAGTAGTGTAGCACATTTTGATTAACTATTTCTGTATGGACCCATTTGAGAATGTTGGATTTGTCCCCATGTGATAGCCACACCTTGTGCAAAACTACATGAGCCCCAAACTAATGTAGAATAGTCAATGCTAGCAGTGGGTACTGTAATATAGCCAATGTGAGTTTTGTTGAGAGCAGCATTGGCACTACTGCACCCCAATCTTTGTGCACCTTTTTATGTAAGCTTGGTTTCTTTAACAAGGAAGCCATTTGACTGCTAAAACCATACTAATATGTCTTGATTTTCTTTCAAAACAATTTTTTGTGATGTTGATACACTTAAGAATATCTCTTGATTGCTCCCTTTGATTAACTAGAAAAGTCGATGTTAGGCTAAGGATATTAGTTCAAGGTTAGGCCTTCTGAAATATACTGTATCTCGTAAAGAAAATCTCAACTTGTTTGGAGTTCTATGTAAGTCCTGTTGTGTACTTGGTTATGGTCATTAAATTGTCCTGGTCTATTTAATGTTAAGAGTTGTGTGCAAATACCTTTTTCAGAATGTTCACCTTGTAGTGGGGCCTGGTCATTGTTAGTTGTTGTGAGAGACACTGTGATAGAGAGCATTACATATCTGTCTCCAGTAGATGGTTGGATAGACTTGAAAATCGAGGATTCCTTCCCAAGCAGACAAATGATAAGATTTACATGAATGGATGCTGCTTGATTTCAAAGGTAGTGAGGGTGGTGAAGTGAATGCTTTTGTATCATTGGAAGGACCTTTTTGAAAACAAGCTGCGATTTGCTTGTCCTTTCCATGTTGAAGATAAGATAGTCTGTTGATAGATATCACATTACATGCTGCTCCCAATTGGCTTTGTTGTAGAAGTGTTTACACTGATGACATTTTAGGCATATTGAAATTTGGCTTGTTGCTTAGTAGTCAAACCCTCTTCATAGGTATGAGTATGCTATGGGAGTTCTTTACGTGTTAAACTCTTAAACTTGTAAATAGTCTGTTGTTTGAAGAAGTGTGTTGACTACAATGACTGCTCACATGGTAACATTTGTTTTACGATTTTAGATGTAGTTTCAGTAAATTGAAAGATATCATTGGTTAGAAAAGTAATTGAATATGCTCAATATACCTTTTAGGAGAAATGTTGTTATCAAGAGGAATTTTCCATGATTTCCTACATTTAAGCCAGCTTTTTAGTTTAAATCTCTACTGGAAAAGGTTTCTTAGAATGTGATTATGAGTGACTACTGTATGTGAATAGTATCTTTTTTTCCTTTGGGATGTGTAGGAAATCTTGAAGGTGGAACAATATTTTGGAGTTTGTAATATTGACATATGAAAGAAAATATTCTTAGAGCAAAACATTGAAGATCTCTTTCCAGACTTCATTAGAACTTGTTGATGTTGGAGTTCCATGCCCATCAAGATATTTAAGCAGACAGGTTTGACTAAGGGACTAATACTATCTTCCACATGTGAAATAGTTGCCAATTTGCATATGTACCCAAGATCAACTTAATGACTGCATAAGTAGGATGTGTGCAATGAAGATTCAGTTTTTGCTACTGACCTCAGTGATGATTGAGGGTTGCTTTGCACTCACTCAGTGTTATTGTAAGTCACCATGGAGCTGTTGAAATCACATACTTGAATGATACTGTGAGTGGCTTCAAACACACTGCCTGACCCGTTCTTGTACATTTATAACAAGTAGGTAATCCACGGAGTTGCAAATCTCACCCCTGTTATTTTGCATACCCATTGTATATTTCATCAGTGATTCAGATGGATTCAGATATATATATATTTATATAAATAATTACAATGAGCCCGGTTAACAGTTATATTTATTTCCGCTACTTTAAGTTTCACGGGCGGAGCCCAATCTTCAGGCGGGTAACATTACAACTGAAATGAAAAAGTGAGGAGGCAGGTTGGAACTTACAGAAAACATATGTAACACATATTTCAGTACGGCTACCGTAACAACATCACGTGATACAGAAACTTATGTAGGCCTAACTGAAACCCCATTTAAAATCAGATGGAGAAATCACATCACCTCATTTAATAATAGCAAATACAAACACAGCACTGTCCTTAGTAAGCACATCTGGTCACTGAAAGAGAAAAATGTACCATTCACCATCAGATGGAAATTTCTAAAGAAAGCAAAACCCTACAGTAACCTAACAAGACATTGTGACCTTTGCCTCTGGGAGAAGTTCTTTATCATGTGTGTACCAGGGCATGCAACCCATAATAAACGCTCGGAATTTGTTTCCACCTGTAGGCACTCAAAGAAGTTCTTGTTTAATCCATGAAAAAAGTTTATTCATCTTTATTCCTCCATAATGAAGCTTAATTGCTAAGTTTTTTTCTCTGTACTGAAATAAATATATATATATATATCAAAGCATAAAATCACATGCGTCCATATAATGGATGAGAGTGCCTTTAATACCAACATAATATGTAAGAGAAACGTGGTCTGATATTTCAAGGTCCTACCTCTTCCTCAGAGACCTGAGTAATGGAACAAACGATAAATACATCCTACAACGTGGGAAACTCTCCCTCGCGAAATTCATCGACAAAGTCAACTCCTTTCACCCCACAATTAAATTTACTTATGAACATTCTACATCAACTATACATTTCCTGGACCTTCAAGTGTCATTGGTTGATGACACTATACATACATGTCTTCACAAAATCAACAGACAGACATACATACATACATACCATTCAATAGTTTCCACCCAGAACACACAAAGAAATCAATTATCTATTGCCAGACTCTCCGTTACAAAAGAATCTGCTCTGATGACAATAATTTAAACATCCAACTTAATGAGCTCACCAAGCATTTCATGCTTAGGGGCTATCCTGTAAAATTCATCAGAAAAAGTATGGAGAGGGCCAATAAAATCACTAGACAAGAACTCCTACAGTACAAACTTGCAGCCCCATCTGAACGGATTCCCTTCACAACTTTTTTTCACCCCAATGTGAGAAATCTTTTTCAGAGTCTTCGATCTCTGTGGGGTATCCTCCAAAATGTCATCACATAGAGGGCGTTTTTAGGCATGCCCCCCTTCTGTCTTTCAAACAGCCCCCAAACCTCAGAAAAATTCTTGTACGTAGCCAAATTCCAAGGCCGCTAGCTCCCTAGGGTAACTCTCCATGCAAAAAACCACGCTGTCAAATATGTCGTCACTTCTGTACTTCTTACCCTATGACACCTCCAGGGACTACCCTCCATTTATACCCTGGTAATTTTAAATGTGATTCTGCCAATATAGTCTATATACTTTTTTGCAATAAATGCACTGAAGGCGATTATGTTGGAGAAACGAAGATGAAATTCCGACTATGTTTTAACAACCACAAACACACTATTTTACAACAGCTCAAGGGATATTCTGTAGCCAAACACTTTTCCTCCCCGGGTCACACAATACTTAATCTTAAAATCTGTATCTGGAAAGGCAACTTCAAGAATGACGAGGTACGTAAAGCTGAGGAGTGTGGGCTAATCCTACGCATCAACAGCCATACCAGGGACCTTAACAGAGATCTAGGTATTTTAACTGAGTTAACGTTGTAGGATGTATTTATCTTTTGCTCCATTACTCAGGTCTCTGAGGAAGAGGTAGGACCTCGAAATACCAGACCACGTTTCTCTTATATATTATGTTGGTATTAAAGGAACTCTCATCCATTATATTGACGCCTGTGATTTATGCTTTGCTATCTGTATTTATACACCAACCCACGGATATATATATATATACACACACACAAACACATTGTAAGCAATACTGAGTGGAAGGTATTATCAGTGCACAGGAAGTGACATTGCTACCAGATGTGTAATCACTCAGGCCAGAACATGGTTGTATAGGTTCAAATACTGTGTCACATTCATGGAAAGGCAAATATGTAAAAGTTATGTTGACACCCTGTACTACCACCACCTAACACTGTACTAAGTGTTACAGTAATCATGACTTTTGCCCTTGACTTATGACATCATCAGTCAGGTGGACACTACATCTCAATTTTTCATCTAGGAGGAGATCTTGACACATTTTTTCAAAGCATTTTTGCCATTTTGACCTTGAAGCATGTAACCATTGATCTTGTGACATCATCAATATTTAAAAAATTCTTGTATCGTCTACTGTTTATATAAGGTTGTTTTATAACTCTTGTAATATTCACACAGAGAAAATGCTAAAAAATTTGTTTTTCATTTCGTATACCAGTGACCCTTGACCTTTGACCTATGATGTCATCAGTCTGGTGGACACTCCATATTATACCGGGGTACCTACCCACCAAGTTTGAGATTTCTCCAACTTACCATCTAGGTGGAGATTGTTACACTTTGGACCCCCCTTCTCCTCTCCTTACCCCAGTTGGTAATCTTGATCCATATCATTTGTAAACCATGGGACCCCCACATAAGAATTACTGACTGACTGACCCACCAAGTTTAGGTTGAATACCATGAGGAGTATTAGGCGGGCTACCATTTAAGTGTCATTTTTTGGGGACTTAACCAGTCAAGAAAGTACAATATCTCTTCCCTGTATACCTCATATAGGGATGAGATCAAAATAGCAGCCTTGTTTAAGCTACATGCACAGGGCACAGTAAATTACTCAAACTGATTTAGATATGATTCTTGGTAGTTTAGCATTTGCATGGTCTATCAGAAACTAGCCTTGGAAGAAAGATAGCTTGAGATAAGCTAGACTTGAATAACAACATCAGCATGGTATATCTTAACTTTCAAACATAACTCCTGTGATTATTCTAAATAAGCTGTTGCTATTTTCAACAATTAAATGTGTAAAGGAAAATCAGTTGCACTAGAAACAGTGGTCATTTTCCACTATGTTAATTCTGTAATGTAAAGTTACTGTATTCTTAGCAGTCCTGCAGAAACACAGTGAAAAGAACTTATGTATGTACGTTCACTTATCACTCAAACGACCATGCACAGTCCTAAGAAAGGGAGGTCATAGTATACATTATGTAATTGTTTGCAACTTCTGAGACACTAAGTCTCTCCATTATTTACAAAGCCAAAGCACATAATATGTATATCATAATCATATGAAGCAAATTGAAAGCACATTTTATTTGTAAAGTGATATCACTTACAATAGATGCTGATGTCAGTGTATAGCGTAGCGTTCTATTTTAGTTTCTAGTCTGGTAATTTTGCTATTTTGAACTTGGTATCTACCAAATGGAATTATCTTAGCAATATGTGTGTGTTTTTGGCATTTTTTGCATTATTTCCAATAGATTTGAATCATTTTCTTATTTTAAGCACCTGAGAGAGTTAAGCTCTTTTGATATTTGTATATTAATTGAATTAAGTGTAATATATTTTGATTTGTTCTGTTTTTTTTTGTCTTTGGGAGTGATTTATGCCACAAAACCTCTTGGGCTTCATAGAGTACTTCCTCTTACATTGTCTTTGCACATATCTATTTGTTATAAACTTATCTTATGTTTGAATATGTCAAGAAATAAATAAATGAAGTGAAATATCTTAATGAAAGATAGGTGCTGAGCAATGTCAGTAAGCACAGTTCAAAGAGGAGAGATGTATCTAATGACAGTTGACAGAAAGTACACTGTTATTTTCCAAACCAGGTCGTCTCACAGAATTTAAAGAAAGTGATGTCTATGTCTGCGAATCTCAGTACAAGGAGCAAGAACAACATATGCGTAAAATAAAGGCCTTGAAGAAATATTCTGTCTCTAACAAGGTGATAGATGACGAGGTTTATTTCTTCAAGAAACCAATCACCCCTTTGAAGGAGCCATCTCCTCTCCTGCAGCCAGAGGTGGAGGATGAAGATGCAGATGAGACCACCGCAGAGGACAATGAGGGTGAGGATGACCAGGCTGAGACCAACTCAGTTGCCTCAACTCCGAAGGCACCCAAGGTGAGAACTGTTCTTAATGGTAACAACAGAAAATAGTACAACAGGATGATGGCTGAAACACCCTGAAATATGTTACATACACAATACAGGAAGTAACAAGATGGTGAGGTGAAGAGGGGGACTCCTCTTAAATCCCATCCATACTTATCAACCTTGACAATAAGGAATTGTGCCCTCTTAGGAGAGAGAGAGATTTAGTTGATGCACTTGTAAACAATGCATATTACAGATATTTAATACATTAGATTTTAAACTGCACTAGTAGTGTGCAAAATGTTTGTGTTCAGTCAATTATCACAATAATGTTTTACATTCTTTATTGAGATATTTGTTGGATTGATGGATAGATCCATTCATTCGTTTTTGTTCGGACGGAAAGAGGAGAATTGGGAGCAAGAGAGAAGATGGTTTGATGATGTGAAATTCCTTTTATCCTCAAATCTCTTTCAACAGCAGAAAAATCGATCAGCAAGTGGCTTCATCCTTTTTGCAAGTGAAATCCGAGCCCAGGTCAAGGACGCCAACCCTAACAAGAGCTTTGGTGAAATCAGCCGACTGTGTGGTCTAGAGGTGAGTAAGGCATTCAGTTCTATTCATCTTCTTTAAAACGCACTTCATCTAATGTTTTGTGACAAGTTGTACAGTCCAATGTGATAAACCATATCTATCCAAAATTTCTTTTGTTTTTGTCGATGAGTAGCATTGACTTTACATTTTTGGGCACGTGGCTGGGCGATGACTAATATCACCATTCTGCACTTGACCAGTTTTCCAATGTTGCAAGACTGTCTCACCCACAGTGGCACAAACTCACTGCTGAGGACAAAGTCCGCTATGAGGAGAGAGCTGCTATCTTAGCAGAGAGTCGACCTCCAAAACCACCCAGAAAAGGAGCAGACTCACCTGCGCCTCAGCCTGTGGCACCTCCTGGTATGTACACAGTCTATGAGTGTATGTGGGAGGGCTGCGACTACCAGTATGAGACATCTGAAGACCTGGTCCACCATCTCTTGGAGACCTCCGGCCATCTCCCTGGGGCAAACAGTGGTAAGTTAGTCTACTATGAGCCTGTCCCCACATTCTTATGTAAATTAGTAATCAAAGTATGACCAAGTTTTTGGAAAGATAGACTTGTGAAAGAAAACTATGTGTGCAGTCAGGCCATGCACTTTTACCAAAGTGTGGAAGGAATACGATGAAAAATTGCTTGGAAGTACTTACTGTTGTAACACATGATTAGATTTATGTCATTGGTCTTCATGTTTACCAAAGGTGACTGCCCTACATTCCAACACCCCTATGTTCCAACACGTGTATATTTTGACAGCATGGGCTTAGTAAGACCTTCTGGATCCCATGGACAAGGAGCCTAGCTTGGCTCCCAAACCAACGGTATCACAGTCTCAATGGTCTAGGTTCTCTCCGACCATTAGCACACATATTTACAAATTACCCAATGCACATGGTATGGTAGGTGCTGTATGCAATACTAGTTCATGCTATTGATTGATGCTGTTACATTTCAGCACTTAAGCCTTGTAAACCGTGTGTTGCAACTCTAAAGTAAGCCCTGCAAAATATGATCAATATGATCATAACTAGCATCATAGCCAGGCCCAAAATGGTGTCTGTTGTAATAGATGTGTAGCAACATAGGAGTGTCAGAACCTAGGGGTGTTGGAACATAGGGCTGTAACCTTACCTAAAGAGAAATTTGGTGTTTGACTCTTGTGGCAGTGTCCCATCCCATCCAGCAATCTTCGGACAGGTTCGTGGAAGTGTTTTGGAAAACGACTCAATCAGCAGTTTCATAGAGCTGTATACATTCTTGTTCATTGCTTTATTAAATCATCAGTACAAAGTTATATGTACCTTTCTATAGACACATGTTGTTAGCTCAAACTAGCTTATAGCTGTTTGAGCTTTTGCAATCTGCCATCATCATTTGATCTGTCTATGTACATGATACTAAGTTGAGGTCAAAGGTCGGTTAGTCATTATTGGCAAATGTGTGAAAAATTTGAGAATGTATTTCCTCCCAAATATCAATACCTTGCATAGTATTGAAAGTTGGTGACAATGTACCTTAGGTAAACTCATCTTTTCGCGTGCACAAGGATTTGGATCCAAGGTCATATGTCATTAGTATGTGAAGAAGACTTGATAGGTTTTGATGGATTAAAAAAAGACTGAATCTCATGAAGAAAATCTTAAGTGCCCCCTTTCATGTGTTGGAGAAAACTTTCCAATGTGACCATAGGGCCTTGGCTTCATTGTGTTCCACAGCATCTCAAATATTTCTATTGTGTATGAATGATAATTGAGTAATGTGATATTTGGCCAAATTGCTACGTGTCAAGTCTGTTTATTGCGTGAAGTAGTCTACATCCAGGTGTTGCTACAGACAAGTCAAATTGGTACCTTGAGAAACGTCCAAAATACCTACGTTCATTTGAGTTCAGATGAGTTTGAACTAGTTTATATGTATGCCTGAAACCTTCCTAGAACATGTATGCACGCATTTGATCGTACCGCCGAGAAGTTCAATGTTCAATTGCGTTCGTGGTTTGGTGGAGGATTTTAATCCTCTTATGAGTACAATGGACTTGCAAATACAAAGGGAACACATCTATGTGACTGCCTGGCCAGCAACTCTTCACTTGAGCAATGTTATTTTCATTCCAGTACGGTCCAGTTTGTTTCCGTGTATTGTGAAGAGGCCTATTGAGTAGTATTCTGTCCTATAGCAATGTAATTTGTGTTCCTTAAGGTTCATCTTCGTTCTGTTGAGTTCAAACACATTCTGCATAATTTTATTTCATTGGCAGGAGTTCACTTGCATTCTTTAGCAATTGTGTAATTATTTGTTTCAGACTATTTGAGCAGCATGACTGTTGATAATTGAGTTTTGCAATTACTTTTGTGTATGAGGTATAGCCCTAATGTTACCGGCGAGGTACAGGAATTTTATGAAAACAATTCAGACATGCCTTGCTTTGAATTGGCGTAGGCCTACAGTGCACTCGATACAACATAATGAATGATAGCATTAGAACTTTTAGCTTTCTTTCTTCACAGGAAGAGGACGGGGCCTTGCACAAAACATTGGTGGGTATAGGCTAGCAGGGCCTAGTTTTCTCGCCGTAACCCTTTCATATTTCCTGCTCCTCAACACGGCCTTCTGGGCTAACAAGAACACTTTACAAACGTTCCCAACAATGTATAAGTTTGTATAGGCAACAATTGGTAGGTATCACACCGTAGTTCCTTGCTGTGGCCATTATACAAACAAAAGTATACAACCGCAATTTTGTGTGGGACTTACTGTAACTGTGGTAATTTCCTGCCCATGGTGCATAGGAGTACTGTGCAAGTGCACAAGTCATTCAACGACCATATTTTGATAAATAAATTACTCAAAACACGATAGCAACTCACGATGAAGAAATAAGTTAGGAGTACGGCAAGATGATCTGAGAAAGTATTGTGGGTTTGAAAACTACCATGTGCTGCAGTATGCTCATAGTTTCTGCAGTGACTGTTCATACTCACTCTCCAAACTCAGATATAAACTGCATGGATATGCAAGCATAACAAACATATGGACGCTGACCAATCATTTTTATACTGTTTGTACATGCAACACTCATCTCAATCACAAAATCATTGAATGAAATGATGTTCATGAGATTCATTTTTGATTCCTTGCCGAAGGCAGAAGGAATCTATGCGATGGTGATGTCGTGTGTGTATGCATGTGTGCGCATACGTGCGTGTGTGTGTGTGTGTGACGCTTCTTGTAAACACTGCATCTCAAGAAGGGTAACCATGACTGATCTCATACTTGCTGTGTGGGTTGCTCATAGTAAGTAGAAGATCCCTATTGTTTTTGGTCAAGGTCAAAGGTCATTTGAGATCACCAGAGGTCAAACTGTAAAAACTTGAAAACACAATATCTCCAGAAGAGTAACCGTGACTGATGTAATACTTGGTGTGTGGGTTGGTAATAATGAGCAGAAGATCTCTGTTGCTTTGATTGAGGTCAGGGGTCATTTGAGGTCACCAGAGGTCAGACTGTAAAAATGTGTAAACACAATATCTCGAGGAGTCTAACCTTGACTGATGTCTTACTTGATGTGTAGATTGCATATACTCAGTAGAAGACTGCTATCGTTTTAGGTAGAAAAAGGTCGTTTGAGGTCACCAAAGGTCAAACCTTGCTAACACATTAACTCCAGAAGGGTAATGTTGACTGATGTCATACTTGATGTGTGGGTTGGCCATACTGGGTAGGTGATCCCTCTTGCTTTTGGTGGATGTCAAATGTCACGGTCATTTCAGGTCACCAAAATAAAGGTCATTTTGGGTTAAAGGCTTTTGGTGCATCAAGAAAAATAACTGCAGTTAATCTTATACTTGTCTTGTGGATAATTCATGTTTGTTATAAATAACCAAGTAGCAAGGAATCACAAAGCCTTTTGGCTTTCTGGTTTGATTCCTTGCCGAAGGCTCAAGGAAACATGATATCTCAAGTAGGGCAATTCAGATAGATCTTATATTTGGTATGTAAGTTGGTCATACTGAGTAGATGATCCCTATTGTTTTTGGTGGAGGTCAAAGGTCATTTGAGGTCACCAGGAGTCAAAATGCAAAAACCTTGTAAACATGATATCTCAAGAATAGTAACTGTGACTGATGTCATACTTAATGTGTGGGTTGTTCATATTGAGTAGATGGTCCCTATTGTTTTTGGTTGAGGTCAAAGGTCATTTGAGGTCACCAGAGGTCAAACTGTAAAAACCTTGAAATACAATATTTCCAGAAGGGTAACTGTGACTGATGTTATACTTAGTGTGTTGATTGGTCATAATGAGTGGATGATCCCTACTATTTTTGGTCAGGGGCGCAAAGGTCATTTGAGGTCACCAGAGGTCAAAATTTGAAAACCTTGTAAACACAATATCTCAAGAACGGTAACTGTAACTGGCTTTTGGTTTCGATGATAATCGTAACCTTTGTAATCATGCATGGGTGTGTGTGTATGTGGGTGTGTGTGCATGTGTATGTGGGTGTGTATGTATGTTTGTGACGCCCTACCTTGTTAACACGATATCTGAAGAAGGGAAGCTTGGACAGATTTCATATTTGGTATGTAGGTGTACCACATTGAGTAGAAGAACCCTATTGTTTTTGGTGGAGGTCAAAGGTCATTTGGGGTCAACAGGGGTCAAATTGTGAAAATCTTGTAAACACGAAATCTCAAGGAGGGAAGCTTAGACAGATCTCATATTTGGTATGTAGATGTACCACATTGGGTAGAAGAACCCCATTGTTTTTGCTGGAGGTCAAAGGTCATTTGGTGTCAACAATGGTCAAATTGTGAAAACCTTGTAAACACGATATCTCAAGAAGAGAAGCTTGAACAGATGTCATATGAAGTGTGTAGGTGTATCTTATTGAGTACAAGAATGCTATTATTTTAATGGAGGTCAACAAGGGTCAAACTGTGAAAACATTGTAAATACACTGCGTCAATATACCTGGCATACATAGCATGGCATTGACACCTACACTGATGGTATCAAACCTAACAGCTAACATGTATACCAAACATACCAGGTACACTTAGAAAGGTGGATAATACTTAGCAAAAAGTAAAGCCATGTGAAGGAAGCAATTGATACCTGCTCGCTCGCTCGATCAGAGAGAACGCAACTGAACTGCAAATATATTCTAACCTTCACACAATGGTTTGTGCTTCATTGCCCAGTGGATGGTTGCAATATACATGCTATAGTTAGAAGTATGAAATTGGAATAGTCCGTGATTAGGGGTTACAGAAAATTCCAAGACACGCGATTCAAGTTGTGTACACAAAAGCTGTGCACCTTGCAGGGCACATCAAACACAAATTAGCATTTTAGTAGAAAGATAAAAAACTTGGCTACAATGGAACATCAAAATAAGTAACAATGTTTGTAAGACATAAAAACAATTCAAAAAAATTCTCTTAAGCAGATCATCAAAACCACAGTGCATTTCTGCATTCTGGTTAAAAAAAGGTGCATACCTGCAATACTTTTATTTAGTAGTTTGTGTGGCTGTTAGCCCAGTTTTGTTGTTCTCCTTTGCTTATCAAAATGGATATTGTTTTAAAACTTGATTATAAACTCTACAACATTATGTGCAAATGAGTAAATTCACATTGTTATGGCATTTGCATGTATTTATTTCTCACAATGTTTTAAGCCTACCTAGTGGAAGAAAAGATTTTATGGGCAGGGATAGAGGGGTTGACCTTTCCCCTGGCTATCAACCTTGAAAGTAGGTCTGTATACAATAAGTAGTTCAGATAGGGAAACAACGCAGGTTGCTCTGAAATGAAAATCCTAACTACTATGCCCCAGTCACAGCTTCTGACCAGGCTTAGTACAATTACAAGTCAAGCTCCAAACTACTAACGACTACTACAATACAAATCCTAAGCATCTCATAAACTTTTGTTTATAAATGCTTGTCTAAAGGATATCAGCCCCTCCTGGGATGTAGAGTATGAAATACTGAAATACACCCAATCCAGTCTGTTACATTTAACCTTGAATCACCAGTGAACAATACATCCAACAAAAGTCTAGTTGAAATTCCATTCAACCCTGTTCCTGTAATTGACAAGTATGGTAATACATATCTACCACCATGGCGGAAAGACTTTTTTCTTTCACAGAATGACCACATTTTCTATGGCTAAAACTTACCTACGGGGGAATGTGGCTGCCCAAGTAGTGATTTACTGTACAACAGGACACTTCCTCTATATGTGCAAACCTAATCAGATTATTTTATCTTTTTTGTCTTCTTTTTGTGTGTGTTTGTGTCTTTGTATTGTAATACTTTCAGAGGACGTGAACAAAAGAATTTCAGGTCCTCAGAGACAATTTCTATAGATTTCTCAAGTCCTCGGAAAAAATACAATAGGGAGTGTATTATTAAGGTTAGACCTCAGGAAGCAACAGCAAAGCAAAATTCAATGAAGTCCTCACTCCATGTGTAATGTCGACTTTGGCGTGCCGGTGTATGTGTGTGTGGTTGCATGTGTGTGTACTTGTGCGCTTGTTTTTGGGTGGGATCAAGGACCAACACGATAGATTTTATATCCTCTGTAGAAAATTCAATAGATTTCTCTGGTCCTTTCAAGATTAACAATAGACAGTCTATTGTTAAGGTTAGGGTTGAGGAAGAAAAAACAAAAGAAAGCACAACTAAGTCCTCGGAATGAATGGAAAACAAACTTGTGTGTCTGGTTGTGTGTGATAGTTGTGTGTGATACTTATAGGTAGCAGAACAAACTGGGACCAAACATTGGCAAGGCATATTGTCTTGTTTGTTAAGTAAGTAGTAGCATATATCAATAGGCTGTGTGTTTGTGTAGGCTTATCCAATCTCGCTCATATAAGATGTAACCAACAGCGAGATGAAACAACATCAGTGGTGTTTTTCAACCATCTGGAGGACAGTAGTTTAATGTGACAAGTTTGATACTTTGCCACAAGTTTGTGAATATTAGACCTCATCTGCTGGTCTGTGTGGAAAAAGTAGGGCCTTTGATATTCTGCTTTAAAAATCAGAGAAAAATTCTTATGCAACATCTTGATTTCTGTTTTTTTTTTTGGGAGTGGTGGGACAACTGATTTTCATTTTACATCAACGTAGCAGTAACACAATCTAAAAGGGGCTTTCTATTAATTTGCAACTCTCTGGCAGATCTTTAATACAGTGCATTGTTAAGGTCACAAATAAAAAAAGAGAAAAGCGGGATGGAAGTATTAGGGAAAAAAATGTGTCCAAATGATGCACTTGTCATGTAACCAAACTTTATTACATTTTGCTGATGAGTAGTAGCTATTTCATCCCCAATGTAAACAGCCGACTATTTGTAAATTACAAACTTCATGTTGTCCACAAAAAAAAAAATTCACATGGTATTTTATTGTTTTGTTCACCAATGCTACATGCTTTAAGTATTGAACAGGCTTGAATTAGTTGAAAAGGTGGCTCCGTGTGTAACGTTACCGCATCAGCATAGTCTGTGTTTAAATTTCAACTAGTAATGAGTCTAACGCTGTATCCGTAGTAAGTGGTCATTGGGAATTGTCAGTTGTTTACAGGCATCTGACGAAAAACAGTACTTCTAATTTTTGGTATTGTGATACTTTTTGTATAATTTGGAAGTAACTTGTGACTAGCCCAATCACTTACGGCAGCCGAGCAGCATGGCAACAGTGTAACTTATCCCTGGTGACCCAGAAACAGAGTTGGTTGGCCACCATGTATGGTTGACTCGCATGCCAAGTTCCACATCGCTACGGATATACGTAACTTCATCAATAGGGCGATTGTATTAGACATTCAAGGTGTAGAGCTACACTCGTAGCCTAGTTTAGTGGGAGAAATTTCATAGACTTCCAACATTGTTTACCGTTTTATATAACAGTGATCATGGCATTAGATTGGTGGGTTAGTTTTACAATTGTGCACAAACAAAAGCACTTGCTTTCACATTTAACACCCACTCAGCAAAAGCAACAAATCCTACTTTTGTTGTCCTCTTCTTGTTGCTTTCCCGTTACTTTCAAATAAGCACTACAGTGGATTGGTGAACAAAGAATGGGAGGTATTGGGCATGCAAAAGAGCAGACATGAACAATGTATAACAGTAGAACGATCATGAAGTGAGGATGCAGCAGAGCGAACTTGAACCAGTTTGCATGATTATTTTGATTGTTTCACCTTATGAAGTTCAGTCAGTTTTCACAAACTTGTCAAGTTTCGTTCTCATGATAGGCCACTAGTGACCAGGGATGCAGCTAGACAAGTTTGACAAGCACCATGCCTCAAGCAAAAAAATGAGCCACTTGTGGCAATGTCCAGAGGCATGCACCAGGGCCCCTGGTGGAGTCCAGGCACAACACCTCGGTCGGGATTCTTCTGGAAGCAGCATTCACATAACACCCAATGTCTTGCAAGCACTTTTATGGGAAAGCATGTGCAACATCTGTGAATGTTAACTCAAAAACCTTTCCTCCTGTCATATTTACTACATACAAATGAACATTAATCAGTCAGTAATGATTAAGTTTGGTGTTGAAAAATATACTACCAGACACTTTTCCACATTAGCACTTATTCATATGCACACAAACAGTACAAACCAAGGTGAAAAATTATAAAAAGATGACAGTTCTCATAATTATTGGATGTGAAAGTTCACCAGTGATGCTAATTATAAACTCTGTTAAGTGTCAGTGATCTTCAAAATTATCACAGATTTATCAATAAAGTTTGAGCTTGTACAGTGTTGGTCCTCTACCTCCACACCACTGTTCCTTTTGGGAGGCCACTCACAAGCTCTAAGACTATCCTAACCTAGAGGAACTATCTTAACATTATGATCTTATCTAACTTCTGGTCTGTTACATACATCCATATTCAATTGCTGTTTGTGCTTTGTTTAAGTCATCATGTTTTATTTTACATCACAGCCTTAGAAAATTGCAAGGAATGGATACTGACCTTAAATTAATATTATTTTATCTTAGATAATGTTTCCTTGGTATGCTGTAAGTCATGAGAACTACTACTTCCATTTACTTTGTAGGTATTCATTCTATTTGTATATTCCGCTCTAATCAGGTGAATCGGAGTTTCCCTGCAAGTGGAAAGGATGCACCAGATACAAGCGTAATCAGTAAGTGTGTTTTGCTAAAATTCTTGATAAGGATTTCTCTTTCCTCATTCTCCAATCAACATATCCTACATTCCTTGTACCTCTTGAAGCATTTTGGTCCAATGTCAGCTGAATACCTCATCACAATACAGTGTATGATGTTTCAGTGTATAGCAGATTCATAATTACTGATAATCTTCTTGAAGATGAAGAGTGACAAAATGAGGTTTCCTACTGCATCAGTGTGTTCACACTTGCTCATAGACACTAGTTCTATCAAAACATTTTGTGCCCAAATGCAATACCAGCAACTTATGTTCTAAATTGGTGTGAAAGAGACAACAAAACAAAGCAGAATGTCAAGATGTAATATTTGTTCAAGAGGAGTTATTCAGAGACCTCAGAATCACTCAAGGTGACTTCTGCTTTAAAGGAACCAATCAAAGAAGAAAATGATATTTTGTGAAAATTAGGCTTTTTGCTTTCTCTGTTGTCTATCAGTCTATCCAATCTATCTATTCACAATTGTTCAAAAGGCTTCTTCTCTGTCACATTTTCATGGATTTGTATGAAACTAGAACACAATGTTCCATAGGTGATGGGCCATTTGGGGTGTTCTACAGTTTTTGGTCCAAGGTCCAATGTGGGTCCTATGGCCAATTTTATGAGATTCTGGAAAATGCTTCTCCTCCTGGAGATTCTCTTGTATGTTGATGGCTTGTCACATTGATACTCTCTTAATGGTACTTTCAGTGTGTTTAAGAATTTTCAGTCCAAGGCCCCACGTGGGCCCAATAGCCCATTTTTAGCTCTTACCAGCATGCTGGTGTGAACTTTTGTTATCACGCAGGGTCTATCTATCTATCTATCTATCTATCTATCTGTCTACCTATCTATCTATCTATCTATCTGTCTATCTGTCTGTTTGTCTGTCTGTCTGTCTGTCTGTCTATCTGTCCACACTTGTTCAAAATGCTTCTCCTCCCACATGCTTTCATGAATTTGTTTGAAATTTGGACATAATGTTCCCTAGGTGGTGGGCTATTTGGGCTATTCAGGAATTTTTGGTCCAAGGTCCCATGTGGACCCTGTGGCCCATTTTATGAAATTCTACAAAATGCTTCTCCTCCTACAGACACTCTTGTACAGTGTTGATGGTTTGTCATAATAATACTCTGTTAGTGGTACCTTCGGGGTATTCAGGAATTTTTAGTCCAAGGTCCCATGTGGGCCCAATGACCCATTATGTGAAATTCTGTTTGAAATGTTGCTTCTCACACATGCATCCATGGATTTATATTTAACTTGGACACAATAGTCCCTGGGTGGTGCTCCATTTGGGGTACAAAAAAGTTTCAATCTAAGGTCCCATGTGGAGCCCATGGTCCATTTTATGAAATTCTACAAAATGCTTCTTCTCCTACAGATTATATTGTACAATGTTTGATGGTTTCTTATAATGATGCTCAGTTATTGGTCCCTTCAGGGTCTTCAGGAATTGGAAGTCCAAGACCCCCATGTGGGTTCAATGGCCCATTTCATGGAATTCTGCAAATTACCTCTTTTTCTACTGTTAAAGTGCCCCTTTAAACTGTCATACACATCTCAAATATCCCTATCGTGCATGAATGATAATTGAGTAATTGAACAGTGTCAGTTGCTATGCTATTCTGAAACGCTGTATTGCCCTCAGGTGTGTTGACCAGTATTTGGACACTTTGAATTGTTTCATGAACTTCAGTTAGTCTAAAAGATCAAACTTCTGCAGTGTTGGGGCTGTAGTTTATGAAATTCTGAAAATTGTGCAGTCCTACAGATTTTGAGGTGTGATGATAGTGGTTCCTATGATTTGACTTAATGATATGTAAGTGGCACCTTCAGGATGTTCAGATGTGAGCCTCTGCAGCCTTTGCACTCTAGTTCTTATCAATATCAATTGTCAGTTTCATATCACTGAGCTGCCAGTTAATTTAATTATCATTTCCTTAGACCATTTCCTGTATCCTCAAGGCTGGTCCGACATTGCAAAGAAGTTCACGTGAAAAATTCTGTGAAACATGTGTACCCTCATCAGATGAGCAGGTAAGATAATTCTCTCCTTTTTTTAGTTGTGTGTGTATTTGTGATGCCTCACTTGTAAACATGATATTTAGAGGGGAAGCTTGGACAAATGTCATATTTGATGTGTAGGTGAGACACATGGAATACAAGAATAACTATTGTTTTTGATGGAGATCAAAGGTCATTTGAGGTCAACAGAGATCAAGATGCGAAAATTTAGAAACACTATATCTCAACAAGGGCAGCTTGAGCTGTTAAGTTATTTGATATGTGGATAAAGTACATTGGGTACAAGAACCATATGGTTTTTGTGGTTGTCAAAGGTCATCTGAGATCGTCAGAGGTCTAAATGGGAAGGCATTGTAAACATGATATCCCAGGAACAGAAGTTTAGACCAAGTATGACATACGTACCATACTGAGTGCATTAAGTATCTTGTTCTTGGCGTAGATCAAAGGTTGTTTCAGATCAATAGAAGTCAAACCTTAAATCTTGAAAATACCATACTTCAAGAATGCAAACTTGGCCTGATCCCTTGTATGGGTATATTAATTGACATTAAAAAGTACAGAAGGTATTTTTTTTTCAGGATATCAAAGTTAGTTAGCACAATATCCCATGGCTAAAACTGATGGCATTTGTGATTTGTTGATGGACCACATTTAGTACCAGGATGAGATAAGTAAGTATTCACTGTGCCATGTCTCTGAAGTGTAAATAATATGACCACAATTGATTTACCAGAGAGTATGTGTATGAATTAATCTGATAACCCAGGCTCTGGAATGTTTGGGTAACTGTGATCTCAAGCAAGTCCACCATGAAAGCTCTAACATCATAGTTGGGTGGTACCAACTGTTCTTGAATTTCCAGTGATCGGTAAAAGTCAAACTAAAAACCTTGAAAAGACAAAATCTCAATAATGCAAGCTTGGACTAATCTCATATTTAGCTTGTATATCAATCATTTAAGTTCAAGATCCCTATTGTTCTTCATTGAGGTCAAAAGTCAAAGGAAGAAAACAGGTCAAACCATTAAAATCTTAAAAACATATCTCAAGAATATAAGCTTAGACTGATCTCATATTTAATGTGATGGTGGACCACATTGAGTGGAATATTTGATATGTGCCATGTCATACATTTACCAGCTTCTTTGGCTTATATAAACCTCTATGGGCAACAGGCAATGGGCTGCATCTCTGAAACCACAAGGTATTCTTGAATTCTGGTTTTTACTTCGGCAAAGCATTGACACAGAATGCCTGCCAATGTTGTGCGTGTATCATATTTTGTATTTGTCTCTTAAAATTCCCTTAAGAAGTGATATGGTCTTCTATAACCTTCCCATGATGCCTCTACAGAAACTACTTTCCAAGGTACCAGCAGCAGGGTGTTCAGAACCACCAGCAAGGAGGTGCCATCATGGGAATTGTTGGACCCCCTACACCTGTGGGAATGGCTACTCAACATCTGTCACAAAATTCTCCAAGATTTCAAGGTGAGAGCTAGTATACTTCAGATTCTACAAACTATACCTACTATCTCATCCCCATACATGTATAATTACATTAATTACGAGTATAATTATTCACAAAACTCAGAGTAGTGAGTCATGAATAGCTTGTAATTTGGTCAAATTCTTATGTATATATATATATATATATATATATATATATATATGGATGGATGGATGGATGGATGGATGGATGGATGGATGGATGGATAGATTGATATGTATATAACAACATATAAAATGTATCACTGCCCAAAGTAGAGTGCTCAATAAATTCGGTAGAGCTATGATACACATGTACGTATAGGACGTTTTCTGCATGATTGTTACACTGTGTTTCACGCACGTGCGTTCACAGCGATCATCAGACAACACACTAGAATCATCTTTTCTTCTTCGTACGATAGCTGGACTTAACTCTGTGCCTGCATGTGGATATTAGTTCAGTGCGTTTATTGATCGGGAGTTTGGAGATTAAGATTTGGAGCTTTTCTTCCATGCACAAGTTGCATAGACCAGAATCACGCCTGGACGTATTTGACGGCCTGACAATATCCCAACAGATTGAGTGGTCAATATTCTTATTTTTGAGGTTCCATACATGCTTGGATAATTCGTTTTGGTAGTGTTTGTTTCTGAAAGATTTGATGTGGTTGTAGTAACGCATTTTGAATGACCCTCCCACTAGACCAATATATGATTTGGATATGTTGTCTGACATCACGGTAGCTTTGTAAACAATAGAGGTTGCTAAGTCATGATGTTGTCAGAACTCTCAAATCCTTCCTTTATTTAGTTAAGAAACATTGCCAATCTGAGAATGTTCGACACAAGATTTTCAACAGGAATACGTTACAAATAAGCTATTATTGCATGACTAACGTCCAGCAAACCATAAGTGCACACAGCATAGCACTACTTCGTAGTAACAACAGACAAAAAACTGACATGCAATTGTAGAAATAAGAGTAAGTGCCTGATCCCGGGCAAATGCAACACCCCCTCCCCTGTGGTGTACCAGGCTAAAGTATCATCAGAACAACGTACCGAAACATATGTCGTGTTGGGGAATGCTTCAAACTTAGATACAATAACCACATTAAATCGTTCAACTACAGAAAGTATTCACATGATACTACCCTTGGTAAATATATCTGGCATCTAAGGGATAACAAAGTTAAGCACAGTATTACATGGAAATTCCTACGTAAAGCCAGTACTTACGACTTCTTTACAAAAAGATGCAATTTGTGTCTCTGGGAAAAGTTTTTCATTATTTGTAAACCCCACACTTCAACATTGAATTCTCGATCCCAGTTTGTTACCACCTGTAGGCACACAAGAAAGTTCCAGCTCTTCAACACAAAAGAGTGACCCTTTTTGATTTTATATATATACTCTGTATTGTTTGCGTTCATTGCATTGTGTGTGCTCGTATGCCCGATGAGCTAAGTAGTTGCTTTAAGGTTAGCGGGTATTATGGCTCTCTCAGTTGCTATAGCAACAGTTGCCATGGTAACATTATGTATAGTTCATATTAATACATGGGGAGTCTAACCTGGTATGGTGCTTGAGGTGACCCTTCTGGGTAGGGGTGAAAATGTGTGAAGATGGGTGTGTGTGTAAAAATGTCAAAGTTTGTGTCAGCAACTCCTCATGGATCCCATAGCTGGTGCAGATCAAAGTTGGTAGGTAGGTCACCCATGATCTGAAGTTGTATCTCCTGTCCAAATTGAAGTTCAAAGGTCAAAGATCAAATTAGTGAAAATCCTATTTTTACTGTATTTCGTAATCCAAAATGGTTATGTAATGGGATCTTCAAATATCTAACCGGTGTAAAGATTTTATCTAAAAATCATGTTTATATGTGTTTTGACATCAAAGGTCAAGTTTAAAGTTCAAATTTGACATTGAAAAGTTTGGGTAAACTCCTAGATGGCAGTGCCGATGAAGTTCAATGTTGCTAGGCAGGTGACCCATTGTCTTAAGTTGTGCCTCCTGTCAAAATTTAAAGTCAGAGGTCAAATTGTTGAAAAGTTTATTTTTGCTGTATTTAGTGATCCAAAATTGTTATTTTCATGACACCTTCAAATATATGTCCAGTTCTGCAAGATTTTACCCAATATCTTATGTGTTTTGTGGTCAAGGTCAAAGTGCAGTTTTGAAGGAGGTCAAAGTTTTTAGGTAAGTGACCCATGATCTGAAGCTATGTCCCCTGTCAAAATTTAAGGTCAGAGTTCAAAGGTCAGAGAACAAAAGTTAAATCTCAAATCAACAAAATGTTTTGAAAAAAGTGTCTCCGCATGTTCCTTCTAGACAGTAATACTATTGAACTTCAAACTTGGGTGTTAGGTATCTGAGTATAATATGCATTGTTCACGCAATCAGTGATGTCATAGGTCAAAGACTAGGGATATTAAGGCCATAATACAACAGGTTCTGTTAGCACAAGGTGTCAACATAGCTTATTAGATCTCTGCTTTTCCATGGTTATTACTCATTTATATTATAACTTTGCCTCTAGATGAGCCAAAGCATAGTATGCTATAGTGTTTCTTTTTAAGCTCTAACGTACCTATAGCTACCTGTCTGTCAGTCTGTCTGTCACTCTGTCCATCCATCTGTATGTGCACCCACCTGCCCTTAGCCCTCCCATCTGTCCACCCATCCACCTACTCATCTATCTAGGACCTTGTCATCTATCTCCTTATCTATCTACCTATCCTGTCTAATTGCAATTGTTTAAAAGCTCTTAAATGCTTAAATGTTTTTCAACAAATTGTGCTGAAACTTGTGGTATAACAATTCTTGGATGTATTAGACAAAAAAGTTTGCACTTAGCCAGTCAGGGTCCACCATGTGAAAAACTTCAAAACAACAACCTTGCATGATGTTTGCAAGTTGGTCATAATGTTCCTTAGAGCGACCCCTCTCTCAGAGTGTACCAGGATTTGGGATCCAAGGTCATTTACATTCTTTAGAGGTCAAAAGGTCAAATCCTCTTAAATTGGTTTGAAAGCTCTCAAACGCTCATTCTTTGACAAATTTGTCTGAAATCTGGACTGAAGGATCCTTAGACATTAGACTAAATTTTAATATCAGGAAGTCAAAGGTCATTTAGGGGGCATTGCAGGTAAATGTGTTAAAAACTTAAAAATGGAAATGTGTCTCCTCCCAGGAAGAACCTTGCATAATGTTGAAAGTTGCTGACAAGTTTGTGAGACAACCCCTTTTTTTGGATGCACAGGATTTGGTATACAATGTCATCTTGTCTTTAGTATGTGAAGAAAATTAAAAATCCTCAAAGTGCCCCTTTAGGGTTCTGTTCTGAATTCCCATGTCACCAAGGAGCTGTGGCTACAGTGTTTAACACTGCATCTCAAATATCTCTATCATCCATGCATGATAAGTAATGTGGCAGTGGGTCAGAAAGCCTGAAGTAATGGAGGGTGTATATATTGACACAGTAACAGAGCACTTTGAGTTTTTGGTTTTAATAGTAATCCTAACCTTTGTAGTCATCGGGTGGTGTATGTGTGTGCATGTGTATGTGTGTTTGTGATTCCTACCTTGCACAGTATCTCAAGAAGGACAGCTTGTGCAGATCTCATACTTCGTACATAGGTGTACCACACCGAGTACAAGAACTAGTGTTTTGGTGGAGGTCAAATGTCATTTGGGGTCAACAGTCAGAATGTAAACACCTTGTAAACACAATATCTCAAGGTAAACTTGGGCAAATCTCATATTTAGTATGTAGGTGTACTACATTATGTATAAGATGTCTATTCATATAGTGGAGGTCAACTGGGTTCAAATTGTGGAAACCTTGTAAATATGATATCTCAAGAAAGGAAGCTTGGATAGATCTCCTGTTTAGTATGTAGCTGTACATTACTGAGTGCAAGAATCCTCTTGTTTTTAGTAGAGATCAAAGGTCATTCAAGGTCGGGGGCAAAATGTTAAAACTTTGTAAATGTGGTGTGTCAAGAAGAAATGCTTGGACAGCTCTCATATTTTATATAAAGGTGTGTCACATTCAGTTAAACTAGCTTACTGATTTTAGTGGAGGTCAAAGCTCATTTAAGGTCAAGAGAGATCAAATTGTGAAAACTTTGTAAACATCATCTCGAGAAGGGAACCTTGAACATAGCTCATGTTAAGTATGTCACTGTACAACATTGAGTACAAGATCTTATTGATTTTAATGAAGATCAAATGTCGTTTAGATCAACAGGGGTCAAGTTCTGAAAACTTATTAAATGCTACATCTCAAGAAGGAATGCTTGGACAGATCTCATATTTAATGCATACTTTTATCTCATTGAGTACAAGAATTCCATTGTATATGGTGAAAGTCAAAGGTTATTTGAGATCAGCAGTGGTCACATTGTGGAAATCTTGTAACCATTATTATCGCAAGGAAGGAAGCTCAAACAAATCCTGTATTATTATGTAGGTGTATCTTGTTGAGTGCAAGACTCTTATCGTTTGTGGTGAAGGCCAAAGGTCATTTGAGGGTCAAAGGTCATTTGTGTATGTATTTGAGGTCATACATACATTTACATACACATACACAATGCAGTAGTGTGTGTATGTGTAGGACACCTGCCTTGCAATCATGCTATCCCAAGAAGAGCAGTTTGTACACATCTGATATTTGGTACATAGGTGTGCTATGTTGAGTATAAAAACCCTATTGCTTTAATGGTCAAAGGTCATTTGGGGTCAACAGGGGTCAAAATGTGAACACCTTGTAAGCACAATATCTCAAGAAGGTAAGATTGGACAAATCTCATATTTAGTGTGTAGGTTTACTACATTGAGTACAAGATGTCTATCCATATGGTGAAGGTCAACTGGGGTATCTCAAGAAAGGAAGTGTGTACAGATCTCATGTTTCATATGGAGCTTGGACATGTCCTAATGCTATAATGTCAAATTCAGAAAAAAATGCTCGTAATTGCATCATGAAAACCACAATACATTTGTGCATTCTGGTTTATAGTTTAACTTTATGTGCACACATGTGTACAAACCAGTGAAAGAAATAAATAAAAATTGTGTTTTGATAATTATTGATTGTGAGTTGTCACTAGTGATGCTGATTATGAGCATTGTAGTGTTAGTACCCTGCGAAATTAACAGTTTCAGCTTCTGCACCTTCGATGCTCTAGTGTTTAGCTCACACCAGGTAACTGGTGTGAGCTATTGTGATAGGGCTCCTATCTAGCTATCTGTCTGTCTGTCTGTCTGTCTATCTATCTATCTTTCTATCTATATATCTATCTGTCTGTCTGTCTGTCTATCTATCTCTATCTATCTATCTGTCTGTCTCCATCTGACTCCGTCTGTCTCCGTCTATCTCTTATCTTTCTCTAATTTATCTCTAATCTAGCTGATCTATCTCATCTGTCTGTCTGTCTGTCTGTCTGTCTGTCTGTCTGTCTGTCTATCTATCTATCTATCTGTCTATTTATCTATCTATCTATCTATCTATCTATCTATCTATCTATCTATCTATCTATCCATCCATCTATCCATCTATCCATCTATCCATCTATCCATCTATCCATCTATCCATCTATCCATCTCTATCTATCTTTATCTATCTCTATCTATCTATCTCTATCTATCTCTATCTATCTCTGTCTATCTGTCTATCTCTATCTGTCTATCTCTATCTGTCTATCTCTATCTGTCTATCTCTATCTGTCTATCTCTATCTGTCTATCTCTATCTGTCTATCTCTATCTGTCTATCTCTATCTATCTCTGTCTATCTCTATCTGTCTATCTCTATCTGTCTATCTCTATCTGTCTATCTCTATCTGTCTATCTCTGTCTCAATCTATCTCTATCTATCTCAATCTATCTATCTCTGTCTATCTCTTATCTTTCTCTAATTTATCTCTAATCTAGCTGATCTATCTCATCTATCTGATGGGATCTAGCCATCTAATCTGTCTATCTGTTTATTCATATGTCTTTTTGTCTGTCTGTCTATCTGTCTGTCTATCTGTCTGTCTGTCTGTATGTCTATCTCTCTATCTATCCATCTATCCGTCTGTCTGTCCGTCTGTCTGTCTTTTTCTGTCTTATCTGTCTATCTATCTTCATATCTATCTACCTATCTGTCTGTCTGCCCATCTGTCAATCCATCCATCCATCTATTCATCTCTTGACAATTGTTGAAAATGTTTCTCCTCTGTCGTGCTTGGCATGGTTTCAGAAATGTTTGTTTCAAGGTCAAATGTGCGTCCTATGGCCCATTTGATGAAATTCTGTAAAACATCTCTCTACAGAGAGAGTCGGAGAGAGGTGGGGTGGAGAGATAGAGATAGAGAGACATTACAGGGTCAATTTTAGTTGCTTCATGAAATTCAATTAGTCACCACAAACCTGTCAATTTTGTGTCAAGTTTCCTTAACATAAGGCTTTTAGTGACAAGTCAATGATCAAACTGAGAGGGTTTTATTGATAAAGTTCAAACTTCTGCACTGTTTTTGTGCTCTAGTTGATGAAATTGTGCAAATTGTACAGTCCTACAGATTCTCAATGATGATTTGGTGTAATGATAGTGGTTCCTGTGATTTGACATAATCATGTGTAAATGGTGAGGATGTTCAGGTGTGATTCTCTGCACCCTTGGTGCTCTAGTTTTCCATCCCAATTCTGTCATTATCTGAGCTGCCTAAATGCAGAAAAACTAAACACTGGAAAACAAATTAAGCTGATGATCTATAAAGTGAAACTCTATTAAGTCTGTAGGGTTGCCTCCTCAATTATGAATATCTTCCTTTATAATCTCTCTGTAACTTGGCTTGGACATGATACATATTATTGTTTCCTCTTTTTACGTCAGTTCCTTTTGCTTACCTCAAAGGCAACTACAATCCTGGAATGCAAGACCCCTCAGGACAACAGTTGCAACAGCCTGGACCATACCAGCAGATGCCTCCGTACCCTCAACAGCAATTTCCTCCTCAACAGCAGCAATATCCTCCTCAACATCAGCAATATCCCTCACAACAGCAGCAGTATCCTCAGCAACAGCAATATCCATCACCACAACAACAGTACCCCCCTCAGCAACAACAGCAGTCATATCCTCAACAACCGCCCCATGTGCAAGGACCGTCCCATGGACAGCAACAGCAGCCCCCTCCACAAGGCTCACAACCCTCACACATGCAGCAGCCAGGACCTCCCCCTCCCCATCCTGTGGTTCCTCATCCTGCACATGGTAAGATCATTTTTCTAGTCAAACCAGTTTAAATACAGTGAATTGCAACAGAAAAAAAGGACTTGTGAGACTCTGAAGTCTTTTTGTGTTACATGTTTTCTCTTGATTGTGTAAGGTGCACTATAAGGAAGGACATAATCAGTAATAATCTGGCAATAAAGCAATTTATGCCATATCATTCTGTAAAGCCACAACTTACCTTCTGAAGATATTACATACCCATTTTCGATGCCAACAGCCCCCGACTCACGAAAATTACCACCCAAAAACTACCGCAGCAAGCCAGGGCTTCTGGGCTAGCCACCCATCTGGCAGAACCGGTGCTCTGGCCTGGTCATTCTATTTCTGTGACGTACACCTTGTTTAAGTCGTACCATTTCTATGGTGTGTTTTGTTTTCCCTCCTTCCAGACCTTGGGTCTACCCTGCCTGTGGTTGCATGTAGGTTTTCCATGGGTCCCTTGTGGTTTTTTTTTTATGCCCCTGCCGTTTTGGGGACTCCCTGCTCTGCTCTTTTCAGAACCTATTACTGGCATTACAATTGTGTTCCTGCCTTTGAGGTTCTCTGTGTGTCTTTAGGCTAGGCTGGCTTCTTCACATGGAAGTCTGACATAAGCCTAGGCTTGTGACACATTTTTCAGTGTAGCTCAGGATGTAATGGATGTATTACCATAGCCTAGTCTGCAACCTTCTAACACCCCCCCCCCCCATCTTGGTCTGTTTATTTTGCATTGTTTGCTGTGTTTAATGACATCTTGCGTTCCTTGTTCAGATTGCTCTTGCTCAATGACAGCTGTTACCAGAGTTCTGTGTTTGGGAAACGTGTCAGTCCAATAGTGATGCTTACTCCCACTGCCTCCCCTCCACCCATGGCCCCCCCCCCACATCATTTAGTGAGTAGTGACTCACTGTCTGATGACAGTGCTCAGCCCAGGTGTTCCAAGGGGGGCCTGCCCATATCCAAGCTGGAACGGTGTGCTAAGGAGCGGCGAGTACGCTTCACCCTCTAGCCTTGCATCGCAGACACGCGAGTGCAGTTTCCCGGTAGAGTTCTTGTCGGAGACTGAGTCACCTTGTTTGCTCCAGGTTCTTAACACAGGCCTAAGCATCCCAAACCCCATCTGGAGGCACAAGCGCCGCAGTGTGCGTGACAGAGTATGCGCCACAGGGGATAGACCTTGCCCCCAGCCACCGTCATGTGGATGGCGAGATGTAAGACCAGTTCTCCGGCATTGCAAGAAAACACTGGACTGTATATCCAAGGACCCTGGATGGTGTGGTCCTTTGGCAGGAACAGGATGAAGGCCTTCCTTCAGCTGCGTGGGAGCACCTAGTCATGTGAGTCCAAGCAGGCATGGGCACCACTAGAGATAGTGCTACCCCAGCCTACAGGCTGTCCTCAGCTCGGACTCACCAGTAGGAGGAGGACCTTAATGGCTTTGACAGGGCAGCCAGATTTGGCCTTAAGTTGGTTAGCCCTGCACGTCTTAATTGTGGAATGGATCAGGGCCCTGACCCATCGGAATGCATCAAATTCTGAACTTGTTTGTCAGACCTTGTCCTGTGTGATTCGACCAACAAGTGACCAGTTCCCTCAGCTAAGGCTGTGACGGTTAGTAAAAAAATTGGAAACCGGTTTTGGTGGCCGTGAAAACCGGTTTTTAAATCAGAACCGGTTTTTTCAGAATCTACTCTGACCATATGCATAACACACTTACGTACACACACAGAGTTCTTTATTGTAGTTCACGTACGTATGCTGTATTAGGCGCCACAGGTTATGACAACAAGCGTCTATTTTCTTGTCCTACAGGCAGAGGAATAACGATGTTTTGTTTTATAACACAAAAGAAAAAATATTGACCACAAATACAAGTTTTTCTTTTGTTCTTTCTTTTGTTTTACATACCTATTTGTTAGAACTTAGTTTCCTTCGATCTTCAGTGACTTGTTATGGTAACGAAACCATTCTTTCAAGAACTAACACTTGTCATACGTACACGGTACACAGATTAATAGTAAAATGTCTCTACGTACGACAGCTTCCTAAATGGCCGTAGGGCCTGCTAGTACTAAGGCTACTATGCTTCTTGCAGCGCAAATTACCACCTCTGAATTCCGAACGATTATGTGAAGATCAAATCAATATTAATGTCTGGGAAGAGAAATGTCTAGGCCTAAAATATATAAGTTGTCATACTTCTTTATTACTACAGAAATCACAACTATCAAAACGTGTACAATATACGATCAGTGCCACTGCCCCATAGCTCACCGCTTACAGCAAGTTCAGTGAACAGAACATACAGCTGAGGCTGGGTGTGACCATATTGGCGTGCGCTATAACACAGTACTGGAATAATACAGCTTGACTTAGCCACTCCGCAAGCAAACAGTATAGTACAACAATATCTCATACACGGAGAACAAAAACGTTGGTCAGTTGGTAAAGGCCATGTTGATGCATGCAAATCCGAACACACGTTCTGCTTTACTCGTAATTCAAAGCGCACACAATCTCGCATTTCATAATTATAATCATAATGGAATGGATCGTACAACACCAAAACTGAATGAGTTTCATGAAAATTAATCTAATAAGTACTAAACTGATGAGAGAAGAAATCAGCGTACCAGGCTTAAGAAGTTAGAATTACAAAGTTTTGAGACCAATCAATCACAAAGTTACACAGTGACACGAGCATGCGTGTGCGGGCGAAGGCACCGGTGGAGACTTTAAAGGAGTGGCAAGAAAACCTTTAGGCTTAAGGGAAATTCAGCTATCAAGGCAACAAAGAAATTATTTTATGTTCCCCTTTTTGGGATTTAGAGTATCTCCAGACTCCAGGGGACCCAGATTATTATTTTAACTCCTATTTTTTTTAACTGTTTGTAGCATTCCTTTCTAAATTAAACTACAAATATTTCCCTTTTTTACATGGATAAGTGCTTAGTGCTTTCTGTTAAGTGTGTATTCGAACGACCGATGAACTTCCGTGATTTAATTGCTCTTCCCGTATAGTGAAAGTTTTGAAACATTTCACCTGTTTACTCCTTTAGTGTGCAGCTCACTCAATAATACTTTGCTTCGTGAATTTTAAGTTTGTAGGATTCTGTTGGTTCAGATTGGTCATGTGACAGAAACATTCTTCTGAGAATGAAAACACGCCAGCGACAGCCCACAGCTTAGCATACACGGCCCTTCATACAACATAACACTAACGTACACTAGTGTGAATGCCAGTGTGTTGTACATGTACTGCCAAATTCTGCATACTGTTGTCGCACATCTTTTCACATACAGCCAAGCCTATGGAGCTAACGTGACTTACGATAAATCCTTCATGTTCATAAACACTTCTGCAATCGTGCCCAAAAACCAGTCCACATGGGATCAGAGACTACTAGGCTAAAATAAAATGAGGTTGGTACAAGGGAGAATAACAAATTAATAAGAAGCATTGTTACGTTGCTAGATTTTATTTTCCTCACATCGAGATAATGATCGTAATGATTACAAGGCTAATGCCATAGACCATAGGGCTAGGGGAACCGCCACTGTGCCGTGGCGGCGACTGCAAATTATTTTGAATAAGAATTCGCACAACTGTTGGTCAAAAGTTAAACAGAAACTCAAGTTTTTCGACACATCCTTCAACACACCAGTAATAAGTAGAAACTTTCCATTAAAAAAAAGTGTGGAATGCCTTATCGAAGTAAAATTTGAAATGGAACAAAAATCACGATCGGTTACGAACCGGTTTTTTCCTAGTAACCAGTTTTTCAGTTTCTCAAAAATTCCAGAAACCGAATCAAACAAAACCGGTTTTAACCGGTTTTCAAATCAAAACCAGTTTTCCGAACAGCCTTACCCTCAGTTCTCCTTCATCGCCGCAGTGTGGTTCCCCTCTTGGGGCTCTCCAGAATAGCTGTTTACAAACTGGTTGGTCCAGACTTATTTGGGGGTGCATTCCAGTCCATCTTGGAGCAGGAAGTGGCCAGGAGGGACAATCTACAGATGAAATTTGACCCCCTTGCAGCCATGCCTAAGGGTGTACCCACACCCCGGACCGTGGAACCACCAGGTGTGCCCCCTGCCCAGTCTAGTTGTTGAAAACCAACAGACTCCCCCTCAGTCAAGTCTGGCAACTATCGAGGGAAGACGAGGCCCTTTCGGAGATGACTGCCATCCAGACATGCACCTCCCTTTGTCGGACCCCGCAGTGGGAGGGAGTTTCAGGACTTCGCTAAAATGTCAGTCTAAAATCATTAGACTAGTGGATGGTTGACATTGTATAGGAAGACTGCCATCTGGAGTTACAACACAGACCCCACCTCCGGCTCTCTTCTGAGTAACTCCAGTTCCAGCAGACGCGGATATGGCTGCAGTCCTGGAAGAGGAAGTGTGGGACCTTCTTAGGAAGTGGACCATCAACATTTTCCGCCACTTTCTTTTTGACACCAAAGAAGGATGAGTGGGTTAGACCAATTCTCAACCTGCACCCACTCGACCAGTTCATCTGCCCATCCTGCTTCTGGATAGAGGTGCTGAACAGGTTGGTCCCTCCTCTGTGGGCCTACTCAGTCGATCTACATGATGCATACCTCCACCTTCTCATCTTCTCTAGTCACAGCCGCTTCCTCTGCTTTAGGTAGAAGGGACTATCTTACCATTCCATGGCCCTCCCATTTGGGTTTTCCACAGCCCCATGCACCTTTACCAGACTAGTCCAGGCAGTGTCGGCTGGACTGAGGAGGTTGTGGATCCACATCTTTTTGTTCTTGGGCGACTGGCTGGTCATGGCAGAGTCTCAGGATGATCGATGTTCAGCAGGTTTTAGGTGCTGCGTCTTCCTTGGGGTCCGTCATCAACTGGGACAAGTTTTCGGGTGGGACAGACTTCCCAGCTCTCAAGCAGGTGAGGGCTGTTTAAGAGGGCATAGGTCTTCTCAGCCAGACACCAGCCGTAACAGCTCACTCCTGGCTGGTCCTTTTAAGTCTCCTGGTGAGCTTGGTGGAGCTGGTCCCCTCTGGCAGGCTTTATAAGAGACCACTTCAGCTTCACCTGCTGGCTTTCTTCAGAACAACTTCAAGGGACCTGACTGTCCCGGCGCCTTCGGCTCCATACCTAATAAATTTCAATTGCTCTTGTGGCTGTTGTTGGATGTCTCGACAATGTTTCCTTCCGGACCTCCTGACACTGCCCAGACCAGGGATCCATCACAATTACCTGGCATCTCTGCATCTCACTGCCTGGAAACTGTCCTCCATGGCCTCATATGGGAGGGCCTTTCGAAGGAGGCTGCCACGGAAGGCCTCATTCCACCTGTCATGTAGAGAATGGTCTCCAGATCCCTCTGTCCTTAGAATCTGTTGGGTCCCTGGCAGGCTTCATGACACATCAGTTCTCCTTGGGGTAGCAGATTGATGCTGTCAGAGGTTACAGCCACTGGGGTCATTCGCAAGGGTTTCATGGTCTTGTCAGCCAGGCCTTCGAACCTCCTGATACAGGCTATTGCTTTGAAAAGACCCCGTGGCCAATCGTTACCACCTCTGTGGGACATGTATGCAGTTCTCTGTATACTGAGCTCCTACGCCTTTCAAACCACTCTTTCTTGGTCTATTACTGCACCTCTGTGGGACATGTATGCGGTTCTCTGTATGCTGAGCTCCTACGCCTTTCAAACCACTCTTTCTTGGTCTATTACTGCACCTCTGTGGGACATGTATGCAGTTCTCTGTATGCTGAGCTCCTATGCCTTTCAAACCACTCTTTCTTGGTCTATTACTGCACCTCTGTGGGACATGTATGCAGTTCTCTGTATACTGAGCTCCTACGCCTTTCAAACCACTCTTTCTGGGTCTATTACTGCACCTCTGTGGGACATGTATGCGGTTCTCTGTATGCTGAGCTCCTATGCCTTTCAAACCACCTTTCTTGGTCTATTACTGCACCTCTGTGGGACATGTATGCAGTTCTCTGTATGCTGAGCTCCTATGCCTTTCAAACCACTCTTTCTTGGTCTATTACTGCACCTCAGTGACATGTATGCAGTTCTCTGTATACTGAGCTCCTACGCCTTTCAAACCACTCTTTCCTGGTCTATTACTGTAGTTTTTGAAGGAGACAGCTTTCCTGGTGGCATCATCAGAGTGCAGTGCATGCTGTGTCCATCCTCCTGGCTACCTTATGTTCAAACCGCTTGCGGTGTTGCTTGTGCTAGACTTCTTAGGGCTCTTTTCATAATTCACCGCTGCGGTACCCGACAGTAGCCAGCGGTGGGTGTGCACTCAAGCGTATCTCATTATCAGAGCACTGAGATTGGCCTAGAATTCACAAATGTGCAGCCTACAAGTCCTAACGTTCGAACATTCGAACGTGTGAAATGCACATTGTCGAACAGCCATGCCTATAGCGACGCGTGCGAAACCTGTTGCAATTTGCAATCACAAATATGTCATACTGTATGCAGTGCCAGTGTGTCTGATCAATGTTATACTTGTTGAAGATTCGTCGGTTGTCAGCTGAAGAAAAGTTGGGGCTTCGGCCTAAGTACAGAGTTATTGTAGGGTGGGCAGTCCCTCCGTAAGTTGAGTTACTGCTTGGAATTTTGGAATTATGTGTGGTCTACGATCACACTAGTCGAGAAAATAAAGTTCACTTGTTTTATAGTTTACAAAAACCTGACACAAGTAATAATATCGTTCATATTGAGTTTAATTTGAACCTTTGCATTGGATATTTTGCGTGTTTTTTTTTCTCACAACTAAGCCATTGTGAAAGACCTCACCCTAAAATGAAAAGCATGTGACAAACTTTTAAGCAATTACCGTGATTGAAAGCAGATGGGGTGCGGACCCCTGCGGGACTACACCCACCACTTTCTCTCTTTTCAGACAGCCCCCCCATCACTTCGGAAAAGAGAAGATTTGCAAAATTCCACGTGTCACTCATTCTCTCATTTTATGGACGCTTGTACAGTATGGGTTTTGGGATTATGAGTTTTAAAAGTAATGTCAAGTATCATATCCCTGCCTACTTACTTATAAGACCCCCCACCTCCCTGAGGCTGAGGGAGTGTGACTAAATGGGCTGGAAAAAGTCGGAAGCTCCTTCCCGGGAAATTGTGCGTCTCGCGGGAAATCGGCGCAGCAGTGCAAAAAATGCGAATGTAAAAAATGAAAAAAAAAAGAGAGAAGAAAGAACGGAACTGTTTCTTTTACCCTATGAAACTTCCGCAAAAGAGCAAAGAATAGAAAAATCCCATTTACAGTTACTGAAAAGCTTTTCACCCGATGTTTTTTCCTTCAACGATCATTCAAAACACAGAACGCTATGCTAATCAGTCTTCCGCATACTTCCATATACAGGCAAAGAGCCTGCACGGTATGTTCTTGCAACGGAACTTTGCCACGTTAATATGACAGGTGTGCGGGTTGACTTGGAACTTCCAAGCCAACCCGCACACCTGTCATGTTAGCATTGCAAGTAAAGCACTGGGGCAGAATCAGAATGTATGGGCGGATAGGCTCAAAACTGTTGGTAAAAGCCTAACTTAGCTCATTTTTTCACGCCTTTGATAAATGAGGTTCCTTTTTGGCGGGAATTACGGGAAAAGTGTAACTTTATTTTTCTACCAACAAGCACGTTTTCAAGGTCACAGTAGTGAAAGCGAGGTACCAAAACATTTGAACTTGTGAGTGCCAACTACCTACCAGAAAGCAGGCCCGTATGCCAGCTTTTTTCAGCAGGAGGTTCAATTTTACCATAAGTGGAACATTTTACCCGACAACTATGACCAACAAATTAAAATTCATTATGTTGCTAACGTAGGCCTACTATCATAGACTGAACAGAACTCCAGATCTTGTTTGGGGGTTTGTCCAAACCCCCTGAACCCCCGCTGAATACGGGCCTGAGAAAGCAAGATGCATATATGAATCACATTGGAATTTAATGCGGCATAAAATGTGAGCAACATACGCCGTGCACACGCTGAAGAACCAAAACCTTTTTTAACGTTTTCAAAATATCATTTTGGCACATCGCTTTTATTTCCGGGTTTATATTGTACATACCAACATGCATGCTTGTTTCGATCACTGTATGGTAGAGATCATATGTGGCTTCCGAAATGGTGAGGACTGAAAATAACTGGTAAATAAATCCATTCAAATGTGTATCCCAAATGCGCCATCCACGTTCAATCTTTACCAAAAACTGAAGAAATTAATATTCTTGTGAATGAATGCCCTTATTTTTTACCCACGATCAATATTTTTCAAGTTATATATGTGAAAAAACGTTAGCAAATGCTCTCCGAAGGTCCTACGTACACCTCCTTTACTACGTTCAATGTCAATTAAAAAACATAAGCTTAGGCCTGCCTTCGTACACAAATTATCTGCAGAATGCCAGCTAGCGGAATTGTCATAACCCTCAGAAATACCAATATGAACGCATACTTCTATGATCAAAACCCCTCACGAAACCAATAGTATGATACTTCAAACCTTTAGTCTAATCATTTTAAAGTGACTAGGATCAAGCGAAAAATATTTAAATGTGCCTTGAAAACTATGAAGCCTGCAACTTCGTTTGTTCCCTGAAATACAAAAGTATGAATTGCAAAGGTGGTTGGTTATAGGCCACTGGATATATCCACTTCGTTAGGATATCATTACTTAAACTTTTCGGAAGGCTGTACACGATCTTAACCTGATTTTTTCATGAGACTTTTAGAGACATTTCAACTTCAAAAATGTGTATAATACAGTTTACTCTACATAACAAGTGCAATAGTTCATTTTTGAAGAACATTTTGATTTTGAAGCAATCTCAATTTTTTTTTTTTCTGATCAAACTATCTTGTTTCCACCAGATAATATAGAAATTTTCAACTTAGTTGAAATGTGGCATGGATTTCAAATGGTTTGGACACATCAAAAAACACTAAAATCGCTGAGCTTCCGGGGGCTTTGTCCCCTGGACCCCCACCGGGGCTTAATCCCTAGACCCCCAAGGGGCCCTATCCGAGCCCCTTGACCCCACGCTGGCATGGCAATCACTTCGCGATCGAATGATGCCTTCGACGCCATGTTAGGTCTGGAAATCGGATTACATTGAAATTGGCCTCCTGGGAAATTAACACTTTTTCCAGCGGCTCCTTTACCCCTCACTTTTTTTGTTCATGAAAAAGAAAACCTCCCACCCCCCTCACCCCCTTTTTTTTTTTTTGTCCCTCACGATTACCTTCCATACCATCAAAAGTGGAATGTTTCACCGAAAATATCTGGTTCCCTCCTTGGAACTTTATCATGTTAGTATTTAATGATGTCTTTCAACATCAGTGAGGCAAACAGTTTGCTGTGCAGCCAGTCGGCCTTCTAGATTGTTTAATACTAGTAAACAAAAAGAAAAAAGAAACCGTCCAGCCTGCACACCCAACTTTATTTCAAAAAATTCAAACCAAGTATTTCTTCTTAACTTGGCCTTAGCCTTGAACATGAAAAGATATACAAGGAAAAATGCAAAAGCACTGCAGGAATGTATACAAAAAGCCAAAGCTTAAATCACAGTGGAGTACTGCTTGCAGCAACGTTTCCCCTTACTTTCGTTATCAACGGCAAGCCAGGCACCCGACCCGTATTCGAACATGATAGGGGCAAAGTTCAGAAAGTGAGGTGCCTTCCTTTTATTGTTACATTAAACCGTAAATACACAGGTGTTTTGCTTGGTACATGGTAGGCTACGTAGCGATATATCCCTTCCACTGACAGCATTTCTCTCAACTCTTTTCGAAATCACTCTTTTCGAAATCTTTTGTCTAGTAATGAATAAATGATGGGGAAATTCTGAAGTTTAAGGTGAAACAAGTAAGTCTTAAAATGCACTTTAGTAGGAAACTTGCTTTGTACTGAAGATACTGAACACAATGAGCATAGGCTAGGACTACTATTCATCGCACGATAAGCTGTTCTATTCACCGCAGGTCGTCAATTGTGCTCTCAGACAAAAGGACGGCGGTCACTTGCTCACTTAATCTTCGGAAATTTTCGGGAAGTGCTGTGTATGTCATTCAGAATATTCATGGCCTCTGCGGCAAGTCAGCTTACCGTTGCATACCGCTGAGGTGAATTCTGAAAAGAGCCCTTAACAAAGACCCAGATGGTCAACTTCTTGCCAGCTCCTATCCACCTGGCATCCCTTGCCAGTTTCTCCTGGTTTCAGAAAATAAAGTCTGGTGTCCAGTCTGGGCCCTCAGTTGGTATTTACATAGGACTCACCCACTCCACGGTGACTGCACTTCGCTTTCTTTATATTCCCCAAGTCCTTCACCGGAGCAGCTCAGGATACAATCTCTCAGTGGATTGTCGAGACCATTGGTAGAGCGGTGCCAGACCTCAAGCCCATGATGTGACTTCCATGGCTCTCTATACCTTTGGAGGAGGTTTTGCAGGCAGCAACTTGGAAGTCTTCCCATATTCTCATCTCCTCTTACCTTTGTGACTTTCTTTGTCAGGAAGTGAACATGGCATCAGCTTTCCTTGGCTATCCAATGCCTTCTCGTTAGGCCTGCTCAGAATCAGACTGTCTTGGTTTGTTTAGTGACTTTGGTAGCAGTTGTGCCAGACAGTGAGACGATGTTGTTGGTTCAATTTTTGTCATGAGCACAAGGTAGCTTCGCCTGGCAAGGCCCTTTCATATTCTTTCATGAGTCCTTCCCCCACCTGGTCTTTACGTGGGCAGCTTCATATGTAATATCTACAGAAGGTAAGGAGTTGCCATAAGTTACCCCCACTTGCTTAGTAGAGATATTTACTAGAGAGCGACATACCTTCTGGATCTCCCCCATCCTCCCCATGAGCCAGGACAGAACAGGAATGACCAGGCCGGAACACCAGTTATGCCAGAAGGGATTAGACCCAGGAGTCCTTGCTTGCTACAGTAGCTTTTAGGTGGTAATTTTGTTTGTGAGTTGGGTGTTTGGCTTGGAAAATGTGCATGTAATATCCTCAGAAGGTAAGTTGTTCCCTTGTAAGTATCCCCACTAAACAAGTGGTGTCATACTAGGTTTCATATATTCATAAGTATAAGATCACAGTGCATGTGAGAACTAATTTGTCACACAAATTCATGAGTAGTGCTATTTTGCACTAAAATAATGGCGTGATTCATTGATCATACCTATGGCAGTAACTTACATTTCAAGTCTGGAATCTCCCGTAAGGTTTCACGGTACTCCCTAAAATTGGTAAATCTGCTGCTCAAAGCGAGCGAATCACTGTGCTATTTCAATGGGAAATTTTCAGCTGTTGTTCACCAGCTCTGATTGAGTCGATCCAGCTTGGCCCCGGCCCCAAGGCCTCAACGTAGACTCTAGAATGACTGACAGTCATGAACTGAATGATATTAGGAATCAACAAGTCGATAGTGCAGGCAGGACATTCTTTCATAGTTGATTAGATTTCAAGGCTAGCAAGAAAGCGTTTTATCGTTGCTGATGCATGCCTCTCCAGAATTCCCAATCCAACGTTCTCATTTGTGTGAAAGAGCTTTTCAATATTAATAAGGTCAGTTCAGTGGTGTATGGTATTGTGCATAGCTCATACCTTCTGAACATTAAATGAATTGCACAGTATAACTGATTAATTATTATTGAGATCGATGAAATGACATGATTTTGCTCCCGATTGCCTCCATCATACTGAAGTGATTGCAGCTTACGTGTATCGCTACTAATTGCATACCATTTTAGTGTATGTTCTGGCGACTACAGACTTTGTGTTGACAGAATTAGAAATAGATATTTTGAAACAGTGAATGCCAGCAAACAATGCATTAGGAACTTCAAGGAAATGGAATGAGGAAGCAATAACAATTTTCTTAATAAACTGTGTATTTCAGTACCCTTCTAGAATCTAGACAGCTTATTTTCTGTATGAAGGAAAGACTAGACTCTCAGTAATAACAAAAAGATGTGAAAACTCAGAGATAGCATTACAGTGTACTTGTCACTGCCATTTTCCCGACTGTTGGCTTTGGCCTGACTATGTACTATTGAAAATGGAATACTGGTACATGGATGTCATGGATGACATGTCATGGATGGTTTCTTGGACTCTTATTAGCAATATTTATGTAGTGGCTCCACCATACATTACGCCAGACTTGGCCTGATATGTGTTCACAGTGGTACTATGGTAGAAGGGATGGAACAGAGTGCCAACTCTTATCCTTTAAGGGCGCTATGATGTTGCTAATCTGGTTTGTGGCAATTGCTATGCAGTTTCTTTCATCTTGTAACTAGAACCTTTTTTTTTCGCATAGTAAAGTTCTGAAAAACTAAACACTATCTGGGCAGAAGATTTTGAAGCTGATTAAAGTATTGGCAAAACCAGAAACAATGCATGTATTGTCAAACAAACGCCCCCCAAAAATGCTATGTGTGTCTGATAATGTGTCATGGAGAGTTTGTGGACATACTGTGATTTCATTGATGCCTGACGTTATCTATAATTTTGATAACAGGAAAAAAGTTAATATTCAAAATGTTTCCAAAATGCACAAATGTTCCTCTCTTTTCACATGAAATAATTTTATGTGAATGATATCTATCCAATGAATTTTCACAGATCTCTCTCAGTCATTAGAGGTAATTTTCCTTGAAATGGAATCCATAAATCCTGCTGTACTCACGTGGTACATGTTTCGTTCGATTGACTTCTAGCGAGATGTTACTGGATGCTGTACTTACTTCCCAAGTCCCAGTACATTACTAAATATCTGCACAGTGCATACAGTACCCATATAGACCACTTAAGAAGCCATTATGTTGTAAGTTCATTTTGACGAAGCTGTAATATAAGCTTTTAACTTTCGCAGATTTTTCATGTAATATTGTTATAACACTGCTTATAATATATTCCATCATTGTTTAAAACTTTGACTGAGCGGTTACAAATAAAACCTGCAAAGTCGTTTTGCAAACTTTATTCCCTTTCAAGTTAAAATGAACATTACAAGTGTAACGTTAGGCCTAATGTTAGGCCTGTTTTCATGGTACCGTTTGGTACAGTTGTTGGTGGTACTTCAGAACTTTTTAATTGGTGGTATAGTACCGTACCAGTAACGGTACAGACCGGTACTGACGAAAGTACTGGTATATCATACATTAATTTCATATCTTGATGCATGTTCACAATGCCATTTCTGTGTGTTGCTGTGTAGTGTAATTTTTTTTTGTTTTTTTCCATTACAATTGATGTTTTTGATGTGCTGTGGAGAAGTCCTTTGTCATCTTTTGAAGCAGTGGTTCTCAGACCTTTTCCCTTTCATGCACCAAAAGGAAATGTGAACAGTTGTGAAATTACCAGATTCAAGACTTATGAAACCTACCACAAATTAGAGTATTCTGTTCAGAGACGGTAGCAACAATGTTGTAGTAAGCAATACTACATAAATAATGTCAAATAGTAACAATGAAAGTGCCTGTATGTGTTTATTAGTGTACCTAGTGAAATTTGTCCATTCTCCTTGCCATTACTCATGCACCATCAATGCCCTACATACTGTTACTTCCCCAGATGCCTACATTATGTACCTGTCAGCAATAAGAACAGTACCAATACACCTCAGTGTGTTGGTGGACAAGGTGTTCATTATGTCAAACCTGGCATAAAGAAATGTCAAGACATGGCAAGATCATATAGTTATTGATGTAAAAGCAATTGCCTTCACTTTCTTCGCATAATATGAGTTTTCAGGCAGGTGTGACTCAAAAGTTCGTACTTAATAGGATGAGGTGTGAATTGAATGTCCCCCTATGTTTCTGCAAGCAGTCAGATCCTTGTCAGAATTTATACATTTAGAAGCAGACCTACTTTTGTAATGCAATTCTTTACTGTGTTTGGGGGTGGGGGGCATCAGGTAATGGAAGGACAACAAACATGGATAAGTTTTAGGATTGGGCTGGTCATAATTATCCATACTTACATTGCAGTATGAATAATCCCCTGCTCATCATAAGCCTACACCTTGATACACATCCACGCATCATAGTTTGTACTTTCGTGTTGTGCTTAAAGAATGAAACTAAATTTTGATGTTAACATTCTGTTGCACTTTATTTGCACTTAGCCTCGCTTTGTATATTTCATTGAATTCTTCTTTGTCTTCTTCGTTTGGTGACAATTTTACTGGTTTGATTTCAGCTATGGGCCATCCCATGCACCCTATGTCTCACCCTGTACCTCACCATATGTTACCCAATATGATGCACCCCGCTCAGGGACAAATGAAACCATTACCTCCAGGTTTGTGCCAATCATCACCATCCATTACATGTTCAGTTACTTGTTCTTTTCTTTCAATTTTTATTTCATCCAGCTTTTTTCTCTGCAATAATTGAATGGAAACTCTTAGATGACATTAATTTTAAAAGGTAGCCATGCGATAAAGAAATTGAGAATCTTCTTGTTGTCCTCATGATTTCAAGTACCGCCATATTAGCAGCAATTAGGACAAATCTTCATCTCTCTGTTGCTACTACAATGCAGTAAAGGTATTTGGCAATTTAAAGGCATATATCAGGTTTGGAAATCAAATTCCTTACCAAAGGCAGCAAGGAATCTGTGACAGTGATGACGTGTGTGATGTATGTGTATGTGTGACACCTTGGCTTGTAAACACGGGTATCTCAAGATGAGAAAGTTGCTTGAGCTTCAAAGTCAGATTGTAGTCCATTGTCAGTAGATGATCCCTATTCTTTTCAGGTAGATCAAAGGTCTCCAGGGGGAAAGCTGGAAAACCTATTAAGGAAGATATCTCAGCAACTGAAAGTGTCTTGAACTTCAATCTCCAACCAATGGTAGCATTTGATGAATAGATAATCTTTGTAGAGGTAAAGTTTGAAAATGGTGTAGACATGGTGTCTGAATGAGAGAAAGTTGTGTGAACTTTAAAGGTGGTATTTAGGAGTCCATTGTAACTAGATGAAATCTATTCTTTTCCACTTAGGTCAAAAGTCATTTAAGGTCACTAGAGGAGAACCTCTGAAAATCTTTTCACAAAGATATTTCATCTGCTGAATGTTGCTGGAACTCCAAACTGTTAACATTGGTAGCTCTTGCTGACTAAATGATCCCTGTCAACTTAGGGGAGATCAATGGTCATGTGAGGTTATAGTTTGAAAACATTTTAAAGATAGCACCTCAATAATGAAAAGATGCTGAAACTTCATACTTGACGTGAATGTTGTCCAATGTAAGTAGAGTGTGATTGTGTAAGATTGTGTAAGTGATTTTCATGGAGGTGAAAGGTCATTTGAGGTCACCAAAGATTAAAGTCTGACAACCTCAATTGAATGTTGCTGAAGCTCCAAACTGTATACATTGGTTGCTCTTGATGTGTAGATCATCTTTTGTCATGTTCTGGGAGGTCGAAAGTCGCATGAGGTAAACAATAGTCATACTTTGAAAACCTTGTAGACATGATATCTCGAGAAGGGTTTACAGGTAACAGAATTTCAAACTTGGTATATCGGTTATCCTTCGTTTTCATAAATATTGGCAAGGACTGACAAGGCCCTTTGACTTTCTGGCTTATGAAACTGAACCCTTTGCTCACTCTTAACAGTGTACCTTGTTAAAAGTATGCCGCTCAGGTTGTCGCATCAACTGCCCAATATTACAGCTGCAGCTTTTGGAGACAATAGGGACCTTAGCAACAACCCAAAGAGGCGGCATGGCCTTTGGCTTACCATTATATTCAGATGTGTGGTACGCGTTAGTGACATCTTGATGCCATGCATGTTTGCAACAAGTGATTCAATACAAGTCCGCTGTAAAATAATTCAATTCATTTATTTCAATCAATGCAAATATAAAAATTAGCATGGAAAATCTGATTGTTCCAAAAGCTCCAAGAAAAGGGAAAAGCAAATATTAAATATAAAAATGTACCAAAATATGGTAAGCTATGCCAAACTGTATGTAGAATAAGAGAAAAGTAAAAAGATAAAAATCTTAAGATAGAAGCAATAATACCCAACTACAAACAGATATGGATCCAGATAAGTTCAACAATTTTACAGTAAGACGTTTGTTTCCTTTAAAAGTAGGAAGTGATGATTTGATGGCAGGAATTCAAAATAGCAGAGATGAAAGGCTGTTACCAATTATTTTTTTCTGGGGACTTTATAAAGATCAGTTTGGTTAACATGGCATGACCAGACAGTAATATAAGAAGTGAGCATGCTCTTGATTATTGCACGATAAAAATGAATGAGATTGAAGTGATTTACACAATATGCTTTTAATTTACACAAGAAGTACAGACAAGTACAGACGTTTTGCTTTTTCAATATTTCAGTTGAATTAACTGTCCAGGAGAGGTCTCTGAAATAAACATACCAAGAAACTTGAATGACAAAACTTGTTCTACAACAGTACCATTAATTGAACGAGGAAGAATGGATAATTTAATTTTTCTAAAGTCGATTACCATTTCTTTTGTTTTCCTAACATTCAGTACCAAGTTGTTCACGTCACACCAATTGACAGTGGTATCTATTTGAGCACGGTAGTGTAACTGGTTGTTCTTCTAAATTAAACCGGTAACAGTGGTATCATCTGTAATTTAACTGCCAAAGTCTTGGGATGTTCTGTAGTACAATCATGTGTGAATATCAAAAGTAATTTGGAGACAAGACAGCCTTGGGGTGTCCAAGTATTCAAAACTAAAATAGAAGAAAAATTTGTACCACTTTTAACAAAGATGACAACAATGAGAATGATGACTTGCCTACAATAATGTTTGCATCTTTTTAAGCGACATGAGAAGCGATGGTAGCGAATTCCTTAAAGTCTAAGAAAGGCTAGGCTGGTTCCAGAAAAATCGAAGCTACTAGCTAGTATTCTTGAAAGGTGTGTCAATTATGGGACAACGCAGTCATTAAAGTCAGTAAAGGGAGGACTAAGTCAGTCAAATCCTTGTAGAGCTTTGCACCACATATGCTAAATAAAATCCAGTCATTGAGGAGGTAACATCGTATTAAAGTCCAATGCATCTTGTTGACCAGGAAATTACTTTAGAGATGCCAATGATGTACTTTCGGCTCAAAATCTGATGTTGAAACAGGCACCAACGAACCAAAATTTAAAAAAAACCCTAAAATGTGGGTAGTCAGTTTAGTTTAAGAAGATCGGTGTAGATGTGTTATTTATAGAAATTGTTCACAGTGATGAGGCAATGTTTGGTATTTAAGTAACTACACATAATGACTATTAGGCTTGATTGCAGGTTAATCTGAGTGAAAAAAGTGTGCTATTATTATGCAAAAGATCCCCCAGAAAAAGGAAATTAAATAGATGTGATGTTTGTTCATATTCATATTATAGTGATGTTATGACACCCATTCTGTTGTACCGTACATGGTTCACTACCATATGTTTGTCATTTTAAGCAGTATCAGTGGACTTCAGAGTACATTATACATTTTTGTTGTTAGAGTTATAGCATTATATTAATATATATATTACCTTATGTTATGTACCAGGGAATAAAAATGAGAAGTTCACAGATGTGTGACTTTATAAATAAAAAATTTATAAATTCCCTCTGGTCACCATGAATCAAACTGCGGCCTTCTCATCCACACTCACTTATACCTAACAACAGCGTCCAACAGTACAGGTTAATTAAACCCATGTTCTACCTAATTTTTTGACAGGAAAATTCAATCAAATAGCATAGCATAGATTTCAAGAGTGAAAATTAGATATGTTACCAGCTTCATTTACTGTAAAAATTGAAGTCACAAATCTCAAATTAGCTGAGAAAAATGTAAAGATTTAGCCTCACATTCTGCCATTATTATAATATCAAGCTGAATTAACAGTTCTGACATTAATGCAAATTGGTAGAACTTGGTGCTATTTCATGATATCTTATAACTGGGTTTCCTACATTCTACAATTGGAGTGACACTGCTCTTGCAATGCAACAGCTGCCCATCAATGTATTTCTAAGCACAACCATTTCTGTCCACTTACAAACCATGAAATCGTATATTCATTCATGATCACTCGTTTTCAAAAAAAAAAAAGGCATGTACAAATACACCCCCAAATAAATATTACACTTTTTACGTTCGTAGTCGAAATTAAGAATACATTAATATGACAATCCCAAGACCCATCAGCCTGGATAAATAAATTTTGTGATGCACCTTGTCCAAAAATGTGCAATTTTCTACTGTTTGCTCCAAAGTTGCTCCCCAAAACTCAGAAATCTTGGACAATATACCTTGGGACACCTCGCTCCCCGTTTCAATGTTGGCTGTAGGATTCAAAGTGTACATTCACTCCTATAGTGCAACAATGGAAAGGGGCGTGGCGTTTCATGTTATCTTCCAACCTAAATTTTGGTATTATATTTGCAATGTATGACGAAGTGACCCAACAATTTTGTCTAAGATTGTAGATGCTTTATGTTGTAATAACTACATTTAGGCCTGTTTTACAAGAAGTTACTTAATTGTCAGTATCTTGGCAGTTACAATAGCTAACAGTAGTTGCAACCTACACAAATGCATGAATCAGAAAATGAGCAATTGTGGCTGTGACCAAAACTCTGTGCTTACTGCTCATTAAATGATGTGTAGACATATGTTTGTGACATTACTTGAGTTGTGTTTCTTATGCAAAAGCACAGTGTCAATGAAATTTTTGAAAAATGTGGAAGAGTTTATAAGTGGGTGGAGTAGGTATTTACTGATTACATGTTGAGAAGTAATGATGTATTGTTTTAAGACTCAGTTGTTTGTTGTCTTCATGTAACGTATCTGGGGTAAGCAAACTAAGAAATCAGCCACGATTGCTATAGACAATGACCATAGATTTGCTTCAGTTAGCATTGTCATGGCTTTGTACTCTGTGCAAGCTCATCTGAAATTTTTGCTGCAGCCTTTTGAGGTTGTACTTCTCTGTTCTAATTGCTGTGTATAGCAACAGCTGGCAGCCTGTGTGTCACATGCGGCAGGCTGAGCAGTGACACGGTTGCTAAAGTAGCAGTATAGTAAGTTACTTTCATCCATAATATCAAAGCATCAAGTCTCTTACCACAAGGAGGGTCTATTATCTTTAATCCTGTACCTCAAATACAGCAATCCAGCAGTATCATCCTAAACACTGCTGCTTAGATATCTATAGCAGTCTCTTCCACTGGCAGATCTGGGAAAGTTCTTTCTATTCGAATGACACTGAAAGTTACTTTCTGAATGTTGCCTTGATCACCCAATCTGAAAGCTTTAAATCATGAAAAGCAAAATCAAAGCTCCATAATTTTTATCCTGAAAACCATATCCAAGTGATTGCAGCAGTGGGCATTTTAAAGTTAAGTGTGCTGGTAGTATCTAAGTGGTAAACTAATGGCAAATAGATTTGTGATAAATGCACTTTTTAGGAAAAAAGATATAGTACCTTCTCTAACTGTTTGTCCCACCACCTAGGACTCTGAATATTGGTGATTATTTTGTCCTCATTCCTTCCCTCTTTTTTTTTTTTTTTGATGCTGTGCGCTGTTCCATTCCTGCATGATATCTATCCTGATGTTTTAGGTAACTAACTTTTGAGGTGATTCACTTCATGCTTCACTATAGTTTAGTGTTTCATGCCACATAATTTAATGTTTTCCAGTGCTCCTGTAGTAAGTCTGTATGTTGAGTGGGATGGTTCAGAATATGGGGTGAACGCTCACAACATATCTATTTTCCTGATGATGGTGATGAAACTAGTTGAGCTACTCTTCTTCCACACCAGTTATTTCTAAAGCATCTTTTACTTCAATGCGAGAATGCATTGCGGATTTTGAAAAAAAATTTTCTTAAACTTTACAATTCCATTACTTGTACTACAAATCTATCCTCTGCATACCCTGGAATTAGTCAAGCAAGTAATGTCGCCACTTGCCATGTGGTGCTCTTCTATAAAGTGAAATTTGATGACGGACAACTGATTAGCTGTCAGTATGTTGAATTGATCTAATAAGACCTCTGGTATTTAGACTAACAGCTCAGGCAAAGCCAAGCCTGAAAGAGATAATGCCTGGGACCAATTAAGTGAACCTCTTCTTTTGTCAACAAAAGTCAGAGTGTGAAAAAATTCTCCAGAAAAGTCTCAGTAATGCAAGGATGGACTAATCTCATACTTAGCACATATATCAATCTTATTTGTGCAAGGTAGCTTGTTTTCTGGGAGGTCAAACTTCATCTGATTTTAGCAATGACCAAACCATGAAACCCTATAGATATAATAATATCTCAAGAATATAAGCATGGACTGATCTCTCATGTATAGTATGATGACAAACCATCACGGAGCACATTGTGTAGAATATTTGCCACGGTTTGTGTCAGGTCATACACTATTTATCATAGTCCAACTCCTTTTGCTTATGTTTTAGCAACTGTGCATTGCAAGGCTGTTCTGCATCATTGAAATCTTATGGTATTCTTGAATTCTGGCTCAACTAAATCTGATCTGTTCCTTTAGGGTCACAAGGCATGGCACCTTCCTCAATACCATCCCAACCACCACTTCCCCCTCAACCGATGTTCATTACGCCTCCTGCCAAGACTCAAAGACTACTCCACTCAGAAGCCTACATAAGGTGAGTCATTGAAATTTTTCCTGCTCTGCTGAGAAATTGCTAAGTAAGGATTTCTATACCCATAGATCCATATAACTCAGTTGGCTGATCACAGGACATATATTCCAGTAGTCACTAGCTCTCATCTCAGCCTTCAAATGCACTTCTTACAGATTATAAAATTTTGTGAGTCGATTTGCTTATCAAGATATTCTGATACAGTAAAACCCTGTTTATTCAAACATGTCAGGACCAAATTTTGTTGGGATAACGGAAAAATTTGGATAGACGGGCTTTCTAACGTATCATTAATGTGCTACCCTGGGTGAAGCATGTACTTGTTAATAAAGTGAAATTAACCATTGTTACGTTGTCTCCGTGTTATTTCTTTGGTTTCATATTAAAAAATAAATATTTGTTGAAGATTTAAAGTGTTTCATGTTGTTCTTAGATGGAACTTCCAAGGAGAATGAATTGAATGTGGGCAACCAATGTCCGTCTGGGTTACAAATCTTTGCTCATGTTCGGATAACACGTAGCTGACACACAGAATCCTAACATTATAAGCCAAAAAACAACAGTAGGCGACATTAAAAACAAAAAAAATGTGATAAAATAATAAACATGCAGTTAAAGTTTTAACTCTACAAACAGTATGTACGCTTGCCGACATTGAAAAGGGAAATTTAAAGTGAGAGCATGCGACTTAAAAACCCTGACTGTCTAACCGTTACTACCACTACTTGTGAATTCAGGGGCGCTAGCTACAACATTACGGCATGGTCACTTGCCTGGTACTGTTTGAAAGCTAAGCTTATGGAATGGAGTCTCGGCAGTAGAAAAATAACTTGTGCCGCTCAGTTTCTTAAACAGTGATTGGAATTGAACGTGGCAAGGGAAAATTTGCCCATATGTTTCACTGTCCTACTTTTGTTTTGAATTTTTGATTCCTTGCAGAAGGACTCTATGCGATGGTGATGTTGTGTGTGTGTATGTGTGTGTGTGTATGTGACACTTCTTGTAAACATGATATCTCAAGAAGGGTAACCATGAGTGATCTCATACTTGGTGTGTGGGTTGGTCATATTGAGTAGAGGATCCCTATTTTTTTGTTGGAGGTCAAAGGTCATTTGAGGTCACCAGAGGTCAAACTGTAAAAACTTTGTAAACACAATATCTTCAGAAGAGTAACTGACTGATATCATACTTGGTGTGTAGGTTGGTCATATTGAGTAGATTCGATCCCTATTGTTTTTGGTGTAGATCAAATGTCATTTGAGGTCACCAGAGGTCAAAATGTGAAAACCTTGTGAACACAATATCTCAAGAAGAGTAACTGTGACTGATGTCATACTTACTGTGTGGGTTGGTCTTATTGAGTAGATGATTCCTATTGCTTTTGGTGGAGGTCAAAGGTCATTTGAGGTCACTGGAGATCGAAATGTGAAAACCTTCTAAACACAATATCTCCAGAAGGGTAAGTGTAACTGATGTCATACTTGGTGTGTGGGTTGGTCATATTGAGTAGATGATCCTTATTGTTTTTGGTGGAGGTCAAAGGCCATTTGAGGTCACCAGAGGTGAAACCTTGCCAACACATTATCTCCAGAGGGTAATGTTGACTGTTTTCATACCTGATGTGTGGGTTCCCCATACTGGGTAGGTGATCCCTATTGCTTTTAGTAGAAGTCAAATGTCATTTGAGGTCACCAAAATTAAGGTTTTTGGGTTAGAGGCTTACTAATGTGGTGTTTCAAGACCAGTAACTGCAGTTGATCTCATACTTGTCATGTGGATAATTCATGATTGTTATAATATAACTATGTAGCAAGGAATCACAAAGCCTTTTGGCTTTCTGGTTAGAGTTGTTGGAAGGCTGTAACAAAGTTTCTAAAGACATAAACTGCATTGTGAGAAAACCTAAGCCACAATCATTTTTAGCCCCCTTCAGTGCACAAAATTTCCCAATGCCCATTTCCGCCAGTCTAGTTGCAGATTTGCCGTTGCTCAGCCTCTTTAGAATTGCCAACTTTTCATTGATAGTTAGGACCACTCTCTCTCTCTCTTCACTGGAGTTTTTGCACGAAAGATGAAGCCATGATGCTGTGTAGTAGATTCTTTTTTTCAGAGTGGTATGTCACACAATGATTGCAGAATCAAAACTGATAACTTGTCTGGAGTGCAGCTCATTTGTAGGAATCGTTTGTTGTACCGCCGTAATTGGATATTCAGGAGATGCGCAAAGGTTGATTGACTGTATCAAAATGCGTTATTCATTTCCAAAGTTTAACAAAGTTTTAGAAGCTTGCTATCTTTTCACAAGCTCGTTAAGTGGTAACGGGGCTATTAGTTCCCCTGCCACAATGCATGAATGAATTCAAAGAATTGCCGAAAGATGATTGAAGACGGTAAGCAGTGGGGGTATATCGATATTACCGGTATTAGTTGGTATTCCCTCAATACCCATACCGTCAATATGCGTTTTCACCTGCATCGATATATAGTAAAGTTGGTATATAGAAGAAGTATCTTAAATATCGATATTATATTACATAGTAACATAGTAGCATACCAGGTCAACTGTTGATATCGACAGTCAGTAGCTGTGACAAAGCACGGACTAAAAGACACAGATTGATAACCGTCTGTCTCATGTTACAAGGACACTTACCTTCAACTCGTGTCTCTGACCAAACAAGAGCAGCCCTAATAGCAGTCGCTACACACATGTATACATGCACTTCGATCGCTACACACGTGTATACATGCACTTCAATCGCTACACACGTGTATACATGCACTTTGACCATGCAGAAGGAGTTGTCGACGTTAGGTACAGGGGTTACAGTGTCAAGTACACACACGGTGTACAGGCTTCAAGTTCAGACAGCGCGGAGTACAAACGTTAGCGACACACATTGTAACGTCGCCATTTGTGCGGGACAATGATCACAATTTGTCATCCCTATGGAAAGTTTCAGTTCTGTAATAACTACGTCACGATGAACAAAAGATAAAACCAAATAAAAGTGCTGGATCACTGCATTTTAAAAACGGGTGTGGAGTAAAATTGTCATTTTTTCTCTGTTGAAGATTTTCTTCTTTTACAGCATGGGGAACTTGTTTGTATCGATAAAATATCGGGCGGTATTTTAGATATATAGGGACAGGCTACAGCTGCGCTTGTTGATGAATACTGACAGGCGAGTTTAGCTTTACTGTGGCAAACAACAAGTTCAGTAAAACCCCTTATTTACAGGTTTGCGTAGACTATGTAGTAGTGTAGGGTCAAGTTGTCTCACTCAGGAATCAGGGGCTTTTGATCCGTTTAAGGGTAGTTTCAGATTAGTGGGGGATAATTAACCTGCAATTTTCTGAAAATGTCAGCTTGTACAGTGATGTGAGATATTCTCCAATGTCAAAGACAAGGGGCTGCAAAGTTCAGTTAAATTACTTCTTTTATACGTCCAATACGAAGAAAATCTGGAGCAAGGCATCAGTATGTGTATCTTGCCTAGATGTTCACAGCACGGGTGCTGTGAGAAATTTGCAACTTAAGTAATTAGTTTGTGATAGGGCCTCAGTCCTTTGCTCTTATGATTGCTACTCAGATTGAGTATGCTATTCTATCAATCACGTGAATTTGAAGACAAAATAGCCAGTTTAAGGGTCACTGATTCTGCGTGATGGAGGAAAAAAAAACCGAATTGAACTTTACTACGGCAACAGAATTTACGAATTGTGGAGAAGTTTCTAAAACTTGAAATTTTGATCAAAAAAGTTAACAAAATGCACATGGTTTACAGCTGTTTTAAGTTTCGTTATAAATTTTACTATAGTTTGCAAAGCCACAAACTTTTACTTATAACACTGCAGTACGTAGTACGCAAGTCGACCCCATCCAGCAGACCATCTGCAGTTGACCAAAACACCTGTTTGAATCAACCGAGCATTCCCCATGAGTGCTTGCACTGATTACGGTATGTTTAGCCCATGCGCGAAGGAGAGGTGGTAACTTAGTAAACAAACATATTTGCTACTGTAGCGCCACGATGTATCACAACTCATCGAAGTTCTCTTTTTCTACACATGCAAGATTGAATCTCAATATTGAAAACAGTAGGATACACTTACACGTTTCTGTAAATAACATGAACTCTTTAACTAACAGACAGTAGTGTTCTTTCACAGGGAATTAAATACGTTCAAATTTCCGAGGTGGATTGGCTATTCACAACATACCTATGTTAGGATATAATTAGCATAAATTTATAGAAGGTTTTGCGTGATCTTTTGTACATTTTTGGTGTCGATGAAAGAGAAACCCATGCATTCACGATGGCGTGTATGTGCGCGTGTATATGCGTGTGTGGATGTGTGGGTGTTTGTGACACTTTGCTTGTTAACACGATATCTAAAGAAGGGAAGGTCAGAATGTTGTCAAACTTGGTACATGGATGCCCCATAGTGATAGGAAGAACCCTATCTTTTTTGGTGGGGCTCAAAGGTCATTTGGGGTCACCAGGGTTCAAACTCTGAAAGCCTCGTTAACACGATATCTTGAGATAGGAAACTTGGAATAATGTTATACTTCGTGTGTAGATGCATTATCATCAGAGGAAGAACCCTATCGTTTTTGGTGGGGGTCAAAGGTCATTTGAGGTCACCGGACGTCAGACACCGAAAACATTGTTAACACAATATCTTGAGATAGGAAACTTGGGTGCATGTCATACTTGGTTTGTAGATGCAGTTGGGTCAAAGGAAAAACGGAATCATTTTCTGTGGGGGTCGAAGATCATCTGTGGTCAACAGGGGTCAAACTCCGAAAACCTTGTTAACATGATATTTGGAGTTTGAAAACTTGGGTATATATCAAACTTGGCATATTGATGTATCAAAGTGTGAGGAAGAACCCTAATGTTGTTTGGTGTGGGTCAAAGGTCATCTGGGGTCCATATGGGGACAAACAAGCTGAAAACCTTGCTAACTCAATATGCTGGAGGTAGCAATCTTGGATACCTTTTAAAACTTGCATTATGACGACAGGGGGAGAAGAGTATCATTTTAGCTGGGGTCAGAGATGATTTGGGGTCACTGGAGGTAGAACTCAGAAAACAGTTTGTTATGACAATATCTAGCTCATTGAAGGAAGATCACATTTATTTGAAACTTGGTATGTGCTTGCATAATGACAAGACGAATCATACTGATGTTAGGGGAATACAGCAAGGAATCTTTGCAATGGTGATGCGGTATATGTGCGTGTGTGTGTGGGGGGTATGTATGTGTGTGAGACAAAAATCTTATGAACGCTCTAGCTTTTGAAGGGAAAATGCAAGGTACGTCAAAGTAGGGGTGTTGATAGAACATATGAAGATCTCCGCTGGGATTGTTTTCGGTGTAGGTCAAAGGTCATCTGAGGTCACCAACAGGCAGAATGTGGACAAACTATGTTGGCAGTATCTCAGAAATGACAAACTGCATTATTTTCAAACTTGGATTGTATGTACTGCCCTTTAAGTAAATTAGATTGTTACAGTTTTCTTGTAGGTCATAGGTCATCTGGGGTCATCAGAAGTCATAATGTAAAAAGCTTGTGAACAGTCTAGCTTTTGAAGTGAATGTGCAAGACAGTCCAAAGTCAGTATGTGGGTAGGACATTAAAAAGGTCTTGGGTGGGACTGATTTTGGTGGATTTCAAAGGTCACCTGAGGTCATCTGCAAGCGGACTATAGACAAACCATGTTTGCAGCATCTCATGAACCACACACTGCACAAACTTTAACCTTCGAGTGTATGTAAAAACTTTCTAAGTAAATAAGGTGAGGGTGTCTCTAGAGATCAAAGGTCATGTGGGGTCATCAGAGGTCATAACATGCAAAAAACTTGTAAACACCATTTACAAAGGGGAGATAATTTCACTATTTACAAAAGGGCAACAGTTTCACACTTTAAAGTTGTTCTTTATAGATGGAGTATATAAATATTATTGGTTTGGTTTTGATGTGGACCAAAGGTCATCTGAGGTCCTTGAGTACAAAATGTTAAGACCTTTGCTGGTGTTGTTTCACTTTTCTGTCTTTTCCTATGGTTAGAAGGTATTTGAGCTCCCTTCCAAGCATAGGCTGACAATGCTTGCACATTTAGGAAGTTCCAATTCGAAAACTTTTACCTGTCAGTCAGGTTATAAAGTGTAGTTGCTGTACTAATTTTGACAAGTCTTTGACTTATGATGATGAAACTTCATCTATGCATCTTCAGCTGGCATTATGCTGGTTTCTGATAAAATATGTCTGAAAGCATCTGTAAAGGATCTGAAAGCCCAATTTGGTTGATTAAGTTCAGCAGGTACCATACACCTTAAGTTTCTTCAGTATTTAGTCCACAAATCAGCAGCACAGTATTTGGTATCATGCTTCTTTTATTTATTGCTCTTGTTTTGACAGTTAAAAGTGCTCACTTAGTTTCCAAAGCTATAATTGGCTATTAATTCCATCTGAGACATTTTTTTTGTCTGAAAATGGTGATTGACCAATGACCTCTGTTGAAAATGGTGAGAAAAGGTTGACCTGCTTATCTTTCTCAGAGGAATCATTATCTGAAATACAGCTCTGCTTCTGTCATTAAACAATGTGGAATAGATTTGTTTTCTGAAGTGGAGATCGTTTTACATCAAAGATTTTTTTTAGGGAAAAACCTTATTGTACAATAGAGATAAATAAGTTATTGTTTGGTCATGTGATGGGGTAAATGGAGGAATTTATGTAGTTTATATCATTAGCAATCATTTCAACTGTCATATGAGTATATCTCTTGTTCCTGGAAAATTCGTACTGTACCCAGGGTACCACTGTGCAGGCTAGAGAATTCTTGGCCTCCAGTGTTTATCTTACATTACATGCTTACAGTAGGTATTGGAAAATGATGTACAGTGTTAATGGCTTCATCTGGTAGCCTGTGGTTACTACAGTATATTGCAACTTGAAAAAAATTAATGGAGGTGCATGTATTAGTGGCAACGAATCACTAAGCCTCTTGGCTTTCTTGTTCACTGAAAAGGTTGTGTATTTTAACCAATCAGATTCTTTGTCTCATAGTGTTTCAGTAGGTTTCAATTTTTTCAACCAATCAAAGAGAGCGTACTGTAATACAGGATGTAAACATTCGTTTGTCAACATAAAAAGCAGAGGTCCTGGAGGAAGATAGAGTGTTTTGCCCATATTTGTGGGATTCCTGGCGATATTAGACCAATTGGTTGAAATGTATCTATTCAGTTAATTTGTGGAAAGATTCAGAAGGAAATCAGGCGAAGATACCAAAATTTTCATTAACGAATTTGCGAAAGTTATCGATAGTACAACACTAACGATTAACGTTAATACTTACGTTAGGCCTGACACAGTAACAGTGTCAAAGATATCCTAACCATACCACAGCCCGGAGGGTATCACTGATTAGATTGTGCCAATGATAATGCATTCAAGTTTACAGACATCTCAAAAACAGAGAAGAGCGATTGCCACGGACGGAGAGGAAAAGAAAAGCTATCCAACGGGGAAAGAGGAACCAGGGATATGCTGTTGCTTTTCAAAGCCTAGACTACGCATAGCCTAGGCCTCACGTTAGACCTCCGCCACAGCCTGGGCATAGGCCATGCAGGACTACCCTTGTAGCCTGATTGCAATATAAACAATATGTGACAGCACTGACAGTGGAATGTATAGTGTACAAATTTAAAGCTGGATCCTGTTAATATGGATACCATGTAGCCTAATCCGTGCATGGGAAAAACAGTCTGTAATCATGTGTGTACTTTATTTACCTGTGTCCTCCACTTATCATAGTCAGACAGGCGGAGGATGACAAAGCAGGGAGCCAGTCCTCTGGCTCATATAAACTAAGAAGTAAGAAGATTGGGTAAGAATAGGGGTTTAGCCTGGGCTAGACCCATCTTGCTGGAAGCTTTCTCTTATACTCCATTGCTTACATGAACCATGGACTGTTGGGCCTCTGCAATGTAGAATATGCAGAACATGCTCAGCACTAAAAGTTAGCTTCAGTGCCTTCTAGTACAGGCCTATGCACTGAGAAGGAGGGCTCAGTGTTGGGCTACAAGGGCCTAGCTTCAATCTTTTAATAAAGTTGGGGGAAAACAAACACCAGAAAAGGCTTGACTTGTGCACTCTGCACAAACCACACTGAGAAAATTAATATTTATTGCTGAGCCTTATTGCTTGCCACTCATGCATTATGGTCAAGGGAAGAATCAATTTGTTTCATGTGTGGGTCAAAGGTAATCTTGGGTTTACAGGACTCAACCACCTTGTTAATTGCAATCACTGCATTGTAAGTGTGAAAAGAACAACTGTTTGGCAGTGCTAGCACTTGCACGGGGCTTTCCATGCAAAGCCTAATAAAGTTTAGTGCACTTAGATAGGTTCTTGACTAAATGACACTATTGTGATTCTTTGCAGACGTTGAACACACAAAGAATTAGCCAGGTATTGCTGTATCATTCATTCATCCTCCAGCTTGGTGGTTTAAGTCGGTAGTAGAGATAACAATAGCTGTGTTTTAATGCAATACAAAATCTGTGCGGCTGGACAAAGTTTAACAGAGAGGCAAAATGTTGTCAAATCTAGGCTGAAATTTTACATTGCTTGTGTACCATACCAGTTTTGTGAAATCAAACTGATAGTTCTGATAAACAGGGTTTCAGATAAATGGGGTTTGGATAAACAGGGTTTTACTGTATTTATTAGAGGTTAATTCTTTACCTGAAGATCTCTTAGCTTCTATTGCCGTGTTCTATCAACCAAAATCAGGTGTGATCCAGAGGTATGAAGGCATTAGACAAGGTTGTGTGGCAGCATAGACAATAAAATACACTAAAAATAGAAAAATTAGACAGTTTCGTGGAAAGATTCCATAAAACCCATAAAAATTCATGGGTAGCAACAATTTACATACAATGACATGTACAATTTATGTTTTTCTGGTTGGTCGATGTCATCACCTATCCCGTGATCCTCAACTGTTCAGCATTCGAAGGATCAGAGCTGTGCTGCTGCAAGCACTGGCAATTTGGTTGTCAAAGTGTAGATGTATCTCTCTCTGTACACTATGTGATGTTCAAAGATTTTTGGGTCCAAGGTCTAAATGGGCCATTTTATGAAATCACGCAAAACGCCTCTTCTCCTACAGATTGTATTGTATTAAGTTGAAATTGTGTCACATTCAGGGTTGCTGTTTTTTTTTTAAATAAACAATTCACATTTTTTTTATTGAAATCCTATTTTTTTTAATTTAAATCAGATTTTTTTGAAAAATTTTTTAAAATTACATTTCAAGGCTTAAACCCCATTGTTGCCAAAATTATCTTGCATGCATGCATACTCACCCCTACATTACATTTGGAATACTTCACAGTCTAATGAAACCTAGGATCTGGTGCCTCAATCCAGCATTTTTACAAACACAGGATGCAAGTTTTGACCCAGGGAAGCAAATTCCTCCAACTGCCGTTGTCCAAGGGACGCAAATTTATAAACCTAGCTATCTTGCTTCAGAGATTGCTATTTTCGTCCTCATCCAATGGATGCAAGTCAACATTAAGTCTCATTCACCCCTCCCCCCATTCCTGAAGAACAAAAGGACTGGTCACGTATGGTCCGTCAACACTGAGTTACGCTAGAACCAAACTAAGGAACATCCTATACATTTGAAGTCTTAATTGATTTTATACAAAGCAAACTAGAAATCATGACAATCAAAAACTGCAGTGAACAGCATGCATGCACTTAATCATTATTTCATTTGCCTGCCATTGCTTCCATTCCCATGGCATCAAGATATAGCAAACTACTGTGCATGACATTACTGTTTTAGTAGTTTTGCAACAATTTCCTGCAAAGTGAGTCTGGAAATCTGTTGTGTGAATGTACTACAGTGTAGGCCTGAGTGTGGTTTCAATGATCTAGGCCTAATTCTTGTACCACAGAGAGCTGAGTTCATGAGGGGGTTAGCCTGAATGTCTTACCTGTACAATCAATTACAGTATTCATTCTTACCGAATTGGTGGTTTGGAAACTTATTTCAGTTATCTGAAGCAATTTGTCAAATAAAAAACTGGAACAGTAAGAAAAGTAATTTAAATCAATGATTTCTTTTAAAAAATTATTTGATTTAAATCGCGATTTAAATAAGTGATTTTAATCAACGTAATTTGAATCAAACTCTGGTCACATTAATACTATGGTAGAAGTTCCTTCAATTTGTTCAGAATTATTGGTCCCACATGGGCCATATGGACCATTTTATGAAAATGTTTCTTTTCTGCATAGTTTGCTTTGCAATGTGAAAGGTTTGTCAAATTAGCATTGTGGGTAGTGGAAACCATTTGCACTGTTCAACATTCGTGGGTCAAAATTCAGAATGGGCCATATGGGCCATAAATGTGCAAAGTGATATTTGTGTCAAGTGATAGTTTTTCTACAAATCTTTGAAGAACATTTTTGGTTGCTTGCATCAGCAAAGGAACCTATGCAGTTAGGTTGGCGTGGGTGTGTGTGTGCATATATGTGACACTTGCTTAGGTACACTCTAACTCAATAGGGGAAAGTCAAATGAAAGTTGAAAGTTAAACTTGGTAGGTTTGCCATATTGAGAAGGTGTGCCTATTGTATTTGGTAGAGGTCAAAGGTCATCTGGGGAAACTGGGGGCAAAAGTCTGAAAATCTTGTTATGCTATGGATGTTTATATGTTCCATCAGTCTCCCTTGAGCAAATCATGGAAGTGCTCCTTGAGTTCGCAGTTCCATGATTAAATGAAGCTGCAGGGCTGTTGGAAGTACTACTGTAGGTGATCACACCAGACAAGTTTTGGCTGGATCAGTGTACGTCCTCGTGCTTCACTGCTGATGTGTGCAGTCATGTAAATGTCTTTCAGTTAGTGAGGTGGGCAGGACACAATGAAAGAAAATAAGTCAGTTATAAGGTGTTCCCACGGACTCACTCTTGCTCCACTGTTTGCTCCACCTATTTAGGCTGTCCAAGTAACTCACCTTTTTTCCCCATGGGAACACATCAAGCCCGAGCTTGATTAACCCCCTCAATTCTGCAGGGGCTAGAGCAGCTTTGCCCGAGCTTAACTTAACGAGCCGTGAATAATTTTGCCGCAGGACGTAAACCTATCTGCCGTCATCTGCTTGTTATTAGTCCTCTTCCGTTTTTGCGTAAACAGTTAAGATGTCAGGCAAAACAGTAGCTCCATGGTTAAAAGTAAGGACATGAAATCTTTGTAATCAAGAACTTGTCTAATTTGTTATGATTTTGTAATGCATGTGTAACCTGTGAAAAGTATTGGGGGTGAATATAAATACAAACGTTCAAAAAGAAAATATATAGCATGGTTAAATGAATGCAATCCGATCTGTGTTCAAGCCTCCGTGGACTACTCCGTCCACAATATAATATTTGGCTGATTTTTGCTAATTATCACTGGGGCTTTGCTTTTGTCAGAAAGAAAAACAGTAGAAGCACATACAGTATAAGCCACTACAGACTTATACAGTAGTTAGCAAGACACGAGTTTCTTTTAGCCTAGCACCTTTACCCTCGTTTAACTTCAAGACTATGTGAAAATGTGGGTAAATATCAAAATGCAATTAACTTTACCATTTGGTGGAACAAATCCAGTAATCCAATTAATTCCACAAGCTCCTGTATTAAGTAGGCCCATTAAATGAAATTTACTGAATGTCAAGATAGCCGTTAAGTTAGCCTACAGTCTGCACAAATGTGTGATTTGCAAAGTTGTTTTACAGGCCTAGATGCAATTCACACAAACTAACTCAAATAGTCGAACCTGTAACTATTACCTATGACTGCCATCTCACAGTACAGCCCAGGGCTGTTTAAGATGGGACAGCAAGCATTTTGGGAAATGGGACCTGTAATGGGGCCAATCGTAGACATGCGTAGGGCCGCCACCCTTATTTTCCCCCCAACACTCCGAACATGCGACTAGACTGTTTGTGTGAACAAGGCCACTTTTGAAGGATATGTAGTTGTAGACTAGTATGTTTGGGGAAATTGCGCATTTCCCAAGATGGGTTTCCTGCGTTAAAAAACATGAATCAAATCATGACAGGAGTTATATGTAGGTGGATTTAATATACAGGTAGGGGATGATTGTAAGATATGATTGGTTGCTGTTCTCATAACAGGGGGTGTTAAGCAATCTCAGATATCGCTCATGGCTAGATCACACCTTGTGTGCATGCGCAGTACACAGATTAAATTGTCAAACAACGCACAATGTTGAACAAACATTGTGTTTGAGAGGAACAAGTTTTCGTTCTTGGCAGGTTGCAAGGATTCCAACCTGCCTGTACAACAACAGTGTTTTTTCGAACAAAAATTTGCATTTTGAAAAAAACTAATCCCTGTATTTTCACCTGTTATGCTACAACTTATACGTTGGGCCAGGGGTTCGCATGTGTGCGTTTAGTTTATAGTAACACAATAACCTCCCTATACAGTATACGGTATTATGCATGTCTCAAGCATGTTAAGTGAAGCAGGAAAGGTTTGCTATTGGAGCTTAGGTTTGAAACACTGATCAGGCCTTCTAAGAAAGCAATTGCTGATGTCAAGGTTCTTTCGCTGGTGTGCAACCAAAGTAATTTGTCTTGATGTTTTACTTTTTTTTAATTTTTTCTCTTCGTAATTCCTTGCTTTTCTTTAACAAAGCAGAGGCCCAGTATGCGGGATATCTCTTAGGCGGGCCTAGTAAAATATATAAAGGGTATGTGTTGTTTTGCTATGTCAAACTTGAAAACGTGCCAATTCTCCTCGCAGTGTTCTGTACCACATGAGAAGCCAGTATTTATACTGAAATTCTATCTTTAGTGAACTGAATTTTCACATGCATCCTATTTTTTTTTTGATAGTCATAGTAATCAATGTATCAGTGATATGCGATGTGATCAGTGCAATTGATGTGTGGGCCTACACTGGGCTATTTCAACAAGTCCACCAGCCTACATTTCTTTCCTACCATTATGTCGAAACCATATATACTCCAAATGAATTATAGATATATTAGCAATACGTTACACACACAAGGCTTGAGAGGGGTTTGAGAAGATCTAGAAACATTTGCGTATATTTGATCTAGAAAGTAGAACGAAGCATTGGGCTACATTCAAAATTTAGTGTAAATGAACTCTATGTACAATTAATGGTGCTTCTCCACCCGTTTCTGTGAATCAGCATGCGGATTGCATGGAATAGCATATTTCATCAGCCAGGTCAAAAATACAGAAAATGCGAAAACCTTTCTAACTTAGGCTTTTGTCACTTTTCCTGCCTTGTAAATTTATCTTTTTGGCATTTTCAAACAAGTACAGATCTTATTATAATTAACTTCTGATCGATTTACTGCAATTGCCGTGTATGTAGATCAACAGTGAGCTCAATCACAGGATCAGTCATATTGGGAGAATAGGCTCGTGTGGAAACTTTATTACCGTAACATTATTAACGATAACAGTGTAGAACTTCTAACGAAAGTTTGTAGGTCAGATCAACACCGGCACACAGTTTGTCAGATTATAACAATGTTACAAAAAGAACAACAACAATAAAATCAATGCAATTGCTTGTGTGCTGGGGGTTTCATGAAATCAGTAGCAATCACTACATCAGTAGGCCTTCTATTTTGAAACCACCTGCTTACTGTCTGCGACGAAAATTGTATGCTGGCTAAAGCTCATATCTCCTGCACTGAAATAACATGTAATATGCGCTACATGATATAGGGGAAAAAGACGTTTTCTTGAAGCAAGGACCTCCCCCCCCCCCGGTCTGTAACCAGTGCTGGAAGCGGTCTCATTGATTGACTCTTTGCTTTCGATAAAAACAAGTTTTTGAACTAACTATGCAGGGAGATAGCCCTACCCGGAGTTTGCTCATTCGTACACGGTTCCAAATCCCCGGGCTTAAGTGTGGTTTTCACTCCAGCGCTCCGTTGGTATGTGTGGAGCAAGAGGGAGTTCGTAGGAACGCAGCATCGGTGTTGTTGACAGTGGAAACTAGATCCCCAGGAGTTTCCTCCAGGGCATATTTTGTCAGAGTAAGGTGGACTTTAAAGGGGCATAGATGTGTTAAGCTTTATTGCAATTTGCAGAATCCCTTCTTTAGGGCTTTGAATGAAAGATTCACAACTGTTTGTGCTTTGTAAAATGAATGGGATATTGCTTGCTGTATATTGCAGGAATCAATATCTTCAATTTATTGCATCAATTGAAATGACTTTTTTGGTATTTATGAACTCAGGTATATCATTTTACAGTATGCATATTTCAAGTACAAGGAACTATAGTGTCCTTGGCCTGTTGTGAAATCATGCAAAATACTTCCTTCTCTTACAGATTGTATGTAACACTGTTGATGGTTGGTCACATTAGTTCTATGGAAGTGGTTCCATGAGGGTGCATGTTTGTCATGTTTGAGGTCCAATGTCTGAAATGGGCCATTTTATAAAAGCATGAAATATCTTTTTTCTTTACAGATTTTATGTCACAAAAGTGAGAGTTCATGGTCAGAAATGGGCCATATGGGCTATCATACAAAATAATGCAATATACTCCCTTTTACTTCATAATTTACATTATATACTCTCCATCTGTGCAAGGAACCACAGTGCCCTTGGACTCTTGTTGGTTCCTTTCATCAGCAAAGGAACCTATGCAGTATGGTTGGCATGTGTGTGTATGTGTATCTGTGAAACTTGCTTGGGTATCATACTCATAAAAGAACAGGGGAAAGTCAAATGGAAGTCAAACTTGGTATGTAGGTCCTCGATATGCAGAAGGTGTGCCCTATTTATTATTTTTTTTTAGGAGTCAAAGATTGTCTGGGAACACTGGGGGCAAAATTCTATGTTTTTGAGATACTTCCGTGGGTATGCTCTAAATCAAAGCGAGAAAGTCAAATGAAAGTCAAACTTGGTGTCTAGGTCTGCCATTTGAGGAGATGTGCCTTATTGTTTTTGATAGAGGTCAAAGGTCATCTGGGAGCACTGGGACCATACTCTGAAAACCTTTTAACAGGATATCTCCAGTTATATAGCTTGGACAAAATTTATACTGGGTATATGGATACATTATGGTAGTGCTGCCTTAGGGGATGTTCAAGATTTGTGGGTCCAAGGTCCATATGGACCATTTTGTAAAATCATGCATGGCCCATTTGTGAAAGCATGCAAAATGCTTCTACAGATTCTACTTTGTTTAGTGTCAGTTGTGTCACATTACTACTATGGTAGTGGTTTCTTCAGGTTGTCAAGGGATATTTTTCCAGTATGGGGCCACATGGACCATTTTATGACATCATGCTTTTCTGCATTATTTGCTTTACAGTGTGCAATGTTTATCAAATTAGCATTGTGGTAGTGGAACCCGAGGTGTTCAAGATTTTTGGGTTCAAGTGGGCCATTTTATGAAATCTTGCCAAATGCCTCTTCTCCTACAGACACTAAGTTGAAGTTGTTTCACATTGCCACTACAGTAGTGGTTCCTTCAGGTTGTTCAGGATTATTGGTCCCATATGGACCATTTCATGACATCATGGAAAATGTCTCTTTTCTGCATATTTTGCTTTACAGTGTGAAATGCTTGTCAAATTAGCATTATTGTAGTGGATCCCTTTATAGTGTCTGACATTTGTGGGTCCAGCAATGCTGCTGAATGTGTATTCAATATAGACTGTGGGTAGCTAATCACCACTGGGGTCAGTCAGGTCAGGAAGTGCTAAACAGCTTGCCATTGAGAAATTAACTCCCTTTTTGAAAATATAGGTCAACAGAGGGGGAAGACAGGTTCCAATTAATGATTCGGTGTCAGGTTTTGTTCTTAAAAAAAAAAACAGACCAATATTGAGTATTTCAGATGTTGTTTCTGCTTTAGCCAGGATTCCTTTCAGCAGCAGTTTGATAAAAGACATTGCGTGCTGCACAGGATTACTGTTAAAATAGTCTCCATTCAAGGAACCACAGAGCCCATGGGGGGTCTGTTTAACATCAATATTTGATAAATGGCTTGGGATTTACAGTGCATTGTATTTCAAATTTAGAATACATTTTACTAAACAAAGGACTTGACCTATTTCCTTGCTGGTATGAGCATCATGTTACCTTAAACTGCAAGAAAGCTGGCGACAAGAGAAGTCAGTTAAATAATGGTTTGGTAGAGATATTGATAAGGTTTTCATTTTTCGGTCTTTGTTTTAGAGATTTAAATAATATTGCAAATCGTCTAAAAATCACAAAAACTTCTGAAAAAAGTATATACTTACAATATTTATGAATTATGGTAAGAAGATTTTGATTTGTTTTTGGTGAATGACAAGCCAGGGGCAAATGTAGGGGTTTATTGTAGCTCTAAACAGTAATGTTATGACAATATTGGGCTACTGTACACACTCTATGGAAACTGCCATGTCATGTACCATAATATAGCCAGTGTGTACAGCAAATAGTTGATTCTCATTGAAGTACTGTAGGTACTGTCAGTTTGTTACCCAGCTGATTTTACCAGATCTTTATGCTATGGATGCTTATGAGGGCCATTGATGTAGTCAGTGAATTTGTTTGACTGCAGGGAGTCCTGATCTAGTTACTAAACATCTTTGCTCACACCATGTAAATGGTGTCGGCTATTGTGATAAGGTTTACTATTTGTTCTAAATTGCTATCAGTTACTGTCACTCAAACAGTCATTGATGCAGTTTCTTGAAAGTTGGGGCTATGATCCTTTGGTTATGAGCCATCAGTAAGTATAAAAAGTTTGAGCATCAAATCAAAGGTCACATGTTGGCCATGAAGTGGGCCCACCTTTTTGTGTTGAGGATTTTCCAGATTAGTACTATGGTAGTTGAGTACCTTTGGCTCAGGAGCATTCTTAGGAACAAAATGTGGTCCAAACTTTTTCAGGATGTAATATATTGTGGATTGACCTTGGTTAAGACTAAATGACTAGAGTTAAAATAATCGTCATGCAAGGGACCATAGTGCCCTTGAGCTATTGACAATCATCACACCTCACATCTTGACTCCATGCACAGAATGTAGATTGCAGTTGATGATCCATGAAGGTCAAAGTCCAAATGTTGAATGTTGCAACAGTCTGGTTGCAGTAAATGTTGCCTCTCATTTCATCTGGTATTACAGAACCGAGTTTCTTCATTGTTTTCTCTTTTAGGTACATTGAAGGCTTGAATTCAAAGTCTGGCATGATCAGCGATTGGAGACGTAGTCTATCTGCCAAAGAAGATCACTCCAACTTAACAGAAAATCAGAAAGCTCACCTGCCCAGCCACTGGTTTGCCAACAAGCCAGACAGTGATGTTGTTAAGGCTATGTGGAAATTGCGGGACCTCTTAATGCAAGACACCCTTCGGATGGAAGCTAATAATGGCCTGTATGTGAACCTTACCTTCCTTTGCACTGATTTGAAGTTTCAGTTGGAGCAGGAATGGACAGTCATGCTGAAGTGTACGATTTGAAATTTTTTAAACCATCTGGAGAGTACATCATTGCAGCATGAACTGAACTTGCAAAAATGGAAATTTTTTAGTTAATCCAAATGTATAATGAATATATTATGCTATGAAAAGTATTTCTTTGTGTATTATCACATTGGTTATTACCCTAATCATTGAAACTATTTTCATTATTAAACTTTAATTTCCTTATACTAGTGAAATCCCCTGGGCAATATACAATCGAATTATGTCCATCTTGCTATCCATTTACTTTGTCCATACAATTCCTTCCTATTTCATAATTTTTTGAATACCAGGAAGAAAAACCAAATGTGGTTCATGTTCCTAATTTGATTCTTTGTCATTCTTTCAGCTTTGATGAGGAAACAGGAGAGGCAAAAGACGAAGTCAAGCCGCTGGAAGCATAACCAGATTTACACTGAAGAAGAGTGCAAAACCTGTATTATGCTTTTCAAAACTGATAACTAGCATATTTGCATAGTGAAATAATCAATATGTTTCAGTAAGTTGATCAGTATCACTACTTTTCCAGTATACTGTAAGGTCAAGTAGTTGTCTTTTGTGTTTCAGAGAGAAACCTTTTTGGTTTCAATGATAATTGTAACCTTTGTAATCATGCAGGTGTGTGTGTTTGTGTATGTATGATTGTGGTGCCTATCTTGTGAACACAATGTCTCAAGAAGGGAAATTGGACAAACATATTTGGTATGTTGGTGTACTACACTGAGTAAAGTTTTTGGTGAGTTTCAAAGGTCAAATTGTGAAAATCTTGCACACAATATCTCAAGAGGGGATGCTTAAACAAATCTCATATTTAGGTGCAACATTGACTACAGTGGTGAATAACAAAGGTCATTTGGATTCAAAAGGGGTGTAAAGAGGGAAGACCTTGGAATCTTGATATTTCTAGAAGCAAAGCTTTGATGGATTTTACATGTGGGGGGTAAGTGAATGACATTGAGTGCAAGAGCCGTAACATTGTTGGTGGGTGGTTGCAGGTCATTTGGGGTCAACACAGGTCAAATTTTTAAAATCTTAGAAACAATATCTCACAAAAGGAAGCTTGAGTAATTTGTTATGTTCATCGTACCTCATTGTGTATAAGATTTTTGTGTGTGTTTTTGTTGGAGGTCATTTGAAGTCAACAGGGGGTCACATTGTAAAAACATTATCTCAAGACAAGAAGATTGGGCAGATGTCACATTTGGTATGTAATGGTACTACATTAGATACAAGAACCCTATTATTTTTGGTGGATGTCAAAGATTATTTGGGGTCAAAAGGGGTCAAATTGTGAAAACCTTGCAAAAAATATCTCAAGAAGGGCAGTGTGGACAGATCTCATATTTAGTACATAGGTGAACACAAGTAACCCTGCAGTTTGGTTAAGGTCAAACGTCATTTGGGGTCAACAGAGAACATTGAAAATACTTTGTGAACACAATTTCTCAAGAAAAGAAAGCTGGTACAGATGGCATATTTAATGCTTACTGTCATTGTAGCACAATGAGGGCAAGAATCCTATTGTTTTCATGGTTAAGTTTCACTTGGGTCAGCAGGTCAACTTGTGAAAACTTTGTAAACAGATATCTCTGGATAGGAAGCTTGCACTGATATTTGTTATGTAGGTGTATTGAGTAAAAAGGCCTTATGTGGAGGGCATTAAATTGCCTTTTGTCTTACAAGAGTCATGTTAAGCATATAAAAAGTAATCTAAAGACAGGAAGTTTGGACATGTCTTTTGGTCTGTATGCAGGTGTACATGTTGAATCGTGATGCCTCAGCTGATGTGAGTGTTTGTAGCATTTGTTTTATCTCAATTGGTTTACAGTGATATTACAAAAATGAAGCATGTTGCCCATCATTGCCTTATGCAGTATGCCAATTTCATCAGTCCTACAGTGTACTTGTCAATTCTGATTCAACTTTACTGATGCCTCTCTCAACTATTTTGATAGTCCAAAAAAAAAAAAAAACAGGGTTAAAACCAAGAAAAGTTAATTTAATGATTTGAGGGTTTCTCAGAATTTCACATCCAGAAAGAAGCGGGTTGAAATATAATTCAAAACTTGGTGAACAGACACTCAGTCTGGAGATGTATTTAAATATTCCCTCCTCTATCTGGTAAGATTTGTCTGTTTGCTAGTTTTGATTTAAGGGTGCTTAGGCATCTACTGTGTATGTTTTAATGGACTGCATTAATGTTTATAGAAGTGAAATCCAATTGTAAGTTGTTCTCGGCTTCATTTCTTGCTCAAGAAAATCTGTGGGAATAAAAATCATTTCAGTCGTGTTTAGTGTCTCTCTTTGATAGTTGACATGAAGTGTTTCTCATGCAGTGCATTGTGCAGACATTCAGAAGTAGTTTGTCATGTATTGCTATTGTCAATCTATTACTCAGTTGCCTTGTAAGTTAGGAATTAAAACATCTGTTAGTGGTACCAGGTTGTTACATCTTCGGGTGAAGGGCAAACAGGCAATGCAAGATGATATAACCGATTTTACTTTTTTTCTTAGGTATGCATACATCATTGAATATACTGCATAGGTACATAATGCTCTTGTTGGTTCTAAAGCTGTAATCAAAGCTTGGAACATCTGGATTGCTCTTCCTTCACAAAAATTAGATCTTGCAAAAGACATTTACTCGTAATCAACAGTGTGATCAAACATCTTCACAAATCACCATAAAGCATCCATTTAAGTATTTAGACAATGATTGTGCACTGTAGTATTGAATAGGGCGAGTGTTTGTCACTTAACAAGGGGCATTGGAGTGGGATCCATTGGCCACATACGAGCCCCTGGTGGGGTCCTGGGGCAATGCCCCTAAGGGTTCCAGAGGAAAAGTCTCTGGAAGGTATGTGATTTTAGCATATTTACATCCTAAATTCATGAAGTATACTCAAAAACATATCAGGCTAATTCTCTTGCTGACCTCATGTGACCTTTGACCATTATAAAGAAAAGATCATGTACTCATCAAGAACTACCAATGTTGACAGTTTGAAGTTTCAGCAACTTTCAGTCGCTGAGGCTTCTTCCGTAAAAGGTTTCCAACTTTTTACCTCTGGTGACCTTAGATGACCTCTAGATCTCAAAAAAAAAAAAAAACAGGGATCATATACTCACAATGGACAAACTACACACTAAGTTTGAGAAGTTCAAGCAACGTTTTTCCCTTCTGTGTTTACTTCACTGGTTGCAACTTTTTAAACAGTATCAATGGTGCCAAAGCTCGTATCTTCAACCAAGTGCCTGCAGGGTTATGTGAAATCCTAGTACACCCAAAATCCCTGAAAACCATGTAGGTACCACTGACAGAGTATCGTTATGACAATGCATCAACATTGTACAAGAGAATCTGTAGCAGGAGAAGCATTTTGTGAAATTACATAGAATGAGCCAAAGGGCCCACATGGGACCTTTACATCCAAAAAACCTGAACAGCCCGAGGTCATCACTAATGGAGTATCACTATGACAAACCATCAATCAACATTGTGCTAGAGAATCTGTTGGAGCATTTTGCAGAATTTCACAAAATAGGCGAAAGGGCCCACATGGGACTTTGGACCCAAACTTCCTAACCACCCCACATGGTTCACCACCCAAGAAAAATTGTGTTTAAGTTTTTTTACAAATCCATGAAAGCATGTAGGAGAAGAAGCACTTTGCAGAATTTCATAAAATGGGGAAAGGGTCCACATGGGACCTGGGATCCAAAATTTCTGAACACCCTGAAGTTACAACTATTGGAGTATCATTATAGCAAACCATCAACATGGCACAAAACAATCTGTAGGAGGAGAAGCATTTTGCAGAATTTCATAAAATGGACCAAAGGGCTCACATGGGACCTTAGACTCAAAATTCCTGAACACACCGAATGTCCCACCACCCAGGGAACATCGTATGTAAGTTTCAAACAAATCCCAGGAAAGTATGTAGGAGGAGAAGCATTTTGAACAATTGTGGATAGATAGAAGGATACACGCCACTTGATCGCGTAAACTCACACCAGCATGCTGGTATGAGCTAAAACTGAGTGCTTAACTAAAATGAGCGAGTACCTTTAGTCCATTCCTTTAGAAGTTACACATGCAAATGAGCTACAGAGGCAAAAGTTTAATTATTTGACAAATAGCTGATAGGTTTCCCTAAGTTTCCAGAAATGGCAAGGTGTAGATTCTTTTTCATGGTTTGATATACAACCCAAGTGTTGTATTGTCATACACGTCACCGAGCGTCGAAAGACCAAAATGTTATTTCCGTGACGTCTGGCAATGCTGTAGCAGTAGGGAAAGTAAAAGTGAAGTTCTGTTCCTGTAGCAGGTGACAAGTACATTGTTGTGTTCACTTCCTAATCCAGTGTAAGTCCTTAGGAATGATGATACAAAGAGCAGATTACGATGTGACCTTTGGCAGCTTGCTCTCTCCATCTTATACCAGCTCCTGGTTCAAGCAATTTTCCCTTCTTTGATAACCGTATTGACAAGCCAAGGCATCATGTGCCTTTTTCCCAAACCCAGCTTTGCAGCCCATGCAGTGGTAGAAATACTTGGAGGACCTGATAGTGTATTTTTCACCCCTGGTGCAAATTTCCTTGTCTATGGCAGTCTAACACAGTTTGGTGTTTTACAAAGATTTTGGACATGGCAGAATAGCATTGGACTATCCTGAAAACCTATCCAGAATCATTCACTTAGTGAGCCAACCATTTTACCTCTAGATAAATTTTAACCAAGGGCACATTATTATCCATGTTTATAGTTCATGGTATAGTAGCTGCTAAAAATTAGGTTCCCATTCTTAGAATCAGAAAAGTGATGTAGCTTCGTATTTGCATGTAAAGATAACAGCAAAACCTGCAGAAACTTTTGTACATATGACTCCTGGAAACCACATTTATTTGGAAATAAAATGGGATGCACAACGAACAGTAGAGGACAGAGTACTTCTCAATGAAGGGAGAGACACATTCTTAAATTGCAACTAATATGAATCACAGATTCATCCCACAGGTCTCATCAACACAGTCCACACCTTGTCTACACAATCATCCAACTACAGCCCGGTTCACACTGGCACGTCTCAGCACGATTCAATTTTCAACTGAATTAGTGCACATTAAATTGATCATGAAAGCTGTTCAGAATAGAAAAGCGTCACAATTTCTTTCAGTCGCGGTTGTCTGAAGTAGGTGCATCAATTTTGTAGTTCATATTTTGCATTCATTAATGTTAACAGTAACTGATGTCATGAAATTTCAGTTAAAAATTGAATCGCACAATGAATCCCACTAATGTGACCGGGGCTTAAGACAGAAACAAGAAAAATGGAGGTGCTACATTATATATACATGATTTATTCAATGGTTTATTTTTTACGTCATATGCAACAACTTTGGTAACAATGCTTTACAAAGTTGATAATGATGTCACAAAAGCAACAACATAGAAGCCTCACATTTGTGAGATTCTCACAATGTTCACACACATAAATGCACAATAGTCACCTACAACTATCATCATTATTCGCTACTGCTAAGATGAACGTCAGGGACGTAAGTTACTAAGCTTAAGTGTTTTGTATTTACTAAATGCTAAAGATACATGTAAAACTTTCTAGAATCAAACTCTTTTTTTTTCCAAGCAGCACAATAAAAGACCAGAATAACACACAACCAGCTATTTATAGGCTAAAATACTTATCCAGTATTGCTATTTTATAAACCTATGAAGACTTTTTATACTTCACTGACCTTCCACAAAGTTGGACAGAATCCTGAATACAAGGTATCTGAACAAAAAATATCAAATTTTTCCTCAGACAACAGAAAAAAAAAACCCCAAAGCTCTAGGAAAATAAACTTAGAATACAAGTTCTAATTTAGTCATGATTTAAGGGCTTCTTTAAAAGTTCGACATGACACGAAGCTCCACGGCAAGGATATTGAAAAATGTCATGATGATATGATACATTTCAAGAAGTAGAAAACCAACATCACATTGGAGGATTCAGCAATATGTGGCCTTACAAGCCTCCCACACATGACCCAATCGTGACCACCATAATTAATATTCCTTTCTGTTTCTTCTACATTTCCATAATTATTTGAAACCACTACACTTGATTTTTTTTCCCCTGCCACTGATACTTTTTGTTCATGATTGACACATCTAGTGATAAAGACGACAATACAACAGAGACAAAAGTTAACACCATTATATCATGTTTTGAGGTAAGGAATCTCAAGCTCTTTCTCAAATGACAGGATATCAATATATTCTGCATCGCTAGTTAGAACTTGGACAAACAGGAGCATGATCATATTCCTATGATTTCATTTCATAAACTGATGTTTAGCATAAGGTGTATCTCTCCTGTATCATAGTTTCATTTCTGAATCTCTCTGATTACAATATTACACTTAACTTCAAAATCACAATTCCATTATGCACACACAAAAGTTGAAACTGCCAATTGCAAGTCCTCCTGAAATACCCAATTACATAGCACAATGGGTTGGATGATTAAATTGTCTATCATATTGATCCTGCATCGACCTCCCTATGACATCAGTGACTTCAATTAAATTTCAAACCGCTCTTGAGAATAATCAAACACTGGCAATGTCCTGAAGACACCTATTCTTTGACCTAATCATTTACTGATTGAATATGACTATACAAATGCCAACTACAGTCATTGCATTGTGAGAACAACCTAGAAATGCAAGACTGGTGATTTCCAAATGACATTTGACCTCACACAACAGATCAATCCTGCCCACTTCATAGGAAAGCTACATGTGAGAGATGAGAATTTATGAATTTTCCTCTGCATCTACATGTTTGTGGTTTCTAGTTCATGCCACTAACAAAACCGATACCAGAAGAGACTTCCAGGGGCAGGCTTTCTAGAGATTGCTCAAATGGTAGTTGCTGTGATCTTATTGACCTAATTTCTCCACTTGATAGCTAAGATGTCTGCAATACAATATTAAAGCCACAATTGATCATTGTCAATAAAGGCCTTTACTATGTTCACAGTAGCCAGTTTCATAGTTCACAGTCCACTTTAGCAGTTCCACTCATTCTTTTGTTTTGTGTTGACCACAAGTTGCAATGCAGTTCCTGATTTCACAGCTGATTAAACATACGGATTTTATGTAACAAAATAACAGCATTGGTATAAATTAAGAGGTATTATTATCTCCTATGTTTAATTAAGCTCCATAGGCAGGGCATCTCAGAGGTGTGAACATAAGGTCTGAAACTACAGCAACCACCTTTAAATAAAAAATCTCGAACTGCTGTTTAACGCTTTTAGCTACCACATCCATTTTATGGTACTTTGATACATACATAAGTGTTACAGCATTTTCATATTTCAATGTTTACTAAACCCAATTGACCCTTTACCTCATTCAAGAACAACAGTGTCTATGAGCTCAGAGATAGAAAAATGAGAGTGACTTAAGAGGAATTTTGAGATGTGGTGCTTTCAAAGGTAGGATGTCATTTTCAGACTCCTCAACCATAACAAGTAGTTGAAAATTTCAAAACATATGCAGCCATGCTACAGAACCATACAAGCTTATGTTGACATGAAAAATATTAGGCCACATTACAGTTGTTTAACATTTCATTTACAACTGATCATATTTTAAATTTACCGTATCCCAAAAACGAAAGGGTCCCTATGCTTATAATCGGTGAACTCGGGAATACCCATCTCAGATATCCATGTTTATATACATATTTAAATGCCAACTTGACAACATATAAGTAACTTCTGTGCTTGTGAGCTGCACCAGATAATACAACTCTATAATTTGGAAGAGATGTCAAAGTCTGAATTAACAAATTTCTTCAACTGGCTTTGACAACTAGAATATGAGAAATGTAGCAGTGTCATCATTTCTCACACTGCACTTAAAGTAGCAATAAAGAGTGCCTTTGGTGTCTGTATTGTTGGCACAAGTGAGCACACTTCAAAGAGGTTCAATGAGTTAGTTCACAAAATTCTAGGTATTTTGTCACATGCTGATAGTAAATGATCAAACTAAGAGATTCTGAAGATCTTCCATACACCTGAAGCATCAGAGATACAAGACTGAAATCACCTGTTAAGAATCTGTAACCAGACACTTTTTACCACACAGTACAAATCAAAGGCAACCCCATTCAAATGAAAAACTACAGTTTCTTACATTTTCATGAAAAGTAGGGATAGATACATGACTAATGATGCTAACTGGCATGCAACTGCATCCTTCAAACATATCACAAAATGGACAATAACAACTCAATGAGACTCTTTAAGGTAACTAAGCATAATTGGTCACATCAGGAGCTATGACACTGACAAAGTGTGAGCTTCTTTTAGTGAAAATATTCACAAGATATACAACCAATCTGAAAAGATGGTTTTTCTGTGATTCATTCAAAGCATTTCCGTTCTTGCATGTTGCAAGTGGAACCTCTCTAAACAGAATTCAAACAATCATCAATATTGATTACTATCCACTATGACCCGGCGCTATAGAGAGTGGCAGACCTATTCCAATTACTAGTTCCAATGGAAATGCAGTGGTGGTAACCCACCACATGTTGCTAATTGCTCTAATGAGCTTAAGCAAAAGTGACCGACATCAATTGGTCGATACAAATATATTATTGCACAAGGATGGTTGTTCGGTATTGTTTTTTCTTAAGAGGTCCATACAGAGACTGGCAAACTTTGATCTGTTCATAAAATATACTGCAGCACCACCAACCCCTTCCAATGATGGAGGGCCTATACAGAATTTTGCCTAGCAAGATTCACTTATCTCCTAGGAATAGGTTCTGCAAATTTTCATTGCTTTTTTGAAGATCACTTTTGCAAAATGGGGCCGATAAAAAACTAAAGCCAGAGTAAAATATTAAGTTAAAAATTATTAATATTAATGAAGAAAAAGGCTAATTCTGAGGTAAAACAGCTCACCAACAATTGGTACAATTGATAACATCTTGAAATAAATATAACAGTGCAGCCCAACAGATGATGGACAACTAGCAAAAATATGAAAGTATTGGCTTACTACTCAAGCCCTAAAAAGACAAGGGAGTCTAGACCACCATTTCTTTAATAAGAGATCAGCCTTACCATATTGACAATGGTCTAGCAAAAAAACACCATCTTTTTCCTCTTAGCTGAAAGAAATGCTTCTTTCACTTCTCACCTTAAAAAGAGACAAACCTGTGTGCCTCACAGCCTCAAACAAAAAGACAATAAAGTTTATGAGCCAAATCATTGACAAAAAAAAAAAAATTGATTCTTTTTGACTAGAAAGTCTTTGAATCTGTGATTCCTTGCTTCTAAAACATGAAAGGACAATCTTCAAATTTTGAAGTCAAACACTACTTTTCCAGATACCATGTTTACCTGGTTTTCAAAGTATTATCTCTACTGACATCACAAGACATTTCACCTCCTCAAATTAAGGATCATCTTCTCACCAGTAACATGCAGCTACTCATGTTTCATAACAGGTTTTCATACTCTTACCTCTGGTGATCCCAAATGAACATTTGAAATTCATGAAACACAATAGGAATAATCTACTCTCTGCTCGACTCTCATCGTACTAAGCTCAAGTTCCAGCAACTTTCCCACATTGAGATTCCCCAAAACTTCTTGGTTTGGGAATTAACTAGGGACGTACTCACCTCATATAACCTATGCATTACCATGTTGACTATGGTCTAGCATCTGGCAACTGTGTGGGTGCACTGCTGGCCACCATCCTTCCAGTGGCATCTGCTGAAGTTGATGACTGACAGGTGCGTCTCCACATGCAAAATCTGGCCACCATCCTTCCAGTGGCCAGATGTGCACACACACAATAGCCAGATACTAGACCATAGCCAATACAGTAATGCATAGGTTATATGAGGTGAGGATACGTGCTGTGAATCTAGTGTTTACAAGGTTACAAACTATGACCTCTACTGACTTCATATGACAGATCTCATAAACAGCAGCATATCATAACCATCTGAAGTTCTAGCAACTTTCAGTTCCTGAGATATCATCCTTTAAAGGTTTTCATCCTTTAACCTCTGGTGACCTCAATGATCATTGACCTCCCTGAAAAAAATAGGGGTCATCTACTTGCAATGGACTACCAGTACATCAACGTTTTAAGTTCGAGCAACTTTTGCTTCTTGTGATATCCTGTTTACAAACCACTGCGTCACAAATGATCACTCACGCACGCCACCATGATCACATAGATCACTAGCCTGCCTTCGGTATGGAATAAACCGTAACACACAAATGCATTGCAGTTTCTATGATTTTATTAAAAGGACTTCTAACACTGAATCTAACATGAACCCAAATGGCTGTTGACCTCCACCAAAATTGATAGAGTTTTTGTTCATAATGTGTTACACCTACATACCAGATACGACATTTGCCCAAGCTTTTCTTCATGAGATATCCTGTTTAAAAGGTTTTCACAATTTGACAACTGTTTAACCCAAAGGACCTTTGACCTCCACCAAAAACAATAGGGTTCTTACTTAATGTGGTACACCTTCAAGCCAAAAATGAAATTGGGTCCAAGCTTCCCTTTTTGAGATATCATGTTACCAAGGTAGACATCACAAGACATCACAAGCACACACATATGTACACACACATGCCTGCATGATTGCAAAGGTTATGACTACATGTCATCCAAACCAAAGAGAAGTGCAGTGGCATAGGTGGGTTCTCTGAGGAGACAATTTTTGATTGATACCAACTGGTTAAAATGTAGATTCAACTGTTTACCTTTTTATGAAGTAGCACCCACTTAAACAATGCTTACAAGGACTTTTCATCTTAATTTTCAAAACATCAGTAAATCATCATTTATTATGGTATCAAAACCATCGTCTTGATGAGTTTAGATAAATGCACTGTGAAGGAAAACACATGATGCAGCAAAACACTCTGAAGTGTGAGGTTCTTTGGAAAATAAAGTACATAAAAAGCAGGCAGTTGTTTACAATACAGAAGCAGGAATTGCAGTTACACAACTGAGAAATGACACACAAAAATACTTTATCCACTCTTCTGATTAGAAAGTTAAGATGACAAAATGAGAGATCAATTGTCCTGAGACAAGGTAATCAAAAGTGAGCTTTGGAAATATTCAGGAAAGGAAATCATTCCACTACACCAGACAAAAGAAAAACTCACTTCTTTCTCTTACTTTTGATCTCTTTCCATTTCTCATACTGTCAGTTCCATCAAAACAAGAAATTGTAAGGCAAGCTGTTATATATGATGTATACATCTCCAGTGGGACAATTCACAAGTAAAAAGTGTAAAGATTTGCTAGCCTTGACTATGTAAAGCCACAGTGACATTAGATGAGAAGCTCTACAAGAGGACTGTTATACTGCATAACACTGAAGGAAGAAGGCAGTGAGCGGAAGGGTAGATGAAGTGGACAAAGAAAAGGTGCTGTCAGTGCACCAGCCATCAATCTATTGGTTCCAGTGAAGATAATACAAAAAAGAAATTGCACCTGGTTCTCTAACATCATAGAGGCTAGTAACAAAATGTGGTCATTTTCATAAACAAAATACAACACACAATGGAAAGGAATACAGTAACATTCTCTGCTGATTCACACTAACAGAAAATCATTTACTGCATTTACTGGTCATTACTTAACAACATTTGTACAACATCTACTAAAATTGTAATTCTTCCTTACTCATTTGTTCCTCTTTTACAATGCAATAAAATGGTTCAATATTTAAAAGACACTGCAATGATTGTTTTCCACAAATTTCTTAAAGAAGAAAAGGAACAAAAAAATTGCAACTAGGATGCACAAAAATTTGTGACAAAAATTCCTGACCTATTCAAGCATGATCTTTGGCACATTTTTGTTAGTTATTCAGGAAAAACACACAACACAGTTTAGAGTTCCAAATTACCACTGAGAAAATTAGGCTTTGTGGTCACTGGTGTAATGAGGCACACTGTCAACACCAGACTACTGTTGATCATGTCATACACCACCACAGAACTCAAACGGAAATAGGAAACCCTTAAAATCAACACAATTTAAGTTATAACAAAATGCAACTCCAAACTGTACACCGACTTAAAACTTACCCTAAAATTATTTACCACTAGTTGTCTGTGCAGATCACCAGTCTATTCAAAAGTCATATTCTGATTACCACACACATAAATTAAACACACAAATACTTTGACAGCAAGAAGTTTCCCACAATTACAAGTAAGCATACCAATATTTTTTTGAAAGTACAAGGTTTTTTCTTTCCTTTCCAAACATACATTTCTATGATATGGAAGTACAATTAATCAGCACAAGGAAATCAGTTAATGGTCATCTTTTCTTCTTTTCTTTCAGAATGAGAAAAAATTTTACAATAAAGAACAAAAGCAAAACAAGCAAATGAAAAATGTCCAAGAAAAAGTAGTTAAAAAAATCAATCATGTACCTTTCACAAACAAGGATACTTTTTATGGAATTTGGAGCATTACTTTTTGGCTATAGGAGTTAACCATCATTACTGTCAGTTGACATAAGGTCATGTTATGTTCTGACAATGGTAACAATAATAAAAATGGAAACCAACCAAACAACCAACCAAAAAGAGGAAGAAAAAACAAAGTTAATGCCCATATACTAGCATGTCAGATTAAACAGTGGTATGCATCCATATTTATCAGTGCCTCATTCTACCACAATGAACTTCAAGGTTGACTGCCTGAAGACGTTTATCAACATCGATTCTCACCCGAATGATGAGAGCGACCAGCTTTCTCTGATAGGAGATGGCAACCTTGAGGGTTTTACAGTGACCTCATAGTAGAGACGTAATACCTTGACATCTATCTTTGCTTCAATTTTCACAAATTGTTTTATTCCTTCTCTCACCTTCTGTACTAGCTGCCATTGCACCACTTTATGAAACAAGGGCGCTTCGTAAGTGACGTGATCGTCTCACTTCAAAAATTCAGCATAATTGTAACTCATCTTGGTTATCAAGTCTGAATATTACTTTCAGTATTGTGATTTAACTGATACATTTACTTTAAAATAAGCTAAGAAGAAACTCTTGAAAGATATACTTAATTTCCACAAGTTACTTCACAGAGGGTGTAAGAATACTAGTCTCTACAATGCAATTAGTGTAAACCCCAACGGTTTCTTCTTAGAAGTTCTTTAGCTGGTGTGACACTTTAACTCCCTAAATGATCTAGAGTTTGTTTTTTTTTTCCGGGGTAACATGTTTCACTTTGCTCAGGCAACTGAGGAAGCATCCTTTGTCCACATTTACCAGTTTAACAGGATCCTAAATTTTGTACTCCCACATGCATCAGATACAAGGACATCCAAAAATGTACCACTTTGTGTCGGATTACTTTGGGGATCAATGCACACTGAAGGATCAATGTAACTTTGGTTGCACTGAACATAGCAATTAATGCTATCAGATAAGAATTATTAATTCTCCACTGGATTACAAGAGGACCATTTTTCCATCAGCTGGTCTAACAGCCATGCATCAACACACCTCTTGCTGTGGAATGATGCAATCTGTAGACAAACTTTACTGGTCTTTCAGTGTAGTTCCTGACTAGTCACAGCATGACTAAAAGCCAATAACTGAATGGTAGGGATGGTTAACACACTTGCGCAGGGAAATTGTAGCAAACCACCTCTGTTACGGAAAATTGGACTAAAACTGAAATGCCACATTTTGAGAAATGGGGCCTATTGACACTCTGAACAGGCATTTAATATCTGTCACAGTTTAAAGTTGAGAAAGTATTTATCTCTTCCCTTTTTCCCTGTCCAAAGTTCAAGTGCACAAGGGAACATTTGCAGCAAAACAGGTAATCCCTTTAAAAACATGAGAGAGGTAAAAGTAGGATACCAAGGATATCACATGTTCGTAAGCAACAATCCTGCAATAAACAACAAAACACAATTTTACCACGAAGGTTGTGCCATTAACATTGCACATTAAGTATGTCGGTTGGTAAATTTCTTCATCTTCTGAAAGAGACTGATATACACTGTTTCTTTGTTTTGATCTCAAAGGCACCCAAAGGTTGAACTTTGGTAAGAACTGATGATGACAGTCACAGGACCCTGAGAATGAAAAGACAGAAGCAAAGGCAGATTGGTCATTCATTTCATCAGCCTTGTCAATGAATTTGGTCTACATAGTACATAGAACATACTACATAGTTCAAAGATAACAAGAAAGCCAAGAGGCTTAGTGATTCCTTGCTGCTTATATACCTGCAGTAACCACAGGCTACCTGATAGAATATTAATGATAATGTACATCATTTTCCAGTACCTACATGATGTAAGTTTAAGTGATTGCGTGTGTACTGAAAAACCAGAAGAATAAGATTATATTTGATCTTAACTTTTCCTTTATTCTCAAATGTACACACAAGGTTGAACTGTTTTACACTCTCCCTTCAAAAGCTAAAGTGTTCAGAAGCTTTTTACATTATGAGTATTAATGACCCCACATGATCTTTGGCCTTCAAGAAAACCCTCACACTCCTATTTACTTAAAGGCACTCGTGACCAAGTTTGACCAGAAAACCAAAAGGCTTTGTGATTCCTTGCGACATGGTTATATTATAACAAACGTGAATTATCCACATGACAAGTATGAGATCAACTGCAGTTACTGTACTTGAAACACCACATTAATAAGCCTTTAACCCAAAAGGACCTTTATTTTGGGGACCTCGAATGACATTTGACGTCCACCAAAAGCAATCGAGATCACCTACCCAGAATGGCCAACCCTCACATCAAGTATGACATGAGTCAACATAACCCATCTGGAGTTACTGTGTTAGCAAGGTTTGACCTCAGGTGACCTCAGGTGACCTCTGACCTCCACAAAAAACAAAAGGAGTCTTCTTCTTAGTATATACAATCCACACATCAAGTACGACATCAGTCAAGGTTAGACTCCTGGAGATATTGTGCTACACATTTTTAGTTTGACATCTGGTGACCTCAATTGACCCTTGACCTTAACCAAAAACAATAGAGATCTTCTGCTTATTCTTACCAACCCACACATCAAGTATTACATCAGTCATGGTTACCCTTCTGGAGATATTGTGTTTACAAGGTTTTTACAGTTTGACCTCTAGTTACCTCAAATGACCTTTGCCCCTCACCAAAATAATAGGGATGATCTACTCACTATGACCAAGCAACAAACTACGTATGACATCAGTCACAGTTACCCTGTGGGAGATATTGTGTTTACAAGGTTTTCACAGTTTCACCTCTATTGACCTCAAATGACCTCTACCTCAAATGACTTCCACCAAAATCAAGGAGTATTCTACTCACTATATACAATCCACTCACCAAGTATGACATCAGTTACAGTTACCCTTACGGAGAGACTGTGTTTAAAAGGTTTTCATGGTTTGACCTCTGATGACCTCAAATGACCTTTCACCTCCACCAAAAACAATAGGAATCATCTACTCAATAAGACCAACCCACACATCAAGTATGACATCAGTCACAGTTACCTTTCTGAAGATATTGTGTTTAGAAGGTTTTGACAGTTTGACCTCTGGTGATCTCAAATGACCTTTGACCTCGACCAAAAACAAAAGGAATCACTTGCTCAATATGACCAACCCACACACTAAGTATGACATTAGTCACAGTTACCGTCCTTGTGATATCGTGTTTCCAAGATTTCACATTTTGACCACTGGTGATCTCAAATGACCTTTGACCTCCACTAAAAACAATAGGGATCATCTACTCAATATAACCAACCCACACACCAAGTATGATATCAATCATGGCTATCGTTGTTGAGATATCGTGCTTACAAGCCAAATGTCACATACAGGAATACACACACCTGAACGCCCATGACATCACCATCTCATAGATTCCTTTTGCTTCCGCAAGGAATAAAGTAGAAAGCCAAAAGGCTTTGTGATTCCTTTGCGACATGGTGATATTATAACAAATAAATTATCCACATGAAAAGTATGAGATCAACTACAGTTACTGTTCTTGAAACACCACATTAATAAGCATTTAACCCAAAATGACATTTTTTTTTTTTGTGATCTCAATTGATATTTGACTTTCACCAAAAGCAATAGGGATCACCTACCCAATATGGCCAACCTATATATCAAGTATGACATCAGTCAACAGCACCCTTCTGGAGATAATGTGTTTGCAAGGTTTCACAGTTTGACCTCGGGTGACCTCAAACCTTTGACCTCCAACAACAACAAAAGGAGTCTTCTACTCAGTATATACAATCCACACATCAAGTATGACACCAGTCCAGGTTAAAATTCCTGGTAATATTGAGTTTACACATTTTTACAGTTTGACCTTGGGTGACCTCAAATGACATTTAACCTCCACCAAAATCAATAGGGATCTTCTGCTCATTGTTACCAACCCACACATCAAGAATTACATCACTCATGGTTACCCGTCTGGAGATATTGTGTTTACAAGGTTTCTCCAGTTTGAGCTATGGTGATCTCAAATGACCTTTGCCCCTGACCAAAAATACTAGGGATCATCCACTCATTATCACCAATCAACACAGTAAGTATGATATCAGTCGCAGTTACCGTTCTTCAGATATCGTGTTTACAAGGTTATTACAATTTGACCTCTGGTGACCTCAAATGACCTTTGATCTCTACCAAAAACAATAGGGACCATCTACTCAATATGAACAACCCACACACCAAGTTTGACATCAGTCACAGTTACCGTTCTTGAGATATCGTGTTTACAAGGTTTTCACAGTTTGACCTCTGGTGACCTCAAATGACCTTTGACCTCGACAAAAAGCAATAAGGACCATCTACTCAATATGTCGAATCCACAAACCAAGTATGACATCAGTCACAATTACCTTTCTGGAGATATCGTGTTTACAAGGTTTTTACAGTTTGACCTCGGGTGACCTCAAATGACCTTTTACCTCAACAAAAAGCACTAAGGACCATCTACTCAATATGTCCAATCCACAAATCAAGTATGACATCAGTCACAATTACCCTTCTGGAGATATCGTGATTACAAGGTTTTTACATTTTTGACCTCTGGTGACCTCAAATGACCTTTGACCTCAACCAAAAACACTAGGGACCATCTACTCAATGTGACCAACCCACACACTAAGTATGACATCAGTCACAAATACAATTCTTGAGATATCATGTTTACAAGGTTTTTACAGTTTGACCTCTGGTGACCTCAAAGGACTTTTGACCTCAACCAAAAACAATAGGGACCATCTATTTAATGTGACCAACCTACATACCACGTATGACATCAGTCACAGTTACTGTTCTTGAGATATCATGTTTACGAGGTTTTCACATTTTGACCCCTGGTGACCTCAAATGACCTTTCACCTTGACCAAAAACAATAGGGGTCATCTACTCAGTATGACCAACCTACATAAAGAATATAAGATCCCACCACATTGCCCTTCTTGAGATATCGCGTTTACAAGCAAAGTGTTACATACACACACACACACGATATCACCATCGCATAGATTCCTTGAGCCTTCGGCAAGGAATCAAAAGTGATGCAACTTGTTGTTTGAGAGATACTGCAAACATAGTTTTCTATATTCAGCCTGCTGGTGACCTCAGATGACCCTTTGACCTACACAAAAAAAAACAGTCCCAGCCAAGATCTTCATATGTTATACACACACCAATTTAAATTCACCTTCTACCATCAAAAGCTAGAGAGTTCATGAGATTTTGCTGCACAAACGCACATAACATACACACACACACACATGCGCACACCCGCCAACCTGACTGCATAGGTTCCTTTGCTGACGCAAGGTACCAAAAAGTCTGACAATCTCCTTTTTGAAAATATTTTTTGAGCACTGATTATTATGAAATTTATAATGCACATGGAATTAGATTACTGTATTATCATGTCTTATTTAGCTGTGAGATTAGACCAAACTCTAGGTCAGCAACTGGTATATAGTAATTCTTGCTTAATACACAAAATAGCTCACTCACATGAAGTAAATAGACACCACTTCCTTCCAACTACTCCCCCCAACCACCGCTCTCATTTTTTTTCATCTATCTACTACAGTCTCACAATTTAACTGCTAATGAGCTAATTTCTATGAGCATGATAGAGCTAATATTTAGATATGATACGAGAAACAGAATCACTTAAGAAACACAGAACGAAAAACAAGAACACTCTGGGTTTTGTCCCGGTACAGCCGCCTTTGCGTGAGGCAAAAAAGCAAGGCATACGTAGCACGTTGGAGAGGCACTCCAGCGAAAGGCAAACGAGGGCGAGCTAGGCCTTAGAGGGCGCGGTGTCAGAATTGACTTTGAGGTTTGTAGAGCATAGGTCAAACTGATGCAGTAGTGTGGCAAGGGGTAAGTATTGTCTACAATGTGAATTCAAAGTTTTAAAGGCAGAACAAAACCACATTTTTTTTAGTGGTGAATTCAAAACACATGGCCAAAGACACAGTCACATACAAAGTAATTTTAACAGGATGTAATTGTTGGCACCATGCCACGATAAATAAGAAACATACTTAATTTCAAAGGAGCTTACCTTAGAAGGATGCTTTGGTGTACTGAGACTGACTAGATGTGCTCTCCTGCACAACATAGTCCTCCTCTGAGACAGGTACCGCTGCATTACTGGCGATGGGGGGTATGTCATCAATGAAATTTCCCAGGTCAACAGTGGGCCACTCCTGGTGGCTGTTTGGTCCGCTGAAATTGCCTCTGCTACCAGGCCTCAGTTCCTGCTTGATGGTTGGAAGGAAACTGTTGCCGTGGCAACCATAGGGCACACCATCAATGGGTTCCTGTTTGACGGGGTAGCCGTCAGCGAAGCTGGAGATGGAGTTGTGCAGAAAAGAATTGTCCATGGGTTTCATTGGCTGTAAAGTGATATAGTCTTTGCTTTCCAATGGCTCACTTTTAACTGGAACACTTTGAACTGATGATGATGTGCAAGGTACCTCAGGGCATTTGCTTTGGCAGATTTTGTAAGACTCACTATCAGTCTTTTCCTCTTTGATTTTCACCTTTTCTTCCATACCAGTAGGCACACTGCTACTACTGCTGCTGGTGCTGCTGGTACTACTGTTGGTGCTGCCAGTCGTGGTTTCCACTGGAGGTTTTTCTGTACCTTGACCCTCGCTAGTGGTGCTTCCGGACGGAAGAGCTTTTGGAATACCATTATTTGCTTTCAAAGCCTTCAGTTCATCCCTGAGATCCCGAAGGGTTACATAAAACTGAACTTTGTCCTGTGCCCTTGGAAATTGTGAACAACGTGCACTTGAGGAAGGCATTACATAGATGACCTGAGAGTATGAGAAACAAGGAGACAGATCTCTCCCACATTAAAATCTTTGCAATTCACATTTTTTATTCACATTTGGCAGCAGCATGAAATGTTTGCTTGTCCAATACATTGGTATCTTCCTCAGCTCATATGTCCTACTGCACAATGGAGTTATGCAACACCTCCACCAATACTGGACAGGTCTAGCACTGCTAATAGTCAGTATCATCAGAAAATAATATTCTCATTATGATAAGTCTACTGAAATTGAGCAGAAGCTGTGAAGTTATTACTATAAAGTGGCTTTTTACAACCATGTTACTCAACCTTGGGTCCATAAAATTTATTTCTGTGAGGGCAAAGTGGTCTATGAAAACCAGAATGCAGAAATGAATTGTGGTTTTGATGATGCCATTATGAGTATTATTTTCCTGAATCTTACATCATAACATGAGGACATGTCACAAGCTTCTTCTCTGTAATATTAGATCAGTAATGTATCATGTCATTCACTAAAGGTCGTCTGACATGAAATGACATTTTGAAGTATTGAAAATCACTGAAAATGCTTAAAATAGCCAAAAATTCCATCAATATCCATCAAAGATTGACATTTATATGTAGGCAAATTCCTTATTTCACACCTTTATTTAAGGACTACGGAGAACTTCCTTTGGCCTGGGGGCTTTGTTTTGACAACATACATTTTCTTCAAAAATATATATATATATCACTTACCAGTGTGAAACCAAATGCTTTGACTAATCAAGAGGCATCAGACATAGGCCTGACAAAAGAAATACTACACTGTGCGACACTTCACATCAACTGTTTTGGACTTTTGTCAGACTTTGAAAAGTCATGTTTCAAAAAAAGTAATGCATAATCAAAAAGGAAGTCAAAGGACTTTGTGATTACTTGCCAATATTCATGAAGAACACATAACAACATGTGCACACCAATTTTGAAGTTCAAACACCTTATCCTAAAAGATAAAGCATGCCTACACTAAGTTCTTTCGACCACTTTGTGTACTAATCAGTTCTATTTCCCAGTTTGACCTCTGATGACCACAAAAAAATTTGACCTCCACCAAAATCAATGGGAATTTTGTACTCACTACCACCAACCCACACACTACATATGAAATTAGTACAAGATTATGCTTCTTGGGATAGAGTGTTTAAAAGGGCCTCACATTTTGACCTCAGGTGACCTCAAATGACATTTGACCTGTACCAAAAAGGATAAGGATCATCCACTTAATATGACCAACCAACACAATCAAGTAAGAGGGTAGTAGAGATTACCATTCTTGAGATATTGTGTTGAAAAGGTTTTCACAGTTTGACCTCTGTTGACCTCAAATGACCTTTGACCTTCACCAAAGACAATAGGGATCATCTACTCACTATGAAAAATCCACAGTATGACATAGTGAAGTTTACCCTTCGTGAGATATTGTTTACAAGGTTTCAAATGACCTTTGACCTCCACCAAAAACAATAGGGATCATCTACTCAGTATGACCAACCCACACACCAAGTATGAGATCGATCATGGTTACACTTCCTGAGATATCGTGTTTACAAGCAAGGCGTCACATACACACGCACATACGCACGCACACACACACACACGACATCACCATCGCATAGATTCCTTCTGCCTTCGGCAAGGAATCAAAAATCAGCAAATTTGACTCAATTTACCATACAACTAATACATCTCACACATATTGGCATCATGCACAACCTTACCAAGTTTCAACTTAATCGCTCATATGCTTTTCAAACTATTCTCGAAAAACCACAATTTGGACAGGTCCGGACGCACACACACACATGCACACACATTGGCACGGACACGTTTTCATTTATACCACCCAACAGGATACTCCTGTACCAATGGTCACTATACCATGGGGTACCCCCTGGGGTGTCGCTACTCATCTACTCCAAGCATTTCCATGGCAACCATTCTCTCATGGGTGCACAGTGCAGTATATAGTCCCATTAGCCAAGTGACTACAGTATCTCATCTTGCCCCTATACGGCGATGAGATAATAAATTCATTCCATGAAAATTTTGTTTGCTTCTGTTGAATGAGTGTCCTGTATAATAGCCTCCATGCAGTCATGAAAGTTTCAAACAACGAATCGAATCATTGCCTTCTGCCTTCTGCTGTAATCATCACACAGATATGTTTTGCTATTTCAGCACATGGGTGATTGAATCAGAGAAGAGAAAAAGACAGATGTGTATGGGTGTTTCCATAAATAGGGGCCCCACTTGCTCTAACTGTATGTTTTTACCATTATGTGTTTCTTTTCATCAAATTTCAAAGTATTCCAGAATGGATTACTTTTAATTACAGAGACCAGAAATGTATCTCTCATATCAAGAGATCCCAGCTTAAGTTTAATTTTGAGTGTCAAAATATAGAGTTTCCAACTCATCGTGTCCCATGATTTTTGCCTGAAATTGCATGCCATGAAAAATTGTGATTTCTTATCCTGTTTTTACTTGCCTTCTTTCTTACATAATCCATTGTAAGCTCAAGCAGAATTAAAAGAACGTTAAACATTTCCAGCACAGGCACTTATAGGCAGTAGCATTGTGTACTTCACAAGTTACATGATTATTAAAACAGGTTTCACTACGTAAATTTTCATGTTGCACAAGTTTACGTCGTGAATCATCTCTGCTCACCACCCTCATAATTTTTGAACCTACAAAAAGTGGCCCCACATACTCCACATTTCTCAAATACCCCCAATCTTCACTAAAGAGAAGTAAAAACACCATTCTGTCATGGTATGTCAGGCTTTAGTTACAAATCACAAAACATTTAGCGTCCTGCATTTTTTTACGTCGGGTGTCTTCTCCCATTGCTTCTGACTCATACACACGTGCTATCATAATGCATATAACACACTATATTCTACTGTGTGTCAACTTTACTAAAAGCACGTGGACTTCCACACTTCTCTTGATGTTGCCAATCTACATCATTAAAATCTTTTGGTATCCATCTTTTATGTGGAAAAATATTTTTACGTGGTGATGTCACATAATTACTATTTTGAGACGACTTTTGTCTGGGGACATATTTTTGCTCCCCAAATGGGTTTTTCATGGAAAGAAATTTATTTTCCATTTGAAAAATATTGACGCCATACGAACTATCCCGGATGCTTTGGCTGCACTAATAAGCTTAGGTTGGACAGGACACAACGTACTATAAGTCCTTTTTACATATTTTCAAAGCTCTATTGCGATTGCAATACTGTTCAACTAGATCGTTTGATTAGCCTCCTTGCCATTCTAGAGGTTTTAGAATGGAGTTGTTTTTGTCTCGGAAACCTCATTTTAGGGATACTTTTTAATGCGCTCGAGGATTAAAACCAGAAAGCCAAAAGGCTTTGTGATTCCTTGCTACATGGTTATATTACAACAAACATGAATTATTCACATGACAAGTATAAGATCAACTGCAGTTATTTCTCTTGATACACCACAAGCCAAGACCTAAAATGACCGCGACATTTGACGTCCACCAAAAGCAATAGCGATCACCCACCCAGGCCATGCAACCCACACATCAAGTACAGTATGAGTATGACATCAGTCATCATTATCTCTGAGCTCCAAGAAACACACAGTAATCAATGCTGCTTCTAGTCTTACCTGTTGTTAGTTGAATCAAATAACTCAACCTTACCTCATCTGAACTCAGCTGATCTGCCACATTTACCTCAAAATTCTTCATAAAGGACCAGAATGTTCTTGGGTCTCCATCGTATGGTGGAATTTCTGCCTTAGGTAATTCCAACGCTAATTTGAAACTCAATTTCCTCCTTTAACTTTTTCAATGCTTCCTCCCTCTCCTCAGTATAATGCTTTTGGCATTCCAACATCCAGCTTTCTGCTTGCTCAAATGCTTCATCAGACAACAGTCCAGCCAGATCAGCATGAACCTCTTCCATTGCCTCAAATTGGCACTCTGACTTTTGCAAATTTTCCTTTATCGACTCTGCAATAATTTCTTCCTTGTTACAAGTAGCTTTTAACACACTCAAAGTCCTCGTAAGTTGACCCGAAGTTATCATTCCTCCTCAATATTTTTGCTTCCTCCATCCTTTCCGACATCGTGAAATATGATTAAATGCACTCCAATTTGATTGTTAAGAAACCTTGTTCTGCTACCAGCTGTTCCTCTGGATATTGATATTATCCAAATAAATGACAGAACGGATGGTTTTTTTATTTTCTTCATTTTTTTTATAAACCCATTAACATTCCAATGCATGAATTAATGCCACCTTGTCTACCTGACCCTATGACCCCCCATACCAAAACTATCTCTCTGGACAACTTATCGGAGGCCCCTCACACTAGAAGTTACTCACTAAGTTACAAATGCAGTTCTGTAGCCTTAAATCCCATTGAGTTAACTGTGTGCGACGGAATCAACAACTGCCAATATTAATTTTGCACAATTTAGCACATATCCTTTTCAACTAATTTGTACGGTAGTTTATAATAACCACAATAATGGTGTTTAGGCAATTATTATTGTTTTATAGTGAAAAATTATCCCTGCCTCTCTATTGATAAGCATTAAATTTCACAGGGTCGTGAACCTGTTAATAACAGACAACCTTATCAAGTTTAAAAAAAATCTGACCCACGGATAAGGAACTATGGCAGTTTCAACATTTTTTATGTTTTACCCCATAACCTCATTAATATGCAAGATTTGGACACCAAAAACAATAGGGATCATCTACTCAATATGGGCAACCTACATGCCAAAAATGAAATTACTCAGAGTTACCCTTCTTGAGATAGAGTGTTTACGAGTTACCATCACACACACATATACACACACACGCACACAACATCAGGACTGCATAGATTCCCCTGCCTACGGCAAGGAATCAACCAGAATGCAGATATTTTGCATTGCAGTTTCGATGATCCGATTAAGAATATTTTTGTGGAATCTGATATACAGTAATAGCATTAGTATGAGTCACATTCAGCTACGTATGCTTTATATAAAGTATATGAGATCTGCACAAGCTTCCTTTCTTGAGATCATACCTCCATGTTCACAATTTGATGCTTGCTGACATGGAATGACCTTCTACTTCTATTAAAGACTAACATTCTTGTGCTAAATGAGATACAACTACACACTGAATACGACATCTGTCCAAGCTTCCCTTCATGATAATATGTTTACAAGAATTCCACACTGTAACCCTGTTGACCGCAAATGACCTTTGACCTTCACTAGAGAAAATGAAAATTTTTGTAAATTCAGTGAGATAAACCTACAGTCTAATTAGGAGATCTGCCCATAAGTTTTCCTTCTTGAAATATTGTGCTTCCAATATTCTCACAATTTGACCCCTGTTGACCTCAAATGACCTGTGACTTCCACCAAAATCAACAGGAATCTGGTAATCAATGTGACACACTCACAAACCAAATGTGAAGTTTGTCCAAGCTTCTTGCAATAAACTATTTACAAGTAAGCTGTGTCGGAAGGAGGGGGGTGGGTGAGGGGGATGGGTGAGGGGGATGGGTGAGGGATGAGGATGGAAGATATTAGGAAGTTTACACTTAGAAGTGCTGGTAAAATATTTACTCATCCCCTGTGGCTATAAGCCAATATGATTGAGCAGAGCTTGGTCTCAAATGCATTCAGTTGGAGTTATGAAAGTGTGTTAGTTTGTCATAACACTGTTATATATCGTGAAATTTTCTCCACTCTGTTTTAAGTTTAATGTGCAAAGTTTTAGTGTAAAATATGCCATCCTGTTCCTGATGACCCAAAATAAGCTTAGCAATATATCAGGCAACACAACGCACATTTGCAAACAGTTTTGATTCAAAATTTACTTGAAAACCTTAGTCTAGTCTGTTCCTGTACAGTAAGTGTAGGGCACCAGTGATACATGTGTTGGCTAGGATCTATCTCAGTATACGTATATATGTTAGGCTACAGCACAAGTCCCAAGTCACCCTGAACGAAAATATCTCGTAGAAGGAAACCTTCGAATTAAAATTTGTGAAAATTATGCGGATTGCTAGTTTGGGGTGTTATGCACATGCCATGCAAATGTTTTTGGCAGTTTTGACCGATTGAGATATTTTTTTTTATACGTTCAACATACAATGTTTTCCTAAGCATTGTGATAGTAACTACAGGACAAAGTGTACACAGACAACTGAACAGCGTGTGTGATCCAACGGTGGTTTTTGTGACTGAAATCTCTTACTTTAGGGAGTCTAAACCTAATAACACTCGCAGTTTCCATCAACAGAAAGTTGTCTTTGAAACATACGTTGGGTAAGCATTTGTTCCGACCAGGGAGTTGCTATTTGACAATAGCAACTCCCTGTTCCGGCCATACTGCCTTGCGTACGTGATGTACTGTATGTGTACGTGTGTCAGCTACTTACATGGGCAGTATGTACGTGGGACGAATCTATCATTCCATGCAACGTTAACGAAACAGACAGGTGTGCAACTGACTGCAGTATAGGGAGATGATATACGGAGATGGGCTCAAAACTGCAGGTGAAAACATTATTTAGCTATCTTTTTTCCCTGCTTATACAACTGAGGTTTCTTTTTGGCGCGAATTATGGGGAAAATGTTACTCCATGTTTCATCAACACAAATGTTTTCCAATTTGTAGTAACGAAATGGAAACATGCATGCAATTCACTCCTCTTTTTGCTATTCTGACGTATCTAATATGGTGGTAAGTACAGTCATATTGGCCTTTCAACTGTTTTTCTAGGTAGGTGTACGGTACTTCGGACACTCCTCGGTCTTGCACTTTGCTTTTGTTTTTATATCTGACATACATTGCTACTCATTTTGATGTTCCATTGTCACCAATTTTTTTTCGTTTTACTAAAATGCTAATTTGAATTCATGTGCTCTGCAAGGTGCACAGCTTTTGCATACACAACTTGAAGAGGTTTTCTTGGAATTTTCCGTAACCCCCAATCACGGACTATTCCAATTACGTGCAGTTCAGTTACATATTCTCTGATCAACTAACTTCAGAAGCAAGGTGGTATCAATTGGTTTCTTCACACGGCTTTAATTTTTACGACATATTATCCATTTTTCCGGGTACACCTGGTATGTTTGGTATACTTGTTAGCTGTTAATTTTGATACTGTAGGTGAAGGTGTCAATGCCATGCCCACATATACCACACAGTTTATTTACAAGGTTTTCACACTTTGAACCCCGTTGACCACCATTTACAAAAATTAGCGTTCTTGTACTCTATAAGATACAAGTACATACTTCTGTCCAAGCTTCCATTCTTGAGATATTGTATTTACAAGGTTTTCACAACCTGACCCCTGTTGACCTCAAATGACCTTTGACCTCCACCAGAATCAATACGGATGTTGTACTCAATGTGGTACACCAACACACTAAATATGGCATTTGTAAAAGCTTCCTTTCTTGAAATATTGTATTTACAAGATTTTCACAATTTGACCCCTGTTGACCTCAAATGACCTTTGACCTCCACCAAAAACAATAGGCTTCTTCTACTCAATGTGGTACACCTACGTACCAAGTATGAGATTTGTCCAAGTTTTGCTTCTTGAGATATCGTGTTTACAAGGTTTTCACAATTTGACCCCTGTTGGCCCCAAATGACCTTGACCTCCACCAAAAACAATAGGGTTCTTCTTCTCAATATGGTACACCTACATACCAAATATGAGAGCTGTCCAAGCTTTCCTTCTTGAGATATCATGTTTACAAGGTTTTCACAATTTGACCCCTGTTGACCCCAAATGACCTTTGACCTCCACCAAAAACAATAGGGTTCTTCTTCTCAATATGGTACACCTACATACCAAATATGAGAACTGTCCAAGCTTTCCTTCTTGAGATATCGTGTTTACAAGGTTTTCACAATTTGACCCCTGTTGACCCCAAATGACCTTTGACCTCCACCAAAAACAATAGGGTTCTTCTTCTCAATATGGTACAACTACATACCACATATGAGAGCTGTCCAAGCTTTCCTTCTTGAGATATCGTGTTTACAAGGTTTTCACAATTTGACCCCTGTTGACCCCAAATGACCTTTGACCTCCACCAAAAACAATAGGGTTCTTCTTCTCAATATGGTACACCTACATACCAAATATGAGATCTGTCCAAGCTTTCCTTCTTGAGATATTGTGTTTACAAGGTTTTCACAATTTGACCCCTGTTGCCTACATGACATTTGACCTCCACCAAAAACAATAGGATTCTTCTTCTTAATATGGTACACCTACGTACCAAATATGAGATCTGTCCAAGCTTCCCTTCTTGAGATATCGTGTTTACAAGGTAGGACGTCACGGACATACATACACACACACATGCATACACACACACACACCCACATACACGCACACGCACACATACACACACACATATGCATGATTACAAAGGTTACGATTATCATTGAAACCAAAAAGGGAAAATGATCGTTAACAACATGTTCCACGTTTGAACTACATACCATCTGGGTCATACCATTTTGCAAGGGCTGATATATAGGTCGGTGTATTTATCTACAGTGTTTTATCGTCAATTTCATTTTATTTTTCTCCTTAACAATGGGATTAATTTAATTACAACTACCTAAGTGCAAAAAGTAGCAAATACCGTATTAGAAAAGATTAGGCAAGTGAACCACTTAGATATAATAAATTTCATCATCTTTCATCATTTCAGTGCAGATATACTGTGATGACATAGCATTCATTGTGAACTTTTTTTGGTACTGACCACCCTTTTTTGTGGGAGTCTGGGTTTTTCACCAAATTATGGGAGGGCGACGGAAACTATTTTCTCACAATTATGTTCATGTTGAAGTATTGTATACATAGAAAAAAATATAACATCGTTTTTATTTTGCCTTTTGAGATGAATAGTACACCTATTAGGAGTAGTAAGATTTGCATCCCCCAAGATTTGACTGTACCATTATTGAAACCGAAAAATTCCCAGACGTAAAGAAAGTTGTAAAAAGTTTACAGTAAGAATTTCTTTTGATCACGATTGTAGTGGTTGCTAAATTTTCTTGGCACAATCTGCAGGTGATAGCATTTGATGTTCCTGAGCTAGGAAAATATTGAAAACCAAAAAAGCCAAAAGGCTTTGTCATTCCTTGCAACATGGTTATAATTTATCAAACATGAATTACCCATATGACAAGTATGAGATCAACTACAATTATTGCACTTGAAACACCACATTAAGGAGCCTTTTAACCTCAAATGCCCTATTTTTGGTGTCCTCAAAAGATCATTTGACTTTCACCAAAAGTAATAGGGATCACCTACCCAGTATGGCCAACCCACGTATCAAGTATGACATCAGTCATCATCACCCTTCTGGAGATGTGTTTGCAACGTTTCAGTTTGACCTCGGGTGACCTCAAATGACCTTTGACCTCCACCAAAAACAAAAGCATTCTTCTACTCAGTATATACAATCCACACATCAAGTATGACATCAGTCAAGGTTAGATTCCTGAAGATATTGTGTTTACAGTTTGATCTCTGGTGACCTCAAGTGACCTTGACCAAAAACAATCGAGATCATCTAGTCCATATGACCAACCCAAACATAAAGTATGCCATCAGTCATAGTTACCCTTCTGCAGATATTGTGTCTACAAGGTTTTTACAGTTTAACATCTGGTGACCTCAAATGACCTTTGACCTCAACCAAAAACAATAGGGATCATCTACTCAATATGACCAACCAACACATTAAGTATTACATCAGTCACAGTTACCCTTCTGGAGATACTGTGTATAACAAGGTTTTTACAGTATGACCTCTGATGACCTCAAATGACATTTGACCTTGATAAAAAACAATAGAGATCATCTGCTCAATATAACCAACCCACAAACCAAGTATGACCATCAGTCACAGTTACCGTTCTTGAAATAGTGTTTACAAGGTTTTTGCATTTTGACCTCTGGTGACCTCAAATGACCTTTGACCTCAACCAAAACAATACGGACCATCTACTCAGTGTGACCAACATACATACTAAGTATGACATCAGTCACAGTTACCCTTCTGGAGATATCGTGTTTACAAGGTTTTCACAGTTTGATCTCTGGTGACCTCAAATGACCTTTGACCTCCACCAAAAACAATAGGGATCATCTACTCAATATGACCAACACACACACCAAGTATAACATCAGTCACAGTTACCCTTCTGGAGATATTGAGTTTACAACATTTTTAAGTGTTTATAAACATTTAAAATGTTGTCTAATATATTGTTAAGTTTACACTTGGTCATTTTGGACATTACGGCGTATTTTATGTCAAAAGTTCATACACTTCTGAAGGAATAATTTAAAAATATTTCACAATATATAACAGTGTTACGTAAAAAAATTGCAAATTCATGATTTCAGCACAAGCCAGCTGAAGCAAATCTCAATCAGATATTTGTTACAGCCATTATAGATGGGTGAAAGAATTCAAAGGGCACTCTTATAAAGTTCTATTTTAAATTTTCTTCAATCTATCCCCATCAAGCCACCCCCTCCCTCTCACTTTGTTCACTGACCTGTCCATCCAATTATTATGGTTACATACTGTCACTTCAAGTTGGACCTGGCTTCGGCTGCAAAATGCAAACTTTTCAGGGGTGTTTCCCCCTTAGTACCCGAAAGGGCCCCTTGGTCACCTGCCATGGGTGGCAACCTGTTATTTTTAATTTTCACACTCTTGTATTGTAACACTTCATTCTCTGCTTTTTCTTTTGCCGATTCACTTATGCAAAATGTATTACTATTGAAAGATGATGTGGTCATGATTGCTTGTGTGCAGACAAGTACTGTAGCCACAGGGGGGAACAGAAGACAATGTGCCCCCTAAGAAATAAAATTTTTAAAGTTATTCCACAAAGCATCATGCATTTTTGGATTTCAAAAGCAATGAGAGAAAATGGAAATGGCACACCATTTTGCATCTATAACCTTTAAAAAGTTGAACATTTTTCAAAAGGGAGGGACAACCCAATTGTTTTTTGTGGGGTTCAAAAGTTATCTGAAGTCACCTGAGGTCAAATTCTTAAAATTTAGTTTGTTAACACAATGTCTGAAGATAGAAATCCTGGAAAAGTCAATATGTCACCTGTTACTTTTAACACTATGAAGCAAATTTGAATTCATCATTATTTGTAGTCATACACTCAACGGTACTGCATATCAAAAACCACATTTTCAATTATACAGAGGTCTGTACATCTTGGTAGCTAGGATGAGAGAATCGCAGACTTGGTTTATTTGCTTCTTGGGGTAACAAGAATTTTAAAGAGAACTTACTTTCCATGAGCTCCGTCTGCATATACCAGCATTGATATTATTCCTTCTGTATATGCCAATGTGACTTCAATATTATAGAAGCAGATACTGACACATTATTACGGTAGTTTTTCCCGAGACAGGACCATCTCCTATATGTGTACACTTCACTTAAATCTGCATGTAACTTTTGTTTTTAATTAGTTGACTTTTCAATTCAGAATATTGTTTTTCTTAATTGCTTTCAATTGCTGCAGCCACAATGAGTCTCTAGTCTCTTTAGGGAAGGGTTCAGAACTCACGTCTGCGGACCTGTGCGGAAGAAAAAACTCCTGTGCAGCAGAGCTTGACTCATTATCTCACTTGCCGTCACCCTCACTGCCGAGCGTTTTCCGAATTATGCATCAATCCCCCAAGCTCTCAGTAAGCCGATTACAGGGAACAATAGCAAACCCTACAGCTTGGCGATTTCCACCAACAATGAATGGGAGGTTTTGTTCACAGCAGTTTGTGCAGACGAAGTGTAAAACGCACCCAAGTGTGACGATCATTGCCTTTCTACTTGAAGCGAAATAAATTTACAAACATACTGCCTTGTGTCCTCTCTACAGTAATAGAATTTTCCTTCTTACAATTTCTCTGTAACATCTGTTGTCAAATTTTAAGTGTTAAATTTTGTAGTGTGTGCTAACTTTTCTTTCGTTTTCTCCTGCATATGTCTAGGCTATACATTTTGTTACATGTCATTGTGGCTCTTCCTAACAAAAGTAATCTTACAATTTAGGATGATTTGGATCAAGATTCCCGTAACATGAAAATATGTTTGGCTAGGCTATACCATGCAGTTCAGATGAAAAAGGTACGCTGACCTAACTTCTGGGTAACTTTCCTGTAGGCTACGAAGTTTCGTGAAGCCTGAAGCATACCAAAAAATTCAGGCAACGAATCCAGAGTATTTGCACTATTTGTGAGCGGCGGGTGGGGGTGGAACAGGGCTCTAGTCAAAGCCAGCCCATCGTTGTCAATGTGACTGTTTTGTGAATTGAATGTTTATAATGGGAAGTTAGAGGTATTTGTGTGGCATTTTCATGGAGAAATGGGTGGGGGTTAAAATGGGTAGGAAAGGAAAATCACCACATGAAGAGGCCTGGGGGTGGCGGTTGATACTAACACGGATAATCGTTTTTAACCTTGAGAACAGGCAGGGAGTGGGGTTCAGAATGGATGGGGGATACCATACTGTGAGGACTTCAACTATTCCCGTTTGATATATGTGCAAAGAAAATAATGATTTACGTTATTTTCAACTCCATTTGGGTTTGGGTCAGGAGTTTGTGTTGGGTAATCGTACGTTTTATGTGGTAAAATACTTTCCAAATGTTTCATAAGTGTATAAAATTTTGGCAGCAATAACCCACCCTGTTTCATTATGAAGCATTTGCCGCATACAAATATATTAGAAAACAACTAGATGAGTTTTCAACACTTAGGAAAGAAAAATGTTTAAAAATCTTAGGCTTGTTGCGCTTAAGTGTGTAGGCTGGGCTCTTAGTGTGCGCGTATTTGTTAGGCAACAGGGAAAGTCCCAAACGATCATGTAGAAAAGCAAGCGCTTGAAATCCTTCCACTGACAGTTTGTGAATATATTGCCGATTGCTAACTTAAGGTCTTTAACACATGCTAGGAAACTTGAAAGCAGTTTCCTTCGTTTACCTGCCTAACCACAAATTCTGCGCTTATGCAGAATGAAGAAATGTGTCTATACTGTAGCCTGACTATGTGCATGAACGTTAGGCCTACACAATACTAAACAAGTAGCAATCGAATCCAAAAGTTAGCCTAGGTCAAACATTTCCTAAGTTTCATAGGCCTCGCTTGTTGGTGTATCATCTGAATTGGTAGTACAGTACTATCACACTCTTCTCCAACAAAACACGCACCGATTATTTAGCTTACACGTGTAAATTCATGCAACTTGATGCAGTGTTATTGCAATGGTAATGAAATTGTTAACAGTAAATAACTTATTGCGCAGTTACGGCAATCTCTAAGCTCTATGTGTGAGTCGATCGAGTACGTCGTACGTGTCAAACAATTACACGCATTTCTGCCAATGCTAGCAGTATTTAGCTTTGTCTAAGTGTGTCACGCGCGCCAATACATAGGGCCGGCCGGCTGGGGTACATACGGGTTCTATGTTGTATACGTAAAAAAATACGGAAGTGTCCACTGTCAATGAATATTTATTATATACTTCTGAAACATCACGAATTTGGGAAAAACGTCACAAATTTCGGAAAAAAGTTACAATTTTGGTTGTTACGTCATACATTTTAACAAATCACAATGAATTTTTCCTTTGGATGGGTTGGACCAGGGAGGTAACAGATGACGCACTATCAACAGAATCACAACTCACGCAACGGGCCGCTTCTTTTGGTCGGTCTCCTGTACCGTGCATATGCCTAGCCTGACAATGTTCGATCACTTGTCAGATGGCTACTTGATCTTTTGCAGTTACAAATAGATAAAGGTATCATCCGTCGGGAGATAGAGTTGAAACCCTAGATAGAGTTGAAACTCCCGATTTTTTCAACTCAAGACTGTCTTGCAAAGGGGAAGTTTTGTAATAAACACCTTATTTCAAATTTACAAGTCATGCGGTCCTTTCCACTAGCTGAAACCTAACAGACAGTTTACTAACAGGAGAAACTTTCTGGGGCAAGACTACAGATAATCTGCCAGCATTACGAGCGAGATACGTTTCCATTTTGAAAAAAAGTACCATAGCATCGTTTTTCTTTCCTTTTTTTGCAAACATTTATACTCATAATGGCTAATGACCTGGATAAAACTGGCCTTTATTTTACATAAAACAGTGAAGGGAAAATGCAATGTTCTTATACCTCGGACCTGGCAGCAATAATAGTCTACAAGGCTCACTGATTATCAAAAACCTTCCAACTTCGATGATTTCTACAGTTATAGGGGCCTACTTTGTTTGGTCAACTTGGAAAAAATTCCTCATAACAACATGGCTTTCACTGTATCGTAATTAAACATGCAAAACAAAGGTGGAAACTCACGTTACTGCATCAAGCCAACGTTGAACTAAGCCAAAGAAATAACAAAGAATATCTCGTACTTTGTTTTAATTTTGGAGGAAGAATTTTTTTGCGGCAAGAGAAACAGACTCGCGCAATTGTGCAGCAAACACAAAATGCATCGTGTAACATTTATACTACGATTTACACTGTTAGTGTATACGATTTAAACCAAGAACGTTGTGCCAAATCAAGTTGTAATCAGCTTAGGGGATTAGTAGGGTTCCTTGGTCTCAATAGGAATCACCTTTTGATGTGTTTGAGCTATCTTTTGTTCGGATATTACTTCCTGTGAATGGCCACAAGTTTAGTGACCATTTCAGGACCAGACACGCCATTGTGTAAACTCACAGCACACAATGGTGCTAGGACTTATGTGCTCATTTAACATCGGCAAACTTCGGAGATGTGTGTGTGACGTCACTAGGAATATTCATTGCTGCAGAGCGGCAATGACTTCAGCGACGATCCGCGGACGTGAGTTATGAACCCTTCCCTTAGCAGAACTTGGAAAGTCAGTGCCTGATTCTTGCAATCATGCACCTCACAGTAAACATTAGTCAGTGGTACAGGGCTGACAGTCATCAGTGTTTTGGTATGTCTCACAAAAACAATTTGTAATAAAATACTTCTGGGTCAGGACAGCAGTGCAATGCATGCACTGTAGTTTGCAACAGCTGGAGAACCAAAAATAGGACCTTGGTTGTCTGACAACCATAAAAAGTCTTTAAAATGGGCATGACATACACAACGAGTTGAGTTGAACACTGCAAGGGAGGGGGGGGAGGGGCCTATGCTTTTTCAGTAGGTCACCTATATTCTACTTTAGTCATCTGTGTTATCCCCACTGTCTGTTGAGTGTATGTTGGTAGATGTGGTATTTTAGTTAAGCCAACAGGACAATAAGTCATTTTAAAACCCACTGTAAAGTGAGACACCAAGGTTTGGTGTCCATTTACATAGGGAACCAAATCTTTTACACAACATATTTTTTCTGCTTGCCTAATTCAATCCTTTCTTAGCTTTGACTTGTGTAAAGGGAACCTCCTGGGGTCCATACATTATAAAGAAAAGAATACAACCAGAATGCAGAAATGCATTGTGGTTTCGATGATCTGCTTAAAAGAATTTTTTTCGATAGTTTTTATGTCTTACAAACATTGTTACTTATTTTGATGTTCCATTCTCGCCAAGTTTTTTATCTTTCTACTAAAATGCTAATTTGTGTTTGATGCGCCCTGCAAGGTGCGCAGCTTTTGTGTACACAACTTGAAGCACGTGTCTTGGAATTTTCTGTAGTCCCTAATCACTGACTATTCCAATTTCATACTTCTAACTATAGCATGTATATTGATATTGCAACCATCCACTGGGCAATGAAGTACAAGCCATTATGTTTGCAGTTCAGTTGCGTTATCTCTGATCAACTATCTGAGCAAGCGAGCAGGTATCAATTGCTTCCGTCACACGGCTTTACTTTTTGCTAAGTATTATCCACCTTTCTAAGTGTACCTGGTATGTTTGATATACATGTTAGCTCTTACGTTTGATACCGTCAGTGTAGGTGTCAATGCCATGCTATGTATGCCAGGTATATTGACGCAGTGTATTTACAATGTTTACACAGTTTGACCGCTGTTGACCTCAGGTGACTGTTGACCTCCATTAAAACAATAGCGTTCTTGTACTCAATAAGATACACCTACACACTTCATATGACATCTATTCAAGCTTCTCTTCTTGAGATATTGTGTTTACAAGGTTTTCACAATTTGACCCCTGTTGACCCCAAATGATCTTTGACCTCCACAAAAACAATAGGGATCTTCTACTCAAGGTGGTATACCTACATACCAAATATGAGATCTGTCCAAGCCTCCCTTCTTGAGATACCGTGTTTACAAGATTTCACAATTTGACCCCTGTTGACCCCAAATCTGTGTGTATCTGGTCACCACCCTTCCGTAACTTGACGATGGCAATAGAAGGCTGGCAATTCTACTCAATGTGGCACACCTACATACCAAATATGAGATCTGTCCAAGCCTCCCTTCTTGAGATATCGTGTTTACAAGATTTTCACAATTTGACCCCTGTTGACCCCAAAATGACCTTTGACCTCCACAAAAAACAATAGGGTTCTTCTACTCAATGTGGCACACCTACATACCCAAATGTGAGATCTGTCCAAGCCTCCCTTCTTGAGATATCGTGTTTACAAGATTTCACAATTTGACCCCTGTTGACCCCAAAATGACCTTTGACCTCCACAAAAAACAATAGGGTTCTTCTACTCAATGTGGCACACCTACATACCCAAATGTGAGATCTGTCCAAGCCTCCCTTCTTGAGATATCGTGTTTACAAGATTTCACAATTTGACCCCTGTTGACCCCAAATCTGTGTGTATCTGGTCACCACCCTTCCGTAACTTGACGATGGCAATAGAAGGCTGGCAATTCTATTCAATGTGGCACACCTACATACCAAATATGAGATCTGTCCAAGCCTCCCTTCTTGAGATATTGTGTTTACAATATTTTCACAATTTGACCCCTATTGACCCCAAATCCCCAAAACTTACTGGTTTGGGAATTCCCTAGCGACGTACTTACCTCATATAACCTATGCATTACCGTATTGACCATGGTCTAGCATCTGGCAATTTGTGTGTGTGTGTATCTGGTCACAGCCCTTCCGTAACTTGACGATGACAATAGAAGGCTGGCAATTCTACTCAATGTGGCACACCTACATACCAAATATGAGATCTGTCCAAGCCTCCCTTCTTGAGATATCGTGTTTACAAGATTTTCACAATTTGACCCCTATTGACCCCAAATCCCCAAAACTTACTGGTTTGGGAATTCCCTAGCGACGTACTTACCTCATATAACCTATGCATTACCGTATTGACCATGGTCTAGCATCTGGCAATTTGTGTGTGTGTGTATCTGGTCACCGCCCTTCCGTAACTTGACGATGACAATAGAAGGCTGGCAATTCTACTCAATGTGGCACACCTACATACCAAATATGAGATCTGTCCAAGCCTCCCTTCTTGAGATATTGTGTTTACAAGATTTTCACAATTTGACCCCTGTTGACCCCAAATGACCTTTGACCTCCACCAAACACAATAGGATTTTTCTACTCAATGTGGTACACCTACATACTAAATATGAGATATGTCCAAGCTTCTCTTTTTGAGATATCGTGTTTACAAGGTTTTCACAATTTGACCCCTGTTGACCCCAAATGACCTTTGACCTCCACCAAAAACAATAGGATTCTTCTGCTCAATGTGGTACACCTACATACCAAATTGAGATCTGCCCAAGCTTCCCTTCTTGAGATATCGTGTTTACAAGGTTTTCACAATTTGACCCCTATTGACCCCAAATCCCCAAAACTTACTGGTTTGGGAATTCCCTAGCGACGTACTTACCTCATATAACCTATGCATTACCGTATTGACCATGGTCTAGCATCTGGCAATTTGTGTGTGTGTGTATCTGGTCACCGCCCTTCCGTAACTTGACGATGACAATAGAAGGCTGGCAATTCTACTCAATGTGGCACACCTACATACCAAATATGAGATCTGTCCAAGCCTCCCTTCTTGAGATATTGTGTTTACAAGATTTTCACAATTTGACCCCTGTTGACCCCAAATGACCTTTGACCTCCACCAAACACAATAGGATTTTTCTACTCAATGTGGTACACCTACATACTAAATATGAGATATGTCCAAGCTTCTCTTTTTGAGATATCGTGTTTACAAGGTTTTCACAATTTGACCCCTGTTGACCCCAAATGACCTTTGACCTCCACCAAACACAATAGGATTTTTCTACTCAATGTGGTACACCTACATACTAAATATGAGATATGTCCAAGCTTCTCTTTTTGAGATATCGTGTTTACAAGGTTTTCACAATTTGACCCCTGTTGACCCCAAATGACCTTTGACCTCCACCAAAAACAATAGGATTCTTCTGCTCAATGTGGTACACCTACATACCAAATTGAGATCTGCCCAAGCTTCCCTTCTTGAGATATCGTGTTTACAAGGTTTTCACAATTTGACCCCTGTTGACCCCAAATGACCTTTGACCTTCACCAAAAACAGGGTTTGTGTGCTCAGGTGTGGTACACGTATGAACTACATATGTGATGTATCTAGGCTTCCTTTATTGAGATATTGTGTTATTGTGTTTACAAAAACAATATAGTTCTTCTACTCAATGTGGTACACCTACATACCAAGTATGAGATCTGTCCAAGCCTTCCTTCTTGAGATATCGTGTTTACAAGGTAGGGCATCACAAACATACATACACACACACACACACACACACATACACACCCATGCATGATTACAAAGGTTACGATTATCATCGAAACCAAAAAGTAAGAGAAACTATCATAAAACAAATGTTAACTTAAAATCTCATAAAAGTACATATTTTTCATTTAAAAAATGGTGAAAAAAGACTGAAGGATATAATCTACACTTTTATTGTTTTTTCATGTGAAACCTAAGCCTAAAAGAAGAAAAATTCTTTAACACTCACAACTTGCTTAGAAGCTGGGTTTGAAACAAAGTTTGGATTTGGTGTCCTGTTTACGTCCAGAATTTTGTGCCATCAGTTGCTTTTAAACGTATGTGTCACCAAAGCAGGTTAAGCTTGATGATGATGAATTTTGTTTTTTTCACTTAATACATTTGGTTAGTAGTTATTATATGAACATAATTATTAGCTTAAGTCATTTTGAAATTTTGGGGGTAATGTCACAAGTTGGTACCCCTATTTATTGAAACACCCGTATACATTAGACCGACTGGTTCTTGTTAAAGTGATGGTCACTCGTCCTAACCTCTTGTTTTTATTTTTCAATTTGCTAATTATATGATTGCATCACAATAGCTATAATGGATAATGGGCAACTCTTTTAGATCATTGTTACAAAGTTCTGGTGGCTATGATTCTGCAGTGTTGAAACATCACCAAACAAAACTACAAAACTTCTTCCTTTCAATCATCTCTTCTGATCTCTTCTTTTAGTCTGACGGTCAGGGACACCGAACTGACACCCCCACATAAAAATATGCATGGGTCCTAGGAAAGGCACCCTGCGAGGAAAAGCCTAATGGAAGCCCTGGAACATTTTGTCCAAGTTAAAAAACAATAAATCCATGAAAGCAGGTGCAAGAAGAAGCATTTCAAACAGACTGTCACATAATGGGCCATAGGGCCCACATAAAGTCTTAGACTACAAATACCTGAACACCCTGAAGAAACCATCAACAGAGCATCATTGTGACAAACCATCAACATTGTACATTGCAGAATTTCATCAAATGGGCCAATTTCATAACATGGGACAGTAAACCAAAATTCCCTGAACATCCCCAATGGTCCACCACCCAAAAAACATTGGGTCTAACTTAAAAACAAATCTGTGAAAGTATGTAAAAGTATCATTTTGAACTATTATGGATGGGTGGATGTGTGTGTGGATGGATGGATGGATGGATGGACAGATGGATGGATGGATAAATGAAAACAGAGACAGACAGACAGACGGAAATACAGTTTTACTTGCACAATGTCCACTAAATGGTTTCGCCCTCAAGCCAGACCTTCCTTTTGAAAATTCTGGGTATACGTCTGACATGTCATATCAAATATTATGATATGTGCCCAAACAATTACTAGACCCTGACAGCACCCGTCATTGTGACTCTTGTACCTCCTTCACACAATTCTGAATCTGTCCCTGCTAAGGTACTGTCAGACACTACTATTGCCAGAAACTGTCTCAGTGGCATCACCACTCAGGTGGAATAAGCATCCAGCAGAGTCAGAAGTTGGACCTTCATATCTCCCAACCCCCTAACATATGACCGTAGCCATTGCCCTGGGTGCCATTAATGTTTTTCATAAGAAAAGATACACGTAAGCCTTTCTGTGAGATAAAATATGTTCATACTGTTTGGTCTCATTATGTTTAGTACTTCAATTCATTCTGGAAGCATCACACACAGAACTTGCAACTTAAAGGAATATGCATTGAACTTTCATTTTCCAAGAATCTGTAGGTACACAGGTTATTTATTAATCTTTCCCCAAAGCATAGTCCCATGTTTCCACATACTGACTGTATGACATATTAATTAAAATAAGGGTAATAGCTGATATGATTGAATATCAGGATCAGTTCTGTTTTATGTCCAGCCATAATTGATTTGGACAAGTACTCACCGTGTCAGTGCCAGGAATGGTCTCCGGTTGCCTGCCAACTTCAAAATCCTTCTTCCCACTGAAGATTTCATAAATACCTTTTCCATTAAAGCATGCTATCAGCGGTCTGTACTTCTTGATTTTTTCAACCATAATTTGAGCACCTTCTTTGATTTCCTTCCTGCAAGAATGGACAGGGAACTTTTTTGGCTTTCAAGTAATGAACAATTGTTTCTTTCACTTTTTCTTGGGGTGATGAGAACTCTAATGCAAAACAAGAGCCCAAGGGCACTGTGGTTCCTTGCACAGATGGAGAGCACATAATGTAAATTATGAAGTAAAAGAGAGCATACTGCATTACTTTGTACGATAGCCCATATGGTCCATTTCTGACCATGAACTCTCACTTTTGTAACATAAAATCTGTAGAGAGAAAAACATATTTAATGCTTTTATAAAATGGCCCATTTCAGACATTGGACCCCAAACATGACAAACATGCACCCACATGGAACCACTTCCATAGCACTAATGTGACCATCAACAGTGTAATACATGCAATCTGTAAGAGAAGAAGTACTTTGCATGATTTTACAACAGACTATGGGCACTATGGTTCCTTGTACTTGAAATACACATACTGTAAAATGATATGCCTAAATTCATAAATATCAAAAAAGCCATTTCAATTAATGCAATGAATTGAAGATGTTGATAATAGAACTGCAACAAACAGCAATATCCCATTCGTTTTACAAAACACAAACAGCTGTAGATCTCTGCAAATTGCAATAAGGCTTATCACATCTATGCCCCTTTAAAGTCCATCAATCTGACAACATGCCCTGGAGGGAACTCCTGGGGTCTAGTTTAAACTGGTAAGAACACCAACTGACTTATTTTCTTTTATTTTCTTTCACTGTGTTCTGCCCTCTTCACTAATTGACAAGACACTTACATGAATGAACACATTAGCACTCACGCACAAGGAGGTAAACTGATCCAGCCAAAACTTGTCTGGTGTGACCACCTACAGTACTGCAAACAGCACATTGCTACTTCTTCATTTGATCAAGAAACTGCTAACTCAAGCAGTACTTCCATGATGCACTGGAGGGGGACTGATGAGACATATGAGCATCCATAGCATAACAAGGTTTTCAGACTTATGCCCCCAGTTCTCCCAGATGACCTTTGACCTTCACCAAAAAAAATAGGGCACACCTTCTCAATATAGCAAACCTACATACTAAGTTTGACTTTCATAAGACTTTCCCCTATTGAGTTACAGCGTAACCAAGCAAAACAGACTTTTGCCCTCAGTTCCCCAAGATGACCTTTGACCTCCACCAAAAACGATAGGGCACACCTTCTCAATATGGTGAACCTACATACCAAGTTTGACTTTTATCCCACTTTCCCCTATTGAGTTAGAGCGGACCTAAGCAAGTGTCACAGATGCACACACACACCCACACACACACGCCAACCTGACTGCATAGGTTCCTTTGCTGACGCAAGGAACCAAAAATGGCATTAGCTGTACCAGCTATGGTCTGTAGAGAAGGTTAAATCTCCTTAAGGCTGTGTGATATGTAAGGATGCAATGGATAATGTTAAGATCTGTCAGAGCTGGCTTTGGCTGGATCTAAATTGAAATGTGCGCTGGACTTGACTTTTGCAATGGTTGTAAAATTAGAATGTACAGGTACATGGTTTGTAGGTTACAATGATCACTCAGCCACATGCTTCATAGACTCTGCAGAGTCTGCTTGTGCTGGAGAGTTTCTATTCCTAATCTTGGTTCCGCCACCCCTGAAGGAACATCCCTATATTTACAGTACTGCTCTTCCTGAAGAGTGTGTACTCCCCACATTGATCGCTGCCCTCGCAGACTCTGGACACTCCTTTTAATTATGCACACAACTTTAAACTAAAACCATTGTTTTTCGCTACCAAATTCGGTAGAAGCCAATCATGGCCATCATGAGAAATGATGGGAGTGATGATGGGGAAAGGACATACGACTGATTAGTTACGTAACTATCATGGTAATATTCTACACTCCTTCAACTGTGTTTATTAGGTCTCTCTGAGCGATATCCTATTTCTGAAAGAGGCAAATCTGGTGACAGGGTGAAAGTTCTCCTAGGTACCGTTACTTTCTCTCATTGTTCGAAAGCTGCTATTGGCTCATTTCATGAGACCAACGCGTAGTATTTTAATATGTATTAACCGTAACGTCAAACGTGACTATTCAGTTGTACATAATTACATCCAGTGTCCAAAGTCTTTCCAGCGGACGGTGATCACAGGGAAACGAGATTAGATGAGTACATATCCTCGGTTACGTATAAGTAGGCTGCAATTCAGATTGTGAGGAACATACCAAAAGAGGAGAATTTATTTGCCGAGAAAGACTTTGCAAAGTCCACATGCTTCACTAATTTAATTTGCGTGTCAATTTACTAGTATCGGAATGTGATATCGATAGGTGATAGTTCAGTTGGACTTGATGATCCACAGGGCAGATAGGCTGGCCAGCCCAACAGTAAAATTTGATTATTGTTTTCTATCTGAGTGACCATAGAATAGCTCTCCAGCTAAACCCATTCAGATAGAGTGCGGTGTGCAAAAAAGCAACCAAAAACCCGATTTTCCTACAAAAATAATATAAAATGAGCCAGTCGAAATGTAGTTAGATGGAAAAAAATATGTCTATCTCAAAAAACACACTGAAAAAAATTCCAAACAAATATCTCAAAAAATGAAGAAAGAGAAGGCTTTAGAAAAAACTTGATGACATCAGCCTCAAAAAAAAAACTACATAACACTTCACACCCTCTTCAATTATCCAATCTGTTCACAATTTAATTCCTTCACTCACCATCAGCAAAACATTTAAAACTCCTACCACTTACTTTCAGTATGCAAAACTTTAGTGATGGGAAAAGTATTTACAACTAGAACACACAAATGCACTGTGGTTTTGATGATAGGGCTAAGAAAACTTATTCTGAATCTGACATTGAGACATAAGGATGGGTCACAAGCTTGAAATACTGGATTGTAATGTATCATACATACATCACTAGTTACAAAATACCATCCACTGTATACAAAATGGAATGATGTGTTGACCTAAGTTGATGATTGGTAGGCATCATGCACTTATCATGTACACCTGCAGACTAAATACTGTCAGGAAGACATGTCCTCAGCTCTTGACTTGAAACTTCACACTTATTATGGTTTTCATTACTTAATCCTTGTTGACCCAAATTGACTTTATCCAGTATAAGTCCTTTGGCACTCAATATGGCACGGAATAACACCTCCTGCCCATAAGAAATCACATCAGTGCAAGTTTCCCATGTTGATAGATCATGTTTAAAAGATTTTCCCAAGTTGACCCCCCTGACATCCTCCTACTGAATTCAAATGACCTTTGACCTCCATCAAAATCAACAGGATTCTTCTTCTCAGTGTGGTACACCTACATACCACATATGAGATGTGTCCCAGCTTCCCTCCTTTAGATTTTGTGTTCACAAAGTTTTCAAAATTTGACTCCTGTTGAACCCAAATGACCTTTGACCTTCACCAAAGACAGGGTTTGTGTGCTCGGGTGTGGTACACATATGTACTAGATATGCCATGTATCTGGGCCTCCTTTCTTGAGATATTGTGTTATTGTGTTTACAAGGTTGTCATCACAAACACACAAACATATATACACCCAAACATACATGCAAAGATGCATACACCACTGTGTAATTACAAGGGTTGCAATTCCATTGAAACCACAAATGACCATGTATGAGAGGCAGCCTTCCATACTCTTCTGACTCATAGGGGGCATGTTGGTACAATACAGCATGCATTATCCATTGCTGTTACCACTGTTACCAATAGCAAATGGCTTTTCTGAGTTGGAATACCTCTATAAAATTGTGCAATGTTTCACAATGATATTTGTTGTTAGCAAATGTTTTCACAATTAGAGTAACATATACTAGATTCTCTAGTTTTTACACAGTCACTTTTTAAGATCCAGCCTCTACACAACTGTATGAAGTACTCAGGCTTCCACAATAACATTATTTTGCAAAACTGCCTCTGCCTGCTGGCATCCAGCACAAAGCCAAGGACTAAAAAGACAGAAACTTGAAAGAGGCAGGTCAGCGGTCTCCAATGATGAAGAATCAGTTTCTGACTGCGACACAATAGGTGTTGTAAGCGCCTCTGTGATGAACCAAGATGGTGGGAAAGGTTGATCTGCAATGTCCTGGGACAGTAGGCCATTTTTGCATACACAAGGAGCTTGGGGTTGGAAATCCTCATTGGAAAATCATAACATACGATACTATGGCGCTTGTCACAATCTCCCAGGGTGAAGTGAACACTACAGATGCTAATCAGTCTTCCATCTTTTGCATCAAAACTTGCACAATTTTTGCAGTTAAAGAATCCTCTGGGGTCAGGCTGAAGACATTCCCCCAGACATATCGTGGATGAAACATGCTCTGTACTGTGTCACTACACCAGTACACCATCCATCTTCAGCCCTTTCCTGAGTACAAGTCTTTTCATATTCAAAAAGACTTCAGTGTTATTACAACTTCCAATGGCAAATTAACATCAAATCTCCAGACACACATGTGACATCTAACTAGTGTACAATGGGCATCTACGGACCAGCAGACAGTTCGATTAGACTCTCATACATGATAAGCATATGCATTCAGTCACTCAAAATAGTTTGATAGATTTCTACGATCTGCTCTCCATTCTATGACATCATCAAATCAGGCTGGGAAATTTGAAGTGCTTTCAGTTCACCAGGGTGTTTCCACACATGGGCAAAAACTGCATTCTCCTTCTTTCTCTAACCAATTTGGGGGTGGAAAGTGACTTTTAATCTAACCATAAACATGAAATTTACCTAATTTTATGGTTTTCAATAAAAGGATTTTGAATTGTTCAAACACTTCCTTGAGCAAGTAACGACGCTGTGACATTTGTATAAATAGTAGTCCAAACTTTCCAGATATCCCCTCAAAGCTGGAATATATAACAATGAATGCAAAAGGTATCTTGTAAAAAGATATTTTTGCTATCACATTTCTAAATTTCAAACTCTGTTATTGCAGCAAGGATTTCAAAGTTCTTTCAACGCTTAGGCCAACACCCTGCTCAATGTTACTTCTACATCAAGTAAGCCTAACCCAATGCTATTGTTGAAAAGATATAACTGCTTGTCACAAAAGTTAAAAGATTATGATGAAGCTGTCAGCTGTGATATCACCTAACATTTGGCATACTGTTAGTGTGTTAATGTCCTAGATAAAGCCAAAGTTGTTTAAGTTGTTTTCCCTAAATTAAACTATACAGCATTTCGCTGTAGGTCGTGGTTATTCATGGTGGAACAGTGCAGCTTAGGATGACATTTGAGAAAGAATGGGCCAATAACTTCTGTTATTCAGAACAAACCTAGCCAAAACGTAACACTTATCACGATCACTGATAGCCTAAATCTGTCTGTGCCATTAATTATGCTCTGTTCACACCAACATGTTCAAGTGAATAGACACTACAAGGTCGAAGGATGAAAAATCATTTAAGCATGACAAAGTTTGCGACATGTGTTTCCTAAGATACTGCGAACTTTGTCTATATTCTGCCTGCTGGTGACTTCAGATAACCTTTGACATGCATCAAAAACACTCCCTGCCATTATCTTTATTCATCACCACAACTGACTTTGACCCATCTTGGGCCTTTCCTTCAAAAGTTAAGGGTTGATGAGTGTTCACAATCCTATTACATTATGATCTCTCATGGCCTCCTACCACCTTTGACCTCCAAGAAACCCTACACAACCGTAGTTACTCATACTGACCAAGTATGAAGTTCTTGTCTAATTGTTACTCTTACCCAGTTAGCATTTGCCAAAAGTCTTTCTTTCTTCCTAACCCCAACATATGAATTCAAATTGTATGGTTGACAACATGGTTTCAATTTCTCTCACAATTATCAAGAAAAAACCAGAAAGCCAAAAGGCTTTGTGATTCCTTGCTACATGGTTATATTACAACAAACATGAATTATTCATATGACAAGTATAAGATCAACTGCAGTTATTTTTCTTGATACACCACAAGCTTTTAACCCAAAATGACCTTTATTTTGGTGACCTAAAATGACCGCGACATTTGACGTCCACCAAAAGCAATAAGGATCACCTACCCAGGCCATACAACCCACACATCAAGTACAGTATGAGTATGACATCAGTCAACACTATCTCTGAGCTCCAAGAAACACACAGTAATCAATGCTGCTTCTAGTCTTGCCTGTTGTTAGTTGAATCAAATAACTCAACCTTACCTCATCTGAACTCAGCTTGTCTGCCATATTTACCTCAAACTTCTTCAGAAACGACCAGAATGTTCTTGGGTCTCCATCGTATGGTGGAATTTCTGCCTTAGGTAATTCCAACGCTAATTTGAAACTCAATTTCCTCCTTTAACTTTTTCAATGCTTCCTCCCTCTCCTCAGTACAATGCTTTTGGCATTCCAACATCCAGCTTTCTGCTTGCTCAAATGCTTCATCAGACAACAGCCCAGCCAGATCAGCATGAACCTCTTCCATTGCCTCAAATTGGCGCTCTGCCTTTTGCAAATTTTCCTTTATCGACTTTGCGATAATTTCTTCCTTGTTACAAGTAGCTTTTAACACACTCAAAGTCCTCGTAAGTTGACCCTAAGTAAAGTTATGATTTCTCCTCAATATTTTTGCTTCCTCCATCCTTTCCAACATTGTGAAATATGATTGAAAGCACTCCAATTTGATTGTTAAGAAACCTTGTTCTGCTACCAGCTGTTCCTCTGGATATTGATATTATCCAAATAAATGACAGAATGGATGGTTTTCATATTTTCTTCATTTTTTTTATACACCCATTAACATTCCAATGCATGAATGCCACCTTGTCTATCTGACCCCATGACCCCCCATACCAAGACTATCTCTCTGGACAACTTATCAGAGGCCCCTCACACTAGAAGTTACTCACTAAGTTACAAATGCAGTACTGTAGCCTTAAATCTGGAGCAAAAAGCCTCTGGTGACTTCGAATGACCTTTGACCTCCACTACAAACAAAAGAGATCATCTACTTAAAATGAGAAAATGTAGCCCATATGCTTTTCAACTAATTTGTACGGTAGTTTATAATAACCACAATAATGGTGTTTAGGCTATTATTATTGTTTTATAGTGAAAAATTATCCCTTCCTCTCTATTGATAAGCATTAAATTTCACATGGTTGTGAACCTGTTAATAACAGACAACCTTATCGAGTTTAAAACAAATCTGACACACGGATAAGGAACTATGGCAGTTTCAACATTTTTTATGTTTTACCCCATAACCTCACTAATATGCAAGATTTGGACACCAAAAACAATAGGGATCATCTACTCAATATGGGCAACCTACATGCCAAAAATGAAATTACTCAGAGTTACCCTTCTTGAGATAGAGTGTTTACGAGCAACCGTCACACACACACACAACATCAGGACTGCATAGATTCCCCTGCCTATGGCAAGGAATCAAAAAGACATATACGTATATATAATTGTCTATTCATTTGTACAGTGTTTGCCCAATTAAGTTGTCCCATGAGGACATCATGGATATGGGTGTTTCCATAAATAGGGGTACCAACTTGTGACATTACCCCCAAAGTTTCAAAATGACTTAAGCTAATAATTATGTTCATATAATAACAACTAACTAAATGTATTAAGTGAAAAAACAAAATTCATCATCATAGCTTAACCTGTCTTGGTGACACATATGTTTAAAAACAACTGAAGGCACAAAAATCCTGATGTAAACAGGACACCAAATCCAAACTTTGTTTCAAACCCAGCTTTTAAGCAAGTTGTGAGTGTTAAAGAATTTTTCTTTAAATAACTTCTTTCAGGCTAAGGTTTCTCATGAAAAAACAATAAAAGTGTAGATTATAGTCTTCATTTTTTTTTCACCAATTGTTTTAATGAAAAATACGTACTTTTATGAGATTTTAAGTTAACATTTGTTTTATGATAGTTTCTCTTTCTTTTTGTATTCTTTTCTTTATAATGTATGGACCCCAGGAGGTTCCCTTTACACAAGCCAAAGCAAAGACAGAACTGAATTTGGCAAGCAGAGAAAATATGATGTGTAAAAGATTTGGTTCCCTATGTAAACGGACACCAAACCTTGGTGTCCCACTTTACACTGGGATTTAAAATGACTTTTTGTCCTGTTGGCTTAACTAAAATACCACAACTACCAACATACACTCAACAGACAGTGAGGATAACACAGATGACTAAAGTAGCATAAAGGTGATCAACTGAAATAGCATAGGCCCCTCCCCCCTTCCCTTGCAGTATTCAAATCAACTTGTGTGTGTCATGCCTATTTACAGTAACGACTTTTTATGGTCGTCAGACAACCAAGGTCCCACTTTTGGTTCTCCAGCTATTGCAAACTACAGTGCATGCATTGCACTGCTGCCATGACCCAGAAGTATTTTATTCCATTACAAATTGTTTTTGTGAGACATACCAAAACACTGACGACTGTCAACAAAAGTTACATGCAGATTTAAGTGATGTATACACATAAAGGATGTGGTCCTGTCTCAGGAAAAACTACCGCAGGAATGTATCAGTATCTGCTTCTGTAATATTGAGGTCACATTGGCATATAGAAGGAATAATATCAATGCTGGTATATCCAGACGGAGCTCATGGAAGGTAAGTTCTCTTTTGTTACCCCAAGAAGCAAACTAGAACTGCATTTGCCCACAAATACGCAGAATTGTAGTGCGTGATAGGCCAAGTTCTTGTTGTTGGGAGTAAGCCAGTCTCTGTGGATCCACTCCTCACAGGAGTTAGCATTTTTGGGGTAAGGCAGTGCCGTTTCCTGTCGACGCCTTTCCCAATCCATTCTTTTTTATGTTTCATGCTGGACGAAACAAAAATTATATTGGATCTCTCTCATAATGTTGTAAAGTTGCCGACGCTTATCGTTACTATATACCGTATGTCGTACAAGCCTGTACTGCTCTGCGTACTCTAGTACTGGCTGTATATATGTCAAAACTGTCTTTCTGTTTCACCACTGAAATAGAACATGAGAGCAGTGCATGATTCTGTAGAAGGACGTCATGTTGTAACCATTAAAACGCAGTGAAGCAGCACACGATTCTGTGACATCATATTTAAACACAATGGCACTGTACTGTACACCCATTTGGAAACAACATTGACACTCTACGTTTATCAGCTCATTGGAAAAAGGCTGAACCACATTTCATCCCGTTTTCTGGAAATTCATCCGCAGGGCTCTCTCATCAATTTAACCCCTTCAATCGTTCTTGTAGTCGTGACAGTTGCTTTTTCTTAGTAGATTTTGGTTTGAAGACGGCCATAGCTCGCACTTACTGCTACTACTAAAAGGTCGCGCGTGCATATTTGTATGAACTAAGTTACATCACGCACAGGTGAGGCGTTATGAGCCATACAAGGCTCAACAAAAGAAATTGCTGGTCGACCAGTAATGACAAGATTGTATTGCGGCGCACTACAATAATTAACCAAGTCTGCGATTCTCTCATCCTAGCTACCAAGATGTACAGACCTCTGTATAATTGAAAATGTGGTTTTTGATATGCAGTACAGTTGAGTGTATAACTAAAAATAATGATGAATTCATTTGCTTTACAGTGTTAAAAGTAACAGGTGACATATTGACTTTTCCAGGATTTCTATCTTCAGACATTGTGTTAACAAACTAAATTTTAAGAGTTTGACCTCAGGTGACTTCAGATAACTTTTGAACCCCACAAAAAACAATTGGGTTGTCCCTCCCTTTTGAAAAATGTTTGACTTTTCAAAGGTTATAGATGCAATATGGTGTGCCATTTCCATTTTTTCTCATTGTTTCTGAAATCCAAAAATGCATGACATTTTTTAAAATGAGTGTAAAAATTTTATTTCTTGGGGGCACACTGTCTTCCTGTTCCCCCCCCCCCCTACAGTACAGTACTTGTCTGCACACAAGCAATCATGACCACATCATCTTTCAATAGTAATGTATTTTGCATAAATGAATCAGCAAAAGAAAAAGCAGAGAATGAAATGTAACAATACAAGAGTGCCAAAATTAAAAATAAGAGGTTACTACCCTTGGCAGGTGACCAAGGGGCCCTTTCAAGTACTAAGGGGGAAACACCCCTGAAAAGTTTGCATTTTGCAGCCGAAGCCAGGTCCAACTTGAAGTGACAGTACGTAAGCATAATAATTGGATGGGCAGGTCAGTGAACAAAGGGGGGTGGCTGGATGGGATGGATTGAAGAAAATTTAAAATAGAACTTTACAAGAGTGCCCTTTGAATTCTTTCACCCATCTATAATGGCTGTAACAAATATCTGATTGAGATTTGCTTCAACTGCATTGTGCTGACATCATGAGTTTGCAATTGGTTTCACGTAACACTGTTATATGTGGTAAGGGATGCCTCTTTTTTCTAACCGCCCGTAATTGCCGGTCGCTGTTGCTATCCTCTTTAATGAACTTGACAACCAACACTTAATGAGCCACACTTGAATGCACTCACTCCCTGAACCTCCTCCGTGTGTGTACGATTACATTCTAGGGTGCATGTCTCCACAGAGTAAATCCTATTGCACACAAAAGAGTGGTTACAATAGAACTCTGGCCTGAAAAGAAGAGCTTAGCCCATTGTGTAGGCAGAGTTTCCAGCTTGTCTTTTGTTATTTACGATTTGTATAGTACACACCAAGTTTACAGTACCGTCTCGTCCAAGTTGACACTTCGTCCGCGTCCAAATTGCCAAACATCGTCCACAACTCGTCCACTTCGTCCGCGCAAAAATCCCCCTATTATGCAGTCAACTGGAAGTAACAAACTCGTCCGTTTAGCTTGTAACAATGAATTCGTCCCCTCGGACGGAATATCGTCCACCGCAAAACAGATCGGATTTGCGATAGCGGCAGTGATTTTGGGCAGATCTACAATCAGTTAGGACGTTGTATTAAGTTGCTAGTGACATGTGAGGGACGAATAAACTACGCATGGGTGAATTTCCTTTATAAAACCAGACAGATATTATTGAGTAATCCTCAACGTAAATATAGAACTACATTTGCCGCATCTTTACGCTAGCCTAACATTGGAATGTAGAAGTGAAATTGTCAGCCTATACCGATTTTTTTTGGTTCTTCCCGAACATGTTAACTTATTCTTTATTTACAAACTACACATGTAAGAGTGACAGTACGCTGTGACCTTTTTTACGAAGTTTAGTTGTACAAAGGGCCCGATTTTAAAACCACATTCATGTGCAGTAATTCAAAGTTACAACGTATTTTGTGAAAACTATTTTTGAAAATTTCAATTTTAATGTAAGCGTACCCTCGTGGTAACTCCCAAACCAATTATTTCCACAGCTAGGCTAGTAATTAGAAAAGTTAAATCCACCAGACAGGTAATGTCCGAATATGTAGTTGTGTAAAATAAAAGTATTTCAATTACGCAACGAAGCATTTGAAGTTGAACTTACAGTAGCCCAAAGTTGGCAAACCTTGCTCAATTTCCCGCAAACTGACTTGGGCGATTAAAAATCATCCGACTTCCCGCTAGCGTTTGTGCATCTATCTAGCACGCAAAACGTTCTAACCTGTGAACAAATCGGCGTGGGCCCAGCTCAGTAGGGCCCCGGTGTGTTGTACCCCTTGCGGATGTCCAGGGGGAGAAGTCTCTGAAAGATTTTGGGTTCATTGCATATCAAAATACTGAGTTACAGCTGCGTAGGTACTGTGAGACCAACCCTAACGAACTTAAGTATTCCGTTCACATTTGTCGCAAAAGTGGACAATATTCTAATGTGCTACATATTGTCTATTGACTCCTAACCACAACACCCTCATCTACGATGTTGATAATAACCGTGGCCATGTTTCTTCAATAGTCAGGAAACAGCAGAAGCTACAGCTAGGGATAGGAACAGCGGTTTGTAATAGACTCTGCTTATCCCATTTGCAATCGAACATCCAAGGCAATATAAAAATGTTAGTAAATATCAAAATACATTTTACCTGTGATATTTGGTTGAAGAAATCCGATAATCCAGTTAATTTCACAAGTTCCATAATTACATAGACATTTTGTAAAACATCATGTCATAGCTGCTAAAGTCATGGCCTACTCAGATGCGTGAATCGCGAAACACTTTGTAAATTCAACCAAAGATGGTAAAATCTTTGATGCAACAAACATTAACTACCCATGCTTTGCAGAGTATCTATGATCGTGCAGCCTAAGCAGTATCATGTTAAAACATCAAGACCCAGTTTTTTTTCCACAGCTGGGCTAGTTGGCGCCAACTGAATGCAACAATGGTAAAAAATAGTTGGGATATCAAAGTAAGTTATTGCCGTTACCCGCTGTAAAACAGGTCCGATTGTAAACCCGCGCGGCCCTGCAGCCCGTCTTTTTCTTTATGCATTGTGTATATACAGTAGGCCTGCATGCGGCTATGACCGGACCGCTCATCAGATGTTGAATAGCGGAAATGTGTTTGCAAAAGTTCGCGCGGTTTCTCGGGCTGCTGGGTTTCCAACGTTGAAAAACACGGTCAATGAAATTGTAGTAAATTTTAAAAGGACTATGAAGGCGGAGTTAGTCGGATGACCCTTAGATATGATTTGTAGCTAAACAGCATGGGGTAAGCAACTTCAGATATCGGTTATGGTTATAGACCAGGCGTGTGTATTACTTTCATATTTTCATGCAGTGGGCGGATATCTTGAACTGGCAAACATACCGCACTGTGTTACAGTAGTTTGATCAGGGAGGTGCTCCTCCATGGTTTGATGTACTGTTCATGAACTATTGCAACGTTTTCATTATTCCACGCCCAGTAGTATTGATAGAGCAAAAACAAAATAAAAGTAAAAAGATGATTGGTCTTTCTTTACCCCACCCCTCGTTGCGCTCCTATTCAAAACTTTTTCCTTTTTTCGACGATGAGCAAGTTTTTGTTAGCTCTTGGCAGGTTGCCAGGCTTACAGTCTTCGCACGTGACAACAGTGGCTCTTTTTTTTCTCCTTTTTTGGGGGTTGGGGAGGAGCTTGCACTACTTTCCTCGAATAATCAACTGCATTTTGTGAACAACCAATCCCTGCATTTTCACCCGTTTTGCCGGGGCTTTTCATTTCGGCAAGCAAATGCGCACGCAGCTAAGGAAAAAAAAGGAAAAGCCTCCACACATACACAGTAGTACAGTATGTGCTCAAGCGTGTTGGTCAGAATGTAGAAAATTTGCTGATGACGATAGTTTGCATAATTTGGTGTGTAACAAAAGAATTAAGTCTCGATGTTTTACAGCTTTTCCAGAATTGTTCCTTTCTTCCGTACATTTTTTTCTTTTTATTTATTTTCGATTTTTTTATCTTTGTTTTTGTGTCTGGCTCTGGATTTTATGCGAGGATGCGGACCAGGTTCGGGTGGTTCGCACGGTTTCCAACAGTGCTTGGTATTCTAGTCTAATCTCATTGAATCATTGACAAAAGAAAAGTCGGTTTAATCAATAACAGAAAACGATAGAGTTAAAGATAATTTTGGTTTTCTACGTTTTAGTTGTCTCACGGAAGAAATCTACATTATCCCATATCCCGGGGAAGGGTTGGGGTTTCGGATAATTTAGATTCTACATTGTTAGTATTTGCAAATCTTCTTGACTCGTGTTTATAGAAACTTTTGTTACCCAGTTTCTTTGGCAGTAGTTTAGAGATATCTGGGTGAGACAACAAATGACTCCCCTCGCCCTCCGATCGAAAACAAAAACAACAAACACAAAAAGAATTAACTTTCTTCAGTTAGGGTGTTAGTAATCCTCTAAATATCTGTCCTGCATTGACAACAAATAACCTCTCGCTTCCCTGCAAAGAGTTGAAATTGTAGAACTGAAGGGATCACTGCTCATTCTTTTCAACAACGTTTCGCCACTTGAGCTCCAACTGGAGTTTCATAAGAAAATGGTTCCGCCAGAGCGTGGTGAAACTTTGGTGCGCTTTGTTTGTCCCCCACCCCCGCCTCTTGGAGCAGTGGCTAGTTCCACCCTTGGGTTAAACGAGTACGAAGGTGAGACTGCAAAGGTTTTTCATGGATCCTTTGCGAGCACAAATTACCTTACACAATTTACCAAAACGAAATTCTTGAAGCCGTCACGTAAAGTCTATGTATGTAAAATAATCAATGTACATATGGGGAGTCTACGTTAGAACCATTCAAACTGAAGCTTTCTCGAACAAACTGAATTTTAAATAATTGCTTATTTCGAGTAAAATAGTGGATCCGATCTTGTATAGAAAGATGCGAGATAGTCACATTTGGTTTGGCGATCTGTGTTGACGCTATTAAGAAGACACAGTTAAAAGTGAGACAAAACCGGCATTAAAATATTGAAAATAACCTCGTGTAAGATGTCCGAATTCCAAGTTAGAATAATTTAGATTTAAAACTAACAAATTAAAGCAATCTTAGATTGAAGGAACTTTAACTTAAGGTTTAATTCGGGAAATACTCAATATACATAAGCAGATGCGAGGTTACATATACAGATGCAAGACTGCTACGTTTTTTTTCATATTTTTTTTAAACATTTCTTGGATAACTTGAAGATGGTGTGCAAAAGATATACGCGAGATAGGTTGGGTTTCGCGTTCTGTGTTAACACAAGGAGACTGAGTTTAAAAAGGTGAGACCAGACCGGCATGAAAGAAAAACAACACTGAAATAACACCACGTGTGAGGTGGAATGCTAGTTCAATCTGCTGACTTCAAGTGTTCTTAGATTGAAGAAACTTTAACTGACCGGTTTAAGTATTGTACACCTAAGCAGATGCCAGGTTTCACATACAGACGCAAAATTGCTTAGTTTTGTTACTCGAATCAGATAAGTTTCATGCGATGTGCACAAAGGGATGCGTGTTTGCATAAACAGGTGCGAGACAATCACGTATGGTTTTACTAGGGAGATGCTACACTAAAGACATCTGCCCCTAGTTTGACGTTCTGTGTTAACGCTGTTCATAAAACTGAGTCAAAAGTCAGACCAAACCGGCGTAAAAATGTTACTGAAATAATACCATGTAGGACGTGAGGAGCTTAAACGCTAGTAGATGCTAGGTTTCACATACTGATGCAAAATTGCTACTTTCGTTCCTTGAACAGATAACTTTCATATGATGGTGCGCAAAGGGATGCGGGCTTGCATAAACAGATGCAGGATAGTCACATATGGTTTGACTAGGGAGATGCCGCTCTATAACGGGATCTGGCCCTTGTTTAACATTTTGTGCACTCTTGGCTGTGTCAACGCGAATACAAAGTGTCAAATATTTGGCCTTGTCAATATTATGGCCATGTGTGCGAATACGGTGCGAGTATGTTACCACTAAAAATATTTCATTCTTGATCGTTCGAACCACAGAGCTATAGAGTTCCATGTTACTACAAACGAAAAGATAGAAGAAAGTGGGACACCCCGACGTGAATTTGCACAGGGATGTATCTGAACACGGTGATATAACTTTACCGCCGTAAACATTGATATCATCATACATTTTAACCCCAACAAAAAATTGTGTAAGTGCGTGCTTTATAGAGCTACTAACCACAGTACCATCAATGTCATAATTTTTAAACTTTTCAGACCATCCCTTCCATTGCACTTATAGTAGTAAAGGAAGTTATGAATGAATCTCTGCAAGAGCCAATCAGAGGTTAGCATTTTAACAGGTGCAAATTCCTTTCGTCTTGGACGAGCGGCACAGGTCGATGTTTTTTCAACGTAATAGGAGATACTCGGAGTTGGCGTGGCGTTTTGAAATGAGCCCAAACCGGCATAGGAAATATTGAAATAATACCTTGTAAAACCCGCGACGTGCTAGGTTAGAATATTTAAGGTTTGACGCTTCCAAAGTAATGCAACATTAGACTGAAAGACTTAACTGACGGTTTATTTCGCATTATGGAATGTACCGGTGCATAAGCGGATGCCAGACGTATTGTGCTTATTGCAAACTTAAACTAAACTTGAACTTTTCTGCTGCTTGAAAGAGGGCATAAACGAATCAATATTCAAGTAGATAACGGTAGGCAGCACACTATCGTTCCGTTTGAGCTTTTAAACCTTTGCACAGTGTTAATGCAAGGCCCAAAACCAAAGTACGTGATTCCACGCGGCTTTCTAAGGAGACCGTTGATTGAATGTATAAAATATTTGGCACTTAGTTAAGACCAGTATATATTCAATGCTGTGCACCAATTTATCACATTGTCATTCTGAATAACGCAAGTAAGGTCTAAGAATAAACATTTCACTCAAGGGCGAAATTAACTCCCCTATGGCCGGGTTCTAGTGGGTCAGTTGCATCATATCGAAGAGTCACACTCACATCTCCCTTGATCTGGCTTAGACCAAACTACGCCCTTTGTTTACACACAGAGTTAGAATTTCAAGACATTTCGTTTTTACTTGGCTCCGTTAGAGACACAGGCTGGTTTAACCGCCGATTTTGGGCAAAATCGGCGGTAATAAATTTCTGTCCTTATTCCTAGACCACTTATCCAAAATCAGCTCCTACAGGTGTCAATCTGTCATGGATTTTCAACAGGGAAGCAAAGGTCATGTGCTCTAGGGATATGATCATGCAGCAATAGTAGGTTACAGGTTAATTCACATTTCAAAGATCCTGTGCAGCTACAGTAACCGTCCATGCACTTGATCTATTATTTAAACCATATATAGTACTTTACATACTGTAGGAGCAGTATATGACTGAGTAGCGGCCTGGTTCCCATCATGTTCCCATACATGGGCATACCCATCTCGCACAATCGCGTATACATCCCACAATCTTGTGTTGACAGATGTCGTATTTATTTCCCCCCTTTTTGTTTCTTCACAATGTGTAAATGTCGATTTGAAAGTGCATTCACGTGCACAATATGCCTAGTAGGCCTACATGTATCCTACATTGCCGTATAAACAAGACAACTTGTTTCCGCATTTGCAGAGAGATGGATATTTTTTATATTCTACTTTTTCGTTTGCTGATTTTACTCATCTGTTCTTCAATTGGCCAGATTACGGGCTATTTGCCTTGTTACTGCGCTTACATTTCATGGCAAGTTGCCAAGATATAACGCGACCGCCGACGTTTGCTAACGTAGGACATTCTTGGTAATCAGTTGTATGATAATTATAGGGGTCATTCGTAGGTCACCAAAACACAGCCCACATTTTACCCTGACCGCCAATTTCCCGCGCAACCCCGCAGTAGGAACAAACATTGTTTGGTACAGGTGCTGTATGGCACCAATTGAACGTGATCTACACGTACTGTTGCGTAACTATGCTTGCGTGGTATTATCTATGTACAGGCCTAATTTTCAAACTAGAAAGCAAACCGGTTGATGGGTTTGTAAAAGGATGTACGTGGTGTGCACGTTCAGTAAAGAAAATTTGAAGATAGGAAACTGATATTAGAACATGTGTGCCCAATATGGCGACTAATTTAAGGTCATGGAATATATGGATTATACTTTGCCAATCGAGGTTCGTTGCGATTGTCTCGAAAATGTGAATCTCAACTTGAATGGTAAGCAACTCATTCATCCTACGCCATTTGCTACCATTTGCGAAAGGCAATCAGTAGGAATGTCTACATCAAGTTTTCCAAAAAAGAAAGACAAAATCTTTACATCGATATTGCTTTGCTAAAATTAAATTAGTTGATTTCCTTGCTTCATGCTGTTTCTTCATTCTATTAGTTGGTTAACGTTACACAACTGTGAGTAATTGCTACATCGTTTGATGACAAAACAAAGTATAAATAAGCAGGCTTCGATTACCGTACTACCAGGACCTGTTTTTATACTCATCGTTTACACGTTTCTGCGGAAACTTGCTCACCATAACTGAAAACAATGTGTAAGTAAAACTCGTCCACATCGTCGCTTACACGGACGAGTTCCTACACAAAGGCTCTTTATTGATTGTGTTTGCTTTTCACAGATTAGACAGATAAGGTTACAAGTCCCTTTGTGTTCAAAGATCGTCCCTCTGCGGACGGATTGGACTGTTCCATTATTTGGCTGCATTTTTTTACTCGTCCACTTCGTCCGTTTTTGTTGGAACTCGTCCGCGTCCGCGTCTCGTGTCAACTTGGACGAGACGGTACTGTACATTATAATCCGTGTCACATACGATGCTGACGAGTAGGAAGGAATAGGCCCACTGGTAGACTGTACTGTACGCTATACCAGTATATAGGCAAAAAGGTGAATGAAAATACAGAATGAAAATACACAACTCACAATCGCACCTTGCAGAGCAAACTTGTGTCCTTACGACCACAGCGAGAGTGGAAAGATCTAGTGTTTATTTAATTTGATGAATGAAAATACACTTCTAATAGAGAAGACTACAATATCTCGTATACCATGTGTCATTTGTTTACAGTTTGATTGGAGTATATATGTTTTGATCCTACAGGAAGTTTTCAAAAAATAAGATCAACCAAGTGAAACTGTGTGTGTCTTTATTTAATTTTACACTGAACTGCACATTTATCAGTGTTGTTTCTGTTTATTTCCATTCTTTAACTCTCCATCCAAACAATGGTCTCACTGTCTTGCTCGTAAATACTTTTGTATCCCGATATCTTTAAAACCCCGACTCCCCTCTCCCTGTAAATTTTCTGTCTGGGGGACAAAATAAAATATCAGTCCCTAACCTACTGCCATGGGTAAAGAGTGGCAGGCCTAGGGCGGGAGAGATGACTTCTTAATTAGCGGGCTGCAAGGTTATTTTCTTCGGACGGGGATATTTAGAAACATGTCATTTGTGTAGACATTTTAAAATTTTGGCCTAAACAAAACTATTCACGCATGTCAAAAACAAAACTAAACCGGGTAAAGAATAAAGTAGACCTCAGGCCCATATAGGGGGGGATTCAGACGATCCCTCTCACAAGATCTGGAGTTCCGCTCAGCCTATGATAATAGGCCTACATTAGCAGCATATACAATGAGTTTTAATTTGTTGGTCATAATTGCCTGGTAAAATGTTCCACTTGTGGTAAAATCGAACCCCCTCACTGAAAAAGCTGCATACAGGCCTGGATCTATCACAAATGACCAAATAAATCAAAGGAGTAACAACATTGTTATTCCAAACTCTTGGTTAGTTCACATTCCCAAAATTATTTCACCAATCCCCACTCCGTTAGTCCAAGATCTCTGGAATATACATGGAAAAGCTCTAACCGACATCGCCGCGATTACAATTTCCTTCCGGGTATAGGCTTCGTCGAATGTACATGTAGCCTAACGCTTCTATTGCTTTTTTCATTTACGGAGCATGCTGTTTCGACAAAAATATTGGAGACGGATTTTGCATCGAAAATGAGTTCTGTTTGAAAAGTGCACTTATTGCTATGTGTGAAATGTTTAAAAATTACCTTCCACATGAATCGATTTTGAAAATGTGCACAATATTGTCACTATTTGATGCAACTAAATTTCTCCAAAACGGCGATTGCGGTCTCTGAAAGTTTATGCTTGGTCCTTCCGGGTATAGGTCAGCATAGAAAGTGCCTCAAGTACTACTAGCCTAACAGTACATTTGAACTATGTCATAACGGATCATGCCGACTTGACAAAAATATTGGACACGTGAATTTGAAGAGAGAATAAACACTGTATACAAAATGCACCCATTACCATGTGTCGTATGGTTAAAACTAAACCTTCCCGTTAACAGATTCTGAAAAGGTACCCAATAAGAACTTTTTCGCGCAAATTACTTTTTGTCAAAATGGCAACCACAACCTCCAATAGTTGTTCATTTTGCAGTAACGTGAAGCCTGCGTAACATGCATCCATAGCTTTTTTTTTTGCGTTCAATTCATTGAATGTCATGAGCATAACCTGGTTTTGTTTCGTTCAATGAGGGAATTTTACTTCAAATAATGTAGCGATAAATTCTTGGTTTGTAAACAAAACAACCATGGTCACGGTTCAGTTTTTCTTTCAACATATAGAAGCAAATAATCAAAAAAAAAACAAAGTAATTAAGATTGCAAAGCATGGTAACTTTTAAGAGGACAGAATTCTTGAAAGAAGTCTAGTAGAAGAAAAGACACACACACAAACGCACGAATTTATTTTGGTTCAAATAACGTAAGGACGCAATTGGTCTTTACACATGAGTGCTCAGTCACCGTAGCTCCGTGTAAACTGTGGTGAAAGGGTTTCTCCAGACAATACGTACGAACAAAGGGAGGGACACAGATCTTGACAGGAATTGGTCGATGTCTGGTCATTGTTTGCGCACAATGCACAGCTTAGCGTTGCCTCGTGGCTTTGCTCATTAACTGGGCTGCTTGTTGCTAGAGAGCCTTTCATGCATGAAAGGTTTATGCACATGCATAATGGGCACAGGAAGAGTAAAAGTCGCCGGGGAAGAACTGGCGGTAAGAAACCCGAGGCTCTCCTAAAATACTTTTAAATTATTCCTTCAGAAGTGTATGACTTTTTGACATAAAATACGCTGTCCCGTCCAAAATTACCTGGTGTAAACTTAACAATATATTCAACAACATTTAAAATGTTTATAAACACTTTTGATAAAAAATTCTTTGAAATCATTAAGTCTGTCACTCTATAGTAAGGCACTTGGTTAGAAACATGTGTGCTGGTTAGGCTATAATCTTGGTAGACCTATATACTTTTACATGTTAGGCAACGGCAAACGACCCAAGACGATGTAAAGAAAAATACTTCGTAGGAAAAAACCTTCGAATTAAACTTCGTGAAAACATTGCAGATTATCAATTTAGGGTCTTTTGCACGTCATGTTAATGATTTTGACATTTTCACCGATTGGGGTATTTTAGATACTTTTGACGATCAATCTCTTCCCTGAACAGGAGATAGTATCTTCAGTAGGCTATAATTGTTGTAGGCCTATATATTTTAATAGGTTAGGTAACGGCAAACGACCAAAGTCGATGTAAACAAAAATACTTCGTAGGAAAAAAACCTTTGAATTAAACTTTGTGAAAACATTGCGGATTATTCATTTAGAGTCTTTTGCCCATGTCCTGTTAATGGTTTTGGCATTTTTCACCAATTGGGGTACTTTAGATACTTTTGATGATCGATTTCTACCCTGAACAGGAGATAGTATCTACGATACAAAATCTAGGCACAAAGAACAATGCAACTTGCGAGAACATGCACCCTGCTTTTTTTTCAATATTTTCCTAAGGGGAGGTGTCCATACTCGTTTTTGCAAAAAAACTTATGGGTACCTTAACTCTTGTAATAATGGAGGGCTTGGGTAACATAGACTCAACAACGGTACTGTAGTTCAGCCTCTACAAAAGATAATGATGCTGCAACGGCCATTACTCTGCCGCATGCCGATTTCATACAGGCCTATACGACAAAAGTTGGTGGTGAGCAAGATAAAATTTCGTAGGCCTAACACCTGAGATTTTGCCACAGCCCCATCGAAATTTACATTTCCACCGGCCAGTTACACGTGACCCTGCACATCTTTATCGAAATTGAGTAGCATATCACTTCCGAATCAAATGCTATCACCTTTCTTCAGATTGCGCCATGAAAATTTAGCAACCGCTACAATCGTTATCAAAAGAAATTCTTACTGTAAACTTTTTACAACTTTCATTACGTGCGGGAATTTTTCAGTTTCAATGATGGTACAGTCAAATCTTGGGGGATGCAAATCTTACTACTCCTAATAGGTGTACTATTCACATCAAAAGGGCAAAAAAAAAAAAAAACGATGTTAAAAAGAAACGATGTTATATTTTTTCTACGTATATGACTATGAAATACTTCTACATGTACATAAATGTCAGAAAATAGTTTCCGTCGCCCTCCCATAATTTGGTGAAAAAACCCGACTCCCACAAAAAAAAGGTGGTCAGTACCAAAAAAGTTCGCAATGAATGATACGTTACAGTGTAGCTGCACTGAAATGCTGAAAGGTGATGGAATTTATTACGTCTAAGTCGTTCACTTGCTTAATCATCTCTAATACGGTATTTGCTACTTTTTGCACTTAAATAGTTGTTATTAAATTCATCCCATCGCTAAGGAGAAAAATAAAAAGAAATTGACGATAAAACACTGTAGATAAATACACCGACCTATATATATCAACCCTCGCAAAATGGTATGACCCAGATGGTATGTAGTTCAAACGTGGAACATGTACTAAACGATCCTTTTCCTTTTTTTAAGCCTCGCATTAAAAAGTATCCCTAAAATGAGGTTTCCGAGACAAAAACAACCCATTCAAAACCTCTAGAACGGCAAGGAGGCTAATCAAACGATCTAGTTGAACAGTATTGTGATCGCAATAGAGTTTTCAAAACATGTAAAAAGGACTCATAGTACGTTGTGTCCTGTACAACCTAACCTTATTAGCGTAGCCAATGCATTCAGGATACCTCGTACAGAGTCAATATTTTTCAAATGGAAAATAAATTTCTCTCCATGAAAAACCCATTTGGGGGGCAAAAATATGTCTCCAGACCAAAGTCATCCCAAAATAGTAATTATGTGACATCACCACGAAAAAATATTTTTCCACGTAAAAGATGGATACCAAAAGATTTTAACGATGTAGATTGGCAACATCAAGAGAAATGCGGAAGTCCAGGGGCTTTTAGTAAAGTTGACCCACAGTAGAATATAGTGTGTTATATGCATTATGATAGCACGTGTGTATGAGTCAGAAGCAATGGGAGAAGACTCCTGACGTAAAAAAATGCAGGACGCTAAATGTTTTGTGATTTGTAACTAACGCCTGACATACCATGACAGAATGGTGTTTTTATGCATATTTACTTCTCTTCTGTTCAGATTGGGGGTATTTGAGAAATGTGGAGTTTCTGGGGCCACTTTTTGTAGGTTCAAAAATTATGAGAGTGGTGAGCAGAGATGATTCCCGACCTAAACTCGTGGGACACGAAAATTTACGTAGTGAAACCTGTTTTAATAATCATGTAACCTGTGACGTACACAATGCTACTGCATATAAGTGCCTGTGCTGGAAATGTTTAAGCTTCCTTTAATTCTGCTTGAGCTTACAATGGATTATGTAAGAAAGAAGGCAAGCAAAAACAGGATAAGAAATCACAATTTTTCATGGCATACTATTTCAGGCAAAAATCATGGGACACGATGAGTTGGAAACTCTATATTTTAACACGCAAAATAAAACTTAAGCTGGGATCTCTTGATATGAGAGATACATTTCTGGTCTTTGTAATTAAAAGTAATCCATTCTGAAATACTTTGAAATTTGATGAAAAGAAACACATAATGGTAAAAACATACAGTTAGGGCAAGTGGGGCCCCTATTTATGGAAACACCCATATGGAAGGTCACCCCAACTTTACAATAAATAGCAGCAACCAGCGTATTATGGAAAGGCCATGTTTTAGAATTAATTCAGTCAAACCTGAATCAATTGAGCTGAAACTTGATGAGTATAAAAATATTTAACAAGTAGGGTTGCCTGTGATAACTGGCTTTTCTACTCCAAAATATTTGAACCTGCTTACCTTGTAAGATCAGCACTACCCCTCGTGGTTCTCTCCACCATGTTTGTGAAACCTATTCCAATGTCAAGGAGTTTGTAGTCATCCATAGCAGTCAGCGGCTCACTGGTCATCCCAGAGAGATACAAGCACTTCCCTATTGTGGTAAGACAAGAAAATGTTGAAATACATACCAGCACTATGTCAGAGAAGCTATCAGTGCTATGGGGTGAAGATCTGCCAACAGTGCAGTAGTTGTGCACAGAGACATACAAGTAAGAGAAGTAACTTTATACTGTTCAAACTTGTCTGATCTGGTGACAATAAAGAAGACAAGGAATTTGTAACGTAAAAAAGAGTTTTTCCATTTCTGTGTTACACTTCATGGCTTTAACTTTACTGTACATCTTTTCTTTCACTGGAAAGTTGACTCCACAATGATCATGTGAATACTACTGGTACACTAGTGGTACAGGTGAACGATTACAACAAGGCAATTAAAACCAAGATTTACATTTATCCATCAAATGCACTCTCTTGAAACACCCCAAAATTTACGATGCCAGTCACAAATTTGAAACCCTTCAACGTCACTACAGCACAATTTAGGGTTTTGGAAAGTACACATCTTCCACATCATTTCAGAAATGTTATCATTAAGAACCTCAAATGTGTCTTTCCAACAAAAATCCGCTAGTTACAAAAATTTCATACCATATCTGTTGCGTCTTTTCATGACAAACATTTTGCTTAACTTGTGTTTGCAACTTTTCACGTAAACATCATTTTTCACAACAGTTTGTTCCTTTCTTTTCTGCACATATTTTGAAGGACACTAGTAGGTTTTGTTAACCAGAAAGCCAAAAGGCTTTGTGATTCCTTGCTACATGGTTAAATTATAACAAGCATGAATTATCCACATGACAAGTATGAGATCAACTGCAGTTACTGTTCTTGAAACACCACATTAATAAGCCTTTAACCCAAATAACCTTTATTTTGGTGACCTCAAATGACAATTGACATCCACGAAAAGCAATAGGGATCACCTACCCAGTATGGAGAACCCACACATCAAGTATGACATCAGTCAACATTACCCTTCTGGGGATACTATGCTGGCAAGATTTCACCACCTCTGGTGACTGCAAACAACATTTCACTTTCACAATAAACATCAGGAGTCATCTACTGAATATGACCAACCCACACACCACGTATGACATCAATCACAATTACCCCTCTGGAGATATTGTGTTTACAAGGTTTTCACATTTTGACCTCCGATGACCTCAAATGACCTTTGACCTTCACCAAAAACAATAAGGATCATCTACTCAATATGACCAACCCACACACTAAGTATGAGATTAGTCACAGTTACCGTTCTTGAGATATTGTGTTTACAAGGTTCTCACATTTTGACCTCTGGTGACCTCAAATGACCTTCTACCTCCACCAAAAACGATAGGGATCATCATCTACTTAATTGAACAACTTAGACACCAAGTATGACATCAGTCACAGTTACCGTTCTTGAGATATCATGTTTACAAAGTTTTCACATTTTGACCTCTGGTGACCTCAAATGACCTTTGACCTCCACCAAAAACGATAGGGATCACTTACTCAATATGACCAAGCCACACACCCAGTATGGGATCAGTCATGGTTACCCTTCTTGAGATATCATGTTTACAAGAAGTGTTACATACACACACACACACGACATCACCATCGCATAGATTCCTTGAGCCTTCGGCAAGGAATCAAAAATCTTTTTATCGACTTATCGTCACACAGTAAATAGAGGTAAAGCATGACAATACATGCACAAAGACGTACACACACACACACCTGCATACCTATGTGCCATCATGATTAAAAAGATTCAGGTTATCATCTAAACACAACAACTCACAGAAATGATTTCCAGGTCCGGCATAGTGATGTCCTTTAAATGCAGCCATGAGACCAGGATTAATTCCAATCTGATTTTAGAAGAAAAGATGTAGTTCAACAAGTAACAGAGGAAATGACAAAAACTGTAAACCAGTGAGTGAACATTTACACAAAGGATACGACAGATACAGTTGCAAGAAAGACTTCATAATCTATGTTGTCATCAATATGCATTCTATGAGAAAATAAACTGGTTCCAGAATTAGAAAATATTGTGTGGTTTCAATAATGCAGAACAATCTTGTTGCTCATGTTCAAATATACAACTTACGTAAAGTTTTCTCGGTTATATTTCATTATCAGGATACAAATAAACCAAATATGAGCCATGTGCAAGCTTACCTTTTTGAGATATTGTCCTTACAAGGTTTCCACTATTTGACCTCAGGATTAGCCCATGCTTCCCTTCTTGAGATACAAGAAGCTTACAAGCTTACAACGTTTTCACTATTTCAGCACTGTTGACCCCACATGACCTGTGACCATTCTCTACCAAAAGCTCTATACTTAATGTGGTTCACCTGCTCAGCAAATAACAGATTTACAATTTCCCTTCTTGACATATCATGTTAACCTTTGCACAATTTAACCACTGTTGAACCTTCAACCTCCATGAAAAACAATAGGGTTCTTTCAATCAATGTGGTACACTCACATACCAAGTATGAGATCTGTCAAAAGCTTCCCTCTTTGAGACATCATATTTACAAGGTTTTTACAATTTGACCCACGTTAGTTCCAAACGACCTTTTACCCCTAGCAAAAACAGTGCGATTCTCTCAAATGATGCCGTACATCAACTTAGTGAATATGATACTTGTCCAACCTTCCCTTCTTGAGGTGTTAAGTTTACAAGAAAGACATCACAAACACATACACACACGCACACACACACACAACCATCCAAAGACACACAAACAGTAGTTTGTGGTGTGCAAAAAATGACATAACCCTAAGTTAGGCATTCTCAAGATGATCATGGGGTCTTGAGTCGTAACTTATTTATCGATATTTACCTTAATCATTATTTGACCTCTGGCACAAAATATGTTGTTTTGTGCTCAAAATGCTATGATCATAAACAGAAAGACTAAATTTCCTAACTAGAGCCTACGAGCACAATGGTTTCTTGTGTGAAGATGCATAGAACTTAAACCCCTTAAACCAAAAACATCAGAGGTCTGAAAGTGCTGGGCACTGGTATAGATCATAAGAGTCATCAGCATCATGAAGGTCATTAGCAGCCTACAATATGATCTGCTTGATGCAAGTTGGAGGTATTGTTTTTTGATAAAGGTGAATAGATAAAGGTCAACCATGTACTATCTGAATATTAAACAGGGAGTCAATAAGATGGTCTGATGATTTAGAAAAATCGCTCCAGTACACACTAAAAATACAATGCAGTGGCTTTCTTTGTGCGTGAACCTTTTACGTGTAAGTGATGATAAAACAACTTGCATTCATGTGCACATCTGTATGGGTGTTTACATACATAGGGTGCCACCTTGCCACATTATCTCCCCACAACTTCATAGTGTGGGTATTCACGAGCGACTATACTTACCCCTTGCTTCACTAATGCATACATTTGTCCCATGATCAAATCGTCCTCGAAACTAATTCTAGCACCGCACCCCCCAAGACCTAGCCCGCCCTCATGGGACTGAGCAAGGTGCCCAACATTAGCAAAAACATTGAGCACTTACCTGAAAGAGAAGTTAATCCATCGAGATCTGAAGGCGTCACTTGAGTGCCAGAGAGAAGGGGAACCATCCCTCCCCTGCGCCCTCTGTGACGAAGATTCGAAGCCTACAAGTCTCATGCCTGTACCAAGTTCCCAGAAAAACAAGGGTGACAGGGTTTTTTGCACCCCCCCCCCCTTTTTTTCTTTTTTTTTTTGGCTATGTACAATATATACAGAAAGAAAACCCTCACTCTTTTGAGAGGGAAATCAACTGTAGAGGCATGAAAAACAATAGAGAACCTCCTCCCAACCTCTTTGGGGTGGGAGGTAGCAAGGGGTTAGTATAGTCACTCATGACTACCCGCACCAGGAAGTCGTGGGGCATTCACATCGCAGACATTTACTTACCCCTTGCCTCACTAATGCATTAGAGTGACACCGTGGAAACCCATCGGAGGTAACCGGGAGAAGAGTATGGCACAGCCAAATGCCACTTCGGCACTGAAATTATTGGTAAGGTAGCAAGCAACAAACAGCCGCCACCTTGAGGACATCCTCAATCGGCACACCGGGAAACAAGACTTGTACGTCACTTGCCCCAGGATCTCATGAGACCTGTCCCTGCGCATGAGGCATAATGACCTCGGTCAGCCAGCATGAAATGGTATCCCTAGAGGCCACGGCATGTGGCCATCTGGGAGGATAAATAGATGAACACTGTGTACACTGGGTGTTGGCACAGCTCTGCAGCACACTACGGATCCACTTACATAAGCAGTATGTACTTGCAACACAGCTATGCAACGTTAACATAACAGCCGGACAGGCTTGTGGGTTTACCCGGGCAAGCGAAGTGCACTGCTCAGAATCAGAATGTATAGCTGCATGGGCTCAAAACTGGGGGTGAAAGCCTTACTTAGCTATTTTTTCTTCCCGTTTATATCACTGAGGTTTCCTTTTGGCAAGAATTACAGGGAAAATATTTCTTTATTTTTTTTACCAACACGCATGTTTCCAACTTGTAACAAGAGGAAAACATGCATGCAATCCACTCCTCTTTTTGTTGTTCTTATGTACCTTACATGATACCAAGTACAGTACCGCCATATACAGTGCCTTCTGGGATAAATGTGTCACCCAGACCGCGTCTAAGTGCTATAATCCTTTGCAGAGTGACCGCAACTTTAATACGGTTTGAGTGTCAATGGAGAACAATCACAGCACAGAGCAGTGAACAATGGATACAGCCTATTCATAACCACTGAAAAGTTAAGCGGGTGCACGATGTGTAACAAAGCAGCAACAGGGTCCTAATCCATGTAACTGTTGACTTCCACACAATGCTCGTACCACAGGTGGAAGAGCTAAATCAAATATCTTTGTCTTTTTTATCAGATCTTCCAGTATTTGAGTATGCACAGACTAAGGAAATCGCATTGTATTTGTTTACTTGTGCATGAATTTTTGAGGAAAAGCTTCAAACTGTTTCAAATTTTTACGAAATAAATATGAAAATGGCATTGCCTTTTTCCTCGACATTCTACTTCTCTTTCAGATGTGACCATACTAGCATATTGAGATTATACAGGGCAGGGTACTTCTAGCGATATTGTGCTTAGCAGTTCGGGTATGTAGCAATCTGGCAACCGTCAGAACACTATAACCAAAGTTAACTGTCGAGCGCCTGACAATGTACGACTTTAAAATGATGACTTTAAAATGATTAAACGATGACGATTTTAACTTAAAAGTAACCTCGTAAAATTCATGTCATAACTCATATTCACCCTAGCCTAATGTACCACACAGTCAATCTACAGTAGTAGGCCTTTGTAGCCAAAATCCGAATCGCTCATCTCAGAACGTTAATCTGCATACCAGAAAGAGTCTTTCTGCCTTGGTGGTGTTGGTAAAACACCTTTATGAAGGTGGGATGAACTGGAATGTACAGCGATTAGCATAGGCCTATGTTGGAAATTACAAGACTAACTTGTCAATTACAACTAGTGATTACACAGCAGAACTGAATGGAGTTCTAAACTTAGGAGATGCATCGTTAGCCTAAGTTAGATGCATCATTGATGGGTGCTCAAAGGTAGTGGTGCACAAGAGTGCTAGGATAATTCTGTTTTTTTTTTTACTTTCGCTGGAATACTAGGTAGGTCTACTTCAAAAATGTATCGTCACTGGACTACACCTGCATTTGGTCAAAACTAAGGCCTACGCATTACGTTATATAGGTGCAACTTATGCCTAACCCAAATGTTCTTTAGCAGCAGATTGCGTGGTTGACGTGAAACTTGGTTACAATTTGTGGGGATGGTCATGATAATTTAGTCTGCGAAATCAGTGTGAGAATTTCCCTCCTGAAAATAGCAAGTTTTACCAATCTGTTTTTTCTTTTCTGAGAATTCTAATTTCTTAGTCTCAACCAAAACTAGAGACGAACATTAACCAACCCCTGCATTTGGGATTACCAGATCTAAGCTGAAAGTGGGATACATTAACTTGTGGAGATTGATTTGGAGTAGGGTCCCGTTTGATAAGTTACGACCCCATTTTGTTTGGGGGGGATTATTGAAGGCTACGTTTAAATTTTTTCAAGGTCCTTGATGGGGACTTAATTTTCCCTCCTGGTCCTTTTTTCTTGAAGAGAAGTGCAAAATTTGTGATGCAGAACATATTAAAGCAAATGAACTTTACTATACATGCCAAAAAAACATGTATACACAGTATACCAACTATAGACCCATAATCGTCTTCGAGAAAATCGGGGCGGTGTTTGAAACTGTCTGGGACATTTATTTTTCCTTTCAAAAAGGTGACAGTCTTCCGCTATGGCCCTAGATTTGGGGTTTTTTGAGTGTATGAGAAAATCATACCTATTTTAGCATGGCCTTGAACTTGGATATTGCAAGCAGGGTATATCATTATAAGAGAACTTATTTAAACATAGTGTGACTGCCTTTTTTTTCTTTGTCTTTTTTTTCGTAGCTGCAAATCAATTATTGATTACAGTTTATTCGTGAAGTGAAACTCACATTACAAGTGTTGCAACCACCCATCCATGTTAAATTTTGAGGGGTCTTTTAAACATCTACCGGCTGACAGGTGGTAACTTGGTCCATTTCCTTGGTTCATCCCTGTTGAGATATGCAGTTGCACAGTGGCCTAAACTGTCGTAAACCTACATGTAGGCCTACTGTTTAATTATAGGGACGTTTCCTTGAGTGTTCTGCTGGGAGTGGTGTTACCAGGATTTTAGATTTATGATGGGGGGTGGAGGGCAACAGAAAGTGCCCAAAATCAGACTTTCCAGTAAGAATCATGATTTTTTTCAGTTGTGGGTTTATGTAATAATAATCATGTATTATCCAAGATGTCATCATAGCTGTTGAAAATGCAGAAAAAAAAAGAAGGAATGTTCCGACCTCGCTATGACTCGATACTGCACACTTACAACTTGCCAACTTTGTTTGATTTTGTTGTTTTTTTGTGAAATATGAAAGCCCAGTTATTTGTTCTTTGTTTTCTTCAGAGCTATGTTTACTTTTTCTTTTAAACATGTGGTAGGGAAAAGTAGGTCAAAACTACTAACAATGCACTGCTTTCTTACCCCTCCTCCCCCTCCCTACCCCCTTTATGTTTACGTGGCTATAGCAACAACAGGTCACGCTTGCTTGCCCCAGTTCTTTTGTTTTTGCCTTTTCTATAGCACAGTCTTTGTGATTTTTCTTTTTCACTTTTTCCTTTAAATATCTCAGTGAAGTCTTTGGTGAAACACCTGTTGCGCTCAGAGCAAAGATACTTCAAAAACAGGTGTTTAAAAGTCAATATGCAACTTTGAATGCCGAGCGGGTTGTAGGTAAAAGTATTTTCTTCAAATGGTTCTCATCACTAGGAATAAAACCAGAAAGCCAAAGGGCTTTGTGATTCCTGGCAACATAAATATTAAAACAAACATGAATTATCCACATGACAAGTATGAGATCAACTACAGTTATTGTTCTTGAAACACCACATTAATGAGCCTATTAACCCCAAATGACTTATTTTTGGTGACATCAAATGACATTTGACTTCCACCAAAAGCAATAGGGATTACCTACCCAGTATGGCCAACCTATATATCAGGTACATCAGTCATCATAACCCTTCTAAAGATAATGTATTTGCAAGGTTTTCAGTTTGACCTCGGGTGACCTCAAATGATCTTTGACCTCCACCAAAAACAAAAGGATTCTTCTACTCAGTATATACAATCCACACATCCAGTATGACATCAGTCAAGGCTAGACTCCTGGAGATATTGTGTTTACAGTTTGATCTCTGGTGACATCACATGACCTTTGACCTCAACCAAAAACAATAGGGATCATCTACTCAATATGAACAACCCATACACCAACTATGACATCAGTCACAGTTACCGTTATTGAGATATCGTGTTTACAAGGTTTTCACAGTTGGAACTCTGGTGACCTCAAATGACCTTTGACTCAACCAAAAACAATAGGGATCATCTACTTAATATGACCAACCCATACACCAAGTATGACATCAGTCACAGTTACCACTCTTGAGATATCATGCTTAAAAGGCTTTCGCATCAAATGAAATTGAGCTTGACCAAAAACAATAGGGATCATCTACTTAATATGACCAACCCATACACCAAGCATGAGATCAGTCACAGGTACCGTTCTTGAGATATTGTGTTTACAAGCAAGGCGTCACATACACACGCATATACGGACACTAGGGCAGTGAGCGATTAGCGATTAATCGCCAATTAATCGCCAGGCAACTAAACCTTTAGTAAAAGGTCACATGCTATTAATCTCTTTTAATGCCGCTACCATTGCTGACTTCACACAACTTTTAATACATCACAGAGTTCGCGGAATCTACACCGTAATCGTTCTACAAAGTTAGCTGCATTGACAAAGCCTACAATTGCAACGTTACGAACAGGTTTTGCACATTGTTCAAACCAAAGACAGTGTAGTGCCGTAAAGCCGGTTACTCTACTGATGAAACCATAGTACAGTATGTCCATGGGGCAAAGCACCCGCCATGTTAGTAAGAAAACTAAACACCGGCGCTGAGATATGATGAACTGTGTGTACTTAGATACAATCGGGTTGTTAACGATTTCCACATTATGGCATTGGGGAAGAAGAGTTCAGCTCACCGTTCTTCAATAAATTGCCGAATCGCCAAAGTGAAAGACCTAACTTGTCATTTTCTGATTCCCTAATAACAAGGAGAGGTATGAAGATGCTGTATAAGCCATCATACCATACATCAAAGCTGCTCACTAAAATGGCGGACGCCCTGCTCCAATTGCATACTACGCGCACTTGCGTACACTTTCGTGAGAGTAACCGGTCTTACGGGGCTACACTGTTTTTGGTTCAAACTAGATTAACAAGCGAGCAAGTTTACGAAGATTACCGGTAACGATGTTGGCAAACACAAAATAAACTATCAAAATACAGATCCAAACAATGGGTGCACATGTCAATCCACGAGAAATGCGTGCAGATTGACACGAAGACACAATATGGGTGGATTTGAATACAAAGTAATTACAATGGAGAACAAAGCAAGTCAGTCGCCTCACTTCGTGTTTACGCTATACTAGCCTAGGCTAGCCTATACTTCGTGAACGATCGCTGCTTGAAAAACCAAACCTTCATTTAGCTGCTAAAGAGCACAAACTATATCTGCATAAACCTTCATTTGAAGCAAATTTATATAGAATAACTCTTCATAATTGCATCTTTCGTTACTTAAATATAAATGAAAATGGACTGGGCTGTCCCTTGTAACGTTATCTGTAAAGTTATCAGAAGTGAAGTAAGCGAACGATACTACGGATTCTGGCGCAATCACAGCGTTATTTTTTCTGCAGTACAGGGAAGCACACAACAGAAAAAAATTACCCGGTGAATTCACTACTTTACGACCTCAATGGAACACGGCAAGTTGTGCGTGGTTGGGTAGTCCACATATGCGATTAATCGCCGATTAATCGCAAAACGATGCGACTAAACGTTTAGTACATTAATCGCAAAGTCACAGCCCTAACGGACACACACACGACATCACCATCGCATAGATTCCTTGCCTGCCTTCAGCAAGGAATCAAAAAATTACTTCAAATGGACCCTTCTTTTGGTAGAATGTAGAACGTAGAAGTATTTGGACTCAGATAACTCATTTTTCGGTGGAAACACAGATTGGATATAAAATCATCGAAACTAATCTCCTCAATACTTTTGAAGTTGTCTGAATAATGTCTAACATAATTGCTGTTTCATTTGTATAAAAATCTTGTACTATAACAACTTGAGAAGCAGACATGGTAAATATTTGTTCCTGAAGATCCTTTATCCAAATGCCAGCGAAGTGTTACCGATGACAGGCTTAAGCATTATCTAGTTGGCCACGTCGAATACGCGGTAAATGCAGAAATTTTCTGAGCATGTGTGTTTGGTTATCACACCCTAACATGACCATGGTATTGCATAATACTGACCTACACACAGACTTTCCGAGTTGAAAACATTTGAACAGCGATCGGACAGTTCCCAAAGTTGCAGGCCTATAAAACATATGTTAGCGTATTTGTGATTTACGAGTGATGAAATGTTTGTTTGTTTGTTTGTTTTCCACATCATTTTAAATCTGTGGCGATGTAGCAATCACCGCCAGGGCCATTCGGGTTTTATGCTTTTTGGATAAACGTGTACGTCATGTAAGTGATTCTCATGGCCGATTGTCAAACATGTTTCTTGTATAGGTTTTCTTATCGATTTCATTGCTTTTACTGTAAATAGGGATCTACTCTAGATGCATAATCCAATCAAAGTTACGTGCCAGTTTTGCGAATCGGACAACCAAGTTCAACTGTGCAGTTCCTGCAAAGTTTGCTCTGACAATGGACTCTAACGTAGGCCTTCATTATACGAAACTTCTCAGTGTGTATCCAGATTTTACCTCCATAATAAATTCCTTCTGTCGCTGTCAAAAGGACGCTCCGGTTAGGTGTCCATTGTTACAGCTTGAGCGGCAGCTATTGAGAGGATTAGTATGCATTTATCGCAGTTTAAAATAGGATTAAAACCGGACTGAAATGCGGTCACACTCCGGTTCAAAGTATAGAAATGTACCGCACTGCGCCGTTCAACCGCGGTTGGGGTGACACATTTATCCCGGACGGCACTGTAAGTACGGCCACATCGGCCTTTCAACTGTTTTTCTAGGTAGGTGAACAGGATTTTGGAATATTCCTCATTCTCTGGCTTTGCTTTTGTTTTTATGCCTTACAAACATTGTTACTTATTTTGATGTTCCATTTTAGCCAAGTTTTTTTTTAACTAAAATGCTAATTTGAGTCTGATGTGCCCTGCAAGGTGCACAGCTTTTGGGCACACAACTTGAGGCACTAGCTTGGGATTTTTCGTAACCCCCAATCACGAACTAATCCAATTACATACTTCTGAATATAGCGTTGCATATTGCAACCCAATTATTTAGCTTTCATTGTCTGCCATCCCAAAGATTCATTAATTTCATTAACTGCTACCAGAAGTGTACATGTGATTGGCCAATAAGCATAAGCCATTGTGTGAAGGTAAGAATATGTTTGCAGTCCAGTTACATACTCTCTGGTCAACTACCTTACCTGGGCAAGCGAGCAGGTATCAACAGTGGTTTCTTCCCACAGCTTTAGGTATTATCCATTTATCCAAGTATACGTAGTATTTTTGGCATTGGTATACTTGTTAGCTGTTAATTTTAATACCGTCAGTACAAGTGTCAATGCCATGCCCACGTATACCAGGTATATCCACACCGCTTATTAACAAGTTTTCCACAGTTTGACATTTGTTGACCTCACATGACCTTTGACCTCCATTAAAATTGAAAGCATTCTTGTACTTTATTAGGATACACCACCAGAATCAACAGGGATGTTGCACTCAATATGGTATCCCAAAACTCTTCTGGTTTGGTTATTTACGAACGACCTCACTTACCTGTCTCAGCACAACAAATGCACTCCCACCTACAGTGCTAAGAGTGCTGGTAACCTTTAACACCGCCCATGGCGCCCTCCGGTCTAATACCGGACTAGCGCCCCCTTCCCATTCTGCTATCCTATGTGCTTAGAGTGTGGAGTCCTCGTGCAAATTTTCATCTTCGAATATCGTGCCTTGCCAACTCCATCTGGGTTTCCTTGGCTTGTCTCTGGGTGTTTAACCAGTTTTCCACAAGTTTCACATCGATCCCGCTACGTATCCTTTACTTTTTCGAGTAAATCTCCCATGTTTTGTATTAGGCCTGGTTACGTGTTTTTTTGCGCCCTTTTTATGCACAGGGTGCAGTTGTGCGAAATCCTCATCCTGTTGTTTCCCCTACCTAGTTAGTTATTTTCTTACAACCTAAGCCTTCCTGCTGATACCGGGAAGCTTCTTTTGCTTACCAAACCATGTTCAGTTATTCTTAGAGAAATTCTAGTCTTCCCGCTTATACCGGGAGGCTCCACTTTGACGTACACGTGTTCGTAAGGTACCTACTACGTGTGTTGTATACTTGCACGTTATTCATTTGTTTTCTTGTGACACGTACTTTATTGCATTTCCTTAGACCCTTTTGGGTTATTGTTGTTGTACATGTTTCGTGTTAGTTTGTCTCTCTTTCCAGTACATTCTACTAGAGTTCTTCCCTTAACGAGAGTCTTACAGTATGGCGTCTAGGGCTGTTCCCCGTTGCCTCTCATGCTCCATGTTTATGCCCAGGAGACTTTGGGATGAACACCAACAGTGCCCGAAATGTAGATCGTGCTCCCGCAAAAACCAGTGTGCCATCTGCATAGATTTTTCTCCCACTCAGTGGGCAGAACTGGAAAATTGGCTGGTCGGCCAAAGGAGCAAGCTTCAGGCACAACTAGACCAGCTTCCTGCACCAGACAAGGAGGTCTTACCGGAGCCACAAGTCAGCCCGGAGGTAGGTAATACTCTTGAGAGAGAAGTGGGAGAAGTTCCTTCACAAGAGCCTGAGCGATCGGAGTGGGTTTCCACTCCAGCATCCGTACCAGCGTCGTCCGGAGTAACACCGACAAAAGGAACCAAGAAGAAGAGGCTTCCTGCGGCAAAGAAAAAGCCATTGGCCAGAAGGAAGCAAAGTCCCGACTCGACCGAACCCAGCCCAGCCCCGGTACCGGACCCGAGGCAAGGAACCGAAGGGCACCAGGCCGCATCGGACTCAGCCAGATTGCACAGAAGCAACCATTCGGCACCCCTGAGGCAGAGCCACCATCGGAACCGAAGTTCTTCGAGGTCCCGCTCCCGTTCAAAGTCCTGATCAAGATCTCCAAGAAGATCCAAGAAAAGAAGGGCAGGTATCTCCTCCGACTCAAGATTCAGAGGAGAGATACAGAGCCAGGAGAAAGAGAAGGTCGTCAAGAGATGACAAGGAACCGGCTTGGTTAGCCAAGCTCACCGATCTTTTGGCTCCATTAATTCAGAGAGAGACTTCGAGACCCCCAGCTCCACTCTCGGCCCCAGACGCGGACCCGTCGGTCCCGGGCACCAGCCAAACCCCTGCTCCGACACCGGCCCCGACGCTTCAACGGTGGCTCCTACCCCGGACCCGGATCCCCGGACCCTGACCGCATACGGTTCGCAAAGGGAGGAGTTCTGGCTTGAAGAGGCCTTCCAGGACTCCCAGGCCTCTTTGGCTCCTTTGGGGCTCGAAGATAGAGAAGACCCCGAGGAGAACGACACCCTCGACGGGACTACCGGACCCGAATCTTCTTTGGGAGACGTTCTTGGCGCTGGCCCCTCGATCTCCCCAGATCTGGCAACGAGGGTAGCAGACATTTTTCGGGAACACCTGGACTTCCAGGCTCCGGAGGACGGACTTCAACCCAGTGCTAGAGGCGCCTCTAAACTCACAACCACGGGCGAACCAGTGGCACGCCGGCTCCCTTCCATCCCGGTGGACTCAACATGCTTTGACCGGTTTGACGCTCTAGCGGCTGCGAAGAAATGGTCGGCATACAATCTAAAACAGGATCTGTCCCTGAAAGTCTCAGACCAAGACTGGAGAGACCTCTTTTGTACACCCACTATCCCACAGGAGGCAAGAGTAAGACTGAGGGTTGAACAGGGTACCACCTCCGGCACATTTAAGGACGCCAACCAGAAAAAGATCGAGGAAGTCCTTTGGGACCTCGACCAGGCGGCGAGAGTCGGAATGAAATATGCCTCTATATTCATGCTGATGGCGGAACTACTGATGCGGCACCACCAGCAACTCCCAGAGGACGAGCATCAGGTCCCAAGGAAGGACGTGAGTCAATTGCTTCTCTTTTTCGGTCCACTTGCCAGACTCACCTACGATCAATTTGCAAGGGTTGCAGTCAAGTCGATAGCCTCCAGGAGGGAGAACGTCGTAACATCTATCAAGTGGCCTTCCCTCGGGTCAAAGCACAGGATGCTATCTCTACCCTTCAGGGGCCCGGACCTCTTCGCCGGCCAGTTCCAGTCCAGACTGCAGGAGGAGGTGTCCTGACGGGAGACACTGGCGAAGTCAGACTTCCGACTCCAATCATTGAACCGAGGCCAAGGTAAAGGAAGAGGTAACAAAACCCCCAGGTCGAACACAGGTGGCCAGAGAAACCAGTCGAGAGGGGGAAATAGAGGCCAAGGCAAGAACAGAGGTAACAACTCAAGACCTTGGCAAGGCTCGGCCAACAGGGGCCGTGGATCATCAACCTCGACTAGGACTAACGGCGGCCAACCCACCACCGGATCGATGCCCGCCGCCCAGCCCTAGGGGTGCCCACCTCATCTCGGTTCCACCCGAGGTGGGGGGAGACTCATGATCTTTGCCCAGCGATGGGCAACTATTGGGGCAGACCCCTGGGTAGTCCAGACTATCACGGAGGGCTACCAAATCGAGTTCACCTCGCGCCCGCCTGCTGGGGGCGGAGGGAAGTGGACGAACATCCCCAAGGACATTCGACAAAGAGAGGCTATAGAACTGGAGATTGCGGCTCTCTTTGCCAAGAGAGCAGTTGTTCCGGCGTCGGGAGTGGAGGGACCCCTCTTCCCATCGTCTTTCTTTCTAACTACCAAAAAAGACGGGTCCTGGCGGTGCATTCTAAACCTAAAGCCTCTAAACCAAAAGTATGTCTGTCCCAAACATTTTCGCATGGAAACCTTGGCGATGATTCTGCCTACATTAAGAAAAGGGCTTGGGCGTCGAGCATCAATCTAAAAGACGCCTACTTACACGTACCGATACACCCCGCATACTTCAGGATCCTGGTGTTCGGGTACAAAGGAACAGACTACGTGTTCAGAGCACTACCCTTCGGCCTGTCAACATCACCGAGAGTCTTCACAAGGGTAGCAGGCGCCACAGTAGCATTTCTTCGGATCCAAGGGGTCCCCCTGTTCGCTTACCTGGACGATTGGCTGATTCTGGGAGACTTGGAGGCCCAGACCAAGAGAAATGTTCAGCTTACAATAGAAACCTTGGAACGGCTCGGTTGGGTGGTCAATCTTGCAAAGTCAAATCTAACCCCATCGCAAGAAATACCGTTCTTAGGAGTGATCCGCGATTTCCGAAGGGGGATGGCTCTCCCCTCACCAACCAGGAACGGGGCCGTAACCAACGTGGTGACGTCAATACTGAAGGAGAGTTACTCAAAGGCTGGCGTCTGGTTAAGGGCCCTAGGTCTGATGGCCAGTCTCATGGATGTAGTGGAATTTTGTCGTCTCCGGATGAGACCCCTGCAGATCCATCTCCTGAGGTTTTACAATCCAGAAAGGGGAGACATGAATATTCTGATTCCCCTGGAGGAGAACTTGTCAGAGCACCTCAACTGGTGGCTACAGACCGACGTCTGGGAGGAAGGACGCTACTTCAGCCTGAGGTGCCCACTGACATCCATGACCACCGATGCCTCAACTATGGGCTGGGGGGCCCAATGGCAGGACAAGACAGTAGCGGGGGGAGTGGCTCCAGAGCGAGAAATCCCTCCACATCAACCTGTTGGAGCTGAAAGCAGCGGAGAAGGGGCTAAAAGCCTTTCAGGATCTTCTATGCAACCATCAGGTGACAATCTTCTCAGACAACTCCACAACAGTGGCGTACGTGAACAGACAGGGAGGAACACACTCCCCCTCCCTCAACAGGGCAGTCTCAGACCTTCTCCTGTGGGCGGAGTCCAGAAACATAAGGGTGAGAGCCTCACACGCAGCGGGGGAAGACAACGTCCTAGCAGATGCTCTCTCCAGAGGGGTAACCAACCCAAACGAGTGGTCACTATCCCAGGGAACGTGCAACAGTCTCTTTCGAAGGTGGGGACATCCTCACATCGACCTATTCGCGAGGAACGATAACGCGAAACTGAGCTCGTTTTGCACAAGGACCTTCCATCCAGAAGCAGCAGCAACAGACGCTCTATCCTTCTCCTGGGACAGGATAGACGCGTATGTGTTTCCCCCTCTTTGCCTGATCCACAAGACCCTGACCAAGATTGCTCAGTCGAGTTGCAGAGTCACGCTCATAGCTCCGTTTTGGCCGAGACTCAGGTGGTTTCAGGAGCTCCTCAGACTCCTAATAGACATCCCACTTCTACTTCCGCACAATCCAAACAGAGCGGAGTGGGGGCAAGACCCCAAGCAAATCAAAGGCCTCCAACTTCTTGCCTGGAGATTATCGGGGGATCCCTCAGAGAGGCAGGCTTTTCGGAGGACGTGGCGGTCCTGGCCGCGAAATCAAGGAGAACCTCAACCCTTCGCACTTACGATTCCAGATTGCAAAGGTTCAAGGACTGGGCCCAAGAGTGGGGCTCCTCTTGTACCGATGCCCCTGTGACGGAGGTTTGCACCTTCCTACGGACATTGTTTGATGAGGGCAAGCAAGTCTCTACAATAAGGAACTACAGGTCCGCTCTCGCGGCGGTCAACAAAGGCTTTGAAGACCGCTCCACTATAGGCAATAACAGAGTGATCACCCAACTCCTTAAGGGCATGGCTAACGTTCGAGCAACTACAAGACGCTTGACCCCCTGTTGGGGATTGCTGGAGGTCTTACAGTTGTTGACACAACCTCCCTACGAACCGATTCATAAGGCCTCTCTTCCGCTCCTCACGAACAAGACGCTGTTCCTGGTGGCGGTGGCTTCTGCTCGCCGTAGAAGCTGTTTGCAAGCTCTGACAATTAATCCGAACCACTGCCGATTCGAGAACCATAAAGTGCATTTAATTCCGGACCCTTCCTTTGTCCCCAAGAACCAGACGCTGGACTTCATACCAGGGGACATCTTTATTCCAGAGCTAAAGACATGCTCTTCCATTCCAGAGGACAAGTTCTGGTGTCCCGTAAGAGCCTTAAAGTGGTACTTGAAAAGAACCGAAGCCTTGAGGAAGTCTCAGAGACTTTTCATTCTCCCGAGGGAGCCGTACACGCCGGCTTCGAAAGACACCATCTCGAGGTGGCTGGTGGAAGTCATCACCCCCCATGTGTCCAGGGGGAAAGCCAGAGCTCAAGACGTTAGGGGTCAGGTGACCTCTTCAGCCGTGTTTGCGGGGATACCTATCCAAGCTATCATGAAGGCAGGGGCATGGAAGACCCCCCACGACTTTTGCAAAGTGCTACTTGACAAACACTCTGGCGACTGAGTCGGCATTCGGACGTGCAGTGTTGGGAGTTCCTGAGGGTAGGTCCCACCCCCTGGGACTCCCACCATCGTAACAGTGCTACTCAGTGCATTTGTTGTGCTGAGACAGGTAAGTGAGGAGTGAAGTAAATATCCTAAAACTCTTCTGGTTTGGTTATTTACGAACGACCTCACTTACCTGTCTCACTTCCCTCCTCCCTCCCTGGGGGGGACACGACATGACGGTGGGTTGGTCGCCAGACTTAGGTGACAGTGTCTCATCCTCTCCGTTCTGGACACCGAACCTGTGGCCGTCTTGTGTTACGGTGAGTTGGCCTAACAGCACTCTTTTACTTTTGTTACTGCTCATTTTTTACGATGTTACGCTTTACGATGTCAATTTTTATACCGTAACATATGTATTGCTTCTGTTCAGGCTCATGTTACATTCGGTTCAAAGTCCTTCTCGAGACCTGACTGATGTGCGTTAGCAAGGGCACGCGCTCTCAGATACGGGTGTGACGTTGGACATCCTGGCACTTTGGTACCTGCGGGAGCGGGGGGTTCACCCCCTCTCCCACATGGGGGGTAGTTCTAGCACATCAGGATTAACCATGGCTTAATACACCAACACACCAAATATGAGATTTGTCCAAACTTCACTTCTTAAGATACCACGTTTAAAGGTTTTCACAATTTGACCCCTGCTGATCCCAAATGACCTTTGACCTCCACCAAAACAATACCGCTCTTCTACTTTATGTGGTACACCTACATACCAAATATGACATCTGTCCAAGCTTACCTTCTTGAGATATTGGTGCTCACAAGGTTTTCAAAATTTGACCCCTGTTGACCTCAAATGACCTTTAACCTCAACCTAAATTGACAGGGATGTTGCATTCAATGTGGTACACCAACACACCAAATATGAGATTTGTCCAAGCTTCACTTACTGAGATACTGTGTTTAAAGTTTTTCACAATTTGACCCCTGTTGACCCCAAAAGACCTTTGACCTCCATAAAAACAATAGGGTTTCTTCCACTCTATGTGGTACATCTACATACCAAATATGAGATCTGTCCAAGCTTACCTTCTTCCTTGTGACATCTGTCCAAGCTTTCCTTATTAAGACATTGCAGCTTCCAAGGTTTTCAAAATTTGACCCCTGTTGACCCCAAATGACCTTTGACCTCCATAAAAAACACTAGGGCTCTTCTACTCAATCTGGTACACTAACATACCAAATATGAGATCTGTCCAAGCTTCCGTTCTTGAGATATCATGTTTTCAAGTTTTTCCAATTTGACCCCTGTTGACTCCAAATGACCTTTGACCTCCACCAAAAAACAATAAGGTTCTTCTACTCAATGTGGTACACCTACAAACCATATATGAGATCTGTCCAAGCTTCCCTTCTTGAGATACCATGTTTACAAGGTAGGGCATCACAAACACACGCACACACACACTCCAAGTTCAATGCATTTCGCTAATGCAAGGAACCAAAAGCCAAGCTCAAGGCTTTTGAAAGTAAATTTATCACCATAAACAATTGTGGTTCACCTGGTACACAGTGGTGGTCTTATAGCTCAAAAAGCAGCTATTTTGCATTATGATGGTAAAATCACGCAAACCATACAGGCTAGGCCTACACATATTGCCTACTAGTAAAATATCTGTGCATCATACTGTACCAAATGAAAGTCATCTAAAGAAGAACAACTCAGTTACGTAGAACTAGAAATAGTTATGTTTAGCTATAATTGTTCCAGCCGTGTTTTTAGTTTTTTTGTTGCATGCCTGAGTCTTCTTTGAGTCATCTTTGTTTATAAATACAGAGTGGCTCATTCGGTTACTCCAGCAGGTCTGCAATGTTGATGTTACAGGTTCGATCCTCAATCACGATGCTCTTGCCAGTTTTTTTTTTCAATTGTTGAAGGGATTGGTTTGCAAAAGCTTTGCTCAATTTCCTACATAGCAGCAAAAAACATCTCCATTTTGCTGATTCTGAGTCTGTATCAATTAATGATAACGTTAATGGAGCAACAAAGGTTAACTGGTTTCTCTGCAGCTGCCCTCTACCTTATTCAAGACATTTTTTATGACCTCCAGATGGATCGTGACCACAAGCTACTGTTGGGTATACACATTAATGATATTTATTACCGCATGTTGACTATAGATGCTCAAACGTAATACGTAGGCCTAACTTTAGGGAAATCAGGTTGCTTCGATATAACAAAAAAAAAGAAACATTTTAAAAATTGCTTTTTACGGTATTTACACACATCATCAGTGACCTTTATGTCACTGAACTGCTGCTGATTGGTCTCTTTGTTAAACCATATTCATTACTATAATACCCAATGAACCATTTAGGACAATCTCAGTCAAAAATTTTACATCAGTAATGTGTTGTAAGATTCATGAAACTGGTACACATCAATGTAACTCAGTCCAATTAACTCAGATTAACACTGATGGAAAGATCGTACTCAAACTACTCTTTGAAATTCCCCCTCCTCCAGGAAACCAGAAAGCCAAAAGGCTTTGTGATTCCTTGCCACATGGTTATATTATAACAATCATGAATTACTCACATGACAAGTATGAGATCAACTGCAGTTACTGGTCTTGAAACACCACATTAATAAGCCTTTAACCCAAATAACCTTTATTTTGGTGACCTCCAATGACATTTGACGTCCACTAAAAGCAATAGGGATCACCTACTCAGTATGGGGAACCTACACATCAAGTATGACATCAGTCAACATTACTCTTCTGGAGATAATGTGCTAGAAAATTTTCACCTCGGGGGACCTCAAACGACCTTTGACCTCCACAAAAACAATAGGAGTCATCTACTCAATATGACTAACCCACACACCAAGTATGACATCAGTCACACTTACCCTTCTAGAGATACTGTGTTTACAATGTGCTTACAGTTTGACTCAGGGTGACCCTCAAGTGACCTTTATCTCCACCAAAAACCACAGGGATCATCTACTCAATATGACCAACAAACACACCAAGTATGGCATCAGTCGCAGTTACCGTTATTGAGATATCATGTTTACAAGGTTTTCACATTTTGACCTCTGGTGACCTCAAATGACCTTTGACCTCCACCAAAAGCACTAGAGATCATCTACTTAATATGACCAACCCACACAGTAAGTATGACATCAGTCACAGTTACTCTTCTGCAGATACTGTGTTTACAAGGTTTTTCCAGTTTGACCTCCGTTGACCTCAAATGACCTTTGACCGCCACCAAAACGATAGGGATCATCTACTCAATATGTCTAACCCACACACCAGGTATAATATCAGACACAGTTACCGTTCTTGAGATATTGTTTACAAGGTTTTCACATTTTGACCTCTGGTGACCTCAAATGACCTTTGACCTCCACCAAAAGCAATAGGGATCATCTACTTAATATGATCAACCCACACAGTACGTATGACATCAGTCACAGTTACCCTTCTGGAGATATTATGTTTACAAGGTTTTTCCAGTTTGACCTACGTCGACCTCAAATGACCTTTGACCGCCACCAAAAACAATAGGGATCATCTACTCAGAACGACTAATCCACACACCAGGTATGACATCAGACACAGTTACCGTTCTTGAGATATCGTGTTTGGAAGGTTTTCACATTTTGACCTCTGGTGACCTCAAATGACCTTTGACCTACACTAAAAACAATAGGGATCATCTACTCAATATGACCAACTCACACACTAAGTATGACATCAGTCACAGTTACCGTTCTTGAGATATCGTGTTTACAAGGTTTTCACATTTTGACCTCTGGTGACCTCAAATGACCTTTGACCTCCACCAAAAGCAATAGGGATCATCTACTTCATATTACCAACCCACACAGTAAGTATGACATCAGTCACAGTTACCCTTCTGGAGATATTATGTTTACAAGGTTTTTCCAGTTTGACCTCCGTTGACCTCAAATAACCTTTGACCGCCACTAAAAACAATAGGGATCATCTACTCAATATGACTAACCCACACACTATGTATGACATCAGACACAGTTACCGTTCTTGAGATATCGTGTTTACAAAGTTTTCACATTTTGACTCAGGGTGACCTCAAATGACCTTTGACCTCCACGAAAAACAATAGGGATCATCTACTCAATATGACTAACCCACACACTAAGTATGACATCAGTCACAGTTACTGTTCTTGAGATATCGTGTTTACAAGGTTTTCACATTTTGACTCATGGTGACCTCAAATAACCTTTGACCTCCACGAAAAACAATAGGGATCATCTACTCAATATGACTAACCCACACACTAAGTATGACATCAGTCACAGTTACCGTTCTTGAGATATCGTGTTTACAAGGTTTTCACATTTTGACCTCTGGTGACCTCAAATGACCTTTGACCTCCACCAAAAGCAATAGGGATCATCTACTTCATATGACCAACCCACACAGTAAGTATGACATCAGTCACAGTTACCCTTTTAGAGATATTATGTTTACAAGGTTTTTCCAGTTTGACCTCCGTTGACCTCAAATGACCTTTGACCGCCACTAAAAACAACAGGGATCATCTACTCAATATGACTAACCCACACACTAAGTATGACATCAGTCACAGTTACCGTTCTTGAGATATCGTGTTTACAAGGTTTTCACATTTTGACTCAGGGTGACCTCAAATGACCTTTTACCGCCACTAAAAACAATAGGGATCATCTACTCAATATGAACAACCCACACACAAAGTATGACATCAGTCACAGTTACTGTTCTTGAGATATCGTGTTTACAAGGTTTTCACATTTTGACCTCTGGTGACCCCAAATGACCTTTGACTCAACCAAAAACAATAGGGATCATCTACTCAATATGACCAACCCACACATCAAGTATGACATCAGTCATGGTTACCCTTCTTGAGATATCGTGTTTACAAGAAGTGTCACATACACACACACACACCCACCCTCACACACACACACACGACATCACCATCGCATAGATTCCTTCTGCCTTCGGCAAGGAATCAAAATCGGTATCTCCTTCCACTTTAAATGTACAAGCAATTTTGGGTTTAAAATGTTTACTTTAACTGAAGCCTATGTCTGCAGCATGACATTTTTAGGTTTTCCTGCTGCTATAGCTCTTTCATGTAATCCAGTTTTATTCCTTAATCAATGAACTTATGGTTACAACAAGCAGGGTTGCCAGTTTGTGGCATAAGCGGCTAAATTGCCAGCAAATCAACTAAGCGTGTGTTTCATAGTTATTTCCATTCGTTCCCCAAAATGCCATTTGGGGTGCACTTTCAATTTTTACTGACCCACAGAGGTAAAAAAGAACAAGTTTGCCTATTTTGGCTTTTCAAACACCAACCTAGCAACACTGACCACAACAATAGGCAGGTAGGAACACTCTGTGAAAGAAAAGATTTCCCGCACTAATTATATGGATTGCAACAAACGGGACATCACTGAGTTGACTTCATTAATGACGACAATTTCATTGACATAAATGCATAAGTTGGATTGGGAATTTCCACGTTGCATGATCCTAGCAACCTTCCTGGCCTTGCATCTAATGTAAAAAGAAAGTAAGTCCTGCCTGCCACTTGCATTATAAAATCATGATTAGCTGTCAAAAATCATAGGAAGAAAAGTCAACGAATCGATCTATGAATTATACACAGTATCATTCACTTCAAGGCAGCCAGTTATTCTACATTGGAGTCTGTGAGGCAAAGCATGGACAGCTTGCTCAGCTTGGAACAAAAGTGGCGAACAACAGCTTCCTGTTGAAAAAGTACAGTGATTCGCTTGTTTCGAGCGACAAAACTTTTTTACGATGCACATACAGAAGTGTGTTTAAATGAACCATAGACCTTGCATCATGAAAGCTATGTTGTTTGTGTACATAGGCAGCAATAACAGCAGATTTGTTTGTATTTCTGGAGAAAATTTAAAAAAACAAGACAGGTTTTCACATCTTTATCTGACAAAATAATTTGTAAGTAATGTTCAGATCACCTGACTTAAGAATTTATGGCTGAGTGGCGACTTGCCATTGAATTTCTCTTCTGCAAATGGCGAGTAGGTATGTTGACACGTGATCACATTGGCAAAATTTTGTTGCCGATTCAGTTGCTGGGTGCAGTACTGCCATCAAACCCTGCTGAGGCTGCACAAATGAAACTTTTTTCCCCACCATCTTTTCACAGTTTTTTATCAATGTATTCAATTGAAGACATAATCCCCCAAACTCCCTGGTTTGGGAATTCGCTACCGACGTACTCATCACATAATCTATGCAATACTGTATTGACCAAGGTCTAGCATCAGGCAATTTTGTGTGTGTGTGAGGGGGTGTGTGTGTGGATCTGGTTTAGAACCGCCTTTCCATAATTGCTAGCCTTTTGGTTATATGAGGTGCGAGAGTATGCGCTGTGAATTTAGTTACAGCATTACTACCACAGTATAAAGTGCACAGAACATCTGAAACAGACTGATCCTCATATTCGTTTTACAGACCTACAATACTGTGCAATTGTGCACTTTGACTTGTAGGCTGTTACATTAGACAGTTGTTACGTTACAAAGTTTCCTGTAACATTTGTGTTTACTTATCAATGATTTTAACATTCAAACCGTAGTCCAGTTCGACCCAGTTTCTTATGAGATCTGACTGTAACCACACCCGGAACCCTCTTAACAATGCCAAAATTATATACACTTGCTATTCTCTTTCTTCTGGCATTGTCTCCGCTATCGCTAAGTAGCTTGCTGAATACCTACCAGCTTAGCTGCTCTGAATGGCTAAGTAATTACTCTGTTTGGAACATACACTACTTACAGTGGCACATAGGATTTTCAATGTGACCTTGCAAGTGCTAATTCGCACAAGGACCGAACGCCAAATCAAGCAGAAAAACATGCAGCTATTGTCTGAGGTGTTATTCCCCATGCAGCCACAGCATATCGCATAGCCGAGTTTTGATATGGTGCCTCAAAGATGCAGTTAGGGCAAGTGACTCCCATTTTGATGGAAACACCCATAAACTCATCCTAATTCATCATCACAACACATACGAGATGAGTCTAAGCTGACATTCTTGAGAAGTGCATTTACAAAGCTTTTACATTTTGACCCCTGCTGACATTAAATGACCTTTGACGATTGGATTTTAGTACTCAATATGGCACACAACTATCAGTTGACAATATGTATCTGTTTTTGTTTAAGTTTTCGTTCTTGAGATATCCTGTTTACAAGCAATGCATCTTGTACACACACACACACACTTATGAACACATGCTATCATGATTATATAGCTTATGATTACCATAATACCATCTCAACATAAAGTACCAATATACTCACAATAACAATATCAAGATTCTCTTTCAGGTGGTCAGGTAAAGTTCTTTTTGCAACTTCTTCCTCTGGCATTCCCTTAAAACGATCTATCTTCTTTCTCGGCTTCTTTTCTTTGAAGTGGTCTGTGACTTTATCTTGCTTTGTCTTTCTCTTTTTCACTTTTGGCTGGGGTTCCTCCATGGGAGGTGGAACTGGTGGCAATGGCTGATAATTGTTCATATCCATGTAGTCCATAGGGTATGGTGGAGGGTAGTCCATGGGTTCCTGCTTAACAGGCGGCATTGGTGGATAGCTAAGTGAGGTATTAAGAGAACTGACTCTAATAACCTAAGACTGCTACATCAAGCTGTCAGCAGGTGCAGCCAAACGCAGTCAAAATTCAACCAAATCTGTGTCATTTATTTTTCGCTCTTCTTTTCATTACTGCAACTGGACATATTTATCACATAGCAAAATTTTCTTACACTCAACAAAATGTACTAGGAGCTATCTTCCTCAGACAAATACTTCACTTTTTCAATACATACCTAAATGTTGCATGAGTGAAATTATGGATTGTTCTACAAGACCAAAATGCAGGCAGGCAAAAGGATTTCAAGACATCTTGTTTACTTATTATGAATTACCCAAGAAAGCAAGTTTTGTTCAGCACTTTCTTTTAACAGATATATGAAGAAATGCACACAAGACTTCAAGAAACATGTGATCTTCAACTAATATGAAGACGATTATCAATTCAAAATAATTGTAAAAATGTCTTCTGAGGAAACCAGTTGACTTTTTTTCATAAACAAATGTGAAAATTGTCTATTAAAAGAAGAACATAACTTTGATCAGGAAAAAAATGAAGGAGATAATTCAAAACAAACTTGTCACACATTTGCACATACAGTGCTTGATGACATATTTCAAGAGGGGAAAAATTGTGATGTATACATACCCATTATACTGGTACTGCTGATACATATCCATGCTGTTTTAAAGTCTCGTTGTTTCTCCTTAAATCAGCCTATCTCCCATTTGATAGCTCTAAAACAAACAAAACAAAAAGGAAGTTTTTTTTAAAGGGAATAGCATCTAGATGACTCTCCCCTCTAGAGTAAATGCTGATAAAATTGAGTGAAGACAAACATAAGACTATGACTCACACCAAAATGACTCATTGTCTCATATATACTGTACAATCTCTTACTGATCATTTGTCTAAGGATTTAATAAATTTTGGCAACCACAATTCAGAAGTAGCTTAAGTGTATTTTACCTGTAAACATTACAGGGAGACAGGAAGACAAAGGTAATATGAATGCACTGGGATGTATTCTTACAGCCATTCAAAGGTAAACACGAAACAAGACTTCAGACTATCACACAGCTGCCAACCTCTCACTAAAAGATAAAGTTTTTTTTTTTGTTCTAAAAACATATTTTTAGTGGGAAAAAAAGAATTTTCAGCACGACAGGGTGATATGGCATTTTCCCCAAATAAACTGCTTTAGGGAACACTTTTAATTCATGACCACCTTGCTTCAGTGTGAAACAGCTCTGTAATTCTCTTTCAATTTGCATGTAGACCTAGGCCTATTGTGTGTGGAAATATTTAATTATTCTTGTTATAGCCAGCCTCTTGTAGCTGTAATGGTCAGAAAAAGGTTGCTGTGTCTTACCGTACTGTAGGCCTATAAGCTGTAGCCTATAGTGCATAGGCATAACAGTAAAGCTACACACATATTGACCTATGGCTAGGTTATGCCTCTGCCAAAGTAAAAGCGTAAAATATTGCAGGCCTTAGGCTACATGAGGTTGGTTATTCCATAATTTTTTCATGCTTATGTTTTCAGGGGTGCTACATCAAGGTTTGGCGTATTGTCTGCGTGTTTAAGTTGGTAATAGACAGAGAAGTGACTTTATCGTCGGATCGTCCAGTGGAGACTTTATCATCGGGACAAAATCTAGTAGTTCAGGTCCGCCACAATATTGTCTAACAGTTGGCTATGATCCTCTGGTAATCCACAGTCACATTGAGGTTTAAGAAAGTACCATTTAAAACAGACAATAGGACTCTGGTTTTGCTAGTGAAAACACTGACATGTGCACAAGAATAAAACCTGAAAATTATTCCTTTATCTGTTAACCGCAAATTCGCATCATGCATGTATGTACGTAGGCTTACTTAAAGGCTGTGTGACATGCTTCTCAAAAAGAGCACCATTCATGTAAAAGTTGCAAAGTCCTGAGTGAAAATCCGTTGGTATTTTGTGAATATCTATTACTGTTTTTGAGATAAGACCTTTCAAAGTTGGAAAAAAAAATGCAAAACAGATGACATGGAGTGTCGCAGTGTCAGTATTTCTTTTGTTAAGCCTATAGATTTTGCCTCTTAATTACTTCATTACTGAGTTTCACATTGTTAAGTGATATCGATACTTTTTAAGGAAAGAATACATGCCTCAAAAATAAAACTGTCTGAACATGTAAGATTCTCAAACATCCTTGAAATAAAGGTTACATAAACAAAGGATTAACATACGACCAATCATGGGAGTCCCATCTCTTGACGTCACAAATTTGCATACTTAGCCAATGTTTATTCATGACACAGCTTTGAGACACAAATTTGCCTGTAAATTTGTCAATCTCTGACATTTGGATGGAATTTGTGGCTATTTTCAGCATTTTTAATGCTCAATGCCACCAATACTCCAAAAAGTCATTTTCATGTCACACGACCCTTAAAGGGAAATAGGGTGTTTAAAATACACCAACATGACATTCTAAAGAAATATCCTTAGTCATTATTAAACCATTCAGTTTCATCAATGAATGTCTGCCAATGCTTTATCTCCTCAAAATGTTATGCATGTGATGAATAACAGAAGATGCATCATTCGAATTTTGAAAAGTTTGGGTGAACAAATCAGTGTTGAGCAACAAATAACTGAGTTTCTATCTGTGAGAAACTTATTTCTTGGAAAAAAGACTACTGTTCTTCCTTATTTTGAATAATCTATCGTTCTGCATCCACAAACATTGGTTTTGAAAATATGAATGTTTTTTGTAAAACAGACGCCCTATTTCCCTTTCAGTTATCATATTTGACTAGGCCTAGACAATTACAAACACATGTGAATCTAAACCCCACTTTTTCGTGTAGGTAGTACACAGTGGGCCTGTGCGAAAAGCCAAACTGCTGCATTGAAATACTGCGCTGAATATAGTTGAAAAAAAGATCAGAGGGGGCCTAATAAGTCTCTATCTAGAACCCTGAGAAGAGAAGAAAACTTGTAACAAAACACTTAACCCTGCAACATGCTTCAAGTATTCCTGTTACAGTTGTTCTCTGAAAACATTGGCTGCGGTTACGGCGGAAGAAATACAACAGACTAGATTTGTGATGATATTATTTTCTCCTTATGTAAGATAAACACTTCACACTATTTTTTCTGCATGAAGACTGATATTCACATTTAACTTGTCACTGCCATTCACCCAACTGTAGCTTCAGCCCAACTATGTACCACTGAAAATGGAATATTGGCGTATGGATGTCAGTTAATGGTTCCTTCCAACACTTATTAGTAACGTAAATGGAGTGGCCCTGCCATATGCTACCCCAGACCTGGCCCAATCTGTGTCCACCTACAGTATAGCACTGTTGCCTATTTATTTGATCAAGTCAAGCAGTACTTCCATCATTTGTTGAAGGGGACAGATGGACCATATAATCATCAATAGCATGAAAATGGAGCAAAGAGATGTTTACTACCCACCAATTAAAACTATCAAATTCATTTTGTAATCAACAGGAAGCAAGCTAAGCCATGGACTAGATGCACTTGTTTACAACCCAAGCACTATTTTATAAAGCCTGATACCAATTCAATTTTTCTTTCACCAGTGTATAAATGGGATTCTTACACTTATTAGTTCGATGGCAAAGCTCCAGGGATAGATGGAATTCCACCTAAGCTTATCAAATCTCTCTCATGTATTAACCCCCATATCTGCACATATTTTTAATGTTTTCATGTCTGGTGTACATTCTGATGCACTGAAAATTGCAAAGATTATTCCATTATTCAACCAGAATGCAGAAATGCATTGTGGTTTTGATGATCTACTTAAGAGGATTTTTTTCGGTTGTTTTTATGTCTTACAAACATTGTTATTTATTTTGATGTTCCATTGTCGCCAAGTTTTTTATCTTTCTATTAACAAGGATGTAAGTGCAGGGTTAAAAAAAATACTGAAAATAGGTTGTACAGGTGAACGCCGTCCTGGGGGGTATAAGGGGAGGGGTGTCAGGAGACAGCTGAGGTGCAAAATGGTGCACTGTAAATTCATTATTTGGAATACACTCATGCCCCAGAGAATTACATTTTTATGGTATTTTTGGTTCATTTAGATTGTTATATGTACAGTAATATATAATTTTGTAAAATGTTGGAATACAGGGGAAATACGGAGGTATCAGTCAATTTTGAAAAAAATACGGAATTCCTTGTTTATATGGAAAACTTACATCCCTTTACTAAAATGCTAATTTGTGTTTGATGTGCCCTGCAAGGTGCACAGCTTTTGTGTACACAATTTGAAGCACGTGTCTTGGAATTTTCTGTAACCCCTAATCACGGACTATTCCAATTTCATACTATTAACTGTAGCATGTATATTGCAACCATCCATTGGGCAATAAAGCACAAGCCACTGTGTGAACGTTAGAATATGTTTGCAGTTCAGTTGCATTCTCTCTGATCGACTACCTGAGCTAGCGAGCAGGTATCAATTGCTTCCTTCACACGGCTTCACTTTTTGCTAAGTATTATCCACCTTTCTAAGTGTACCTGGTACAGTATGTTCGGTACACATGCTAGCTGTTAAGTTTGATACCATCGGTGTAGGTGTCAATGCCATGCTATGTATGCCAGGTATACTGATGCAGTTAATTTACTTTTTCACAATTTGACCCCTGTTGACCCCAAATGACCTTTGACCTCCCCAAAGAAAAATAGGGTTGTTCTACTCAATGTGGTACATCTACATACCAAATATGAGATCTCTCCAAGCTTCCCTTCTTGAGATATCATGTTTACGTGGTTTTCACAATTTGATCCCTGTTGACCCCTGTTGATCCCAAATGACCTTTGACCTCCACCAAAAACAATAAGATTCTTCAACTTAATGTGGTACACCTACATCCCAAATATGAGATCTGTCCAAGCTTCCCTTCTTGAGATATCGTGTTTACAAGGTTTTCACAATTTGACACGACCTTTGACCTCCACCAAAAACAATAGGGTTCTTCCACTCAATGTGGTACATCTACATACCAAATATGAGATCTCTCCAAGCTTCCCTTCTTGAGATATCATGTTTACGTGGTTTTCACAATTTGATCCCTGTTGACCCCTGTTGATCCCAAATGACCTTTGACCTCCACCAAAAACAATAAGGTTCTTCAACTTAATGTGGTACACCTACATCCCAAATATGAGATCTGTCCAAGCTTCCCTTCTTGAGATATCGTGTTTACAAGGTTTTCACAATTTGACACGACCTTTGACCTCCACCAAAAACAATAGGGTTCTTCCACTCAATGTGGTACATCTACATACCAAATATGAGATCTCTCCAAGCTTCCCTTCTTGAGATATCATGTTTACGTGGTTTTCACAATTTGATCCCTGTTGACCCCTGTTGATCCCAAATGACCTTTGACCTCCACCAAAAACAATAAGATTCTTCAACTTAATGTGGTACACCTACATCCCAAATATGAGATCTGTCCAAGCTTCCCTTCTTGAGATATCGTGTTTACAAGGTTTTCACAATTTGACACGACCTTTGACCTCCACCAAAAACAATAGGGTTCTTCCACTCAATGTGGTACATCTACATACCAAATATGAGATCTCTCCAAGCTTCCCTTCTTGAGATATCATGTTTACGTGGTTTTCACAATTTGATCCCTGTTGACCCCTGTTGATCCCAAATGACCTTTGACCTCCACCAAAAACAATAAGGTTCTTCAACTTAATGTGGTACACCTACATCCCAAATATGAGATCTGTCCAAGCTTCCCTTCTTGAGATATCGTGTTTACAAGGTTTTCACAATTTGACACGACCTTTGACCTCCACCAAAAACAATAGGGGTTCTTCTACTCAATGTGGTACATCTACATACCAAATATGAGATCTGTCCGAGCTTCCCTTCTTGAGATATCGTGTTTACACATGTTGTCACCCGATTTCTTTCCTTCAACGATCATTCAAAAGTCAGAGCGCTACGCAAATCAATCCAGTGAGCTGTTATTTAGTGTCATTTAGGCAAAGAGCCTGTACAGTATGTACTTGCAACGGAACTTTGCCACGTTAACATAACATGTGCGGGTTGCAATTGGAAGCAGACCACAGCGCAGAATCAAAATGTGAATAGGCTCAAAACTGTGGGTAAAAGCCGTATTTAGCTCATTTTTCCTGTCTTTAAATCAATGATATTTCCTTTTGGCCGGACTTACGGGAAAGGTGTAACTTTATTTTTCTACCAACAAGCACGTTTCCAATTTGTCGTATCGAGATGAAAAAGTGCATGTAATCCATTCGTCTTTTTCTTGTTTTTATTTACCTTACGTGATGGAAAGTACATGTAATATCATAAGCCACATCGGCCTTGCAACTGTTTATCCAGATAAGTATATGGTATTATGGAATGTTCCTTATTTTCTCTCGCTGTTTTTTTTTTTACGTCTTATGCCATTTTTGCTCAATTTTTATCTGTCATTGTCGCCAACTTTTTTCTTTTTACTAAACTGCTAAATTGTGCGCGATATGCCCTGTAAAGTACGCAGCTTTCTTGTACACAACGTGAAGTACGTGGCGTGGAATTGTCCGCAACCCCCAATCACAGACTCAACACCACGTATATCAACATAGCTTACGAAATGGCCGCAGTAATGTAAGCGAGTTACATTAACCAAACCACATGAATTTGTGAGAGTAATTTGATGAAGCATACAACGTGAGCAAAAAACACATTGCACATGCTGAAAAACCAAGACTGTTTTAAACGTTTTCAAAATACCATTTTATACCACTTGTACTTCCGGTCTACTTATCTTGTACATAGCTTCTTGTTTCCAACTTTCGATCACAGAATGGTAGATATCCTACAAGTGGTTTCCTAAATAATTACGTCTGAAAATGAATGATAAATAAATCCATTCAAATGTGTATCCCAAATGCCCCATCTACGTTCAATCTTCAACAAAAAATAAACTAAATTACTTTTCCTGTCAATGCATGTACTTATTCTTTACTCATGACTAATAGTTTCAAGTTATGTGAAAAAAAAAAAACAATGTTGACAAATGTTTCCAGAAGATTCTACATATAACTCCTTTACTACATTCAATGTCAATTGAAAAGCATAAGCTTAGGCCTGCCTTAGGCCTGCATACGCAAATTATCTGCAGAATGACAGCTAGCGAACATATCGAAACCCACACAAATACAAAAATGAACGCATATTCCTTTATCCAAAACCCTTCACGAAACCAATACTCTTCTCCTTCAAACCTTCAGTCACAACATTTTAAAGTGACTGGGATCAATGAAGCAAAAACAAAATTCAATGTTCCTTGAAAAACTGAAGCCTGCAACTTACAAAATGTTGGTTGTTCCATATAATACAGAAATATGAATTTCCAAGGTGGTTAGGCTATTCGATATACACCCACTATGTTAGGATATCATTACTTAACATTTTCGGAAGGCTGCACACGATCTTACGTGTTTCTTTTCACGAGACTTTTAAGGAACATTTCAACCTCAAAAATGTATGTAATACAGTTTACTCTACATGACATGTGCAACATTTGATAGAATTTTTTTATTTTGATGCAATATCAATGATTTTTTTTCTGATCAAACTATTGTGTTTTCACAGCCCGATACAATAACATTTTTCAACTTAAAGAGTTGAAATTTAGCATGGATTTCAAATGATTCCGACACTTCAATAAACGCTAAAATCGCCGAGTTTCCAGGGCTTTGCACACTGGATCCTACCGGGGTCGTCCATGGACTCCACAAGGGGCCCTATCACGGGCCCAATGAGCCCCACGCTGGTATGACAATCACTTCCCTATCAAATGACGCCTACGGCGCCATGTTAGGTCTGGCGGGAAATCCAACTATATTGTAATTAGCCTCCCGAGAAATTTACACTTTTTCCAGCCGTGTTCAGATGTTTGCCAATGTTGAACACTCGAAATTTGTGGGTAGTTACGGTGCACCAGGGGACGTATTATTCCGTGAACCCCAAACATGAAACCTACCAATAGGCTTAACTTTAGTGCTAATAACTTACCAAAGGGTTGATCACAAAGTTTAGTAATTTTTTGTGTAATCAACTGGACGCAGTTCCTCACTGGCCCAAGATGAAATGTTACTCAAGAAGTGATAGTGGTTTCTTACTACTAAAAGAAATGAACTGATAAACAAATAGGACTAATCATTTTATTTTGATTGCGATCAACAATAGCTCAGTTGTGACTGGTTTTGCAATGATGCAAATTTGCAGTGTGTACACAAGTAACTTGTAAGCCGTATTATCAGTCCAAAGCACTCACTGTTCTACAAAAACGATATGGGTATAGCCAGTTAGCGTGGCCTATGGCCGCATAAGAAAAAACAAGATTTTTTTTTTTTTCCAAGTTTTTTTTTAGCTAGCCAATCACAACTCGCAACACATTTAATGCAAAATGTGGCTATCATGTACAGTACTGTTTTCGCTGAACTCCCATTGAAAAATTTTCAACAATAGTTGAATGTCAATGAAAATCATCTTTTGGCATTTAAAATCCACGAAAAACGTTTGCTTTTGTTAACAACATTTGGATTGATCTAGTCATGGTGTGTTAACAAAATTTCAACAAATCTAAACGAGCCTTAAACGAAATTGAACAATATCAAAACCGCAAAGGTAACCAAGAGAATGCGTCGCGGTGAAAACGTGGTCTACACCACTCAGCTGTTTGTGACTGTGGCAGAAGTTTGGGAAAACAACAAGACAAGAATGCTGTGTATGTTGATTTGTAAGCCTGGCCTGTGGCTGCTATCTTAAATGTGATGAGCAATACCTTAACGTCGCGCGTAGCGGCACCTTTACATCTGGAGACCTACAGTGTTTTTCTTTTTTTTTTTGTGAATGAAGAAAAAAGGTGACTTCACCGAAAACTGGCAGTCTTGCAGGAAAATTGGTACACCTATGATGTTACAATAAGACTTAAATAACGTTAGTCCTCGATTTGTACCCTTTACAAAATGGAAAATATTTTAAAGTGTTGCATAGTGTGCACAGCTCGTAGCCTAAGCCCTCTCCCTTACTTTACAGACCATTAAGGCAGCTACGATTCAATTTTATGAGCAAAAAAGTATAAGATATATAGGCTGTAGGTAGGCGGAACAGTGCTTTTGCAAGAGAGCAGCAATCGAAAGTTTCGTTTGAGCTAGCACCTTAGGCCAGGTAAAAATGTTGGCAAATTTCAAAATACAATTTACCTCTTCTGTTTGGTGGAAGAAATACGTGAGGTTATCATGCAAAATTAATCACGTAAGACAGATGCTCAAATCACAAAAAAAAAGATTTGTAGATGCAACATAACAAGAATGCAGACTTGCCATGCTGTGCTGCGATCAGCAGCATTTATGTAAAAAACATTAAGGATTAGTTTTTTACAACAGCTGGGCTTCTTGGCGCGTAAGAATGCCGCAATGGTATCAAAGTAACGTATGACTGCAACCGCGAAGTAGTTTGAGGCTGTTCTATATGGAACATCAAGCGTTTTGTCATGTCTAATCATATACCCATGTCGGGCCGCCGCCCTTATTTCCCCAATATGCACTATACATACACTGCTGTGATCAGACCCAGCACTTTCCACTCGTTGGATGTTGTGTAGCCTACACGTGGTGCCAAATTTCGCGCCATTCTCGAGCTGGGTTTCCTGCAACGGTATCGAGAGTCGTAGTAAAATTCGAAGGACACATGGTGCAGGTGGAGTTAGTGTTCATGCGTGGGATAATAGGAAGATATGATTGGTCAAAAAAAAAAGGGGGGGTTGGGCGATCTCAGATATCGGCCATGGCTAGACTAGGCCCTATGTTCATATTTGCACGCAGTGCGCAGATATCATGAGTTGGTAAGCTTTATGTAAGACAGGTTCATGTCATGTTTACGAACTCCTGCAATGTTTTTGAAACAAGTCACATAACCGCACCCATTAGTCTTGATAATGTAGAAACAAAAGCAAAGATTGTCTTTTTACCTAGCCCCTCGTCTTCACAGCACATTTTCTATTTTTGTCTTGCGATGAAAACGTTAGATGTTAGACCTTGGCAGGTTGCCGAAGGAGTTACTTGACCTACTTTCCTCGAACAAGCTGCATTTTTTTTTTTTTTTTTTAAGTAACCAATCCCTGCATTTTCACCTGTTTTTCCAGTGCCTAACTTTCTGTGATACAGTCCACGGTGTGCATGTGGGTGATCAGAGAACAATAACTACAAGTACGATATTATGTGCATGCCTCTTGCATGCTGAATAAAACAGGAGAGCCGTTTGCGGTTGAGCCTATGGCCTGATCGGAACGTAGAAAACTTTCCATAATTCTGATGTTCTTACTTTGTATGTAACCAAAGTAAACTGTCTTGATAATTTGCAGCTTTTTCGTATTTTTCCGTTCTTGACTACATTTTTTTACCCCCCCCCCGAAAAGTTTGCCTTTTTTAAGGGTTAAAGGTCCAAAGTAGTGCGCAAATTTACAGTTTTCTAACCGTATTTGTATTCCCAAAAAGCAAGACCAGATTTATTGCAAATGCGTTATTTTTTTTCCTTTCTGGTGGGCAGGGGAGCACAGCCCCTATGTGCACACATGCCCTCCCGTGGCTACGTGCCTGCACACGTCCCCTTTTCCCATGCACAATGTGGGAGAGCTAATCTCATTACATTTCATTGAAGAACCATACAGTTGGCTGGAATTCGCTATATTCCGCTAATATGTATAGGGGCCTTGTCAAAAGCTACATTAGGGGACGCAATGTTGGGTGTCCACTGAAAATGCTAAAGCAGAATATGCTGTTGTTTAAGTGCGCTACCAACTGCCTCGTTTATCCTGCTTTCCAAAATACACCAAAGGACTGTTTATATACTTCTTACAGTTTTAACAAGCTCGCCTACATAAAAACTGCTGTATCGTGATCTACTCATCCACATCTAGTCTTGTTTAGAAATGAGTTTGAATACTACTTTTGTTGTGATAGTATTAGCACGGAAGTGCCCCATATTTCTCACATTGTTCCGTTGCACTCTTTTTTTTTCTGCCGTTATTAAGATGTTCCCCTGAAAGAAGCGCAGGGGGTAGATGCTTTATCCACACTGGGATCACATGGGAGAGGACGATTGAAGTAAAACGATTAAGGCTATGTTTGTGTCCTCAAACAGCAAACTCTGCTTCAATCATCATTGAATTCAATTTATTTGCCATACCTCTGTTAACCACATTCTGGTGGTGTTTGAGAGAGAAAAAAAAGAAACGTTTGCGCAGTTTTTCCACTGTCGTATTAAGAGTGATACTTTCAATCATTGTCCATTGACAGAACGAAGAGCCATAATCTCAGTACGGTTTTGAATTTCCTAAAATAGCAGAAAAGTCATTGGGTTTTGCTGGAAAAACCAATAAAGAGTAAGGCTAACAATAGAAAAACAGTACTACTGTATACATTGCCGTGCGTAATGCAACATTCAACATTTGCTGCATACTTTCATTTTTAAAGAAATTGCAGTGAAAATATATGTAAGGATGCAGCAGAGTGGTGTTAAATGTTGTAAAGGACGAGAAGTGGTATGAAAAGTTATCCCATATTTTTGGTATCACAGGCTGATTGATTTAAACTCTCAGTCAACTATGCTTAGTACTCTCTCTCATTTTTTTCCATACCAGTCATTTCTCAACTTAAAAATATCTTCCATAAACATTCAACAATGGTAGCCTGTACATCACAGAATGCTTGCCAAGGTAATGTGGGAGTTCAGGCACTCCTCCCACTAACGAAGAAAGAGAACTTATTCTAGGAATATGTTATCGTAAATCGAAATGAGGTACCATAATGAAGGTAGAAATTTATTAACAAATGCCACTAATGATTATTTGTCAAGTGAGGAGTTGAGAAAGCCCTCCTTGTGTTTGCAGGTATATCTGTTGGCAATCACACAAGGTCCCCTCTATATCTGTAAAAGGAAGTACAAACACTTTGGAAAGTTGTTCGATTGTAGTGTAAAAAAAAGGTACTAATTAAGAACAAAGAAAACGCAGTGTAATTGATACGTTTCCCCCAAATACCTTTAAATTGATAAAAAAAAAAGTATACGGTATTACATGAAGTGAAACATCCCACGGGGTACCATGCAGCCGCAACCGCAACACTAGTTTTTTTTTTTCTAGTTTTTTTTCTATTTTTATTTTTAATTGTCTCCCTGAGTACCAAAGATTTTTGGGCACTCATATCTCCAACAAGGGGTCTCCAGTATAGAAATAACTGAGTCACCTACCACCAAAATCCCCCAAAAACTGTCAAGATTGCACAGAATAATATTCTGAAAGACGCCCATAATGCTTTCGTTTGTTGTGCAACCAAAGTAACATATCTGCATATTCTTCAACTTGTCCTTATTTTTTGTCTCTTGTGTTTTTTGTGTTTGCTATTTCGTTTTTATTTTCCGACTTTTCTTTCCATATTTCACGATTTTCTTCACTATTATTACTCTTTTTTTGACCTTAGGTTTGGAACACCAGGAATTTCCCAATTTGATCAAATTAATCTTAGGCCATGGCCAAAAAGTATTTATTTTTGCTCAACTGCTAACTCTATTACGTAACCACTTGTGTGTTCTTTAATGCCACACAGTTCTACCATAACTACAGTATGTTACTGAGCTTAACTTGGCCTTAAATCTTACTCATTTTCTCCTTTCAATAACCCCCTTTTTTAACTCCAACCATAGGACAAAAGTTCTAGTTGAAGCATCGTCGAGGTACACACACATTTTTACACCATTCAGTCAGCTATTGAAAACCACAGCTGTAGCTAACATTCTTGGTGACCAGCCAGGAAAGTTCTCATGCTACGGAGAAGTTGACCTAGATATTAAAATCTTTTTCATGCTTAAACTATTTTTTCATTAGTAAGGGTGTTTTTTTTTCTTTCATGAAGGTCCTGTCTTCGCAAGTAACAGTATGTTGTGAGTGCCTGATTCAATTACTGCCCTGAATATGACGGCTGTAAAGCCCTTTAATGAAATGGAAGTATCTTCGCGTAATGAGGGAGTATGTTATATTTTTTGGCAACTATACATGATTTTAACTTGGAATGAATATCTACGTCCCACATATCGCGTATAAACTATCCCTTTTCTCTAAAAACACAATCTTCAATCTTTTCACTCACATTAATGTAACATTTTGCGACCAAACATAGAATAAGACAAGAAAAATACACCAAACTCTTGTCGGAGAGTCCATCTCATATATATGATTCATACAAGCATAGTTACTGACATAAGTCCTAAACACAGGTAACGCTTCTCGGTAAAGATAACTACAGTAAAGACACACAAAGAATATTTACTTGTTTACGCTCACTGAACGTACAAGACAGCTGTGAAAAACCTAGTCTAATTGCCGATAACGATATTCCCCGAAATTCAACGGCCTGAGAAACCACAACCCTCGTACCAAATATCGTTGAGAAACGTTTTGTAACAGTCATGTAGCAATTAATGATGAGATCTTTGAAAAAGTTCAATCGTTTAAATTTGACACATTTCGCCAGATATTTAAGAAATTTGACAGAAAGTGGTTAACATCATGGAAAAAAGGATTAACAAATCTCAGTTAAGCGAGTTAAGCGAGGACAGCACCGTAGTTCAGTCAATGGTATTTCCCACTGACTTTGTGCTACGATCAAACAAAGTGTTTCAATCATAACTTGCGCTACGTTCAGTGCAAGATTTGTGTGTAAAAATCTCGAAAGCACGCACGCAGTTCAATGTAATTTTCCCATAGATTTTGCATTATGATCAATTCAAACGAAGTGTTTCCAGACACTCGTTGTCCGGCGGTGGCTGTTAGGCTTCGCTCGTGACCGCTTCATTTCTTAACTAAATAAAGGTCCTTTCAGGCTTTGCTTTCCCTCCTTTTTAAACAGGGGGAATTGTAAATTTGTAATAGTCACCAAGATTTTTTATCTTTTTATGTGGTTGTACAGAAGATGGAAGCAGAAAAAAATTAATCTTAGCTAACTTAACACTGTTAGCCTAAATTGAAACCGAAAGGTCGGAGACCAGCAGCAGCATGACTTGATTAGTGACTATGACAAGCGGCCCCATATTTTTTAATGTTTTATTTTTACCCGTTAACTGAATGTATATATTCATCAACTACTTGAAGGAATAAACGTGAGGGCAATGTACATCTATGTAGACATAGCTCGAGAGGTGATGGAGTAACTGCAGAAGTACCACGGTCAATTTTGGATTAATACTTTCTTAAAATCGTGGAGTCACAGTGGAATGATCTTGTATGTTGCTGTTTATATTAGGCTATAACGATACTGTGTTCCTGTTATGATAGATAACATAGGTAGAACTTTGATCATTGTAGCTTGATGAGGAAGACCGTGTCCCAAGCAGAGGCACTGTCGCGGTGCCACGGTGAGGAAAGACACGTGATTATGACGTCATGTTACAGTAAATGATTGTAGAAATTTGATCATATTAGGTTGACGAGGAAGACCGTGTCCCAAGCGGGGGCACGGTCGCAGTGCCATGGTGAGGAAAGTCACATGATTATGACGTCATGTTACAGTAAATGATTGTAGAAATTTGATCATTTTAGGTTGAGCAGAGGCAGGGTCGAGGTGCCACGGTGAGGAAAGTCACATGATTATGACGTCATGTTACAGTAAATGATTACAGTAGAAATTTGATCATCTTAGGTTGATGAGGAAGACAAGGGGAGGCACGGTCGCGGTGCCACAAGTCACATGATTATGACGTCATGTTACAGTACAATGTTAATCATAATGTATGTACTCAAAGGGCTTTTTGAGAACGATGCAGCGACAACGTTCACTTCCACGTATGTTATTATGATAACGTGTTATGTGGAGGCATGGTCGCAGTGCCACGGTGAGCCCATCTCCTTAGTGAATCAATTATTGGTATGTTGATCGACCGTGACTGTGCCTCCAGTTCCACGGTGGAAGCCGTTTGGACCATTGTATTCTGCATTTGTACTGAGGTGATAAATGCTCGATCGCACTGTGATACAGTGTACAGTCACTTGAAAGCACGTTGATAGCGAAAACATCGGATCGGATATCGGCTGATGTCGTGGAAAAAACATCGGAACCGCATCAGTTAGACCCTAGTCATGGTGATGAATGATATTGATGATAAAAACAAATGTCAAAAGTGTAACATGCATCTGTATGCAATATCGTATGCAAAAATGGTGTGTCCCGTCTTGTGTAGTTGCAGAAAGGATCTATAAACATGTTCATTGTGCAACTGCACAGCGTGCTACTCCTTTGAAAGATATCATTTAGAAGAGGGTTAAAAAAAGTTTGTAATCAGTGTAACGATGCAAAAATTGGCAAAGTTCGGTGTATCATTAAGAGGTGCTTCTGACCTTGCACTGTTGCAGACCTTTACACAGGACTATTGGGCCTAGGCTAGTAGTACTTAGCAGTAGTGCTACGCGCGAGACGCCCGTGTCTGGGGCTAAGTTCAATTAAATTCTTGAACGTTGAGAACCTAAACCACAGACTCTAGTCTAACTCTAAGTTACACTCTGCAATTCTGACTTTTCAAGTTTCTTAATTAATCTTAATCTAAGTTAGGCCTAATCTAATCCTACAGATGTACTCCGCTATCACAGTTACCAAGTGACAAAGGCAGGGCTGTTAGCATCACTAGCATAAAAAAATAATAATAACAGGTTAGGCTAGAGAGATAAGGCCTAGGGCTTAGGCTAACGTTAGTAGTACTGCACTTCGGTTGCTTTCGAGACGAAGAGCATAGCTTAAACTGAGTAAATCGATAAACGTACTTCTGTTAAATCCAACACTGAACTTTAAGTATGGATGGCGTGTTATATTGCAACTACGCTCTAGCTCCAGATGTGCAATTAATTGTGCAAACCCTGAAGAGTATCCAGGAGAAAAACCTGTTGTTAATTCAGTTTCTTTTTAGTAGACCTTCGCCATCTTTAAATGCCTTCTAATGTGCATTGTCAAAAAGCAAGCCTCTGATTGGTGCAGGTTGATTTATTAGTGACAAATTGACCAATAGTGACTCTCAATAGACATTAAGTAATTAAATGCTCGGAGAGGAGAAGCTTTGTGTTGATTGATCATGCAGGAGAACATTTTCATCCAGTCTTTGCATAAAGTGAAAAACAGTAAATTGAAAAATTTGGCTTAAAATGTCTGGCCAGAGCATTGCCCTGGAAATGGAGAAAAAGGGGGAAGATTCTTTATTATACGGTTGTCCCCAAGTGGAATAGACTTGGACGATGATCACTGACATATCTATCTGTCTATTTTCTCTCCAATTGACTGCAGGGTGACGTAGGCTATACATGTTACCCACAGTTCAACCATACAATCGGATATCGCCATGTGATAGCTCAATTCGCCCTCTCCAGTATGAAACATTCCCGCTCCCACATATCTCCGTGGTGTCTGCGCCCCACTCCACTTCGACCTTCCTCCCTTTCAGGATCTTAGTCTCGTCGAGCTAGGCTGCGCCCTCTCCGCTGGCCATTTTCTGTGGCTGGTCGAGTGCCGCACTTGCCAGCTATTGTTTAGTTTAGTTCAGTTAAGTTTAGTTAAGTTAGTTAGGTTCAGTTCGGAGTTTAGTTTAGTTTAGTTAAGTTTAGTTTAGTTTACTTTAATCTAATTTAGTTTAGTTTAGTTAAGCTTAACTTAGCTTAGTTTAGCTTAGCTTAGCTAAGTTTAGCTTAGTTAAGTTTAGTTTAGTTTAATTTAGTTTAGTTTAGATAAGTTTAGTTTAGTTAAGTTTAGTTTAGTTTAGTTTAGTAGAAAAAAGATCAGGGGGGACTATGGCACCCTGTGTATGAGATAAGCATCCTAATTTCACCCCACTCTCGTCATATCCGACGGTACCTATACGGCTATACATTCCCTCCTTCAGTTCTCATAACTTTTATCACTAATCATCAAGGGCGAAGGATAAGTTAAGGGGCAAAATCGACCCATCGTATCTATTTTTGACCACCGTCCTGGGGGAGGGCGTTGCCTTACCACGACTTAAGCCAGGATTTCAAATCAGTCGGTCCATAGATGGACCTAGGAGACATGAGGAGATCATTGGACACCCATCCCCTTGGCCTAAAAAGGATCATGTTTGTCCTTCTTTAGGGGCTGCCTAATCATGGTGCAAAATTGACTTTCTTCGACACCTAGACCCGTGAACCTAAAATACAGGTTACAAAGTAGGCCTGCTAAAGGGGCTGAGTGTCGTCATGACTATCTAAGCGGAGCGCCAAGATCGGTTGGCGTAGATCGTACAAGAAAATTTCCTGTCTCTTCAAACCCTCCAGATGGCTTCACTTCCCGGGTGTTCCTATCTGGGGGTACAAAGTCTTGAAATAGAGATCTCATGCCTGCAAATTTCTCAATTATTCCTGAATCAATGTATGAAAAATGGTAACATATATCAGATGAGTTGAGATGATACAAGAACCATAATGGATCGTTCATCTTCTTTCATTTATTCTTGGAACAGTTTGCAAATAGTAGGGGATTGGGTGCTGAACATACTTTTAGACCCTTCTTTTTCATTGGTTGATGATGAACCATTTTAAACTTGAAATAAAAATAAAAATCTTGGGGTAGGCGGTCAAGCATTATCTAATGCAACGCCGAATCGACGCAGAAGACGATTGGAATTTTTGGGGGAAAGGCCCGAGCAGAACATGAGTTTGTTGCATGCACCATGCAGTGGTAAAACATTTCCAACTTAAAGGAGAATAGGGCATTTAGAATATACCAACATGGCATACAAAGAAAACAGCTTTAAATATTGTTAAAACATTCAGTCTCGTCGATAAACATCTACAAAAGCTTCTTTTCCTCAAAAAAAATATGCATGTGATGAGCAACGGAAAGTGCATCATTTGAATTCTGAAAAGTTTGGGTGAACAAATTAGTGTTGAGTAACAAATAACTGAATTTCTATCTGTGAGGAGCTTATTTCTTGAAAAGAAGGCTACTGTCCTTCCTTATTTTGAATACTCTATCATTCTCTGTCCACAAACATTGGTTTTAAAAACATGATTGTTATCTGTGAAACAAACGCCTTATTCCCCTTTAAAAAAATGAAAATGACGTACTTTAAGTAGTAGAATTGATATTCTTTAAGAAGTAGAATTGACGTACTTTTAAAGAGTAATATGACAGAATATTGGTTCGTATTGGCAATAGTTTTAATAGACATTGACAACAAATACTTTTGGGTATTTATTTATCTATTTAATTCAACGTTAAGTTTGGAGAAAATAGAGAAACAATGTTTCTAGAATCCATAGGGCCTAACATCATTTACATCCAAGGTTTTGATTGACAGTTCGCAGAGGTATTGCTAATGAGTCCTGCGAAACATCGAATCAACGATTTCACATTTTTATGAACACCCTTGTTTCAACTGCGTTCTTAATCTGTTTCGTCATAAAAGTTAACACTTGTGAAGTGCGGCAAGTTCCCAGTCCCCCCACCCCAGTTTAGGCGTACCAGCTCTCCCCAATTCCATTTACTTATCATCCCCCATCCTCATTTTTTTTTTTTTTTTTTTTTTTTTTGTTGCTCTCCCTTAATTTTCAGCATCATCCATCGCGTCCCAAAAATTTCTTCCCCTTCCGCCACTGGCTACGCCACTGCTAATCAAATGGCTTTCGAGTTTTAGATATGCCCTATACGCCACTCACAGGGCTAGGTTGAAGTCCGAGTCACATTGTACCGAACTTAGTTACAGCCAAATTTGAAAGTCCGGGAAAAGATACCCCCCAACCTGACGGTGGATTTTCCAATCAATGGTCGAATCAGCCTATAGACGGTAACACGATGGGCCAAATCGAAAACGCGGAAATCTTTCTGACTAGAAATTTCAATAATTGGACACACCAATTCCAAACAATTTCCGCGTTAATAGGCCTATGTGTCTTCGAGTTCGACGTACCTATCAGCCAGGTCGAAAACGCCAAAAAGTTTCTGACTTAAAAATTTGGATAACTGGATACGTTCGCACCATTTTAAACATATAAAACCCAGTAAATCAGTGGACAATTCATTTCCAGTCCTACATTCAAGTTTGGTTATTTTTCATGGTTACTGATACATATTTGTCACATCATCTCGATTTATAGGGTTAAATGTAATTAATCCTTAATTGAAGGGTAAGTGAAAATCTAAGGGTTTAGTTAATGTAATTACTGTGGAAAATTTTATGCACCTGAAATGTGTGCATAGGTTTCATTCAAATATCGTTGTTGTCGTCGTTGGTTAATAATTCAATGGGTTGTGATCCACATCAATTATATTGCAATAATTTTGGATATAGACCCATCGAATCCAACTTAGTCATTTACTTTATCAATCTTCTACGAAAACAAGCAGGTTTTCAATAGATTGCTTCTTCACAGAGATCAACCCCACGTACTTTCTAGTATACAGTGTTAAAATGACTAACATTGCACAATTTCAGTTCAGACAATCAAAGCGATGAGGCCTCGTTTTGTCGCTTTAAAGGAAGGGAAAGAAGGGAAACGGTCGCCTATGCATCCTTTCAACACGCTTTACCGTAGTCGAATTCCTTTAGTCTTGCCGATCTTGTTTACTGCAATTGCTGTGCAGTATTAACACATATGAAGGCTATTCGTTAATCAAAAATTTTAAGTCAGAAATGTTTTCGACCTTGGCTATATAGTACGGAGTCCGGGAAGAGACATGAGGATTTTTTTTTTAGGATTTTCTCGAAATAATACAAAGATCTCGAGATAGATATCTCGAGATAATAAATTATCCTGAGATATTTATTACCTCGAGATAACTGATTATTTCGAGATAATCCAAAGATCACGAGATAAGTTCCTCGAGATAATTCATTATTTCCAGATAATAAAATATCTCGGGATAATTGATCTCAGATTTTTGTATTATATGAAAGAAAATGTCCTCATTTCCCTTTCCAGGCTTCGCAACACGTTGGAAGGTCGAAAAAGCGGGAAATGAGGGTTTTTTTCTTTCTAGTGGATGAAAAGTAATCACTGGAAAGTAAAGAGAGTCTTCTGCACATCGGTGGGTGGGTATTTTGTTTCAAGTCTTAATCGAAATGCTCGTAGACCATCGATTTTTCTGTCCCGTTTGTCAAAAACATGTGAAAGGGACATTCGGAAAGTAGTTAGGGTTCACTTTAAAAAATAAAGATTTCATCTTTAACATTTTATACCATCCTCCTAATTAATGGATGACACCAAAACACTCAACCATTAGTCAAGCAGAGACAAAATGTGATAGATGTCGCCGTTTTCTGTGGTTTGTTACAACCAAGATAGACGTTATGGTATGGATGTAATGAGGGTGTATACTAGACTACTAACTTAGACGTGTTTTGTAGATCCGTAACTAGTCCGTAACTACAGTAAGCAGTATGAGACCACTGCTAGTCTCATACTAGTCTAGTCAGTGACAAGATAGGTTTAATAGTGCAAATGGAAAATGTTCTGTTCATTAGGAGGATGTCACAAAATGTTAACGATGAGAACGTTATTTCTGGAAGTATACACCCTCACTCCTTTCTCCTTTTACATGTTTTCGGAAAACGGAACAGGAAAATCGATTGTTTCCAAGAATGTCGATCACTTCATCACACCGAACCTGTCGGCTTCCGTAATATAGAGGAGTGTACCGCTATCTAGTTTTTTTTAGAAATAAGAAAACATTTCGCCCATCAATCAGACCCAATTTGCTAAACTAACACGAGAACAAAGTAGTTTTACCTGTCCAAGTATAAGCTCCTCATGCTCACATATAATAGTACGTGTTCTCATAGCAGATGAGACCACGGAGCCTGAGCAGCTGTCAAACTCCTCAAAATCATTTTATTTTGAAAGGAATTTATAGGAAAACATGTTCCTTCAATCACACCCAATAATAAACGTTTCAAGCAAAACAAAATAATTTTACATGGGCAAGAACGCTATAAGAGTTTGTGTTCTCATCAAAGATGAGATCATGTATTAGTAATGGCTGACAAACTCCTCAAAAGTAGTTTTATTTGAAAGAAATGGATAATAAAACAAGTCTCCACATCAAGCAGGCCCAATACTAAACATTGCAAGCGAAACAAAATAGTTTTACATGTCCAAGTACTCTCTTCAGAGCCAGTACTAAACACTACAATCAAATCAAAATACTTTTACATGTTCAAGTTTGCTATTCATAGATCGGCATCTATAATAGTGTGTGTTCTCTTCAAAGATGAGAAACTTCAATGGCTGAGAAACTCCTCAAATGCATTGTAGTATTTTGAAAAGGATGGGTGCATGAGTAAAAATGTACTGCACTTCCTTCATACATCATCATATAGTGTTTTAGTGTGTGGTCTCATATCAGATGAGAACATGCATTCTTAAATTCAATTGCCGAAAACCTCCTCGAAAGTGTTTCATTTTGAAAGGAATCATTCCGAGTTGTTTTCCCTTCAGTCAGAAAATATGAAATAACAAAATGTCCAACGCTTATCGATTTACATCTTATACATGGGGGCCGGAAGAGAGCTTTTTCCTAAGATTTAAAACTTACTGTAGTGTATGTAACGTATGATGGTATATCAAATTGACTATGCAAAATGCCGCTCATTGTTGTTTGTTGTCACATGTTCCTCATTAGTGGTTTTACTGTGTTATATCAAATATGATGCTTAATGAACGATACTAAGTTAAGCATGTCACATCATGACTATCCTTGTACTTGTCTATTATGTTTCAATAATTGTTTTACACTTTACAGGTTAATTTTGCAACAAAACAAATTTGAATATGCCAATATGTCTCATTGACTGGTTTACCAGATGGTATTAACTTTGAAAGCCCAATATACTGTATGGAACAAGACAGACAACATGGGACAATAGAGGGATCAGATATTTCTTTCCTATAGGTAAACTATTAGACATCAGTCAATGAATAGGAATAGAGGTGATAGCATGTCATAACCTGTTTTTACATTAACTCATTTGAAAAGCAAAAATTTTTCAAGAGCAAGGCAATAATTTGTTTGCTGCATATGCAGTATGAACAGTATGACTTTAATAATGAAGACCTGTCCTACAATAACTGATGTCTCTAAGGTTGGTGACTTAAGTGAAATTACTAAATCTTGCAGGCAATTGACCAGTCAAACTGCAGCAATTATCTGGGACATTTTTTTTCCTTTGAATATCCAATGGATTAATAAAGTGTTTAGTGATTTAAAAATAACAACGGTGGAATCATGTCATTACTTGTGCATGTTCAGTGAAGTTTCCTTTGGGATCGTTCATCACCATTTTTTCCCCTTGAAAGATTATTCTTCATCTCAAATGCACTTTTTATCATTTTCTGCAATGCAGTACTCTTTAGAAGTTGTGTGAAGTCATTGCTTGTCTAATTTGTAGATGGAAGTGACAATTCTTGCGAAGTCTTCAACTTTTCTCTTTTGACATCATTCCATGACATGGGTTACAACTTGCTGGAATGTTTGATCTTTATATGAATATTACAAAAGATTACAGTTGTTCAACAATTTCTATTTATAATACTGTTGTACGCGCTTTACGTTTTATGTTACCATTGATGTGTCTGGGTGGATAAAGGTAGTAGCATTTGAAGCAATGAAGCTTTGGAACAGAAAGGTTCTGGACTGGATCTCACTTCGGATCCCAGTCAGGATGGATTCTTTTGTCCAAGAATAAGGACAAAATAATGTAAGGTCTGAATTAAAGTTGAAGAAAATAACCAAAATTGATTAAATTTGTTCAGTTTGTAGTGAGCCCAGGAGAAGTTTTAATCTAATAGTTGTAGTTACAAGCTATCTCTACCCATGTGTGCCAGGATGCTTAATTGTGTCATAAAACAACTGTCCTTCAAGGCTTGGATATTTCCCTAGTAGGTTTACCCAGAGACCTTATGCTATTGTATGTAAAAATGTTTAATTTAATGTTTGTTATTTTGTTAAGAAAAGATTATGCTCAAAAGTATTGAAACTATAATGAAGATATCATTACAACCTTTGTTTTCGTTTTAACCTTTTTGTTCACAAGTATTTATCTTTGCACCGTTGCATCGATTTTTCCCAAGAGAAAATGATGTCTAAATCCTAATGGAACTATTTAATATCTTTTAATAAACACCGTTTGCCTTATTTTTCCTATTTGATTTGTATCAGTGATAGCTTTTGAGAGTTTGCTGTAGCAAAAAGAGTACATATTAATGTCATTTTCTACCACAGATATGATGCAAATTCTATTTGACCGTAGCTACAGCTCTGACCTCAATATTCTTCCAATCGCCAGGATTGAATAACTTGCAATAGTATTTTACATTTTCTCTATCAAGTACCATTTTCTCTATCAACTACAGTCGAAAACAAACTGCTGCCTTATCCAGGTTCTGGATTTGAAAGAGTGTATTATAAAGCCATCAATACAAACACATCTACAAATATACCCAAAAATATACACAGCTGTAGATATATCCGAATAAAGCGCGCCCGTAACTTGATCACACGAAAAATTAGTGCCAATATGAGCCTTTTCAGCCAATAACGTACGTATATGGCGCGCCTAGCGTGCCGTCTAGAAATTGACATGTCGAATTAAATCGTCGTATGTCAGTTCCTCGCAATCTCATTGGATAATCTCGTCATATCTACAAGAAATCTACATATCACAATTTAAATCCGCATCTGTCAGTTTCTCGTAATTCTATTGGGCAGGACGGCACATGAAAGCTCTTAGACTTCTGATTGGAAGAAACTGTCATATGTAAGATTAAATCGACATATCACAATTTAAATCGGCATCTGTCAGTTTCTCGTAATTCTATTGGACAAGGACGGCACATGGCAGCTCCTAGAATTCTTAGTGGAAGAAACTATCATATGTAAGATTAAATCATCATATGACAATTTAAATCGGCATCTGTCAGTTTCTCATAATTCTATTGGACAAGGACGGCACATGACACTTTCTAGGGTTCTGATTGGAAGAAATCATCATATGTAAAATTAAATCATCATATGACAATTTAAATCGGCATCTGTCAGTTTCTCGTAATTCCATTGGACAAGGACGGCACACGACAGCTCCAAGAATTCTGATTGAAAGAAACTGTCATATGTTAGATTAAATCACAGAAGAGTAGCCACTACCGAGCAAAATACATCCTTAGTTAGAAAGCGAATGATTATGTTCACCGCTGTAGTGCTTGGGTACAGGGTAGCCCAAAGACCCATCCATATTGTTTTTATTATTGTTAAACCGTAGTCTAAATTTGTTGCCCATCTGGCCAACATAGTTACCTTTATCACATGTGTTGCAGCATAAAAGTAAACTACATTAGGTGTATCACAATCAAGGAGAGGGGATCGAATGTTGTATGTAATGCCAGGAGGGGTAAAAGTTTCATCAGTGACAATGAAAGTAACAAATAAAGTTAATAAAAGAGTTAATAAAGTTCTGAGATTGAGTTATCTGACTGAAGGATACTGAAATCTGAACGGATACACTTATGTAGACCTTCTGTTTTAGATCAATAATCAAAGACAAGAGGAATACGACAGTTTTTTTACTTTAGGTTTGTCGAACAGTAGTTTGTTCCTACGTTAGATGGAAGTTTTTTATCTCCTCCGTAATAATATGTAGAGGCTAGTCACAATCAAGCAAGAATTCTATTAAATTACTAACATGCTTATCATATTCACTCTCAGTAGAGCAGATGAGTTTAATTCTAATACATTGGGAGTACACGATTGATCGTAATATGATGGGAACTGCTAAAATCAAGTAAACCATGTGTGTCAGTAGGTTTGCAATAAAGAGTAGTTGCTAGGGACCCATTGTGTAACTTAACCAGTACGTCAAGAAAAGGAATTTCCTTGTCAGAACAGTCAAAAGTGAATTTGATGGAATGGTGAAAAGAATAACAATACGATATAAAAGAATATAAAGCAGGTAAGCCGTGAGGCCAAATGAAAATGATATCATCGATGTATCTATGATAATGTAACGGTTGTGTAGGATACCCAGCCAGCATCCTATCTTAAAGGACGAACATATATACATCTATATATACAAAATATGCGTCCATATACCCACAATATACACTGATTAGGACACTGAGTTTGTACATATTCGTAGCACAAAGAGTTCCAGCGAAATTGACATGTCGGGCAGTTAAACTTGATGATTTGATCACGACTGAAAGTTACTGGCCACTCATGTTTGAGTTTAGGTCTTTCTTCCTTATACGTGTAATGCACATCTTCTCTGTTTCACTATCCTGTCACTGGTACGCAACATTTCAGCTATTTCGTGGTTGGTGAAGCCAATGTGTACCAGCTCTCTTGCAATCCTTCGTCTATGCCTGACATTTTCAATCTTTTCAAATGTGTCGCGCTCCCCGCTTTAGGTATTTGCAGCCAGTGCAGTATACGTCAAAAATGCAAATAATAGGCCTACACAAGACTGACATTTCTGCAGTCCACCTCCAGACACGCCTACAAGTCTTCCTTATTTGCATATGATTACCCTAGATACGGGCCTTAGCAATACTGTAAATCATCACTTCTGCGAACGGTATCGAAGTACAATGGCGTATACCGTACTGTCAGTTTAATAACATAAGATTTCGATATAAAGACGTATATTTTCGGTACAACGACACACCATTTTGATATAATGACGTGTACCCTCGATATATAGTCGTATATATTTGGTATATAGACGTATGTTGTGGGTATGTAGACCCATATTTTGGGTATATAGACGTATATTTTCGGTGCAACAACGTAACAAATGATGTCATCATCGTATGTTGTGGCCCTTTTGACGTTCCATACGCTTGTTGTGCACTACAATCTTGCCATTGTCAGTCGAATGCCAAATTCATTTGTTGCGCCTTTTAGGGCTCATAACGGCTATCCTGCTCCTAACCTATTTCATGCAAGTATGCAAGCTCGACCTTTAAAAAAGCACTAAGTGTGAGCTATGGCAGTCTTCAAACCAAAACCTACTGAGGAAAAGCAAATGCCACAACTACAAGAACGATTTAAGGAGTTAAAGTGATAAGGGAGCCCTACGGATAGAGTTCCAGAAAATACCATGAAATGTGGTTCGGTCTTTTCCAATGAGTTGATAAACCTGGAGTATCAATCGTTGTTTTCAAATTGGGTTGCAGTTCAGCGCCATTATGTTTAATGTGGTGTCACAGAATCGTATACTGCTTCTCTCAGTGCTTTTTAGTGGGTACCACATGACGTCCTTGTACAGAACTATATACTGCTCTCATGTTCCATTTCAGTGGTGAAACAGAAAACCAGTTTTGACATATATACAGCAGTACAAGAGTAACTTGTGCGACATGTATAGTAACGATAAGCGTCGGTAGTTTTACAACGTTATTAGAGAGATTAGACAGATCTTTTAATTTTCCGTAACTTAGGTTAGATTTTTTTCTGCTAGACTGGAGGCCGTAGAAGTTAGCATACCATGTCACTGTGGCAAATCACTTATAATCACCTTGAATGATAATACCCGCCAGCTTAAAGTCCATCAGCTTTTCCATAATTGCTTCAGTTGGCACAACGTACACCTCAACCATTTTCGCATCATGTACTACATCTCAACTCTCCTACTTCAATTTTTAATGCACAAAAGAACCCATCTCAATGGATAAAATGCCAAAATTTGCCCAATTAAATGTCGATGATTAGGAATTTCACGGACACAGGTGAACAAAAGTGGAGGTCCTCGGGGTTCTGTTCTTGGCCCAATTCTCTTCTTGATTTTCATTAATGACATAGATAGCTCTCTCACTTCTAGTATTAGCGTTTGCTGATGACACCAAACTGTATCAGATAGTGGGCCTAAATGACGACAAGGATGCTTCATTTTGCAAGGGGACTTGGATAGATTATTAACATGGTCCAAAACTTGGAAAATGTCTTTTAATGTTGACAAATGCAAAGTTCTTCACTTTGGTACTAATAATTTGAATTATGATTAGGCTATACCATGGATGGTAGTATTTTGAGTAATGTGACTTTGGAAAAAGACTACAGGTGTTATCACTACAAGCGATCTGAAGCCTTCTAAACAGTGCGCAGGAGCTGCTGCCAGGGCGAACAGGGTGCTCGGTTTGATCAAGAGGAATTTTAGTAATTTTAGTAAAGATATTGTGTTGAATCTTTATAAGCAGTTGGTTAGGCCTCATCGTGACTATGCTGTGCAGGCATGGAGTCCCTATTATGAAAAGGACAAGTTTTATTTTAGAGCAGGTTCCGAGGAGGGCCTCTCGGCTTATTCTCGATGTACGTAATCTTACCAACCATGATAGGCTTGAATGTCTGGGACTTACTACTCTTGAGTTACGAAGGATCAGGGGGGATACGTTGCAGGTTTTCAAGTTCGTATCTGGTAGGAATTCTCTCTCTTATTGTGATTACTTAGAGGTTTGTCCTAATTCCAGTGTTCGTGGTCATTGTAAGAAGCTGGTGAAATGCTTCTCTAGGCTTGATGTGAGAAAGTTTAGCTTCTCTCATAGAGTTGTCAATGAGTGGATACTCTGCCTGATTGGGTTGTAAATTCCACTTCAGTAAATAGCTTCAAAGGTAACATTGATAAGTTTTATTGTGACTGTGGCAGAATCTAATTATGCTGGGACAGCCTATATTGGATTTTAGTGTGGTTAGGGTTTTTTTGGGGGTCTGCATTTTCCCAGTAAACACGAAACATTTTTAAAATATTTTCTCTAAGGCGTATAAATGTCACAGAGCAAATATGGAGGAACAATGTTTTTGAAATATTTCACAAATGTTTTCAAAATATAACAAAAACATTTCTTTATCAACACAAGAAAATGATTTTTTTTAATGAATATGATTCTCAGTGCTTGTAGAAAACACACAAACACGCTAAAACACATCAAAATGCTCGTGGTGTATGTGTTTGTGTTGAAATGTTTTAAAAATATTTTGAAGATATTTTCATTTACATGTTACACGGAAACATTTAAGTACTGTAATATCAATAAAATGTCTCATAATAACAACCAAATTTGAACTGAAAAATATCCCCGAAGTATTACGCAGTGATTAGACTATCATACTAACGCAGATCAGACAGAAAAAATGTGATTTTCCTATTGAATTCTGGATATTGTAATAATAGTACTAGAAATATTTCTATGATGTTTTCATGATGTTTATAAAACATTCTGGTAACATTTCAAAGATTATTTTTTAAATATTTCTGTAGCATCATTCTATAACCTTAACAGCTCTAACAGTGGACAATTTCAATTTTTAAATGATAGGCCTATGTCGATCGGTACAAACAGACGGATATAAGTGAGAAAGAAAATTAAAGATCCACAACATTTTTAAAATGTTACAATGATATATTTGCAACACATTTTTGTGACTTTTGCAAAGTATAACCAAAACATTTTCTTCTCAACAAAAGAAAATGATTTTTGAATTAACTTTATTTTTAGTGATTGTAGAAGGCTCGCAAGAACCTTACAAACACTAAAAATGTTAATTGTGTGTGTTTTTGTGTAGAAATGTATTAAAAATATTTTGAAAATATTTTTATTGACATATTGCGCTGAACCATTATAATAATAAATTTAAAATATTTGACAATAATACCCAAACTTGGATTGAGAATAGCCCAGACGTGGTACACAGTAGTTTAGATATCATGGCAGATGGAAGAATATTGCAGAGATATGTGATTTTCCTATTGGATCTTGTAATAACGTGACTGGAAATATTCCTTTGATATTCTCATAATGTTTATTACACATTCTGGTAACATTTCAATAAACCATTTTTTAAGAAACATTTTGGAAATATTCAATAGTATCATTCTATAGCCTGAGTAACTAGGGCGGTTCAAATGAACGATTTTAATTGGTAAAAGTTGTGCAGATTTGCACAAACAGACGGATATAAGCCATGCAAGTTAACAAATCAAAATGTCACAAAAATATTTCAGCAACACATTTTTGTGATGTTTTTAAAATATAACTAAAAAAACTGACCCTCCATAAATGGAACGTTTGTGTTTGCAGAATTTTAATGAATTTTTTGTTCAAAATAAAACTTTTTGTTTAGACAAAAACTTGTTAAAGGAACATTTTTTGACAAATAAAATTGTAAAATTACAATAGTTGTATGTCGTGGAAGACAGTTGGTTCTGTAGATACGCAGCACTATAACTCTGTCTAAAAACAGGTAAACACGAAATTGCTGTCGAGTTGTCGATTGTAGAATTTTTGTAAAATTATAATAATTTTATGTCCCATTAGAAACCGTGTGTTTACCCATAATATTGTGAGAAAAAAACAGCAAAGTGTTGGACAGTTTGTGAGGCTATGGCTAATTTTATTATCCTTTATGATTCATCATTTTCATGCATCATACGGCATGTGAGAAATATTTATTGTGGATTTGGTTTTTCTGAAAGAAAATGACAACCATAATCACAGAATCATTGGAGAAAACTGATCTTGCCCCATACAGAAGTTTTCTATAGAAATGTCTATAGAGCTCTATAGAACTCCATAGAATCAACGATTTTCTACAGAAACGTTTGAATTCCTCTATAGAAACTTGAAGTTTCTTTAGAGTTCTATAGAAATTACAACTTTCTATGCAAAAGTTTCTGTAAGGAACAAGCTCTATAAAACATTGTACTCTCTACAGAAATTCCATAAGTAGTACACAATGCACTTGACCCTTATGTATAACCCTTAAGTATAAGCCTACCAGAAACTTCCATGATTTGGATGCAGTAGGAGAGGTTGACAAGTTTTCGGATCAATGAAGGCGCGGATCCAGGTGTGTCATGCCCTCCCCCGCTCAGTTCCTTTTCCGATGACCAATAATTTATTTTGAGCAACTTTTGTTTTCAAATACTCTGAAATGACCAAACAGATGTATGGAAAGTATCCTCCCCAAATGCTGCCAAATGCTATCAGCCAGTATTTACTAGCAGGCATCATTAAACTAAAGGTCATTTCAGTTCTTACAACTACAACGCACTCTTACTTAGTGTGTAGGAAGCGACAAATCTCTGCTTCAGCCTCTTTTTTTTTTCTAAACATAGACCGAATTAAGGTTTCCTACATGGAGCCCATGCGTTACCTGGGCTCATTGTCACCGGAGTAACAAACCAGAATGCAAAAATGCATTGTAGTTTCGATGCACTCATTACAGTTTCTTTATTAAGCTTGTTTCTCAAATATAACTCTAACGCTAAGAATCAAGGGTTTATTTTTGGTGCAAAGATTGATGTCATCACCTGAGGTAAAACACTGGGAAAACACTGGAAACCTTGTGCTTGTCATAGTTCAAGAAGAGAAGGTTTCATACTATGTGTTAAAATGCCTTACATTTAGCACAAGAGTATCCATAACTCCCATCTGGAGATATCATGTGCACAAGGTTTTAACTATTTGACCTCTGGTGACCCCGATGACCTTTGACCTCTCCAAAAAACAATAGGGTTTTTCCTCTCAATATGAGAAACCTACACACCAACGATGAAGAGTATCCATCAATCCTACCTGGAGATATCGCATGCACGAAATGTTCAGTATTTGACCTCTGATGACCCCAGGTGACCTTTGAACTACACCAAAAATGATAGGGTTTTTCCTCTCAATATGGCAAACCTACATACTAAGTATCAACAGCATCCATCGTTCCTAACTGTGGATATCGTGTGCACAAAGATTTCAGTATTTGACTTCTGGTGACCCCAGATGACCTTTGACCTCTACCAAAAACAGTAGGGTTCTTCCTTACAATATGGCAAACCTACATACCAACTATAAACAGCATCCACCATTCCTACCTGGAGATATTGTGCACACAAGATTTTCACTATTTGACTTCTGGTGACCCCAGATGACCTTTGACCTCTATCAAAAACAAAAAAAGGGTCTTCCTCTTAATATGACAAACCTACATACCAAGTATCAACAGCATCCAACATTCCTATCTGGAGATATCGTGCACACAAGCTTAGTGTCACAAACACACACACATATGGAACGCCGAAAGGGCAATACATTATGTTGTTTACTTTGATGTTGTTTCCTTTTATGCTGCTGTCTCCTTTAAAGTTGTTGTCTCCTCTGATGTTGTTTACTTTGATGCCGTTGTTTGCTTACATGTCTATTTTAAAGTTATTGTCTCATTTGATGTTGACATTTCCTTTAATGCCGTTGCTTCCTTTCATGCCGTTGTCTCTTTTAATGTTGTTGTCTCTTTTGATGTTGTTTACTTTAATGCCGTTGTTTACTTTAATGCCGTTGCTTCCTTTCATGCCGTTGTTTCATTTGATGCTGTCGTTTTCTTCGAGTTTGTTGTCTTCTCTGACGTTGTTGCTTCCTTCGATGCGGTTGCTTACTTTGAGCTTGTCTTCTCTGATGCCGTTTCCTTTCATGCCGTTGTCTACTTTGAGTTTGTTGTCTTCTCTGATGCCGTTGTTTACTTTGATGCTGCCGACTACTTCGAGTTTGTTGTCTTTTTTCCATTGCTTTGTTTACTTTGATGTTGTTGTCTACTTTGAGTTTGTTGACTTCTCCGACAATACACAGAATCTCCCACCCAGTGAGTTGAACAATTCAACAAAACGTTACGTGCACGTACATCATATATGCCCACACCCACATACGTACATCGCACTGTATGAACTATGATGGAACACAACGTATGCTAGTCTGCAGCCACCCGAACAAGTAGGCCGGTCCTCGTTGAAACCGAATGTGTAGCCAATAGCCTAACATGTAGAAAACTACGATAAATTAAGCAGAATTTACCCAGGCTGAACAGCTGTGCTTTGAAAGTACAATCGCAGTGTGTACCGTATGGCATTACCGTCAAATACTACTGTGCCTTGGACTAAGAGCTTTCACTAAAGGATACTTTTTAATCATTGTTTTGTGATTAAATTAATTTTGGATGAGTACAAGATCTGATTGGGAAGGGTGAGAGCAACTGGGGGACAACTGGGGGGCAAGGAAACAATCTGGCGGGCAAATGCCCCCTCATGCCCCTCCCCCCCCCCCCCCCCGTAACGCCGCCTCTGGAGAAAACCATTTTTTTAAAAATTCTTATCCGGATGTCTCATACAAGGCTAGATAACATCCATGAGTACAGTAGGCAACTATGTCATTATGTGGTTCAATGTGATGTCTCCCTGTAGCCCGTTTGTACGTGGGAGGAATTTGCCATTAGCTGTCCCTTCTTGCTTTGAAATCGAGCGCAACGTGAATCCAAGATTTATGCTGTTAGAAGTATTTGGATGCACCTAAAATGACACTTTTTGACTTTTGTGGAGTCGTATGTACGCAAAGTGGAATATCACAGTAGCATTAGCCATGAGGTATATTATCATGTAAACTTATATATCTAGCAGGTGGATCATCATTTTGGAAACATGGTGGGATATTGAGGTGTATGATGGGTTGTTTCGTTGAAGTGACATTTGAAATGAAGATACCAAGCGTAGCCTTTAGGCAAGGGTGAAACTTGAACCTCATTAAAGAATCAGGAGTGTTACATGCTTCATCAGCAACATATTATGAATATAATTGATTCCTTGGAAGTTTGCTCTATAACGTAGAGTTAGCTCCTACCGTACCGTAGGCCTACATCTACGTGAGCACGACCTGCGGCCTGCCGAATGGTTTCAATAATGAAACAGTATTGTAACGTTTGCCCGGATCGGTCATGTGGTGAGGAATCAGGTTGGTGAAGGGGTAGGGAAGGGGCGAGAACCTAGGGAGGTAGGGGCTTGATGACACCGATGAAAATAAATGAGGACACTAACGGAGCATGTTAGGTTTAGAAAATGTAATTCAAGTCATCACCACTGCCCCAAAACCAAGCAAATGAAGATGCTAAAATAATTCAACAAGTTAATAAACAGCAAGTGCAGTAAACTCACACTCATACTATGCTATTGCAGCTAACGAAACTTTCACGGCGTAAACAGTACAATGTAGTGTGAGGCATTGCCACTAAAACTCAGCGGCCTAAACCCAGCGCAGCTGAAACTCAGCAGCAAGATGAATTTGACGCAGATCAGCAGCTGAACATACGCAACGCAGCTGAGAGTCAGCAGCATAAATACTACGCAGCGGAAACCGCTCCAATAATAAGTCAAAAATAAACTAAGTCCCTAAAAATCGCCCATCACAAGATGGATAAAAATTCGGCATAGATTCTGCTTAGTAAAAGTGTACAAGTACACCCTAAACTACTGAATTAAATCACACCGTACATGGCATTATAAAGGACCCCGTTATCGTGTAAAATCCCATACGAAACAAATTACTGTGTGAAGTCCTATACAAGCAAACTGACAAATTACGACACATCAAGCCAGATTGACATAGACAAAGGTCTAATCACAAGACCGTCAAGTATTCTGTCCCGCATTACGTAGGTAAACTAACACCGCCTCGCTGTCTGGACGAACCTCGCTACTCCCCCGCTGAGAAGAACAACGCTGACTTTGCGAACCGGAAGGCTGCAAACTCCGGCAGCGCTGAATCACCACAATGCTAAACCTACTAAGTACAAAGCTCAAAATACGGTTTCTCCTTGAAATACGACATCGCCAGAAGCTGTTACAAGTGGATGAATCTAAATATACGAGAAAGATAGCCGTTTTCTCGTAACAGTATAATAAAGCTTCCGATTTCATTGGCTCAAATACTTACGACGTCATAAAAAGTAAACAACGCCATCGAAAAAAAGACAACAAACTCAAAGTAGACAGCAGCATCAAAGTAAACAACGGCATCAGAGAAGACAACAAACTCAAAGTAGACAACGGCATGAAAGGAAACGGCATCAGAGAAGACAAGCTCAAAGTAAGCAACCGCATCGAAGGAAGCAACAACATCAGAGAAGACAACAAACTCGAAGAAAACGACAGCATCAAATGAAACAACGGCATGAAAGGAAGCAACGGCATTAAAGTAAACAACGGCATTAAAGTAAACAACATCAAAAGAGACAACAACATTAAAAGAGACAACGGCATGAAAGGAAGCAACGGCATTAAAGGAAACGTCAACATCAAATGAGACAACAACGTTAAAATAGACATTTAAGTAAACAACGGCATCAAAGTAAACAACATCAGAGGAGACAACAACATTAAAGGAGACAGCAGCATAAAAGGGAACAACATCAAAGTAAACAACATAATGTATTGCCCTTTCGGCGTTCCATACACACACACCCTCACATACATACATATACACACACACATACATACACACGCCATCACGATCGCATAAGTTTCTCTTTCATCGAAACTAAAAAATTGTTTTTGTTTTTCTGTGCTAAGCGCTATTGTTGGAACTATTGCCAAATGGGCACGTTAGCCTTTCAGTTTTAGCATAATAAGCTTCGATGTTCTGGTCATGCTCCACTGTGACTTGAAATTCGAAAAAGGTCTTGACGTTGACAATCACGAAGAGATTGTGCTGGAGATTGTACTCTTCTCCGCTCTCATAGCAGCCGCAGGTATGGTATTTCTAGTCTTCAGTGTCGTAAAATGACCTGAAGACGTGACGGTTATACTCTTTAATTGTACTAGAATTATTTCTAAACCAAGTTTGTGTGAGTTATAAACTTGTTGCAATCAAACTTAACTTAGGCTGTAAACTGTTATCCTAACGTGCAGTAAAGTGAAGTAAAATCAGTACAAGTGACCGTACTAAACAAGCGCGGGTTTCTACCGTAGCGGGTGTGCGATTTGCTTACGCCCATTGTTAGGCACTGTAGCCTGTTGGTAAGGTATTCTGGGCCAAATTTGCAGAAGCACAAGCAAGTTGTGACAGCCGGGAAATTCTAAGTGTATTTATGCTGAAATGACACATACTGTGGCGTTTTTGCTTTTAAAAGTTTGAATCAGCTTGATCACTCATCTTACTGTTGTAAGGTCCTAACTAGTCCTACTGTATACGCTGTGCATGGTACAGTATATGTAAAAGTGTCCGAGATGTTAGGACTTTAAAATTATTTAAGTGGGTCGGCAAATGTTTACATTCCGTCCTATGAATATGAAGATTCATGGAGGAAAAGCGAATTCAAACTAAAGAAATAGACTAACAAAGATTTCTTCAAGGCTACGAATTATTTAATTGCTACGCCCATCCCTACAATATATTTCTTAATAAAGCTTACAAAAATTATCTGAATAATAAAACAAACGAAAGTCAATTATTAAATTTGGCAACCGATGAACTGAAAATTTATAAAATAAACATAAAGATAACTTAGCTCTTATATTCCTTCCTGAACCTTCTTAATCAACATTCCCCAAATCACACCCAAATCAGGACGTCCGACTTCATTCAGCTCAGTTCTACCAACTGTTTCATTACACGCAAGTAAACATTTTTTTAAAATTGAATTACAAAATTATTGCGCAGAGACGCAGACCGAATATAATTTTAAATAAACGCAGAAAGGGAATCCTCTGTGACATACTACACTACTCATAAGGATATTACGTACGTCACAGAGAATTCACTGCATGCAATGCATTATGCGTACACACGCGTCTATATATATATGTCATACAATATTAAATAACATTATATAGTACACGCACACCGCGAACCGTCACCCGTGGTATATCCGCGAGCGCTGGAATTAAAGAATAGTTTGTACGCACTGTAGGCACTGCAGACACATACGTACATGGCTAGGCCTGAGTCCGACGTTAACCTAGCCTAGACTGTATACTGTGACCGTTAGTAATTTAAGTTAGTGATCATCCTAAGGACAGTGTAAGCTACGTAATACGACCTACTTTACATTTAGCTAGTATAGGCTGGCTCATACACATTATATGTACATAGTAGGTGTACCTTAAGTCGATCAGTACTTTGAAGTTTGAGTCGATCAATGTATTTTTAACTCCAGTTATGCAGTATGGACGCAAAGGAATTCCAACGTAGTCGTGTTAGAAGCTCCGCCTAAGTCATATTTACTTCAAACAACAACAAAAACAAGTATTTGCCATGTTATTTTTCATTTGCATGGATAATTTTACAGTCAAACTTTTAAGTTTCATCAATGTTGTTGACTATTATGTTTCAAATCGGACCAAAATATAGACCAGAATGTCTTCGGTAAAACTCTCATTCTACATTTGGATAGAAGAGACAATATTTTTATCATCTTTTGACATTATTAGGTATTTATTTGACAATAAGCAGTATTTTCATAGATCTTATTCTGACGTGATTGACTCAAGGTTTCATCAAAAGCCTAATGTTATCTACGACCATGTTAAATTGAAGACCTGTTTCAAAGTAATTACTCATTTTGAACACAAGAGAAAGGTATCAGAATGATAAGGGCAAATTGATAAATACTTCTGTCAAGTTTAGTATGTTATAAACATAATTTATACTTATAGGATTAAAAAGATTGTTAGGTGATTGACTCATAGTACCCCCATGCTAGTCCTTGCCTATAGACCTAAAGAGATCATCGATTCATGTTACTCTTACTACAGGTACAATCCCATTATAGGTACAGGAAATGAATAATTTTGTTAAGGCATCAGTGAGTAATCTATTGAAGAAAAAAAAAAACTAACTAAGAAACCTATATGGTACTCAAAAGTGTCATGTTGTGAAGTCAATCTGAAGTTTAAAGCAGTATTGTATGCATCTAGGCTAGGCTTTCTAGCCTTACCGTTTTGATGCATTCTGATCATTGTGGTTGTAGTTGTATAAAGGCAGAATAGTCCCAGCTAGCAGAATATCTGGGACCCATCTGGGCTTTGTCCAGGCATGATAATGTCCATATATATGTATCCACATATGTCCCCGATGAGTGTCATATATAGGCTACGTTGGCATCATATTACCCATATGGGAACCAGATGGGTTGTATTAAGGCAGAATAGTGTCTAAGGGGCAAATGTCTAAGGCAATACCGTATATTTTACACCCTGGTCACATTCAAATTAGTTTGTTTACATTTATTACAACATAGTTTAGTGTGGTTATAGTGTACTTAAGTAGAATATATTTAATAGTTAGCAACAATTCCGATAATTTACATTCACATTAGCATAGTATGTTTTTCACCTTGCGCAATATACTTTTAGCACTTTATTCTTTGAAATTATATTTACGGCTCATCAAAATAACGTCCAGCTCCCTGCTTCCATTCGCAATTTTAAAAGATTTTTTGTTGAAATACCCTCAGCTTGTTAAGACTGGTATTTGTTTTAATCTTGAATGCATACTGCTACTGTTCACCCCGGTTTTGTCAAGCTGTCACTAAATTTGTATTCCACTGATTTTACATTTGTTTTTAAAGCTGGAAACCTGAGTTCTCATGTGGTCAAATTTGCTGATGACATAACTGTCACTGGCCTTATATCTGACAAGTCAAACTATTCGTCTAAGCGAGACTCCTTTGTACCCTACTGGTGGCTCTGCCCAACGTCTAGCAAACCATGGGAGGAGATAGCATTTCTGGAGGAAGAGAACAACAGTGAAGACACTTTGTATCAAAGAATACAATAGAGAGCAACTGGCTTTTTAATTCCTGGGACACCCTTATACCTAATTTGTGTTTGGAAATACCCAGAAAGCAAGATAACAACTATAAACTGAAACCATATGAAGTCAATCAGTACACTCTGATCAATATTTACTGCACTATTGTTCAGAATATAAACTCAAGATGTCAATACTGTCTGGTTCAACCGTGTGACACAATCAGGTGTCAGAAAGTTATCTGTCACAGTCAAATATGTCGAAAGGATTATTGGAGCTGACCTTACTTCTCTGGAGTCGATAACTCTCGAAGAACAGCAATGATTATTTCGGATGCAGAGCGTCCTGTGCAGCCATCTCTTGTCATGACATTGCACATTACTATGAGGAAAAAAAAACATTTTACTTCCAGCCTCTTCCCAGTTGCCATCAAACTGTACAACTCATGTCTCTAGTTTTGGGTCATAACAGCAGCCTTTTTTTTTTGCTCTGTTAAAGTGTCATCCTTATACATATCACATTTTTATATGTACAGTGCTGTCTCGTCCAAGTTGACACGAGACGCGGACGAGTTCCAACAAAACGGACGAATTGTGGACGAGTTAAAAATACAGCCAAATAATGGAATAGTCCAATCCGTCTGCAGAGGGACGATCTTTGAACACAAAGGGACTTGTAACCTTATCTGTCTAATCTCTGAAAAGCAAACAATCAATAAAGAGCCTTTGTGTAGGAACTCGTCCGTGTAAGCGACGATGTGGACGAGTTTTACTAACACATTGTTTTCAGTTCTAGTGAGCAACTAAATTTCTGCAGAAATGTGTAAACGATGAGTATAAAAACAGGTCCTTGTAGTACGGTAATCGAGGCCTACGTATTTGTTTTGTCACCAAATGATGTAGCAATTAGTCTCAGTTGTGTAACGTTAATCAACCAATAGAATGAAAGAGACACAATTAAACAGAAACAGAATCAAGCAAGTACATCAGGTAATTCAATTTTAGCAAAGCAATATTGATGTACAGATTTTGTCTTTCTTTTTTGGGGACGGGGGAAGACTTGATGTAGACATTCCTACTGATTGCCTTTTGCAAATGGTAGCAAATGGTGTAGGATGACTGAGTTGCTTACCATTCAAGCGGAGATACACATTTTCGAGACAATCGCAACGAACCTCGATTGGCAAAGTATAATCCATATATTCCATGACCTTAAATTAGTCGCCATATTGGGCACACATGTTCTACTATCACTTTCCTATCTTCCAATTTTCCTTACGTTTACACCACACCCTTTTACAAACCCATCAACTGGTTTGCTTTCAAGTTTGAGAATTAGGCCTATTCATAGATAAAACCACGCAAGCACAGTTACGCAACAGTACGTGTGGACCACGTTCAATTGATGCCATACAGCACCTGTAGTCCTGTACCAAACAATGTTTGTTCTTACTGTGGGGTCGCCCGCGAAATTGGCGGTCATGATAAAATGTGGTCTGTGTTTTGGTGACCTACGAATGACCCCTATAATTATCATACAACTGATTACCAAGAATGTCCTACGTCAGCAAACGTCGGCGGTCGCTTTATATCTTGGCAACTTGCCATGAAATGTAACCGCAGTGAAAAGGCTAATAGCCCGTACTTTGGCCAATTGAAGAACAGATGAGTAAAATCAGCGAACGAAAAAGTAGAATATAAAAAATATCCATCTCTCTGTAAATGCGGAAACAAGTTGTCTTGTTTATAGGATGTAGGATACATGTTTTAGGCGTATTGTGAATGAACTTTTAAATCGACATTGACACATTGCGAAGAAACAAAAAGGGGGAAAATAAATATAATATCTGTCGATATAAGATTGCGGGATGTATACGCGATTGTTCGAGATGGGCAGGCCCATGTACGGAAACATTTGTGTTCAGCAGGCGAAGTAACTTTTGCCCGAAAAACGAAATGTCTTGAAATTCCAACTCTGTGTATAACCATAGGGCGTAATATGGTCTAAGCCCGATCAAGGGAGGGGAGTGTGACTTTCCGATATGATGGAACTGACCCATTAGAACCCTAGGGGAGTTAATTTCGCCCTAATGTGAAACACTTATTCTTAGACCTTACTTGCGTTATTCAGAATGACAATGTGATAAATTGGTGCACAGCATTGAATATATTGGTCTTCAGTGCCAACTATTTTATACATTCAATCAACAGTCTCTTTAAAAAGTCATTCTTTCGCGTTTAATCACGTACCGGCACTTTGATTTTGGGCCTTGCCTTAACATTGTGCAAAGATTCAAAGACTTAAATGGAACGTCAGATAGTGTGCTGCCTACCGTTATCTCCTTGAATATTGATTCGTTTATGCCCACTTGCAAGCAGAATAGTTCAAGTATAGTTAAAGTTTGCAATAAGTTACAATAATACGTCTAGCATCCGCTTATGAACCGGTACATTCCATATTGCGAAATAAATCGTCAGTTAACTCCTAGTTAGTCTAACATCGCATTGCTTTGGAAGCTTCAAACCTTAACTAGCCTAGCACCTCGCGGGTTTTACCAGGTATTATTTCAATATTTCCTTTGCCTGTTTGGTCTCATTTCAAAACGCCACGCCAACTCCGAGAGTATCTCCTATCATGTTGAAAAAACATCGACCTGCGACGCTCGTCCTAAGACGAAAGGAATTTGCACCTGTTAAAATTCTAACATCTGATTGACTCTTGCAGAAATTCATTCATAACTTTCTTTACTAAGTGCAATGCAAGGGATAGTGTGATGAGTTAAAAAATTATGATGGTACTGTGGTTAGTAACTCTATATACCACGCACTTTACACCATTTTTTGTTGCGGTTAAAATGTATGATGATATCAATGTAGACGGCGTTAAAGTTATATCACCGTGTTCAGATACATCCCTGTGCAATGCACGTCGGGGTGTCCTACTTTCTTCTATCTTCTTTCGTTTGTAGTAACATGGAATTCTAGCTCTATGGTTCGAACGACCAAGAATGAAATATTTTTAGCGGTCACGTATTCGCACACATGGACATATTATTGAAAAGGCCAAATATTTGGCACTCTGTATTCGCGTTGACACAGCAAAGAGTGCACAATGTTAAAGAAGGGCCAGATGCCGTTAAGGCCTGTCCACACAGGATGCGTTCCGTTCCGGATACGACACGTTTTTTCCGGGTGTCTATAAAACGAAGACCTCTAAAACGAAGACCAAAAACCCGTTCAAATGACGAGCAACTAAACAAAGAGACATACACTGTTCTGCCAAACTGCCAAACACAGAGTCAATAAACGTATCCCGTTTCTGGGAGAGTCTTCGTTTTCCGGTCTTCCTTTTAGAGATTTGCAATATTACTAAAATCTATAAAACGAAAAACGAAGACCTTATCGATATGTCAACCAAAGCATTATTTAACCGACTTCTATTATCGACGGCGCTCAAATAAGTATTTTTCTTGCAGTTTAATTAAGTTTAACCCATCTTGATGTTAATACCAGCAAGGAAATACATCAAGCCGAAGTTCGTTAGTAAAATGAATTGCTAACTTCAAATACAATACACCGTACATCCCGACCCTTTTATCAAATTTAAGGCTCAAAACTGTACGTGAACAAAGATTTTAACCCTATTTTCTATGCATTGTGTTTATTTCTTGTTTTAGATACGGGTCTTCGTTTTCCGGTCTTCCTTTTAGAGATTTGCAATATTACTAAAATCTATAAAACGAAGACCAAAAAACGAAGACCCTATCGATATATCAACCAAAGCATTATTTAACCGACTTCCATTATCGGCCGCGCTCAAATAAGTATTTTTCTTGCAGTTTAATTAAGTTTAACCTATCTTAATGTTCATACCAGCAAGGGAATACATCAAGCCGTTTGTTCGTAAAATGGATTGCTAACTTCAAATTCAATACAACGTACATCCCGACCCGTTTATGAAATTTAAGGTTCAAAAATGTGCGTGAACAAAGATTTCAACCCAATCTTCTATGCGTTATGTTTATTTCTTGTTTTAGATACGGGTCTTCGTTTTCCGGTCTTCCTTTTAAAGATTTGCAATATTACTAAAATCTATAAAACGAAGACCGAAAAACGAAGACCTTATCGATATGTCAACCAAAGCATTATTTAACATACTTCTATTATCGACGGCGCTCAAATAAGTATTTTTCTTGCAGTTTAATTAAGTTTAACCCATCTTGATGTTAATACCAGCAAGGAAATACATCATGCCGAAGTTCGTTAGTAAAATGGATTGCTAACTTCAAATACAATACAACGTACATCCCGACCCTTTTATCAAATTTAAGGTTCAAAAATGTGCGTGAACAAAGATTTCAACCCAATCTTCTATGCGTTATGTTTATTTCTTGTTTTAGATACGGGTCTTCGTTTTCCGGTCTTCCTTTTAAAGATTTGCAATATTACTAAAATCTATAAAACGAAGACCGAAAAACGAAGACCTTATCGATATGTTCTGGACCACGGCATGGCGGGCCCCTGAACCCCACCCATTGTAGGTTTCGTGTGCACAGTTTCAAATTCGACGCGTACACTACATGCATGTTGCCCCCACCCCCTCCACGCCCACACACACTCACCCCCAAACAGATTTACACCCCTGCCTCTAAGCCTATTAAGAAATGTGCTTCGTAAAAAGAAGAAGCATTTCAGCCTTGGATTTCCAAATATTGAATCTATGAAAAAATGGAACACCTGCTAAAGTGTAGAAACCGTCACATTCGATCATTCCAACATTTAAAAACTGTAGGCCCTAAGTAGATTGCAGAAACAGTACAACAAATGTATTGTTTATGGTAGAGATCCATCGTATGACCGCGTGTTTTCTTGGAATCAGTTGAATGGACGGCAATCCTTCACTGACCTCTATTGAAGAAACCTTCATGCTTTGAGTTTTGCGTCGATTTCACTAGTCTTGCAAGCCTGTAACAACCATTTTAACCAGTTCATGGTCTTCGACGCCTTCGTAAACGATGTAAGTATAACATACAACACATAGAATGTGTGTCTTGGTAGTTCAAAATCTGAAACCTCGGAAGAACACCCACGTGCCCACGTGAACCAATATAGAGCTCCATATAAAATAGACTACTGTGTTGCTCCGTATATAAAAGGCAACACATCAAATAGGCTAGGTCTAATTGTTCTAGCCCAGGCGGATGACCTAGATTAGTCTAATTGTTTTCATTAATAGCAGGCTTTATCCCATCGAGGGATATTTCACTGTTTAGGGTTGTAAGGTTAGAAGACTAGTAACGTTAGGCATACAAACATAAGCACAAGGTGTTATTAGCCGGGGGGGGGGGGGGGGGGCGGGGGGGTTGAAGACTTTTCGGATCACTTTCCCGAGGACCTGATTTAAGCATGGGTACTGCGGGACTCACTCCCCCTACAGAAAAGGGCTTCCACAAAATGACATTTTGTGGGGTTTTATGACAGCTGGGGGGGGGGGGGCTAGATACTAGTCCAAACCGGTCAGAGGTATACGAAACGGAGGGAGTCCCACATTGTCGGTTTCCTCATTCTGGCTGTCTAGAATAATTAGGCCTACAGGGTCACAATTACCGGTACCGTATATTCGTGGGCGTCCGCAGGCATGGTCAAGTACTTGCCCCCCCCCTCCTGGAAAATCAAAAATTTGAAAAAACGTATAAAAAATAAAGAAAAACCCGAACAAAACGTGTTTTCACTGCTTAGGCTATATGCGGTGAGTAGGCTTTAGAAATGGCATTTACAGCGATCTGGGAGGCATTGCAGGCCAAAATTTTCTTGTACTTCGAGCCAACTTGTGGTGGCGCGGAGCTTTTGCCCACCCCTAGAAATTTTTTACCACTGAATTTTTTTCTGTGGACGCCCATGCGTATATTGATCGATAAATCAATGGACATAGGCCTACCGATCCGTCCGCTCAGGCAGCTTGAACAACGAATGATGGCCAGTGTTTTTTCATTACATAAATGTATTTTAAGGGCAAAAGTTGTAGATCCAGACTTATTTTGAAACAACTGCTTGGCCTAATTCTCCCTAATTCCTTTATATTTCTCTTCCAAGTATTTTTCATTATATTTCATGACTTAGTCTAATATTGCATACCCAAGATAAAGCAAAGCGTTACTCCTCATAAACTTTACAGTTCAGAGAAAAATGAGGTAATATGATTCTCAAGAGCCATTCATGAATTAGGGTATAGGCTACTGCGGTAATACTACATTAGGCATATTTCAATTTGGGGTGACTTTTCCCTTAAAACTGTAATTTTCAAAAGCGGAAAGGAAGAGGGGCGAGGGAAATTATTGTTCTTTACTAGAATTAACAAACTAAAAGAAATCGCTGATGCCAATGGGAATGGACCTACACCTAACTAGGTCAATAGATATAGGCCTATCGATATCGATGCAGTCATCATCAAGCAGACTAGGCTAGCCTATGTCACTCCAGTAGCGTGGGCAGGAATTGCGAGGTGGTGGGAGGCAGACTGCGAACTTTGGTAATCCCCCCGACTGACTGGCATGGAGAGAACATCTATCTGGCTAGATGCAAAATCGTTCCTCCTTATGACAGGGGCGTAACCAGTTTTTTTTTTTTTTTGTCAAGTGTAGGGGCAAAGCCCGTAGACAGACTCCCAGCGCTCAGCGCCATCAAGAGTTGACACGAAGCGCCATGAAGAAATTTTGGCTAATACCTCCCAGATTGCTGGAGATGGTACTTCCAAAGCTTCCTTACCGCATATGAATAGGAAAACACTATAGCCATATAGTAAAATATTAACATTATACCCTACCAAAAGTATGCTCAAGGGAAAAGGGCTAAGGTCCTATGCTTCACGCCGCTATCTAATGACAAATATGAAGGTATTTATCTTTATAGAAACAGGATTTACAGTTTCATCAGGAACTGCTATTATATAGTTTAACGGTTAACATTTGCAAAAGTCGAGAGCCTGGGGCCGAAAGGTTTGATTATTTGCTGTATTGGGGGAGGGGTGAGGGCTGAGATGCAAAATGGTGCTATATTTGAAACATTTTGAAGCATATTAAAACACGTCTGACGGCCAATTGGGAAGGGAGAGCGGGCCTGTTGTTGCTTGCTAGACTCCGCCTGACTGCTTCCGATTTCTCCCTACCATCTGATTTTCTTCCGACTACTGACAGAGGTGGGAGGCATAGCCCTCCTGCGCCCACCATTGCACACACTACTGTGTCACACCGAAGTTTGAGGTTGTTGTTGTGGTGCAACAATTTGCGAATGATGCGTTAGTGCATGAGACAGACGTGACTTTATTTCGACAATCTGCAATGCAAATAGACCTATAAACGTGAAGTTGGTAATCTATCATCAGGGGTTAACGTTGTGATTTGGTCACCGTGTAGAGGAAGCTGTCTTGTTTTGCAAAGAAACATTTTTTTACCCGAAAAATATTAATTAATTCTTATTCAACAGTAATAAACACAATAATTAAAGTTTCTCCTCACTTGAAGGTCCTTCTCAATGTCTTTATATTCTGGTAAACAGTCTAGAAAGGAAATTGATGTGCTGGAATTACAGAAGGTTAATTTTCTCTATCAAACTCCGATTGTCCCTTTAAAGAAAATTCTGTAGATTACCTTTTGAGATCACTTGTGGGGCCAGGGATGAGAGATTTCCGGCGTTCTTAGGGGCTATTTTTTTTTTAGAAAACATTTGATGGTACTATCACTGTCAACTGATGCTTTGGTTGATATATCGATAGGGTCTTCGTTTTTCGGTCTTCGTTTTATAGATTTTAGTAATATTGCAAATCTCTAAAAGGAAGACCGGAAAACGAAGACCCGTATCTAAAACAAGAAATAAACACAACGCATAGAAAATAGGGTTAAAATCTTTGTTCACGTACAGTTTTGAGCCTTAAATTTGATAAAAGGGTCGGGATGTACGTTGTATTGTATTTGAAGTTAGCAATTCATTTTACTAACGAACTTCGGCTTGATGTATTTCCTTGCTGGTATTAACATCAAGATGGGTTAAACTTAATTAAACTGCAAGAAAAATACTTATTTGAGCGCCGTCGATAATAGAAGTCGGTTAAATAATGCTTTGGTTGACATATCGATAAGGTCTTCGTTTTTCGTTTTATAGATTTTGGTAATATTGCAAATCTCTAAAAGGAAGACCGGAAAACGAAGACTCTCCCAGAAACGGGATACGTTTATTGACTCTGTGTTTGGCAGTTTGGCAGAACAGTGTATGTCTCTTTGTTTAGTTGCTCGTCATTTGAACGGGTTTTTGGTCTTCGGTCTTCGTTTTAGAGGTCTTCGTTTTAGAGGTCTTCGTTTTATAGACACCCGTTTTTTCCCGCATCCTTCCGGATACGTCAAGACGCATGCCTGTCTGTACAAGATGCGTTCACACTACGTCAATTTCGATGCGTCACTTTGAGATGCAGTGTGTAGTTTCCAATGACAATGCATGCTGATTGACAAAAAGGTGTATTTAAATCGTAGGATGCCAAGAAAATTTGAGAATTAAATACATGCTAGATAGCCGACCTTGCCATTGGTCATTCTTTACAGCAGTCATCGACACAAGATGTGCAAGTTTTGTGAAAAAAAAAAAAAATGTAAAATTTGATTTTATTTTATTCCTAAACACATTCAGTTTGTCACAATTTATCCGAATTTGTACAAAATTATTCAAAGTGGGTTTATCTCGATGGATTTCAGTCAGTGGCCTACGCTCTCATGAAAGTGTAGGGACATGCAGTAAGTTGCGTGATCGCCGGCCGGGGAAGGTGTCCTAGTGGAGGGGGTGTCCCCTTGCTCCTTTGAAGGCGTTTGAAACATTAGGTGTCCTTGCATGCAATTTGGTGCCACATTAGGTACGGTACCTTTTGAAGTAAAATTTGTGTTAAAAAGTTTGGGTATTTTCAGGAACAAAAACAAATCGGCATCAGTGGATTGATTAGAATGCAAATGTTCTACAGTCAGAGTCTATCATTATCAAGTTGAGTAGCCCAATCGAGTGAATTTTTTTTTTTTTTTTTGGCCCAGGTCGCTTGTGGAGGGGAGTGGAGCGCAACGATTGAGGAAAGGGCTCGATCCCATAAGCTCCCGAAGCTATGCCACTGATTATATACACTACATTGTATACTTATATTTTCTCGTGTGCCGTGAAATGTCCATGTGCAGCCACGTCTAGTGTCCAGACTTCCCCTGCCTACCGTCCCAACAATGAATACAACTGTTTTCCCACTACCGAAGTCAATAATATCGCAAGGGTAGTGGGTACCCAAAGAATCAGAGGCCTACGTATACATTCCCAATGTTGTGAAAAAAAAATGAGCTTTTCTACTTATGTTATATATTTTACGTTTCATTGTGATTTTAATCTCAAACATAGTACCATTTTGCAGCCATATACCGTTAACTTGCATTTCATGAAAGAAAAACATGAAAAAATCAAGTTGACGCATGCTTCCGTACGGCAATTCTGTTTCTGAACGCACATGGACCTTACCAAAATTTGACGCATCAGGAAGGATTGCGTCAACTTTTTTCTCAAGAAAGAAAGCTTGTAGAAATCTCATGTTCGGTATGTAGTTGAACCATGTTGAGTAGAGGAACCCTATTGTTTTTGGTGGAGGTCAAAGATCATTTGGGGTCAACAGGGGTCAAATTGTTAAAACCTTGAAACACAATATCTCAAGAAGGGAAGCTTGAACAGATGTCATATGAAGTGTGTTGGTGTATCTTATTGAGTACAAAAACGCTATTATTTTAATGGAGGTCAACGGTCACTTGAGATCAACAAGACTTGGGACCCTCTCTATAGCCTAACATATAAACATACACACTGTGATCCAGCCTAGCCAATACATGTATTTCTAACTGTTGTGCTTTACACTTACAGTAGAGGAACAGACTAGACTAGTACTACTAGGAAGTAACCTTTGATCCAAATTGCTTGAAAATGTGCTTTATGTTTCCTGATATATTTCTAAGCTTATATTGGGTCATCAGGAACAGGATGGCATATTTTACACTAAAACTTTGTACATTCAACTTAAAAGTAGTGTGGAGAATGTTTCACCACATATAACAGTGTTACGACAAACTAACAACTCAACAACTCCAAGAATCTGAGACCAAGCTCAATCATATTGGCTCATGTGATGGGCACAGGGGATGGGTTGAAAGAACTCTATGGCTCTCCTAAATGTTCTACTTTAAATGACCTTATCTCTTAGATCCTTTTAGGCCTACTCAAAGGCAGAGTACACACATGAAACTGAACACATTCATAAACATTTTTTGCAAATTTATTCTCATTTAAAGATCTTTGAGAAATTGACGCTGCTTACTCCAACATTTGCATGCGCTGTACCTTCCTGCAGATTGTTGGTGTATCTCATTGAGTGAGGTGTATCTCATTGAGTGTACAAAGTTCCATTGTCTTTGGTGAAGGTCAAAGATCATTTGCAGTCAACAGGGTCACAGTATGGAATTCTTGTAAATATGCTATCTCAAGAAGGGAAGCTAAGACAGATGTCATATTCAATTATTAGTTGTACTTCTTTGAGCACAAGACCCAGTTGGTCTTTAATGGAGGTAAAAGGTCATTCAATGTTAACAAGGGTCAAAGTGTGAACATGTAGGTATGATCTCAAAAAAGGAAGCTTGTGCAGATCTCATATTTCATAAAAAGCATACGTAGCTTAATGTGACACATACTAATGCTATTATATCAGATTCAGAAAAAAAATTTCTCTTAAACAGATCATCGAAACCACTATGCATTTCTGCATTCTGGTTTAACTCAGTCTCCTAGAGTTAACACAGAACGCCAAACCCAACCTTTCTTGCGCATATCATGTGCACACCATCTTTAAGTTATACAGGAGATGTTCCTTCAATCTAAGAGCGCTGTAATTTGTTAGTTTTAATTTCAATTATTGGTTCCGATGATAATCGTAACCTTTGTAATCATGCATGGGTGTGTGTGTATGTATGTTTGTGACGCCCTACCTTGTAAACACGATATCTCAAGAAGAGAAGCTTGGAGAGATCTCATATTCGGTGTGTAGGTGTATCACATTGAGTAGAAGAATTCTATTGTTTTTGGTGGAGGTCAAAGGTCATTTGGGGTCAACCGGGGTCAAATTTTGAAAACGTTGTAAACACGATATCTCAAGAAGGGAAGCTTGGAGAGATCTCATATTTGGTATGTAGATGTACCACATTCAGCAAAAGAATCCTGTTGTCTTTGGTGGAGGTCAAAGGTCATTTGGGGTCAACCGGGGTCAAATTGTGAAAACCTTGTAAATACGATATCTCAAGAAGGGAAGCTTGAACAGATGTCATATTTGGTATGTAGGTGTATCTTATTGAGTACAGGAACGCTATTATTTTAATGGAGGTCAACGGTCACTTGAGGTCAACAAGAGTCAAACTGTGAAAACATTGTAAATACACTGCGTCAATATACCTGGCATACATAGCATGGCATTGACACCTTCCACGACGGTATCAAACTTAACAGCTAACATGTATACCAAACATACCAGGTACACTTAGAAAGGTGGATAATACTTAGCAAAAGTAAAGCCGTGTGAAGGAAGCAATTGATACCTACTAGTTCGCTCAGGTAGTCGATCAGAGAGAACGCAACTGAACTGCAAACATATTCTAACCTTCACACAGTGGCTTGTGCTGCATTGCCCAATGGATGGTTGCAATATACATGCTATAGTTAGTAGTATGAAATTGGAATAGTCCGTGATTAGGGGTTACAGAAAATTCCAAGACATGCACTTCAAGTTGTGTAAACAAAAGCTGCGCACCTTGCAGGGTACATCAAACACAAATTAGCATTTTAGTAGAAAGATAAAAAACTTGGCGAGAATGGAACATCAAAATAAGTAACAACGTTTGTAAGACATAAAAACAATCGAAAAAAATTCTCTTAAGCAGATCATCGAAACCACAATGCATTTCTGCATTCTGGTTCTAACTTGGAACCTCGGACATCTTACACGAGGTTATTTTAATATTTTAATGCCGGCTTTGTCTCACTTTTAACTGTGTCTTCTTAATAGCGGCAACACAGATCGCTAAACCAAATGTGACTATCTCGCATCTGCATATGCAAGATCGGATCCACTATTTTACTCGAAATAAACAATGATTTAAAATTCAGTTTGTTCGAGAAAGCTTCAGTTTGAATGGTTCTAACGTAGACTCCCCTTACGTACATTGATTATTTTACGCACATAGATTATTTTACTTGACGGCTTAATTACAAGAATTTCGTCTTAGCCAACTGCTAGGTAGTTTAAGTGTTTCCAAAGGATCCATGAAAAACCTTTGCAGTCTCACTGTCGTACATGTTTTACCCAAGGGGCGGAACTAACCACTGCTCCAAGAGGTGGGGGTGGGGACAAACAAAGCGCACCAAAGTTTCACCACGCTCTGGCGGAACCATTTACAAATGAAAATCAAGTTGGAGCCCAAGTGGCGAAGCCATTGTCAAGAAGAATGAGCAGCACCCTCACCCCTCCCCGGGATTTGGGTGATGTAGATTCTATCACACTGCATGTGATAGAACCTTCCGTGAGACAACTAAAACGTAGAAAACCAAAATTATATTTTGACTCAATCGTTTTTTTTTTTTGTTATTGACTTTTCTTTTGTAAATGATTCAATGAGATTAGACTAGAATACCAAGCATTGCTGGAAACCGTGCGAACCATCCGAACCTGGTCCGCATCCTCCCATCAAATCCAGGGCCAAAAAAAAAAAAACAAAGATAAAAAAATAAAAAATAAATCGAAAATAAATAAAAAGAAAAAAAAGTGTAACGAAAGGGGGAACAATTCTGGAAAAGCTGTAAAATATCGAAACTTTTAATGCTTTTGTTACACACCAAAGTATGCAAACCATCGTCATCAACAATTTTTTACGTTCTGACCAACACGCTTGAGCCATCCACATAATACGGTGTATGTGTGGAGGCTTTTGCTTTGCTGCATGCGCATTTGCTTGCCGAAATGAAAACCTTGGCAAAACAGGTGAAAATGCAATTGTTATTGAGGAAAGTAGTGCAAGCTCCTCCCTCAACCCCCCAAAAAGGAGAAAAAGAAAAAAAGAAACGCTGTTGTCACGCGCGAAGACTGGAAGCCTGGCAACCTGCCAAGAGCTAACGAAACCTTGTTCATCGTCGAAAAAAAAAAGAAAGTGTTGAATAGGATCGCATCGAGGGGTGGGTAAAGAAAGACCAATCATCTTTTTGCTTTTATTTTGTTTTTGCTTTATCCATACTACTGGGCGTGGCTTAATGAAAACATTGCAAGAATTCATGAACAGTACATCTAACTACTGTACAAAGTGCGACAAAATTTACTACGATTCCATTGACCGTGTACGGTTTCAACGTTGGAAACCCAGCCCGAGAAACGGCGCGAACTTTTTCAAACACATTTCCGCTATGCAACATCTGATTAGCGGGTCCGGTCACAGCCGCTTGCAGGCCTACATATACAGTGCATTGAGAAAAAAGACGGGCAGTAGCGCTGCGCGGGCTTACAATCGAACACGTTTTATGGCGGTAGTGGCCATAAGTTACTTTGATATCCCAACTATTTTTTACCATTATTGCATTCAGTTGGCTGGGTCTCGATGTTTTGAACATGATACTGCTTAGGCTGCATGATCACAGATATTCTGCAAAGCAGGGGTAGTTAATGTATGTTGCATCAAAGATTTTACAATCTTTGGTTACATCTACAAAGTGTTTTGCGATTCACACATCTGTGTAGGCCATGACTTTAGCGGCTATGACATACGATGATGTTTTGCAAGGTGTCTAAGTAATCATGGAACTTGTGAAGTGAAATTAACTAGATTAACTGATTTCTTCAACCAAATATCAGAGGTAAAATGTATTTTGATATTTACTAACATTTTCATGTTGACTTGGATGTTCGATGGCAAAGGTGCTAGGGATCGATAGTCAGAGTCTCTTGCAAACTGCTGTTCCTATCCTTAGCTGTAGCTTCTGCTTTTTTCCTGAGTATTGAAGAAACATTGCCACGTTTGTTATCAGCATCATATAGGAGGGTGTTGTGGTTAGGAGTCAATGGGCAATATGTATAGCACATTAGAATATTGTCCACTTTTGGGACAAATATGTGAATGGAGGACTTAAGTTCTTTAGGGTTGGTCTCATCATGTTGTACCTACGCCCCTGTAACTCAGCATTTCGCGTTTTTGATATGCAAGGAACCCAAATCTTTTAGAGACTTCTCCGCTGGACATCCACAAGGGGTACAACACGCCGGGGCCCTACTGAGCCGGTCCCAGTTTTGAAAGTTTTGCGTGCTAGATAGATGCACAAACGCTAGCGGGAAGTCGGATGATTTTCAATCGCCCAAGTCAGTTCGCGTGAAATTGAGCAAGGTTTGCCAACTTTGGGCCAAGTTCACTTCAAATGCTTTGTTGCGTAATCGAAATACTTTTGTTTTACACTACAACATATTCGGACATTACCTGTCTGTTGGGTTAAACTTTTCTAATTGCTAGCCTAGCTGTGGAATTTTAGGTTTGGGAATTACCAAGAGGGTACGCTTACATCAAAATTGAAATTTTTAAAAAGTTTTCACAAAATTAGTTGCAACTTTTAATTACTGCACATGAATGTGGTTATAAAATCGGGCTCCTTTGTACAACTAAACATCGTAAGAAAGGTCACTGCGTAATGCCACTCGTACATGTAGTTTGCAAATAAAGAATAGGTTAACATGGTCGGGAAGAACAAAAAAATCGGTATAGGCTGACATTTCACTTCTACATTCCAACGTTATTCCAGCGTAAGGATGCGGCAAATGTAGTTCTGTATTTACGTTCAGGATTAGGCCTACTCAATAATTCTGTTTGGTTTTAAGAAGGAACTTCACTCATGCGTAGTTTATTCGGCCCTCACATATCACTTGCAACTTACAACAACCTAGCTGTTTGTAGGTTTGCACAAAATCACCGTCGCTATCGCAAATCCGATTTGTTTTGCGGTGGACGATTTTCCGTCCGAGGGGACGAATTCATTGTTACAAGCCAAACCGACGAGTTTGTTACTTCCAGCTGGCTGCATAGTAGGGGGATTTTTGCCCGGACGAATTATGGACGAGTTGTGGACGATGATTCGCAATTTGGACGCGGACGTATGGCAAGCCATTTTAACATTTACCCCCTATTTCCACTTAAGTGAAATACATTCCACTTAAGTGGAATCCAATTTCACTTAAGTAAAATTGTATTCCACTTAAGTGCAATGGAATTTCACTTAAATGGAATTGTATTCCACTTAATTCCATTTAAGTGGAATACAATTCCACTCAAAGGCTGTATTGCATCACCCTAAGCTATATTTTTACCTCCCTGAAAGGAAAATTCTCAACTGGTTCTAAGTTACAGTACTCTTAGATTGCCAGCAAATTCGAAAGATGCAGAGCAGCTCGTATTACACAGCGTACACAGGGATACATTGTTTTGATTACACATGTGGAGGAATGTAAGACAGGCTGAGGGAGGGACTAGAGGTAGGTGGTTGGGAGAATTTAAACTGTCTGGGGTGATGCATTACAGTCTTTAAGTGGAATACAATTCCACTTAAGTAAAATAGAATTTTACTTAAGTGGAATACAATTCCACTTAAGCAGAATTGGTTACCTATTCCACTTAAGTGGAATACAATTCCACTTAAGTGAAATTGCCCACATATTTAATTCACCTTTGGAGGCAAAATGTGATTGGCTGGCTTGCATATATGGCGCGAAACTTCGTGTGTACGTACGAGGTGTGTCTGATTTTCAACCTCTGCCGCCATATGATTATGAATGCAACTTTATATGTAACAAGGCGCCTGTACTGTATTCACTATGCATGCCGTTCGTATCGTGAACTACGGCTGACATACGTATGTCACACAACGTGTGTTCAAAGGTGGCTGCATCATTTTATCAGTTACGCTTCAGTAATTCCACTTAAGTGAAAATGTATTCCACTTAAGTGGAATTGTATTCCACTTAAGTGGAATTGGGCCCACAGGTGATGTATTTTACTTAAGTGGAATTGTATTCCACTTAAGTGGAATTGTATTCCACTTAAGTGGAATTGTATGCCACTTAAGTAAAATTGTATTCCACTTAAGTAAAATTGTATTTCACTTAAGTGGAATTGTATTTCACTCAAGTAGAATAGCTTGCCTATTCCACTTAAGTGGAACTCAATTCCACTTTAGTAAAATTGTATTCCACTTAAGTTGAATTGGATTTTACTTAAGTGGAATACATTTACACTTAAGTAAAATACCGCATCTGCATTCCACTTAAGTTTAATACATTCCACTTAAGTGAAATTGAATTCCACTTAAGTGGAATTGAATTCCACTTAAGTGGAATACAATTCTCCTTAAGTGGAATGTATTTCACTTAAGTGGAAATAGGGGGTAAATGTTAAAACGGCTTGCCATACGGACGAGTGTCAACTTGGACGAGACGGTACTGTATTAATTTTTGTTTATTTATCTGTATTTTTTTTATATACATTTACAGAACTTTCAGTTTCCGTTTACTACGTTTAATTACTAATTCCTTGCCGAAAATCGAAATATGTGTAATGGTGTGCGTCAGTGGCTATATTTATGTATGTGTCGCCTTGGCTTGTTAACACAATGTCCCAATGAGGGGAAGGTGCTTCAACTTCAGAGTTGGTGTGTAAGGAGGGAATGATGGGGAGGTTGTCCCAATTGTTTTTTTTTTTTTCTTAGAGAAGTCAAAACCACCAAAGGTCATTTGAATTCCAAAGGGATGTAAATGAACACCATTTTAAGCAAGAATTCTTAAATGAATGATTTGCTGGAACTTTTTACTGAGGTTGTAAAAAATCCTAAAAACCCTCACATAATCATAAAGGTTTCTTTAGAGAATCTACAGAAAAGCTTATAGACACCTACTTTTCTATACAGTTTCTCTAGAGATCTTTAAAGTTTCTTCAGAGTTTCTATAAAGTTTTATAGAGCTGTTCTATGGAAACTCTATAGGATTCTATAGAGTGCTTATATAGGATTTTCTATTAAATTCTATAGAAAATCTTACATAGTTTCTATAGAATTTCTATACCAAGCTTATATGCTTTCTGTAGACACTATATAAGATTTTCTGTAGAAAATCCTATAGACACCCACTTTTGTGTAGAGTTTCTTTGGAGTTTCTTAAGAGTTTAGAGCAGTTCTAAAGAAACTACATAGGACTCTATGGAGGGTCCGTAAAGTCTCCCATAGAGGGTGTATAGGTTTTTCTACGCAGAGTCTATAGAAAAGTTTTAATAGTTCTTATGGACTTTTTTCTAAAGATTTCTATAGAAAACGTTTGTACGGGTGATATCCTTGCATCGAGAAAGTGTCCAATGAAAGCTAATGACTTGTATTCATTCATTCCATACAAAACTTACAAACAGAGATTGCAAGTGGTAATTCCTCTCATCCTACCTTTTTCTTATGTGTGAAATTTGCTTGCATTGGAAACTTAATTATTTCTGAACATGATTGTTTAACTTAACTTCATTTTTAGTTGTATTTATTCATGCATTTTACGGTGTCTGGACACATACAACGTAAACCCCATATAAGAACGTAATATTTTCTGTATACAAACTCGTTAAAAGTGTAAAAATAAACATTTTTTTAAACTGATCTGTAAATATTATGCCGACATTTTAGATACCCAATAACAATATTTTAAAAATGTTGTGGAAAGTATAACTGAAATAATTATTTTCTTAATGCTGCAAAAACACTTCCAAACTATTTCTGGAAAATATAATGAAAACATTTAATAAACTATTTAAAAAATATGACAGAAATGTTTCCCTGACGTTTTAAAAACATGCCATAAATGTTTTAGCGCGACGTGAAAATGTTTCTGTAACATTTTTAAAATGAGTTGGAATTGTTGTTACCACATTTTTGGAGCGCATAAATTTTTTTTTTAGATATATTGTAAAGGGTTTTAAAATATAACTGAAACATTTTTTTAACGCTAAAAAAAATTTCCGAACTATTTCTTGAAAATATAATGAAAACATTTAATAAAGTATTAAAAAAATATAACAGAAATATTTCACTAATGTTTCAAAACATCTCATAAATGTTTTAGTGCGACGTGAAATTGTTTCTGTAACATTTTTAAAATAAGTTGGAAATGTTGTTACCACATTTTTGGAACGTAAAAACAATATTTTAGATATATTTTGAAAAGGTTTTAAAATATAACAGAAATATTTTTAAAAATATTCTGGAAATATTTCTGCAACTCAACAAAAATATTTCTGGAATGTTTCGTAAAAATATAACAAAAACATTCAGCCGAACATTTTTAAAATATGACAAGAATATTTTTGTGTTTACTGGGTTATGGGGCTTTTGCCCTCCTTTGCCCTTAAACTTGTTATGTTATGCTATGTTAAAATACGAAGGAATGTCCAACTTCTGTATTGGATATGCTTACCATAGAAATCGGAATCCATTATTAAGCGCGAACACATGAAACTTATATCTACAATACCAAGTCATTCCCGCGGCACATGAACCGCAGTAGACAGTTTGAAGATATTTTGTCCATTGGTGCCCTATTTTCAGCTCCTAGGATTCCGATTTGAACCGTCCTCGCTCCGTATTCGGATTGTCAATTTAGACTTTCAATCACTTTAGTTTAGTTTAGTTTAAAAAAAAGGATCAGGAGGGACAATTAAGTCCCCATCAAGGACCCTGAAAAAAAAGATACAAAAATCAAACCCGGTCACAAAGCCTAATTACTTGTCCAGTGCATTCTTAAACCCAGTTACACTTCTTGCCATCACTACATCCTCAGTCAACCCATTCCACTCATTCACTAACCTCTGAGAAAAGAAGTAACGACGAATATTGATCCTACTTTGAACCTTCTGGAGTTTCAGACAATGACCTCTAGTAATTTTACTACTAGCAAACTTGAAAAAATCAGAAAATGATAGATTATCAAATCCATGAACAATCTTATAGACTTGTATCAAATCCCCAAGTAATCTTCTCAGCTCAAGTGAAGTGAGATTTAAGAGACGTAACCTGCTGTTACAGGGGACACCCTTGAAAGCCCTAATCAATCTAGTATTGCCCTGCGCTGGGCTTTCTCAAGTAATTCCTTATCTTTCGAAATATATGGGTTCCAAACTTGGACAGCATACTCTAAATGAGGTCTAACCAACTGCTTAAAGAGTCTCACAACAATGTCTCGCTTACGGAAACTAAAATTCCTCTTAATCATACCTAAAATCCTATTAGCTTTTTTAGCTGCTTCAACACACTGCTTAGCTGGCCGTAAAGAAGAATCTATGTGAACACCTAATTCTTTTTCAACAGAAACCTCTTGCAGAGGACACCTCAGAATACAATTTGGTGTCGTCAGCAAACTTCTTGGCTCTACACAAAATATCAGCATCAATGTCGTTAATGAAAGCAATAAACAGGAGAGGACCCAACACAGGCCCCTGGGGGACCCCACTAGTAACCTCCTGCCAAGAAGAAGTGCAACCATTTAAAACCACCCTCTGTTTCCTGTTACATAACCAATCCTGAATCCAGGTCAGTAAATTACCACAGATACCCATACTCTTTAATTTAAGCAAAAGACGGAGGCTGGTGGGGAACCTTATCAAAAGCTTTCTGAAAATCCAGAAAAACAACATCAACATACTTCTGCCCATCCAATGAACTAGTAACGTCTTCCATGAATTCCAAAACTGAATATTGGTGAGGCACGACCTTTTCTGACAAAAGCCATATTGAGACATTCTGATTAAAGAATAACTACTAGTAAAGAAACTAAGCATAGACATTTAAACAATAGATTCCATGACCTTACAAACAACACTAGTGAGACTGACAGGCCTGTAATTACAAGACCGTGACTATTATCTCCTTTCTTAAAAACTGGGGTGATGTTAGCACACCTCCAGTCCTCAGGAACATAACCTTCAACCATAAATCATTAAAGACCAGTGACAGTGGAACACAGAAATGATGAATGCAAATGACAAACAAAATTGGATAGATTGCATCCGGGCCAGGGGCTTTACGAATACTGAGAGAAAGCAACTCTTTCAGAACTATCTCACTAGAAAATAAGACGGAGTCCAAATTTGGGAAAACACTTTTTCCAATGGCACTAGGATTTAATTGACAAATCTTCTTGTGCAAAAACTGACACAAAATAATTGTTAGGGCCTAAGCAGTTTTGCAAGATCTTCACTGTCAGTAACTACATTGTCTGCATTAGGATCCCTAAGAGAAACAACACTTTCCTTAACCTAGCTTCTGCTTAGACCTAACATAAGAAAAGAATGCCTTTGGGTTGTCCTTAATATTATCAGCTATACTCTGCTTGAAATTCAGTTTAGCTTTAGAGATTCCCTTTCACTTTAAATTGGTGAATGTTAAACTTATAAAGGTCAGAACAGAGTTTCTCATCCTATAACGCCTCCACATTTTCCGCTTTTGTCTAATGACACACCTGACTTCTTTAGTAATCCACGAAGGCCTACAACTTTTACGACACCGAAACTTCCACGGAACATGATGATTCATAACATACTTCAATATATCAGCTATAAAGTCCCAAGATTCTGAGGCACTTTTGCCACTCATTCCATTTACTCAGTCTGTACCTTTCAATAAATTATCAATTGCTACGGTATCTGCTTTAGAAAATCCGGGATCCTTTCCTTAGTTAAAGAACTGAACCCCTCACAGACAACATCAAAGGCTACAACGTCATGGTCACTTTTACCTAGTTTACCAAGACTCTCAAAATTGTCAGCAACATTAGGGATCAGATGTGAAAACAAGATCAAGAATATTATCACCCCTAGTAGGAACAGAAACATACTGGTGCAAGAAACAGTCCTGAACAACCTCAAGAAAATCAGTGCCATTATTACCACTTAATTCCTCATCCCTGTAATCAGACATGGTAACAACAGTATCATGAAATAACCATATCCCACAACAGTATATTGAAACAGCTACCGCGCGAAGCACTTTGACAAATTATGCTGCTGCAAAATATCCTGCTAACTTCAGGAAAATACCCTGCTTGCAGAATATTCTGCTAACTTCAGCTGGGTGACATAGTACTGATATGATGTACAGCAAAACGCTGCAAGCATTTCTGAACAAGTGGCCGGGGCGGTCCACTTTTGGCGTTTACCGATTTCTTCCATTGTTTTTCGTCGTAGGTGCTGGTCTAGAGTGGGTCATGATAAATGCCAGAATTGCACCAGGCAGAGAGACATTTTGTGAGAACATCATCATGACATTTAATTAAGTTAGGCTAGCCTACTCCTTTTTACTTGTAGGTTTATACTTTATAGGCCTAGGCTAAGTTAGGTCTAATAGTTAGACCTCACTTGGGGGCCTTACTAAAACGAATGCCACCCGAATGCCAACTAGACTGTGCAAAACGAGCGAATGCCAATTGGGTTTGTGCTAGTGTTACAGACAAGTACAATACGTAAGTTGATAAAGGACATCAATAGGTCGCCTCGTGGTTTGAAATGACACTTTATGGGTAGTAAATGACCGGCGCAACTTTAGAATCCGTACCATATGAACGTGCTCGCTAGCTTCGATTCGATTGTTCGATTCGGTCCACTGCCATCCTTGACTAGTGAATGATGAATGGATTGCGTCGGTAAACAGGGCTTGCGGATCGGGTCAGGGGATCGGGTTAGGCGTCATGATTCAGGGTTAGGGGACAGGGTTAGGGGACAGGGTTAGGGGATAGGGTTAGGGGATTGATACTTATTTATAGTAGCATGGAAGCCCCGTAATTGGCGCCCTTGGCTTAAGACACTCTATCGCCTGTATTTTGGAATGAAGATGTCAAAATACTCACCTACAAGCTTTTTTCACATGCTCTGTGCCTCAAAAATCCAAGGATATAAACGATTTGGCACCCAGTTTAGTATAATACGGCAAAAATGGCTGCAATTTGATGAGACTCCTTCGGCGGTTTCAAGTTTGCGGAGCACCCAATATTGGCGTATTTTCCCATAGGGTCACTGTGTGTGTCCGTCCATTGACTTTGTACACAGTGCGCTGTGCCTTTAGTTAAATCACAGTCGAGTGAGGAAAGGTCGATGAACTTGTATTAAAGGAATAGATAGCGACTATTTGAGGGTATGAAAATTTTTAAACACTGACAATACTCATTATTATTCTTCCTGCAGACAATGGGGGCATAAAAATTTCTTATCAATTTGAATGTCTTCCTTTGTGGTTGGAACACAGAATTCTAAATGGGTCCAGTGGGTGCAGCTGTCACATTGTCCCCAGTCGACAAACTTTACTTCATTTGTCAAGACGTCCCTCAAGTTTGGTGGTGAAAATCGTTGACAAACACAACAATGGTCATCTTGGTTGTAATCAGAGTCATTTTGTGATTCATCTGTTTTGTGGGTTGTTTTTCCTAATGAATTTTCAGCTTGTCCTGTGTTTTGAGGTTCTTTTAAACCAGCTGGCTCCTTTTCAGATGTTTCCATTACATTTCTGATTTTGAGAACAATCTTATCTTCTGTTATTGCAACGCCGTCAGGTCTGTATTTGTATTTTCGTTTAGTAGTTTTGGGAGGCTTAGGGACTGAAATTTTTTCTCTGAGAAAATCATCTAGAGTGTAATTAACTTTATCACTTGTGCTTGCAGTGTTCTTCCCTCATTGTTCTTATCAGCTGTCACACCAGTGGCCACTTTGAGATGATCAGCTGGAATAAAATGCAGGCTGTCAATAGCACCAGGGTTAATTGGATGAATGCCTGTCTTTCTGAAGGAGGTTACAAGATTAAGTGGCGTGAAAGATTTCATAAAGGCTTTCGAAATGAGTTCGCAAATTTCATATCTGGTGATGACCTCTCCAGGATGTTCTCTCATGAACCTTTAGCATTCCTGGTGATAGTACGTTTTTCAGAGGTCCAAATAGAGTGATGTCCATTGGTTGAAGAATGTGACTTGAATGAGGTGGTAACACAAACAAAATTATGTTTTTTGACTGTGCATATTCAATCAATTCAAGGGATATATGTGAAGCATGACCATCATATAAAAGGAGGACATGTTCTCCTTGACTGCGATGCGGTAAATGCATTGTCAGGTGATTTTCTATATAGTCAATAAAGATTTACTGTTACTCCAGCCTGTTGCTGACATAGCAAAACCACTCCCAGGGACACTGCCATTTTTCAAAAGATCATTCATTCGTTTCCCCTTGAAGATGAAAAAAGGGGGAATTGCCTGACCAGTAGCACTTCCAGCAGTTAACTGGTCATGGGACCACGGTCACTGACAATAGAATTCACAGTAGAAGTCGTTCCAACCAATTTTTGGACAATAGCTTATCATTTTGCCTTACTCCCCAAAAAATGGCAGTATTTGTTGCCAACTTTCGGATGTCTAATCGAGACATAGGAAAACCCAGCTTAGCCAAATGGATGATGTGGTCTTTGAGTTTTTCCTCATGATGTTTAGGGATGACAGAGTTTTTCCCCATGGGAGAGTCAATTTCGCCTTCTCCTTTAGACATAATTCTCCTTAAGGAAGTTTCCGGGACACCACAAATCTTTGCTGCTTTTCTGAGGGACCACCTCTTTTTCCTTACTAGGTTATAGGCCCTCTTCATCATTTTCTTATGGTATAAACGATATCGTTTCTCCTATGTTAAAGAAAATAAGTAACAGAAAAAAAGTGGCTATTTAAAAAAAAAGGAAAAAATGAACTAAATACAGTACGAACTCAAATTATATCTTTACAGTTTGTCTGCATATCAGTGCCATCTCTGCTGTAGCCCATGTAACTCAGTCCTTTTTATCATCACCATTCATCATTCATGAGACAAGTAGCCATTTCCAGTAAGTTGATTGAGGGACAAAATGTGAAAACAAAGACTTTAGGAGGTTACACTGAACTTTAGAACAAAAAGTCTGTAGCCCTGTACCTTTCCCATTCTGCAAATTGTCAAAAATTGAACATAAGTATGAAATCTTAATGTGCAGTAAGTTGCAGCTAAACATCGATAAACCTTACTACTACTTTAAAGTTAACTAAGAAAACTGGGACAGTTTAGGGAAACGTAAACAAAGTCTGGTGACCTTTATCCTAGGTTATGCATATACATACACTACATACATGAAGGTAGACCGGGTGCAACGACACCGGGAAGGACGAGTGCTCATGCGGCGGTAATTTCAGATAAATTTGGGGAATGTCATTCACAAAATCTTTCAATTCTTGCAGTATTATGATGGGCTTTTAAAACGTGCCTGACAGAGTCATAATTTAGATGGAACGTACCTGAAATGGATTCATAATGGCGAAAAACGTAACTGTGGTTAGGCTCTAGTAGGTTAGGCTTGCTTTAGTATTGTTGCCACGGTGATAGTTCGTGATTTTTGCAGGTGCGCCAATATTGGGTGCGCGCCAATTTTGGGGGCTGTACTATATATGAATATTTATATATACTGTTATATGACTACGTTGGATTACACGTTTGTGAATTGTATGCATTTTCGAACACTCAACCACCACAACCGCTCTCGCAGCGTAGTGGGTTGAGCGTAAAACTTATGATGCATCAGTTATCATGATATTCTAGGTTCGAATCCTCCTCTAACCTATACTTCTCTTTCAGCAATAATCTATCACTTCTTCCACAGGTGTCAATACATGTTGATCATCACACAAAAAATCGGTGATTTCGGATGTCTAAAAAAGATAAAAAAAAAACTAGCGTAAGTTAAAAAAAGGTAAATAACACATAGACGCTATGCAAACTCTTTTAGTTATCTGATACCTTGTCCGATTGGTACGGATTCTAAATTAGTACCAAATGACCTTAATAATATAATTAATAATCACCTAACAGTTAGGCCAAGTAGGCTAATAATTATGATCACCTAAACCGTTGAAACTCCTTAAAATTTAGAGCCGAATAAAACGTTTAATGTAAAACATGTTGTTGTGTTTCTCAGAAATTAAGCTAAGTTCTAGATCAAATATCTGTTGTCTGTGCCTCCATGTAATGTTTTCAGAAAAGACATGATATTTAACTTGCAGCACACTGCAGGTATGCAATTCATAGACTTACTGTACAGGCTGCATGTATGTTTTTATATGTTCTTTATGGCTTCCATATCTAAATTTAACCATTAAGGTATTGGCATATTCGTTAGTTCAGTGGAAACCAGTCAGTGGCATTCGTCCTCTGTAACCATATATGTCTTGGCATTCGCTGGCATTCATTTTAGGTTTTTCCCTCACTTGAGCCTTAAAGATGAAAACTCATCACCCCACCCAGTTTAAGTTCTCCCAACCACTTTCGTCTGTTCCCTCTGTCCCTCAGTATTTCTAAAATTCCTCCATGTGTGTAGTATATACATTAGGGTTGTTTCATATAGAGGGTTGTGACAACTTGTTATTTGACGCCATTTTGCCTCCAACTGCACGAGCATTGTATGTACGTGCATGTAGGTTAGTCAAACCGTGATACATGATCTGCACTTATTTACTGATAACAATCATGTAAAACTGCTATTTTATTGGTAATTATGTCTTACAAAGAATCAAAAAGTATTTCAAAGGATCATCGATTGTTGGAAAATTAAGACTGCGGTGATAAAGGGGACGGACTGGGACAATCATGTCAGTCTTCACATATGATTTGAATTGGGTCCAATAAATATTAAATCATAATTCTCAATATGTTATATTAGACTGCGCTGGTACATAAATTTCCATATGGCGGCATTGGCGTCGCTGGAGGGGCGGTCAACTGGGGTTGAGGAAGGGGTCCTGGGGGAAGGAGTAATTAAGGTGGGGCGGTATTCAGAAATAAAAATATCGATATATCGACTTCAAAATACCGATAATATTCGTAATATCAATATTTTCGTGGAACAGGAACACACAGTATGTGCTTTAAATGGTATACTTTGTGTAGGACTTGACTATGAATGATCTGAGCTACTGTAAATGTATTGTACTAATCGTAAAATATCATATATCTTTTGTTGTCTCGTGCCGATTTCTGTTTGTTTGCTTGTTTTTCATAGTAATCATAAATACTAGTGAACTCCGAGTGAAAATTGTGGACAGCCACCCTTTCCGATTTTCTGCGTCACAAAGTGGGATATCCCATTTTTCACTTCTCAGATGCCTTCAGTTTTGTTTTTTTTTTACTTTCCAATTTCTGTGAATTTCCCTTTAAGACATAAATGGGAGTTGTAAGTCTCCGTGATCTTTCATTACGCTTGTTAGAATTGCCAGCATGTGCATTAATATCCATTTAATGATCATAATAGTGTTAGGCCGAAAACCACTTCAGCAGCGTATCAAAATTTTGATCAAAAGAAATAACTCAATATTGGTTCAAAACTGAAGTGCTTCACGAAATGTTGCATATTTCATGTAAACCAAACTATATTACATGTATTGTTAAGCTTTAAATGTATTTACCATAAGACTTTCAAGTTTCATTAAAAACGTGCAAAAGATCATGCAAAGCCTTCTATAAATTTACGCTAATTATGTCCTAACATAGTTAGGTATGTTGCAAATAGCCTATCCACCTTGGAAATTTGTATGTACAGTATTTCATTCCCTGTGAAAGAACAGCGGACAGTTGGTTAGTTATGGAGTTTATGTTATTTTAAGAAATGTATAAATGTATTCTACTGATTTCAATATTTAGATTCAATCTTGCATTTGTAGAAAAAGAACTTCGATGAGTTGTGATATATTATGGCGCTACAGTAGCAAATATGTTTGTTTACAAAGTTACCTCTTTTCCGCGGGCTAGACATACTGTAGTCCTGCAGTGCTAGCGCTCATGCGGAATGCTGGTTCAATCAAACAGGTGTTTTGGCCAGCTGCAGCTAGTCTGCTGGGGTGGATTTGGGTACTACGTACTGCAGTGTTATAAGTAAAAGTTTGTGGCTTTGATAACGAGGGTATAAGTAAACTTAAACAGCTGTAGACCATGTGCATTTCGTTAATTAACGTTTTTAATAAAAATGTACAGTTTTAGAAACTTCTCCAAAATTGGTAAATATTGTTTCCGTAGTAGAGTTCAATTCGTTTTTTTTCTTCTCGATCACGCAATATCGGTGGCCCTAAATTGGCTATTTTTTTTCCTTCAAATTCACGTGATTGATAGAATAGCGTACCCATTCTGAGCAGCAATCATAAAAAAGGACTGAGGCCCTATCACAAACTAATCACTAGTGGCAAATTTCTCACAGCAAGATATGCACTGATGAATTGCTCCAGATTTTCTTCGTATTTGACGTATAAAAGAATTTAACTGAACTAGGCAGCCCCTTGTCTTTGACAATGGAGAATATCTCACATCACTGTGCAAGCTCACATTTTTAGAAAATTGCAGGTTAATTATCCCCCACTAATCTGAAACTACGCCTACTTACAGATTAAAAGCCCCTGATTCCTGAGTGAGATAACTTGGCCCTTACACTGTCTACACAAATCTGTAAATAAAATACTTCAATATCTAGTGCTATCACAATGTGAATTTATGATGGGTATGAGAGTTTTGCGACCTTCACATAACCAGTACCTAAGCTGACCACCTATTGATTTCAAGGTCGAAATGATAAATTCAATAATAAAGAAAACAAAAGACTATTCAGCCATGTGAGGAGATGATGTCACTCCTGCTTGCCTCAAGTTCACAGTTGGTAGAAAAGGGGGTAACTTCAACTGGTAATGTCTTGAGAACCACACGTGGGAACTGAATCGAAGTTTCACCAGAATGGTTGGATAAACTTACTCTTCAACATATCCAAGATAAATTTATGGCTGGACCATCCTTTTAAGGCTAGCCCTTCTCTCAAAAGGCTTAGCTTACTTAAAAAACTCATCATGCCAGACAGTTTCATTTCTCCCAGCCACTTTCGTCTAGTCCCTCCCTCAGTAGCTCTAAAATTCCTCCACATGTGTAATCAAAGCAATGGATCCCTGTGTATGCTGTGTAATATGAGCTACTTTGCATCTTTCAAATTTGCTGTCAATCAAATAGTACTGTAAATTAGAACCAGTTGAGAATTTTCCTTTCAGGAAGGCAAAAATATAGCCTCAGGTGATGACATACTGCCTTTAAGGCTTTAAGTCTAGGCCTTCTCCCAAAAGGCTTAGTTTATTTAAAAACTCATCATGCTAGACAGTTTCAATTCTCCAAACCGCTTACATTGAGTCCTTCCCACAGCCCATCTAAGATACAGTAAAACCCCATTTATCTGAAACCTGTTTATCTGAAACCCTGTTTATCCGAAGTGGTCGTTCAGTTTCGCAAAACTGGCATTTTACACAAGCTATATCAATTTCAGCCTAGATTTGACAATTAACATTTTGCCTCTCTGTTTTACTTCTTCGATCCTCACTGATTTTTTGCCATAGATCACAAGTGTTTTTAATGTTTATCTACACTACCATCTTTAACCATCAAGCTGGAGAATGAATAAACAAGACAGAATTACCCTAAGTCTTTGTGTCTTTTGTTCCTTGGTTGTCCATGTAAAATCACTATAGGATCAATAGCCTACCGAAGTGCAATAAGCCTATGCGTTTCATGCACAGCCCTCTCAAGAAGGGAAGCTCGGACAATTGTCAAATGTAGTATGTAGGTGTATCACATTAGGTACAGGAACCCTCTTGATTTTGGTGAAGGTTAACGGTCATTTGGGGTCTATGGGTAAGATTGTGAAAACATCGTAAAGACGATATCTCAAGAAGAGAAGCTTGGACAAATGTCATATTTAGTGTGTAGGTCTACCACATTTAAAGGAAAAGAAACATCAGTTTTGGTGAAGGTCATTTGGGGTCAACAGAGGTTAAATTGTTTAAACCATGTGTAACACAGATTATTAGATATCTGCATTGTTAGACCACCCTCCTATCATAAGACTAAGGGGTAGCGGAGTTCAAATACTGTGAACTAAGCTCTCACCTACGCAAGGACATATAAGAAAACTACATTGTTGAATACACAAGAATGAAATATGCTGGAACAGCTGGTTGTCTACAGAAATAGCCAGTTACTGTGGGGCTATAAATCTACATGTTTAACATAGGAAAAAGGTAAATTAAAAGTTACAAGTCACTTCATTAACGTTACGTCATAAAAATACTGGGGCATCAATTGAAATCTTCAAAGGTGCACGTCCACTACCAACATATTTACTCTGCGTGACAATACACTTTAAATGCATGAACTGAATACATCCAGACGAATAAACTACTAGTAAAGGTGGCATCTTGACACTAACTGTAACAGTGACACTCAATGGTCATTTTGTCAAACATGGGCTGTATAACATAGCTATTACATACAAGCACTGTGTGGCCTGCAAACACTCTAAATAGACCCTGTGAAATATGAAGTACTGTAGTAGTTATGTAGTAGGCTTTTGGTAAAAACAACATAATCACTACAATAACTTTAGGGAACAGACAAAGAACATAATCAACTTAGGTACAGTTATCTCTGCATGAAGCCACACAGGAAATAAGTTCAGGGAGAATTTAAACTTGAAATTATAATAGTCCCCTACTTCTGAAATTATGAGAAAATGTGTACCTGTTGAGAAGAACTACAACATTTCTATAGAGAGATGATGTCACAGACATCTAGACGGCTGGGGGCTGTCAAGTGAGTGGCAACAAGTCACTGGCTTCATGGGTACTTTATAGGGCTGAGAACCATGGAGGTCTACTACTCGGAAACTCGACTTCCTGCCCAGCACAGATAAAGAATTACATTAACCAGCACTCATAATCAGAGAACAACAAATCCTAGTAAACATTACTCATACTAACAATGCACAGAAACATGTCATGAGTACTACTGAAAACACTCAGTGACGTCAGAACCAGAAGAAAGGTAAAACACAGAGATGAGCCCACAGGCCACCTGTTTATCTCCTCTGTGACAAATTGACTCTCTGTCAACCTTGTGGAAGTAGATACATCAAAAAATAAACAGAGTGTACAAGGAAAGCAAGTCACCAACATTCCAAGAAGCATTCCATACCAGCTTCCTGTCCAGAAATGCCAGGTGATTGCCCCCAAACTACACTCAAGTGTAGGAGTAAACTATAATGGGGAAGGTGAACTATATTTTAGCAATTACTACAGTTTGCAAAAATTTAGGGGTGTTACACACTCTGCTCACAAAATCTGGTCATCCCCACCAGTAGCACTCAATGTATAAACAACATAACAGATTTGCTCACACACCAGTCTACTGTAAGTCAGCCATCTTCTAAATGAAAAATCTCAATACTCTGGTGATTTATTTGCAAATTACTGACAGAAAATGTGCCTGAAGCCTGGAAAAGGTACAACTTCTTCCTTAATTTTGCACATGGTACTTGCATAAATTATAGATGTTTGGATCCTTTGTTTTGAATTGGTGAATCCTGGGCAGTATTGTGTGGTTCCTTGCATCAGCAAAGGAACCTTTGCAATCAGGTTGGCATGTGGGTGTGTGTGTGCCTGTGACACTTCCTTCGGTAAGTTGTAACTCAATAGGGGAAGGTCAGATGAAAGTCAAACTTGGTGTATATGTTTACCATATTGAGAAGGTGTGCCCTATGGTTTTTGGTAGAAGGTAGAGGTCATCTGAGGGCAAAACTCTGTGTTTCTGTGATACTTGCTTCAGTACGCTCTAACTCAATATAGGAAAGTCGTCCAATGAAAGTCAAACTTGGTATGTAGATCTGCCATACTGAGAAGGCGTGCCCTATTGTTTTTGGTGGAGGTTAAGGTCATCTGGGGGAAAAACCCTGAAAACCTTTTTAACAGGATATCTCAAGGTACAAAACTTAAATTGTGTCATATTATGACTATGGTAGTGGTTCCTTCAGGTTGTTCAGGATTATTGGTCCCATATGAGCCATTTCATGAAATTATGCAAAACGTTTTTTTTTTCTGCATATTTTGCTTTGCATGTTGAAAGGTTCGTCAAGTAGCATTGTTGTAGTGGAACCCTTTGCGGTGTTCAACATTTGTGAGTCCAACTTCAGAATGGGCTATAAATTATTACATTGTGCAAAGCGATAGTTTTTCAGCAAATTATATGTTACGATGTTGAGGGTTTATCATGTTATTACTATGGTAGTACGTGACTTTGGCTGATCAGCATTTCTTATGGACAAATGGGGCTATACTGCCGTTCATTAATAAATGTTTTCATTGTTCATAGCATGCTGCTGAATGGTATTATTCAGTTCTTTAAACAGACTCACAATTTAGTTAGTTTTTCATTATTTGACTGTATTTTTTTTTACATTTTCAATCAGCAAACCACCTGTGCTGCTATCAATCACCTTCTGCCTCTGGGGTGAGTCAGGTCAGAAAGTGTTAAACAGTTTGCTGTAATTCAGACATTGACTCCCTGTTTAAGGTATAGGTCAACAGAGGGGGAAGACTGGTTCCAGTTGATGGTTATCAACATTTCTCTTTGGTCTCGGTTTTTGTTTTAAAAAAATTGAGATTGCTTCTGCGTTAGTCAGATTCCTTTCAGCAGTTTGATGAAGGACGTTACATGCTGCCTTCTAGTTCAGATAAGTACTATGGTAGTGGAGTACATTTGGCTGATCAGCATTCTTTAGGACAAAATAGGGACCAAACGGTTTTTGGATGTGATAAATTGTGGATTACCCTTGGTTAAGACTGAAGGACTGTGCAGTTAAAGTAGTCTCCATCCAAGGAACCACAGAGCCCATCAGGGTCTTGTTTTAAGCTCCTCCTTGCTGTGATTGAAGTATGTTATAGTAAAGGTTAAGTAGTTTTGAGGTTTACAACTCAATTGTGTGCATTCTCTACTACAACATAAAGTACAAAAGAATGTCAGATTCGAGGTGTGCATTTAATTTCCGCTAATGCTAAATTGAGGGAAGCCAAGCTGCTCCATTAGCTCAAAGGTAATTTATTCCTTTATTAGGTAATTCCAGGTGACTGTTCCTATAACTAGTTGAAGCATGCACCCTTGTTTAACATTCGTGTTCTAAATTGATTTGATACTCATATGGTTCCATCTTGTTTCAGTAGAAGATTTAGCCACACAATAAGCATCTGAAAATTGTCTTCACTTGCCAATTTCTCTTTCAGATGACGTTTACAGGCGAAAAGAATCAGAAAGGCAGTTTGCCAAGTTGAACAAAACTTCAGATTAAATAGAACTGACCTTAAAGTTAAATACAAACAAGTACAAACAATGCCTGCTGGAGTTGACTGGTTGCCATACCTGAAGTTCCTTTCTGCTGGTCTGTTGTCTATGATGGCTGGTGCTCAGTTGGTTCATTGGTATTACAAACCAGAATTGGTAAGTTACATGCTTGGAAGTGTCTTAACAAGCTGCAGTACTAGCCTAGCAGGCAGTGATGTTGAATGTTATTTCTCATCTGTTCACAATAGTGTCAGCATATAATGAGAAAAGATGTATTGGCATCTTGATTATTATCCAGCCATCAGTTAATACACAGGTGCAGCATTCATTCATAGCGAGATTTTGATGAAAAAGATAAAAAGTTAGGTTTGCAAGTAACTACATATTTATTGAAAATGAATCCTGAGAGAAGGTAAACACAAGTAACATGTCAACAATGTTCGTGTGCAATTGACAAATCACCACCATTTTTTGTGCAAGATAGCATGTAGCAAAACATTGTCAATCTACACTTTTATGTTATTCATTAGCTTGTGATTTTACTCGAAAATTGGCAGTGCTTTATCAGAGGATAATGCATGGTCATCTGACTGTAGTGGGCCAATAGGAGTTGAGGACTCTAACCAAGCATGAATGAATAATTAATCATCATCTGTTGTAATTCAATCACTGATACCAGTGATATGAGACACACGTCTTATTCCTGAATGTACCAAATGAACCACAAGATTTTTGATTCCTTGCCGTAGGCAGGGGAATCTATGCAGTCCTGATGTCGTGTGTGTGTATGCGTGTGTGTATGCGTGTGCGTGTGTGTGTGTGACGGTTGCTCGTAAACACTCTATCTCAAGAAGGATAACTCTGAGTAATTTCATTTTTGGCATGTAGGTTGCCCATATTGAGTAGATGATCCCTATTGTTTTTGGTGTCCAAATCTTGCATATTAATGAGGTTACGGGGTAAAACATAAAAAATGTTAAAACTGCCATAGTTCCGTATCCGTGGGTCAGATTTGTTTTAAACTTGATAAGGTTGTCTGTTATTAACAGGTTCACAACCCTGTGAAATTTAATGCTTATCAATAGAGAGGAAGGGATAATTTTTCACTATAAAACAATAATAATAGCCTAAACACCATTATTGTGGTTATTGTAAACTACCGTACAAATTAGTTGAAAAGCATATGGGCTACATTTTCTCATATTAAGTAGATGATCTCTTCTGTTTGTAGTGGAGGTCAAAGGTCATTTGAAGTCACCAGAGGCTTTTTGCTCCAGATTTAAGGCTACAGTACTGCATTTGTAACTTAGTGAGTAACTTCTAGTGTGAGGGGCCTCTGATAAGTTGTCCAGAGAGGTAGTCTTGGTATGGGGGGTCATGGGGTCAGATAGACAAGGTGGCATTAATTCATGCATTGGAATGTTAATGGGTTTATAAAAAAATGAAGAAAATAAAAAAACCATCCGTTCTGTCATTTATTTGGATAATATCAAAATCCAGAGGAACAGCTGGTAGCAGAACAAGGTTTCTTAACAATCAAATTGGAGTGCTTTCAATCGTATTTCACAATGTCAGAAAGGATGGAGGAAGCAAAAATATTGAGGAGAAATCATAACTTTACTTAGGGTCAACTTACAAGGACTTTGAGTGTGTTAAAAGCTACTTGTAACAAGGAAGAAATTATCGCAGAGTCGATAAAGGAAAATTTGCAAAAGGCAGAGCGCCAGTTTGAGGCAATGGAAGAGGTTCATGCTGATCTGGCTGGACTGTTGTCTGATGAAGCATTTGAGCAAGCAGAAAGCTGGATGTTGGAATGCCAAAAGCATTACACTGAGGAGAGGGAAGAAGCATTGAAAAAGTTAAAGGAGGAAATTGAGTTTCAAATTAGGGTTGGAATTACCTAAGGCAGAAATTCCACCATACGATGGAGACCCAAGAACATTCTGGTCGTTTATGAAGAATTTTGAGGTAAATATGGCAGACAAGCTGAGTTCAGATGAGGTAAGGTTGAGTTATTTGATTCAACTAACAACAGGCAAGACTAGAAGCAGCATTGATTACTGTGTTTCTTGGAGTTCAGAGATAATGTTGACTGATGTCATACTCATACTGTACTTGATGTGTGGGTTGTATGGCCTGGGTAGGTAATCCCTATTGCTTTTGGTGGACGTCAAATGTCGCGGTCATTTTAGGTCACCAAAATAAAGGTCATTTTGGGTTAAAGACTTGTGGTGTATCAAGAAAAATAACTGCAGTTGATCTTATACTTGTCATGTGAATAATTCATGTTTGTTGTAATATAACCATGTAGCAAGGAATCACAAAGCCTTTTGGCTTTCTGGTTTTTGAAATTTGTACTTCAAAGAAACTTTCAAATTGACATATTTTAGAGTAAATCCTTGTTGATTTACTGTACCTTCCATAAGTATGGCAAAAAAAACTTGACAATATGTGAGGTTTCTTTTTGTTGTTTTTGCCAAAAAAAATTTACATGGCTTGCTAGAGAGCAATTACATTGTGGATTTTGTACAACAGATCACGGTGCTTATTGCACAAACATAAAACATTTGTACTATTGTTGTTGCAATATCATGGTATTGGCAAATGATATTGGAAAGGGATTGTTTCACCACCTGGTCGCCAGCATCTGGGAGACAACTCCAGTGTGTGTTGTTCTCTTACTGATTATTCTTTATAGCTCAGTGATTGCAGGTGCTGGTTTGTCAAGTTAATGAGGCAGCAGTGGGTTGTGCGCCACAGTGACCTTTCCCCTCCACAAAAAATGGCACATATCATCCTCTCATCAGTTGCTACCAGTGTTAAAGGTTCGAAGTTCCAACAACATTCGGTTGCTGTGACATCTCCCTTGATAGGTTTTCATACTCATAGCTCTGGTGACCTCAAAGGACTGTAAACCTCCATGAAAAACAATAGGGATCATCTACTCATAATGGACTACCAACACACCAACTTTGATGTTTAAGCACCGTTCCCTTCTCGAAATATCGTGTTTACAAGCCAAGGCATCACATACACGCACACTCATGCACACACATGCCATCACCATCGCATAGATTCCCTGCCTGCCTTCAGCAAGGAATCAAAAATAATCAAGGCAGCTGGCATTTATCACTTTACCTGAAATCAGTTAAAATCTTCTTAAGATGTACAAGAAATAACAGCCATTTATGACAACTACAACTACAGTATCTGTACTGATTGAAATATCCATAATTAACCAACAGGAGCATAGCCAGGATTTATTTTTTTTTTCTTGAGGGGACAGTATTGACTCATTGTCCCTTTTTTTACCACCATCTGGGAGAGGGGTGTAGGGGAGGGGTGTAGGGGAGGGGTGTAGGGGGAGGGTGATTAAGTACCAAAGCATAAGCCAGGATTTCAAATCAGGCGGTCCACAGATAGGCCTAGGAGGCATGACTGATCTCATACTTGGTGGGTGCGTTTGTCATAGTAAGTAGATGATCCCTATTGTTTTTGGTCGAGGTCATTTGAGGTCACTAGAGGTCAAAATGTGAAAACCTTGTAAATATGATATCTCAAGAACGTAAACTGTGACTGATATTAAACTTGATGTGTGTGTTGGCCATATTCAGTAGATGATCCCTATTGTTTTTGGTCGAGGTCAAAGGTCATTTGAGGTCAACAGAGGTCAAAATGTGAAAACCTTGTAAACACGATATCTCAAAAATGGTGACTGTGACTGATATTATACTTGGTGTGTGGGTTGGTCATATTGAGCAGATGATCCCTATTGTTCTTGGTCGAGGTCAAAGAAGGTCATTTGAGGTCGCCAGGGGTCAGACTGTAAAAACTTTGTAAACGCAATATCTCAAGAAGGGTAACTGTGACTGATGTCATATGTGATGTGTTGGTTGATCATATTGAGTAGATGATCCTTATTGTTTTGGTGGAGGTTAAAAGGTCATTTAAGGTCACCAGAGGTCAAACTGTAAAAATGTGTAAAGACAATATTTCCAGGAGTCTAACCTTGACTGATGTCATACTTGATGCATGGATTATATATACTGAGTAGAAGACTCCTTTCGTTTTTGGTGGAGTTCAAAGGTCGTTTGAGGTCACCAGTGGTCAAACTGTAAAAACTTTGTAAACACAATATCTCAAGAAGAGTAACTGTGACGGATGTCGTACTTAGTGTGTGGATTGTATTTAGTAAGTAGAATACTCCTTTTGATGTTGATGGAGGTCAAAGGTCGTTTGAGATCACCAGAGGTCAAACTGTAAAAACCTTGTAAACACAGTATCAGAACGGGAACTGTGACTGATGTCATTTTGGTGTGTCGCTTGGTCATACTGAATAGCTGATCCCTATAATTTTTGGTCAGGGGCAAAGGTCCTTTTGAGGTCACCATAGGTCAAACTGTAAAAATGTGTAAACACAATATCTCCAGGAGTCTAACCTTGACTGATGTCATACTTGATGTGTGGATTGTATATACTGAGTAGAAGACTCCTTTTGTTTTTGGTGGAGTTCAAAGGTCGTTTGAGGTCACCCGAGGTTAAACTGTAAAACCCTTGCAAACACATTATCTCGAGAAGGGTGATGTTGACTGATGTCGTACTTGATGTGTGGATTGTATATACTGAGTAGAAGACTCCTTTCGTTTTTGGTGGAGTTCAAAGCTCGTTTGAGGTCACCTGAGGTCAAACTGTAAAAATCTTGCAAACACATTATCTCGAGAAGGGTGATGTTGACTGATGTCATACTTGATGTGAGGGTTGGCCCCTACTGGGCAGGTGATCCCTATTGCTTTTGGTGGACATCAATTGTCATTTGATGTCACCAAAAAAAAATGGTCATTTCGGGTTAAAGGCTTATTAGCGTGGTGTTTCAAGAAGAATAACTGTAGTTGATCTCATATTGTCATGTGAATAGTTCATGTTTTTATAATATAACCATGTCAAAAGGAATCACAAAACCTTTTGGTTTTCTGGTTTTAGTATTGGGTGTATCTTATAGAGTGAAAGAAGTCTGTTATTTTTAATGGAAGTCAAAGGTCATTTTGGGTCAGCAGGGATCAAAAAGTAAAAAGATGTAAACAAAATTTCTCAAGAAAGGAAGCTTGTACATATGTCATATTTGGTAAGGTGGTGTAATTTATTGAGTACAAATAGCCTATTGTCCTAGATGGAGGTCAAATGTAGTTTGAGGTCAACAGGGTTTAAGACAAGACAACCTTGTAAACATAATATCTCAAGAATGGGAGCTTGTACAGATTTTGCACCTTTATGTAGTGAAATATCTCTTGGATATATCTCTGTAGTATGCAGCTGCGCATGTTCAGATGGATACCTACAGTATCAGTCATCACCTTAGGTCAGCCAGATGTCAGTGTTCATCTCAATTGGTGATATGATGCATTACTGTAATACAACAATAACCAAGCATATTACATTTTCTTGCATTATGCATGTTAGATTGATGAAAAAGCCCTCATAATAATTTCATTGCCACCACAATGCATTTGTGCCTTCTATTAAAAAGTAACTGTGGTAAATGTCTGAAGAATAAACAATGGATTTTTCCACTTTAACAAGTGCAAAATAACCAGAATGTACCTCTTCAGATCAGTGTACTATGTTATTTTGAACTTGAAATCGTACTGCAAATACAACGACAGGTATGTCAGCTTCTTATAAATGTGCAGTCATGAATACTTTTAAATGAGAACTGAAATAATTGTATACACTTAATGGACACTGGTGATCATCACATAATTCATTCAAACTCTAGTTCTCAAAACAGAGACTTCAGTGATAGTACCTCTTTGTTATTGTGATGTTGCATCTGAAACGATCAAGAGTAGCAGTTTTGATTTTGATTGTAACATGCTCCCTGTATCATTAACATTTTGATAGTGATACAGTATGTTCATTAACAAACAGAACAAAGACATTCCTTCATACCATCCGGAGAATAGTGTTTGCAGTTGCAGCCTTGCACACCATCAAAAGGTACATGCCGAGAATGACTTCGCATGAATGACGCTGGGCATCATTTTGAAACAAAAAGAAAAAATGAGGAAAACTGCCACAAAATCAGTTGGTTCATACTGAAAACTCAAAGACAAAGTTGTGAGATGTGGTATTTATAACAACCAATTAAAAGTTGATGGTATTTTTGTATGCAGTTTGATATGATACTGTGGCCATATTATCAATATCAAATTGCAGAGAATGATAGATGAAAACTTTTATATTTTATAGATTATACCAAAAGTTCCACCGAAAGTTGGAGAGCTGGGAGAAATGAGAGATGAGATATAAGTAAACTTACATCGAAGGAGTCAAATTCATGAGGAGATAGAGGAGCCACTGATGAAAACAGAACTGTTTGGGGCATGATGCATTATTCTGCTGGAATGTTGGCATAAATCCACCACTCACAGTGATGAAGATATTCTGATGAAAACATTGTTGTAGGTCCTTGTTTGACAGAGGAATTGTGTAATGTGACACTACTTCAGATGTGTTGCCTTGCTGGTCTTATCCTGTTGTGTCATATTTGTCAAGATATTCTTTCACAGGTTTCATAATGAATGTAACAAATTTGGAGCACATAGGTCACTTTGGTATCCTGTCTTCTCGACTTTGTGAATAAGTTTAGACATGTCTTCTGAATTACTTTGTAACAATAGATAATATGTTCATAGTCAAAATGTACAAATGAATCAGAATAAGAGCAATCAAAAAGCTTTCCATGGTTTACTTATCATCTATCTCTCTGATAACTGTCGAATGTCGTACTTTCTGACAGACAAGCTATTTCTCACCGTACTCTGTAACAGTGTGAAGTGCATTTTTGCTAAACCAGATCTTCATTCACAAGAAACCTACTTAACTGTCATCCAGTCATTCAGAAAAAACCAGTTCATGCTGACAGAAAGAAGTAAGGCTGAAGATTTGTGCTAAGCCACAACCATTGTCGAATATATTATTTAAAATGTTTTCTGTGGAAGAAATAACCAAATCTGTAAAAACTTTCTATTAATGCCAAACTTGCAAATTTACATGTGTAACATTATTATAAATCCTAGTGCTAACCACCAGCACAAGAAAAAACATGTGAGTCTCCAATTTCTTTTTTTTCAATAGATTTTAATTGTAACTACTTTCACAATCATGATGGCACCTGTGTGTTTGTTTTTAACTCCTTCCTTGTAAATTCAATGTCTCAAGATTGGAGCCTCAAACTGATGTCACATACTGTATGTATATGAACCATATTAAGTGAAACATACATTCTGTTTTTGGTGTAGGTCAAAAGTCATTTGAGATTGAAATATGAAACAGTAAAAAATATCTCAAGAACACAAATGTGCATTAATCTCATATATGTGATATGTTGAATAACCATTTTGAGTACAAGATCCCTATCATTTTTGGTGTAAGACAGGTCATTTCAGGTCACCAGAAGTCAGAACATCAAACTTTGTACATAAATGTAACTTTAAGGGTATACTGGTATTTTCTTAAGTACCAGTGACCAATGTGTACTGGTAACACCAATCATAAGTTACTGAAGTTACCAAGAACAGTACCCGATGATATGTTGAAATAATTCTTGGTTCCCTTGCCTCAGCCAAGGAACCTATGCAGTCAAGTTGGCATGTGGGTGTGTGTGTGTCTGTGACACTTGCTTGGACAAAGTTTATACTTGGCCTATGGATGCATTATGGTAGTGGTGCCTTTGGGGTGTTCAGGATTTTTGGGTCCAAATAGGGGCTCAACAGGGGAAAGTCGGATGAAAGTCAAACTTGGTATGTATGTTTGTCATATTGAAAATGCATGCCGTATTGTCTTTGGTGGAAGTTGAAGGTCGTTTGGGGGCACTGAGGGCAAAACTCTGTATTTCTGTGACACTTGCTAAGGTAGGCTCTAACTGAACAGAGGAAGGTTGAATAAAGTCAACCTTTGTATATAGGCCTTCCATATTGAGAATGTGTGCCCTATAGTTTTCGTTGGAGGTCAAAAGTGATCTGGGGGGAACTGGCTGCAAAACTCTGAAAACCTTTTTAACAGGATATCTCAAGGTAGAAAGCTTGGACAAAGTTTATACTTGGCCTATGGATGCATTGTGGTAGTGGTGACTTTGGGGTGTTCAAGATTTTTGGGTCCAAGGCTAGCATGAGCCATGTGGACCATTTTATGGAATCATGCAAAATGTCTCTTCTCCTACAGATTGTATGGTATGAAGGTAAAAGTGTGTCACAATACCACTATGGTATGTGTTCCTCGAGGTTGTTCACGATTATTGGTCCCATTTGGGTCATATTGACCATTTGATGAAATCATGCAAAATCTTGCTTTTCTCCATATTTTGCTTTACAATGTGAAATGTTCGTTAGGATTGTGGTAGTGGAAACCGGAGTGTTCAGGATGTTTGTGTCCGAAGTCCAAGTGGGCTCATATGGGCCTCCTGTGAAATCATGTAAAATGCTTCTCCAAAAGATTGTATGATATTATGTTGAAATTGTGTCACATTATTTCTATGGTAGTGGCTCCTTCAGGTTGTCCAGTATTATTGGTCCCATGTGGGGCCACATGGACCATTTCATGAAACTATGCTTTTCTTCATATTTTGCTTTACAATGTGAAATCTTTGTCAAATTATCACTGTAATAGAGGAGCCCAAGATTTTCAAGACTTTTGGGTTCAAGGTCCAAGTGGGCCATACGGGCCATTTTGTGAAATCATGCAAAATGCTGCTTCTCTTACAGATTGTATGGTACAGTATTCAGTTGAAGTTGTGTCTCATTACTACTTTAAAATATGAAAGGTTTGTAAAATTAGCATTATGGTAGTGGAACCCTTTGCAGTGTTCAACATTTGTGGGTCCAACTTCAGAATGGGACATATGGGCCATAAGTTATCACATGAAAAGCGATAGTTTTTGGTTTCAATGATAATTGTAACCTTTTTAATCATGCATGTGTGTGTATGTGTATGTATGTCCGTGACGCCCTACCTTGTAAACACGACATCTCGAGAAGGGAAGCTTGGGCAGATCCCATATTTAATATACATTGAGTAGAAGAACCCATTGTTTATGGTGGAGGTCAAAGGTCATTTGGGGTCAACAGGGGTCAAATTGTGAAAACCTTGTAAACACGATATCTCTAGAAGGGAAGCTTGGACAGACCTCATATTTAGTATGTAGGTGTACTACATTGAGAAGAAGAACCCTTTTGTTTTTGGTGGAGGTCAAAGGTCATTTGGGGTCAACAGCAGTCAAATTGTGAAAACCTTTTATTCACAATATCTTCAGAAGGGAATCTTGGACAAATGTCATATTTGGCGCGTTGGTGTACTATATTCAGTGCAACATCCTTATCGATTCTGGTAGAGTTTAAAGGTCATTTGAGGTCAAGAGGGGTAAAATTGTGAACACCTTCTTAACACAATATCTCAAGACGGGAATCTTGGACAGATGTCATATTCAATATGTAGTATCATTAAAAACATAACCTTCGTTTATGGTTTGTAATATTCTTCATTATGCTTAATGTGAATTCAGTGTAGCATTCAACAGTTTCATTCAGTATAGCATTCAATAGCCTTCATAATAACCTTTCATTCATAACTCATTTGCATAATTCGGCTGTGGGGAAGGTTATTGGAAGATACATAGCATTTGAAGGCTTTTTTGAAGGTTGTGCACTTGTTTAGTTTCGAGTTCTGACATTTTTGGCATGCAGTCATTTACTTAACATTCGAATGTTAATTTGAAGGCTATGTGAATGGTATTCAAAGGTTGTGTATTTAGGTAAGGAATATCTCATTGAGCACAAGAACCAGTTGGTCTTTAATGTAGGTAAAAGTTCATTTGATATCAACAAGAACCAAATTGTGAACATGTAGATGGATGATCTCAAGAGAGAAAACTTGTACAGATCTCGTATTTATGTATACGTATAGCATACGTTGCTTAATGTGACACATACTCGTGCTATTACAGCAGATTCAGAGAAAAAGTCTCCTTATCAGATCATTGAAACCACACTGTATTTCTGCATTCTGGTTTCTACAAATTGTATGTTACAATGTTGAGGGTGTTTGTATTAGTGCTATGGTAGTCAGTGCCTTTGAGTCATTAGCATGCTTATGGACAAGTGGGACTATATTGCCATTTATTGTCATTCTTCAAATAACGATGCTTGCAATTAGCATTGTCAAACTTGGTACACAGATGCCCCATATGAAGAGGAAGATCCCTATTGTTTTTGGTGGAGGTCAAAGGCCATCTGGGGTCACCAGAGGTCAAACACTGAAAATTTTGTTATCATGATATCTCAAGAAGGGAAACTGTAACAGTTCTCAAACATGGTACATAGATGCACCATATTGAGAGAAAGATCCCTATTGTTTTTGGTGGAGGTCAAAGGTCATCTGAGGTCACCAGAGGTCAAACACTGAAAATCTTGTTATCATGATATCTCAAGAAGGGAAACTCTAAAAGTTCTCAAACTTAGTACATAGATGCCCCCATGTTGAGAGAAAGATTCCTATTGTTTTTGATGGAGGTCAAAGGTCATCTGAGGTCACCAGAGGTCAAACACTGAAAATCGTGTTATAATATTTGAAGAAAAGAAAGTCTGACAGTTCTCAAACTCGGTACATAGATGCGTCATTTTGAGAGGAAGATTGCTTTTGTTTTTTATGGAGGTCAAAGGTTATCTGAGGTCACCAGAGGTCAAAACTGAAAATCTTGTTATCATGATATCTCAAGAAGGAAAACTCTGACAGTTTTCAAACTTGGTACATAGATGCGCCATATTGACGGAAAGAGCCCTCTTGTTAGATGGAGTATATAAATGTTATTATTGGTTTTGGTTTTGATGTGGGCCAAAGGTAATCTGAGGTCCTTGAGTACAAAATGTTAAGACCTTTGCTGGTGTTGTTTCACTTTTCTGTCTTTTCCTATGGGTAGAAGGTATTTGAGCTCCCTTCCAAGCAAAGGCTGGCAATGCTTGCACATTCAGGAAATTCCAATTCGAAAACTTTTACCTGTCAGTCAGGTTATAAAGTGTAGTTGCTGTACTAATTTTAAAAGTCTTTGACTTGTAATGATAAAACTTCATCTATGCATCTTCAGCTGGCATTATGCTGGTTTCTGATAAAATATGTCTGAAAGCATCTGTAAAGTATCTGGAAGCCCAATTTGGTTGATTAAGTTCAGCAGGTACCATACACATTTATGTTTCTACAGTATTTAGTCCGCAAATCAGCAGTACAGTGTTTGGTATCATGCTTCTTTTATGTATTGCTCTTGTTTTGACAGTTAAAAGTGCTCACTTAGTTTCCAACACCATAATTGGCTTTTGTTTCCATCTGAGACATTTTTTTTTGTCTGAAAATGGTGATTGACCAATGACCTCTGTTGAAAATGGGGAGAAATGGTTGACCTGCTTATCTTTCCCAGAGGAATCATCTGAAACACAGCGCTCCTTCTGTCATCAAACAATGTGGAATAGATTTGTTTTCTGAAGTGGAGAAGTTTTACATCAAAGATTTCTTCTAGGGAAAAGTCTTATTGTGAAATAGAGATAAGTTATTATTTGGTCATGTAATGGGGTAAATGGAGGAATTTATGAAGTTTATATCATTAAGAATCGTTTCAACTGTCATATGAGTATATCTCTTGTTCCTGGAAAATTTGTACTGTACCTAGGGTACCACTGTGCAGGCTAGAGAATTCTTGGCCTCCAGTGTTACGTTAATACATGCCTACAGTGGGTATTGGAAAATGATGTACAGTATTAATGGCTTCATCTGGTAGCCTGTGGTTACTACAGTATATTGCACGTATTAGTGGCAAGGAATCACTAACCCTCTTGACTTTCTTGTTCACTGAAAAAGTTGAGTATTTTAACCAATCAGATTCTCATAGCATTTCAGTAGGTTGCTCTTTTTTCAACCAATCAAAGAGCGCATACTGTAATACAGGATGTAAACATTGGTTTGTCAACATAAAAAGCAGAGCTCCTGGAGGAAGATGAAGTGTTTTGCCCATACATTCCTGGCGATATTACAGTAGACCAATTCTTAAGTGATGCGTGGTTGAAATGTATCTATTCAGTTAATTTGTGGAAACAAACAGAAGGAAATCAGACAAAGATACCAAAATATTTCATTAAAGAATTTGCCGAAGTTATCGATAGTACAACACTAACGATTAATGTTAATACTTACGTATGGCCTGACAAAGTAGCATTGTTAAAGATGTCCTAACCATACCACAGCCCGGAGGGTGTCACAGATTAGATTGCGCCAATGATGAATATCATACTTTGCAGATGGATTTATTATGATCAAAGGAAGAACCTAATTGTTTTATAGGGGTCACCAGCTGTGGTCGAATGCCGAAAACGACATTAACACAATATCTTCAAGTAAGAAACTTTGCTGAATGTCATACTTCAAATGTACATGTATTTTCATCACAGGGAGCGTTCTTACTGTTTTCAGTGGGGGTCAGGGTCATCTGAGAAACTAGAGTCAAAACCTCAAACCTCATAAACATGATGTCTTTAGATAAATAAAGCAGAAATGAAACTCAAATACCTTGTTAACATAATATTTTGAGACAGGAACCTTGGGATGAATGTTATACCTCATATAAAGTAGATGTGCAATGATTTCCATGATCAACATAAAACTTTATTTTGCCAATATGTTCAGATTTACCTGTGCACAAAGAAATGAGATAACATTTCATTATTCAGAACCATCGAAACCAGAATGCATTTTGGCATTCTGGTTTTAAGTTGGGGTAGAACTAAATCAAAATGTGTTAAGTATACATACCGGATATGTGTGCAAACTTTCTTGTAAATATTGTTATTATAGGTAAATATCTAAAGGAATTGTGATCAAAGTAAATGTTACCAGTACTCTTGGCATGGTAGACAGGAATGCATTTGTAGTTTTGAGATAGGTAAGTGAGTCATTTGCAAATGGGCAGGGTCAAGGGAAATGACACATTTTGGTCTAAACATGAAATACATGGAATAATTTGAAAATGATTTAAAAACAAAACCCAATGGCACTGATAGTCACAGGCAATGACCAGCAGACCACGGTCACATTTTCCTTTAATTGTGCATAATTTGTTAATTAGCAGTAAAATACTAATTATCAAGTTGTCTGTCCCTTAACTGCCCCTCCATTCAAAAAAATTAAATCTTTTAACAGTTCACCGTAAGTCAAAAGAAGAAAATAATGTTTTAACATTTCACAGTATTAAAGTCAAAAGAAGAAGCAATTCCAACTTTCTATTAAAGAGGTTCCAGGGACATACTTGAAAGCAAATGTCAAATCGTATCATTTACTGTTTTCTATACCAAAGTAAAGAATGAGTTAACAAGGGTCCCTCTATTACTGGTAAAGGAGGGACAATTGTTAAATGTATATGTAATGTACATAGATTGCTGGATACCTACTTATTGCCAGTTCCCTTTATTTGTCCTGTCACTGGACTTTTTTTTTTAATTGAAGAGAACAAATGCATAAACATCTTAAAAGACATCTTGGGATGGGAGTTACTCATCTTAACTAAGCTGCATTGACAATCTGGTTCATTATGGTAAAAGTTTTTTTTTTGTGGAACTTAAACATTGTAAGTATAAAATGGCTCAGAATTCAAAGCTGTTTACACGACTTGACAAATGTGAACAAACAATAACAAATAGTGATTTTTATTAACATTCCGTGGATTTCCTGCGTAGCAAATTAGATGAATGGACCAAACCACAAGTGAAATAACACAAATACTCAATATGGTTATTACATTGCAGAATGAAAGAAAGAGGAAAAGGAATAAATATATTGCCCATCTAGAAGAATCAAACAAAGTACTGGAACAGTTTACAAGGAAGGAAAACAGTCATTTCTGACTTAAAAGCAAATCACAGATCATGGGCTCAAGAAGTCTCCAGAGATGGAAGCTGAAATAATAAAAATGCCCCAGAGGAAGAATTAGAAATTTTGGAGAATCAAGTCATCACATTCTTAAATGTGACAACATTAATACCCACATTTTCGAAATCATACTGAACATTTGCGATTGGAGTAACTTACCCCAGATTTCCATTCATAATAGAAAATTAAAAAAAAAGGGTGACGATATTCCTCGGAGGTCAGTGATGAAATTTTTTTTGATGAGCCTTAATACTATATTGCACCTTTCAGAATGGCTATTGCCCAAAATTCTAGCGCCCATGCTTTCTTTTGCCCTTAAGTGCATATCTCAATAGGGATGAAGTGCAACAAGTTACCAATGGTCAGCCTGTAGATGCGTGAATGACTTCATATGGATGGTTGCAGCGTGTTTGATATGAGTTTCACTACATAAGCAGTGGCGGCGTTACGGGGGGTGCGGTTGCATGAGGGGGAATTTGCCCCTCCAGATTGTTTCCTTCCCCCAGTTACCCCTCCCCCCTCTCACCCTTGCCAATCAGATCTTGTACTCATCCAAAATTAATTTAATCACAAAACTATGTATTGACATTGGACTGAATAAGAACAGCTTCCGGGGAACCATGATTGATAAATGCCTAATGTATGTTACACAAGTTGCCAGTTTTCATATCATACCCGTAGCCACTTCAACAGTAGGCCAGCCTGGTCAGACCAATTTTCTCTGGAATGTTTAACGTCCTGCATAAGGGAAGAGCGGGTAGGTGGTTGTTTTCCTAAATATAGGAATGTCGTTGTTTTCCTAAATATAGGAATGGAATGGAAGAGTATGTAGCCTATGTGTGTGTGTGATTGTGTACTCAGTGGTACCGCGTAAATGTGAAATGGTACTCCCAAAGAGTACTCCCAAGTGGTACTCCCAAAAAGTTGGGAACCTTGGAGTACGGTCAACCGAAAAAATAATATAAAAATAAATAATATACCTCTCTTGGGGCTTAATTTTCCACCCAGAGATATGCTAAAACCTCAGAGCTTGCGCCCCCTGGACCCCACAGGGGTTTTCCCCCTGGACCCCACCAGGGTCCCTAAGACTGGCCCCTGGACCCCACCCGCAAGGTCTCGCGCTTCGCGCTCGATTTCGCGCTACGCGCGAAAATCTTTGCCCCTCCAACATTTTCCTCTGCCCTCAGTTTGCCCCCCCCCCCCCCAGTCTGACATTCTGGCGCCGCCACTGTACATAAGCTCTAATCAATAATTGATTTACAGCAGCAAAAAGTAAAGAAAGAAGACAAAAAGAAAAACAGAATTACCCCTTTGCCTCACTAAGGTCTCTTATAATTATATACCCTGCTTGCAATTTCCAAGTTCAAAGTCATGAATGAAAGGTTTCCCAATGTTTTCTATGATAGGAATACGCCTTGGATTCCTCTGAAGTCTGAGTAACAGAAAGGGTAAACGTTAGGGTAACTAACGTTAAAACAGAAATTGCAGATGGTCTTAATCATTTCTTTGGCAGTATTGGCCTTTCTTTAGCTTCGCATATACCAAGTTGCGGTAGTCAAATGTACAATCATCAAGGTGAGAGTAATTATTCCAAACCTCTGAAACTGAAATACTGAATATTGTACCAACTTTTGATAGCAGAACATCTGCTGGCCACACTGGTGCAAGCATGGCCATTGCTTTATTTGTTTTTGTTTTTTTTGCAATGTTCTTCTGGCATATATATTGCCAATCATATTGCAGTTTTTTTCTTCCTTTCCGTTTTTGGTTCCTTGCGTCAGCAAAGGAACCTATGCAGTCAGGTTGGCGTGTGTGTGTGGGTGTGTGTGTGCATCTGTGACACTTGCTTAGGTACGCTCTAACTCAATAGGGGAAAGTCAGATGAAAGTCAAACTTAGTATGTAGGTTTGCCATATTGAGAAGGTGTGCCCTATTGTTTTTGGTGGAGGTCAAAGGTCATCTGGGGGAACTGGGGGGCAAAAGTCTGAAACCCTTGTTATGCTATGGATGCTCATATGTACCATCAGTCCCCCTCCAGTGCATCATGGAAGTACTGCTTGAGTTAGCAGTTTCTTGATCAAATGAAAAAGAAGCAGTGTTGTTTGCACTACTGTAGGTGGTCACACCAGACAAGTTTTGGCTGGATCAGTTTACCTCCTCGTGCCTGAGTGGTAATGTGTGCATTCATGTAAGTGTCTTTTCAATAAGTGAGGTGGGCAGGTAACAATGAAAGAATATAAGTCAGTTGGTGTTCTTACCAGTTTAAACTAGACCCCAGGAGTTCCCTCCAGTTTATTGGACTTGAAAGGGGCATAGATGGGATAAGCCACATTGCAATTTGCAGAGCCCCTTCTTGAAATGAGAGATGCACAGCTGTTTGTGTTTTGTAAAATGAATGGGATATTGCTGTATATTGCAGAAATCAACATCTTCAATTCATTGCATTAATTGAAATGGCTTCTTTGATATTGATGAACTCAGGCATATCATTTTACAGTATGAAAATTCCAAGTACAAGGAACCATAATGCCCCTAGGTTGTTGTGAATCATGCAAAATACTTCTTCTCTTACAGATTGTATGTAACACTGTTGATGGTTGGTGACATTGTTGCTATGGAATTGGTTCCATGTGTGTGCATGTTTGACATATTTGGAGTCCAATGTCTGAAATGGGCCATTTTATAGTTTTGCACTTTTGCATTTTGCACTACTGTAGGTGGTCACACCAGACAAGTTTTGGCTGGATCAGTTTACCTCCTCGTGCCTGAGTGCCAATTGTGTGCTTTCATGTAAGTGTCTTTTCAATTAGTGAGGTGGGCAGGTAACAAAGAAAGAAAATAAGTCGGTGTTCTTACCAGTTTAAACTAGACGCCAGTAGTTCCCTCCAGGGCATGCTATCAGTTTATTGGACTTTAAAGGGGCATAGATGGGATAAGCCATATTGCAATTTGCAGAGCCCCTTCTTGAAATGAGAGATGTACAGCTGTTTGTGTTTTGTAAAATGAATGGGATATTGCTGTTTATTGTAGAAATCAACATCTTCAATTCATTGCGTTAATTGAAATGGCTTCTTTGATATTTATGAACTCAGGCATATCATTTTACAGTATGTATATTCCAAGTACAAGGAACCATAGTGCCCCTAGGCTGTTGTGAAATCATGCAAAATACTTCTTCTCTTACAGATTGTATGTATTACACTGTCGATGGTCACATTAGTGCTATGGAAGTGGTTCCATGTGGGTGCATGTTTGTCATGTTTGGGGTCCAATGTCTGAAATGGGCCATTTTATAGAAGCATGAAATATGTTTCTCTCTCTACAGATTTTATGTTACAAAAGTGAGAGTTCATGGTCAGAAATGGACCATATAGGCTATCGTACAAAATAATACAATATGCTCCCTTTCACTTCATAATTAAGATTATACGCTCTCCATCTGTGCAAGGAACCAGAGTGCCCTTGGGCTCTTGTTTGATTCCTTGCCAAAGACAGAAGGAATCTATGCGATGGTGATGTGTGTGTATGTGACACTTCTTCTGAACACGATACCTAAAGAAGGGTAACCATGACTGATCTCATACTTGATGTGTCGGTTGTTCATATTGAGTAGATGATCCCTATTGTTTTTGGTTGACGTCAAAGGTTATTTGAGGCCACCAGAGGTCAAAATGTGAAACTTTGTAAACACGATATATCAAGAAAGGTAACTGTGACTGACGTCATACTTGGGTGTGTGGGTTGGCCATGTTGAGTAGATGATCCCTATTAATTGTGGTCGAGATAAAAGGTCATTTAAGGCCACCAGAAGTCAAACCGTAAAAACCTTGTAAACACAATATCTTCAGGAGGGTAACTAACTGATGCCATACGTGGTATGTGTGTTGGTCATATTAAGTAGATGATCCCTATCGTTTTTGGTCGAGGTCAAAGGTCATTTGAGATCGCAATATGTCAAACTGTAAATTGTAAATACATTATCCCTAGAAGGGTAAAAGTGACTCTGTGACTGATGTCATACTTGGTGTGTAGATTGGTCATACTGAGTAGATGATTTCTTTTCTTTCTTTCTTTTTTGCCATCATTTACTTACAAAATTGATTCCACATGAACGAAACAACAATTTCTTACATCTCAGATAACAGAGAAATTGATAGTAACATGTATAACCGTACATTTGCTTGTAATAAACAGAAAAAAAAAACACCTTGTACAGTAAAAGAAAAGGGGAAAAATTACTATAATAACAGGAAACATGATCTACTCAAATAAGAAATTGCACTTATTGAAAACCGAATAAGTTTGCCATACAGAAAAGACCCACGATTGTATTCACTTCAATAACTTTCTACTTCTAACGCAAATTTAAATTTATACAAAAACTCGTTAACAATTAACGAATCATTTTGTAAGTTCTTCTGAAAGATATAATATTTAATATGGAAAATGAGAAAATTCAAACGGTGCTTCGGTAAAAGTTCGTTTCCAAAGAAAACATCTCTTTTTGAAAAAACAAACTGCCTATTGAAAATCCTTTGCTCAACGTCTAAAAAAAAAGTTTGAATTACTTACATTACACTCCCAGAAGAGATGCTCTATCGTCTCCTCCTTTAGACCACACAAATTACAACGAGGGTTATCTGTCTTTTCAATGAGAAATAAAAAATAATTTGTACCTAAAATACGGTGGAGAAAGCGATATTGAAAGTAAATTATCTTTGTTTCACGTAAAGAGCTAAATAGAATATTCCAAATCACTTGCCACTGATCTTCACTTAATTTAAAATTAGCATTCCATTTAACTATTGACTTCGGGTTCGTAACAAATTGCGAAACAAGCTGCTTATAAATGAATCTTGAAAGCTTTGTGATATTGGGAATAGTTTACAACGGTGAAATGCCACTACTATTATTAAACTGATCCAATGGTCTTCTCCAACATCTTGGAATGGCATTAATTACACCGTAATGAAGAGTAAAAGGACAATTAATGTGATACTTCTCCCTGATATCTGAAAAGGATAAAAAGTGATGGTTTGCATCCATGATGTCCTTGATGCATTGAATTCCTTTACTGATCCATGTTTTATATAATAAGATGTTTCCATTTACTTAAATGAAGTGATTGTTCCAAATAATTTGGAAATTATCTTCAACGTCTTTAAAGGTAAAAGAGACCAAGCGTGAAGAACATCGTGAAGAAATAAATTATGAGTATTGACATCACATGGCTTATAGTTGCAACCAAAAGTTAATTGACCCCCGTATTTTTTAAGGTGATAATTGAAATAAGATTAGCAGCCTTTTCATTGGTGAAACGCTTAACCCAAGTACATTTCAAACCTTTTATGAAACTATTGATATGTATTGCATTCAAACCTCTTTCTGAAGTAGAACTTATCAGTGTAGTACGCTTAATTTTGTCTGGTTTTCCACACCAAATGAATCTGAATAAAATACTTTCCAGTTGCTTAATAAAATAAATTGGAGGATTAAGTAGGCACTGGAACAGATACACAAATTGCGAAATGCCGTACGTTTTAACCAAAACAATTTTGCCTATAGGAGTAAGGTCACGACTTCACCATAAATTAAAAATATTTTTAAGTCGAGATAACTTCGGAATGAAGTTAAGCTGAAAAAGGCTATCACGATCATTGCTTATAACGATTCCTAAAACTGTGACTGGGGCATCTGTCCATTTAAATAAGTACAAATCAAGAAAAGCTGGTTTTTGAGAAATCAGGTGACACAAGGGAAAAGTATTACATTTGTAGAAATTAATCTTTAGACCTGATGCCATCTCAAAATTCTTCAAAAGCTTAACGATCTCTCTAAGTGAATCATGTGAACCATCTAGAAATAATACTGTGTCGTCTGCATATTGAAGTATCTTTAATTCTTCGTTAAGAACAGAAATACCTTTAATACGTGGATTTTGTTTTACTTTCATAGCTAATAATTCAACGCAAATTATAAAAATATAAAGGCTTAAAGGGCAGTCCTGTCTAACTCCTCTGTTGATTTTGAAAGAATAAGATGTAAAACCATTTTATTTCGTAATACGTTCGTGAATAATATGAGATCCCGTTTGCGCACGCTCACCAGTTCGTTTGCATACATCACGCTTTGCACACCTGGCTTTGCCTTATATTTTGTTTTCATCGCGAATTCACGATATTTACGCTACTTTTTGGGAAGAATTCCCATGCTTGCAGTACTATTGGATTTTAAGCGTTCTTCGAGCTGAATTTTAATCTTTCCCATCGCACTGTAACAGTGATTTCGATGGATTTGGAATCTTCTGTTCAAGACGATCCTTCTACGAGTGTTAGGCCAAGCCCTGATACTAGTGCTACTAGAAGTGGCACTGCTACCCGTTCTACTAGTAGGGACGAGCCTAGTGTTAAGAAAACGGCGCCAAAGCCGAAGCGTACGGAGAACAAACAGAAGGAAACTCAGTGCAGTTCCAAAGAACAGACCCAAGGCCGATAAGTCGGCAAGTAAGCCCAATATTGAGGTCAACAAACGCTTAGACAGACTTGAGGGTATGACTTTTGCCACAAACGGCAGAGTCTTCCACTGCAAACAAGTGGCGTGGAAATAATAGAGTTTTTGACCAACTTATTTGATACCTTAGGATATAGCGGTATTAACACCGTACAGCAAAATCAGCTCTTTCCACATTCGTTGTTCTCCCGGAGGGACATTCCGTGGGCAATCATCCCTTGATTTCACGGTTTTTAAGAGGTGTTTTTCAACTAAAACCACCATTGCCTCGCTATAATAAAATATGGGATGTTAGACTGGTTCTAAACTTCTTACGTAATCTATCACCAGCGAAGAAACTCAGCCTTCAGGATCTAACATTGAAAACTTGTATGCTTGTAGCGCTTGTAACATCTCAGAGCCAGCAAACATTGCACAATCTCAGTATTAAAAACATGCATACTCATGCTAGTTCCATCACATTTGTTGTCACTACTTTACTGAAGCAATCCCGCCCCAGATCGATGGTTGTGTGTATATACCTATCTTATCGAGTACCTGAGTCGCACAAAACTTTGCAGAGGAAAGGAAGAAAGCCTGTTTGTGAGTTATGAAAAACCTCACCACAAAGTCACCAGAGACACCATTGCTAGATGGCTGAAAAGGGTAATGTCTGCAGCTGGAATCAATGTATCAGAATACAAACCTCACTCTGTACGAGCTGCAGGTTGTATCTACAGTTGTCCAAAGCCAACACATCCACTGTGCCAATCAGTGTTATTCTCTCTCATGCAGGATGGGCAAAGGAAAAAACATTTTCTAAATTCTATTACAACCCCATTGTTAGAGATGGGCAGACTTTTGTCATCCATTCTCCAGGATTGAGGATCGAACACCTTGTATATATTGTATTTTCAGAAAAGTTCATTCGTATTTACTTATTTTACTACCACTTTGAGAAGTTACGAGTTACCTTGTTATCTTTGGAACTTAAACATTGCTTCTTTCTTTTTTGGGATAAAATGCTATTTCGAAACTTTCTATACTCTTACTGTACAGAAATTGTTTATAGTTTTACTATGAACAATCGAAGGTTGTATCTACAGTTCCAGAGAAATCTTTTAGGTAGAGAACCATCTTGAGTTTCCACGTCAAGGAGTTGAATCTTTGTAGGTAATTAACTTGGATTTTTGCACTTTGGGAATTTATCCACAACATGTGCTGTACCTCCTTTCATGTGTGAGGTCTGAGTTGCTTTGAAGAGCTCATATTATTCGTAGGTACGAATGAACGTACGTACCTACGTATTACGAAATAAAACTAGAGCACCATTGGTGCAGAGGCTCGTACCTCAACATCCTCAGGGTACCATTTATGTATCATTATGTCAAATCATAGGTACCACTGAGTATCATTATACCAAATCATCAACATTGTACAAGAGAATCTGTAGGACTGCGCAGTTTTCAGAATTTCATAAACTTGTGCTCCAACAGTGCAGAAGTTTGATCTTTGTCAATAAATTAATGTTTTAAAAATTTTAATGGGTACTACCAAATAATAATGCTTATAATCAGCATCACTATTCACATCCAAAAATTATGAAAACTGTAAATTTTTACTAATTTTTCGTATTGGTTTCTACTGGCTGTGGGTATATCAATATATATAAAATATAATATTTACATGTGACTCAATGGGGCCCTCTTAGTTGAACATTGATCAGTTACTAGAAACTTGACACAAAAGTAAAGTTCGCGAAACAACTCAAAGTGCCCCCTGAAGTCCATATACTGGTCAACATACCTGAGGGCCTAGTTTCAGTTAGCACACCAACTGACACTGTCCAATTACTCAATTATCATTCATGCTCGATGGGGATATTTGAGATGTGTAGGACAGTTTAAAGGGGCACTTTAATGGGAGAAGGAGAAGCAATTTGCAGAATTCCATAAAATGGGCCATACGGTCCTCATGGTACCATAGACTACAAATTCATGAACACCTTAACATAACCACTAGCAGAGTATCATAATGACAAACCATCACCACTGCACAAGAGAATATGTAGGAGAAGAACAACTTTGTAGAATTTCCTAAAATGGACCATAGGGTCCACATGGGACCTTGATTGAAACTTTTTTGATCATGTGGGGTATGTACACCCACATGAACTACCACACAAGGATTATTGAATCCAAGTTAAATGTGAATCCATGAATGCATGTGTGAGAAGCAACATTTCAAACAGAATTTCACATAATGGGCCATTGGGTCCACATGGGGTCTTGGACCAAAAATTCATGAACCCCGAAGGGACCAATAACTGAGCATCATTGTGACAAATCATCAGCACTGTACAATATAATCTGTAGGAGAAGCATTTTGTAGAATTTCATAAAATGGACCAAAGAGCCCACATGGGACCTTGGACCAAAAATTCCTGAAACCCTAAATGGTCCACTACCTATGGAACATTGTGTCCAAGTTTCAGAAAAATCCATGAAAGCATGATGGAGGAGAAGCATTTTGAACAATTGTGAACAGATAGAAAGTCCTCGTGGTAAGGACTTCTATGATACTGTGTGCGATGGCTTTTTAACTCAACATGTTCTGTTTCCTACTTGTGGGGAGAACTGTCTAGATCTAGTTCTTAGTTCCAATGAGAGTATGGTAATAAATGTGTCCAAAGGTGGTTTTGTTGGGTCGATTGACCATTGTAGGGCCTACAATTAGGTTTGATTTAAGGATTCACAGTGAGCTCCAGAGATCTGACAAATTTATGTTAGATTTTAGTAAGGAGGTATTTTGATAGTGTCAAAATCATCTTTCTCTGGACTGGATAACTTTACTGTGTGACAGTATGTATGGTAAGAGTAGTCCAGTTTGGATGACCAGAGAATTTCTTCAGGCAGCTAGAAGAAAGGATTAAGTCGCTATAAGGCCAGTAATAGTGCTTCTGATTTTGTTACTCTTCAAAAAGCAGGAACTGTAAGTAAAGAGCTTGCTCTTAGACGCCAAGTTGAACTTTGAGAGAATATTGGCTGGGGAGTTAAAGGTTAATCCAAAATCTTTTCATGGGTATGTCAGGTCAAAGCAGATTGTGAAAGATCTGTTGTTGTTCCTCTCCTTTGTGATGATGGCATCCCTTTGGATAATAATAGATAGATAGATAGATAGATAGATAGATAGATAGATAGATAGATAGATAGATAGATAGATAGATAGATAGATAGATAGATAGATAGATAGATAGATAGATAGATAGATAGATAGATAGATAGATAGATAGATAGATAGATAGATAGATAGATAGATAGATAGATAGATAGATAGATAGGTAGATAGGTAGGTAGGTAGGTAGATAGGTAGGTAGGTAGGTAGGTAGGTAGGTAGGTAGGTAGATAGATAGATAGATAGATAGATAGATAGATAGATAGATAGATAGATAGATACATAGATAGATAGATAGATAGATAGATAGATAGATAGATAGATAGATAGATAGATAGATAGATAGATAGATAGATAGATAGATAGATAGATAGATAGATAGATAGATAGATAGATAGATAGATAGATAGATAGATAGGTAGATAGGTAGGTAGGTAGGTAGATAGGTAGGTAGGTAGGTAGGTAGGTAGGTAGGTAGGTAGGTAGGTAGGTAGATAGATAGATAGATAGATAGATAGATAGATAGATAGATAGATAGATAGATAGATAGATAGATAGATAGATACATAGATAGATAGATAGATAGATAGATAGATAGATAGATAGATAGATAGATAGATAGATAGATAGATAGATAGATAGATAGATAGATAGACAGGTAGACAGGTAGACAGGTAGACAGACAGACAGACAGACAGACAGACAGTATAGTATTATAACAAGTTGCAAGAATGTCTGGACTTACATTGAAAGAATTTAATTTACGTGAACAATAGAGACGAGGCCCTAAACGTTTCTCAACTACTTGAACATGCTCCTTCCACTGTATTTTATCATCAATTACTACCCCCAGATGCTTGTAATCTGAAACTCTCTTAACAGGAATATCCTTTATAAAAATAGGGTTAAAAGATGCACGGTATTTTTTCCTATAATCAACTATCATTTCTTTAGTTTTCTTAACAATAACTTGTAAAGAAGTGACTTGTTAATTATTTTTTGTCATTATTACTTATCATTAGCAGTAATGACTCGTTAATTTTTTTTCTCCCTATTTACGAAGGAATCACCGCTTGTTCGTTCTCATTCATCTACTGATTGTCCGTTCCCTTTTCCTGTCTGACTACTTGGTTGCCAATAAATTTTGAGTGCTTGTAATTCTGTAGGACCTGGTGGGATTCAGATTCACTTCGGAAGTGTTCTGATGTATTGTCTGTTCCTTTTCATATTGTCTTTCGTAAATGTCTGGATGTCGGCTTTGTTCCATCAGATTAGAAACTAGCCGATGTCACTCCAATTTTCAAATTTTCAGTTTGTCTTGTAATTACAGGTCTATCAGTATAACAAGTGTTGTGTGTAAAGTAATGGAGTCTCTCATTAAAGGTGGTTTGCTCAAGTACTTATTAGATAATGAATTAGCGGTGTTGAACCTTTCCCAACATGGTTTTCTTCCAGACAGGTCATGTATCACCAATGTACTGAACTTTCTCGATGATGTTACTTCGTCTTTCACAGTACTCTTAGTAATTTGCTGTTAATCTTTTACTTACTGACCTAGATAACTGGTTATTAGTTTCTGACTTCAGGGGATCATTGTGTCTTGAATGGATAATGAGATAACGTAGATCTGATAACAGGGTGTGAATTTACGGAATTTTTATTGGTAGTTCAAAGTACTACCTAGGTGTCAATATGAGGCCAGTATGCGGCTTTTTCAGTGTGGGGGGGGGGCTCGATTTTACTACAAGTGGAACGTTTTACCCGACAATGACCGACTAGTGCCGAAGACACATGCAAAGAAAGGTTATATGTTGCTAACGTGGGTTTACTATCATAGGCTGAGCGGAACTTCAGATCTTGTAGGGGGGTTCTTCCGAACCCCCTGAACCCCCCACCCCCCCCCCCCGGCTGAATATTTCAAACAATTTGGAAGTCCTTCATGATTCTCGTCCTTCAAAACAACAAAGTTATCACACAGTATATATACTGATATAGCTCCCACCGCAGGTAATATATGACATGGGCTCAATGTAGGTGAATCTATGCGCGGCCCATATGATTTTGCACCTAAAATCTGTGTATGGGTGGGGGGCCTCTTGCATCATGGTGTCAGGAAACTTTAGTGTGAAGGAAATTTTAAATGTCCAGCTTGATCTTGAAGGAGTGTTCTTTTATGATGCAAGGTGACCACACAAGTGTGCAGAAAGCAGCCAGGAGCTTAATTATTATAACTTCACATATGAGTGACCAACTTAACAAATTTGGATCAAATTTGGTACCTTTTTTAATAGAGGTCGGATGGTAAACCTTAGAGGTCAAATGGAAACCTTAGAAAAAGGTAACATTTTCTTCGACGAAAAACCAATCTAAGATTGGATTTATCTCAACTAGGTTTGGATTGACTTGGAGTCAGAAGTTTGGATTGTTTTTTGGTAACACTGTTGTATTTGGTGAAAAAAACTTTTTAAGTACCTGAAGTTTATGTACTAATTTTGTGACGTAAAATATGCCATCCTATTGATAATGATCTATCTTACCTTTGCACTATATTGGACAACATATAAAACGTGCATAAACACGTTGGACAAAAAATTGTTTTAAAATCTTAGGCCCTGCGACAAAAAAAGATGGTCAATTAGTTCAGTAACACAGTGTAGGTTAGACTCTTTTAGTATATGTACATTTACATGCCAGGCTACAGCAATAGTCCCAAGCCCTACCTGTGGAGAAAAACACCTAATAAGACAATAACCTTCCCAATGAAGTTTGTGAATATATTACGATTGTTAGTTTAGTGTCTTTTGTATATGTTGAAAAAACGTTTTGGTATTCTTGACTGACTGAACTATTTTCGTTAGTTTCTACGATCGATGTTCAAATTGCTCTCCTGAGGGCTTTCTATAACACAAACAGTAGGCCCCTATGTGCAGAGAACAATACTGGTTGAGATCCAACCAACTTTTTCGAGACTGAAATTCCTTACTTTCAGAATTCCATAAATTGCATTCATCACAAAAATGTCAGCGAAATAATTTTAATAATAAACGTTACCTTCAAGTAATTTAGTAATTTACACGATTCTCGTTCCAATCGAAATAATTTTGAGAGGATGTCATACTGAAATGGTTTTGTAATTATACATAATACTGGACTGTTCGTGGCTAAGGTATTGCCTGGAAACGTCCTAATCATGTTAGATTTTGCCACTTGCATACTACAAAATTTTAAGAAAATCGAGTTCCTTAGAAACGGGAGAAATTAAAACTGAACAAAAAAATGCTCATTACGATACTTGACATGGTTTGCTATGTATAGCTTACGTGGCTAGAAATCGAAAGTTCTTCGAAACGAAGATGAAAAGACTCAATTTTCACAGTAGTAACTCAAAATCATAATTACCTCAACAAAATCAATAAAGATATTGCCAAATTTCCTCTCGTTTATGGGTATTTCCGTTTTGTGTAACATTTGGGTCAGAATCTGAGATGTCTGTCAAGTGATAAGTAGGCGGACATTCATCCCAATCTCGCGGAATTGCCGTTAGCCAACATTTTGGCTGGACGACCGAGCAGATGTGTTTTGGTGAAATTCAGTAGTCCGACCGAAATGTTAGTGGTCTCGGACGACGGCTAATTTCGCACTCTGGATATTGTATGGCTTAATCGGAAACTACAGTAAGTGCAAAATGATGTCAAATTTCACTTCCTTGAATCAAACTTTGGTTACTGTACTTAATTTGCTTGAAGTGCACTGTTTTTGTTGTTTTTTTTATACTGTTTATTTCCAGCAAAATATATGTGCAATATTTACAAAGTATATACAACATGAACAACTGTGACTAATTACTCGAAGAGGAAGGGGGAAAAAGAGTATTAAAAAGAGTTTAAAAAAGAGTAAGTGATTTCGAAGGGGATACAATCATTTGTGGTGGTGATCTAAATCTTGTTTTTAGTTTGGAACTGGATAAAATAGGCGGTAATCCTAGAACAAACTTTAAGGCCACAGAATCATTTTAGGCTTCATGGCTGCATGTTGATATCTGGAGAGAAAAAAAAATCCCTTAGAGAAAAACTTTACTTGGAGTTCTAATGTGACCTCAGGTATCCATTGCAGATTTAATTACTTCTTGTTTAGAGACACATTGCTGATGCAATAAATGAAATAACATTCTCGCCAGGAATTCAGTCAGTCAGATCATTCCTTCATTTTACCTCTGTTTTTCAATCTTTCTAGCTAAGAGAGATCCAGGCGTTTGGAAGCTACACAATGCTCTTTTATTTGACAAAATTATATTGATCTTAGTAATAAGGCCATACTATCAGTAATACGAAGTAATGACTCCAGCAATCCTCAAGATGACCTTAAAGTAGATAATGGTGACATTTCGTCACGTAACGATACTATTCTTGCCGAAAGTATTTTTTCTTACACTCATTATACATGTCACAGGGTCGTGACCTTGAGCCATTCTTCACAAAATTACCTGAACAAGATCCACATGTAAATATTGATTCTTGTGATGTTGAACTGAAGAATGTCTTCAGGCCCTCCTGTCCATGAAAAATGATAAATCAAAAATAAAACTTTTTGGTCCACATTAGACCCTTTGGTTGTAGCTTCTTTGAATTTTGGTTAAAGGAGGGGCTTATCTCCGGAATGAAATCGAGGCATTGTCACGTTAATTTTGGCATTTTCACATTAACCTGCTAAAGACCCTCCATTAATAAAAAATTATAGACCAATCACACTTTTAAATGTAGATTATAAAATTGCTGCAAAAGCAATCGTCTCCAGGTTAAAAAAGTGTCCTGAATGACACTGTTGGTAACCAGCAAACAGGTTTTTGGAAAAACAGATTTGTAGGCGAAAATATTTGTTTTATTCTGGATATTATTGATTACTCTAAGAAATTTCAATTTCCGATTTTCTGTTACTTTTGGACTTTGAAAAGCCTTCGATACGGTTGAATGGGCTTTTATTTACAGAGCTCTTACCTATTTTAAGTTTGGGTTGAGTCTTAAGTTGTGAAAAAAGGTTTTTTACAATGGTGTCAGTTCTTGCATTTGTAATAGTTACTCAACTGTTTTTTTTTATCTTCACAAGGTGTCCGCCAAGGCTGCCTCTTAGTCCATATTTATTTTTACTGTACTTGTAGCGGAAGTGCTTGCTCTAAAAATCCAAAAAACAATAATATTATGGGTATTGCCATAAATAGCTCTTAGGTCAGAATTATGCAATATGCAGATGACACGACTATTTTTCTGGATGGTAGCAAGGAGCCAGTCATTGAAACTGCTAGTTTATCAAACGATTTAAGAAACTTGTCTGGTTTATCACTAAATTTTTCAAAATCTGTCCTTTTCCCCTACGGCCCTTATTAAACGAATCCCCCTTGCTGTCCATGATTTACATTTTAATATATATGGACCGCTGCATTCTTTAGGTATCTCTTCTACTAGCGACACAAAAGACTTGTTTCCTCTTAATTTTGCTTTCGGACTAAAAAAATTGCTTGAAATCATTGTCTTCTAGGGATATGACACCTATCGGCTCGAATGTCATTGTTAAAACGTTTGAACTCTTCCAACTAGTGTTTCTTTTCCAAGTTCTTCCAAACCCCGAATTATTTTGTAAAGGAGTTGGAACGTGTCATCTTTAACTTTATATGGAATGGGAACCCGGATAAAGTCAAACGTTCGGTGATAATTAATAGTTTCAAATGGTGATTTAAAGGTAACACATATTCAAAGTTTCATCAATAGTTTAAAGGGAAATACGGCGTTTGTTTTACAGGAAACATCCATATTTTTAAAACCAATGTTTGCTGACGCAGAATGATAGATTATTCAAAATAAGGAAGGACAGTAGCCTTCTTTTCAAGAAATTAGTTTCTCACAGATAAAAACTCAGTTATTTGTGGCTCACCACTAATTTTTTCACCCAAACTTTTCAAAATTCAATTTGGCAGATTTTTAGTGATGAGACTGAATGGTTTAACAATGACAAAAGCAATTTCTTTTGTATGTCATGTTGGTGTATTCTAAACGTCCTATTTCCCTTTGCACTTGGATTAAACGTTACTGTAATGAATCTAATGGTATGTGGAAACTTTCGTTTGATTACTACCTAAAGTCCTTTGGGGGAATACTTATATTTCAGTGCAATTATGAGAAGATGTTAGAAGTATAAATAATCCTTTTATCAGAGAAATCGTGCAAATCTGGAGTAATTTTGTATATACTGTGCCTATTAATAACTTTAGTGCTCAGATCATTTGGAATAACTCTCACATCCGTGTCCATGGTAATATTTCTATGCTCAAAGATCTGCTTAGGAAAAATATTACGTAGTTTTTCGATGCTAGCAACGCTCCGTTAACCTTTAATCAATTTATCCAAACTTACAGTGTTAATTCTATTCCTTTTATAACTTACTGCGGCTTAATTCATGCTATTCCACGTAGCTGGAAAACCTCTGGCATCTTAAAAGGCAACGATTTGAATACTTCAAAGTTTTACAATACCATGCTTCGTGCCCCGTCGGTCTCACAGTTAAGGTTAGACTCCTGGAGATGTTGTGTTTACACATGTTTACAGTTTGACCTCTGGTGACCTCAAATGACCTTTGACCTCGAACAAAAACAATAGAGATCTGCTCATTATTACTAACCAACACATAAATTATTACGTGTGGAGGTTAACCTTCCGGAGACATTGTGTTTACAAGGTTTCTACAGTTTGACCTCTCGAGACCTCAAATGACCTTTGCCCCTGACCAAAAAAATAGGTATCATCTACTCAGCAGGACCAAGCAAAACACCACGTATGACAAAGTCATAGTTATTCTAATGGAGATATTCTGTTTTACAAGGTTTTTACAGTTTGACCTCTGGTGACACCAAATGACCTTTGACCTCCACCAAAATCAAAAAGGAGTATTCTAATCAGTGTATTCAATCCACAAAGAAGTACGACACCAGTCACAGTTACCCTTCTGGAGATATTGTGTTTACAAGGTTTTTTACAGTTTGACCACTGGTTACCTCAAATGACCTTTGCCCCGACCAAAAGTGAAAGAAATCATCTTAATCATCTTTCTTTCAACGCAGGACGAAGACTGCGAATCAATTGTCAAGACAAAGGGGCTTTCTTTGTTCCCGTATATCCCAGACGTAAGGATTGAACGTTGCCATAGGGACGGTAGAAGTCGTGGAGATAGATCTCCTCGTATTCTTGTTAAATGCCTCTCATACAAGGATAAAGTAGCCATTATGAAAGCCAGAAGATCAGCTCTAGAAAATAAGCCGTTCTTTTTTATCGTGGATGACTTGACCAGAATTGATCTTATAAGGAAAAGAACAAATGGGCTGACAAAGTTACTGAACTTTACGATCAGGGCACCAAACTGAGATTTTTTTGGAGGAAAATGGAGAGATGTCTCCGGAAAGCCTTTTCAGTTTTAAGAACCAAAATGCTGTATAAATCCTTTCCTTCGAAGGATTAAAGAACTTTTCAACATTTTTTTTTCATGGATAACTAAAGTCGCAAGTATAAACAGTTTTTTATTTACTTGGTGAAATATCAGAGAACCATTCAACTATTTTTTTTACTCGTACAGTTGTCACTCATACCGCTGGACAGTGAGAAGTTTTCTTTCTACAGCTTTTATTGATGATGTGTTTAGGTTTTTCTCACAGGTTCGCTTGGAACCTTCGCAGTCAGTTCAGGTCCTTCACGGATCTATTGTCTCTGACTGTTGTGATGTTTCTTCTCTCTTTGTGTTTTCTCTTTTTCCCCCTTTTTTCCTTTTCTCCATATAAGCCATCAAATATTTCAATATACTTTTACTTATTTTCTATTGCTTGTAGCATTAACTTGCAGTAATGTTCTTATGCATTTGCTGCATTCAGCTGATTTATTCTTTTACCATTATGACAGAATTAACTAGAGCGTCAATGACGCAAACTTTGACTAAAGAAGTTAGTAACGCTAGATTAAAAGTTGAAAGGGCAATGTCCATAATGGTATAGGAGTTGTGAATGGGGGTGGGTTACTATTCTTCTTCTTCTGTTTGCTGGTCATTTTACTGTTTTTCTACCTTTCAGTCGTATCATCTTGATGCAGTCTTCGATAAAGAAGGCCATGCCATTCCCCAAAGCAACATCATTCACCTTTGGTTAAGCTATACCATAAAAAGTAGGGGGTTCCACTCCCTATTTCGCATCAGTTTCTTAAAATTAGGTGATTTTCTGAAGGAAGTAATCATCGAAACATAATACAAGATCCCAGTACGAATAAAGAATAATGGCAATATCTTAAAGTTTCAATTTGAAACGTTTCGAAGCCATACTTTTTTATTCTTGTGAAAGTGAGTACAAAATACCCCCTTCAAGTTTAGCACTCAAGAACAGCCTTTTGCATATTCATATTTGCTATTAGTTTATACCAAATGGTGATAAAGGATGTATCATATATTTAATGGAAAATTGACATTAATTTCAATCAACCATCACGACCAAAATACGTAACCATGTATAATACTGGAAAAAATTAAATTAATTCATGTAAAATTTAAAAGTAAGTCATTATACGGGCTGGTTTCGTTGTTTAATAGTATCAACGAAAATACTCCTTCCTAAACCATTATCCCAAATGGTTTCCACTGACCTAGGCATGACAAACAAATAGACTGCATGCTCTGCATCAAAGACAATCGGCTTGCGTATTACACTTTGACTCCCGTAAGAAAAACATGGCACACAAAGCTACCGTACATCCCAGCCAACAAGCAGGACTAATCCATGCTGCCATACCAAACCATGCTCGGCGTGGAGATTGAAAATAACAGAAACTTGATTTTAAACACACACAGGCGAATTTCATTTCGCATTTTCTCCACGGTTTCGCAATCAATTCTCACCAAATTCACGGAAGACCTTCACAACGAGTGTAAAATCTGAATGAGATTAGCTAATTTTCGATTTTTTGCCTTATTCAAGAGAAATTGGCCATTTTCCGAAAGGGTCCATTTCGGAGCCCAATCGGTCCAGAAAAATGCCATTTTACCGAATTTCGCTTACAGAAGTACAACTTTTGTGCACGAAAGACCCTTCTAACAGTGTGCAAAATTTCAAGAGGAAACTCCGAAATCCCTAGGAGGACTAGGCTTTTTGGCGAAAAAATGGAGAATGATCGCTAGCGAGAAAACTAAATCGCCGATCCCCCACCAAATTTTACAGACGCACGCTGCCGTACACGGTCTACTCGTCCACCAAATTTCAGCTCCGTAGCTTCCGCAACGGCCGAGAAAGCGCCGTCGAAAGGGCCCCGAACGCACAAATCGGTACGGATGACTGCACAAACTACTCTGGGGATTACATTACTTCGACTGAACTTCGTTCAAGTCGAAGTAAAAATCTGTTCCTATAATGTGCGAGGTATTCGACAGTTTAGGAAAAGGCGTAAAGTATTTTCATATCTACGGATGGATTTAAAAGATATGTATCTTTAACAAAAAAAAAACACATAGCACTCCCAAGGATGAATTGTTTTGGCAAAACGAATGGGGAGGTCGTATTATCTTCGGCCATGGGTCAACCTCGAGTAGAGGGGTTTTTATGTTTTTAATCCTTTTGTGGATGTAAACATTATCCGTTGGTATGCTCCCCCCCCCCCCCCCCTCGATGGGAGACTTATTGTAACAGATGTGAAGATCCCAGGAAGAAACTTTGCTATCGTTTGCTTGTACGTTCCAAATGGGGACAACGAGGACATCTTCCACAGAATATTGTTGAAACTTAATGATTTTTCTATTGATTCGCATATCATTGGGGGCGACTTCAATTTTGTTCTTAGTTTACAGTTAGATAAACATGGAGGAATTTCAAGGACTAATTTCAATGCTAGGTCAAAATGTCTAGAGCTAATGTCGACTTTCGACTTAATTTATATTTGGAGGGAGAGGAACCAATACAAAAAGATTTCACTTGGAGGTCAAATATTACACTTTTATTATTGGTATTTTCTTGACTTTTTTCTTATTTCACGCAATTTGGAATCATCGATTACTAATAGTTTCTTCTCTCCCAGTTTACAATCGGATCATTCTATTATAAATTTACACCTACTTCTGTATTCTCAAAAAAGGGGTCCAGGCCTTGGGAAATTGAGTTGTTCCTTTTTGAAGGACAAAGATTACACCCAACTCATTAATTATGCGATTCATTCATCTGACTTTATTGATCAGCACCAAAATCCTGCTTTGAGATGGGAGTTTATAAAATATCAAATACGTAAGGTATCTTTGGAATATGGAAAAAGAAAGGCCACAGAGCAGAGGAAAAAGGAAAAACAAGTTGTAAAAACTTATCACAGTTAGAGAAAGATAACCATGTTACGTGCTCCTTAGGAACATATGTTAATTTGTAACTTGGAAGAAATGAGCTTGAGCAACTGTTTGATTATAAGTTACAAGGTATTATTATTCGCTCTAGAGCCAGTTGGGTAGGGCAAGGTGAGAAAAACACAAGCTAGTTTTTAAACCTTGAAAAACATGATAAGTCTGTCAATGTCATCTGTAAATTAAAACCTCAATCGGGTTTGACAGTGACGGCGCTACGGGGGGGGCATGAGGGGGCATTTGCCCCTCCAGATTGTTTCCTTGCCCCCCCCCGTGCCCCCCAGTTCCCCCAGTTCCCCCGTGCCCCCGTGCACCCCCCCCCGTGCGTAAATGTGAAATGGTACTCCCAAAGAAAAAAGTTGGGAACCTTGGAGTACGGTCAACCAAAAACATAAACAATATAAAAATAAATAATATACCTCTCTTGGGACTTAATTTTCCACCCAGAGATATGCTAAAACCTCAGGGTTTCTGGGGGCTTCGCCCCCTGGACCCCCACCGGGGCTTCGCCTATAGATCCCACCAGCGGCCCTAAGACGGGCCCCTGGAACCCACCCGCATGGCCTCGCGCTTCGCGCTCGGTTTCTTTCCGAGAATTTCTTCTAGGAAAATCTTTGCCCCCCAAACATTTTCCTCTGCCCTCAGTTTGCCCCCCCCCAAGTCTGACATTCTGGCATCGCCACTGGGGTTTGACTATAACAGATACAAATTCAATTCTTCACGAATTATTTTTATATTACAATGGCTTGTACTCTTAGGAGGAGATAATCCTCGCTCCATTGTTTCGTAATTTTCTAATTTCTGCAACTTTAAATAAGGATGATTCAAGTTTATGTGATGGTTTGTTATCAGAAGAGGAGTGTAAAACTGCCCTTTTCTCCATGTACAGTAGGAATTATTAATTCTCTTAATTTTGGCTCTCAAAAAGCTTCCCTTTCTTGTGAGCAGTCCCGTGGCCTAATTACACTTATACCAAAACCAGACAAAGATCATACTTTTGCAAAAACTTTTCTTCCAATTTCTCTCTCAACACACAGATTGCAAGATTTGTTCTAAGGTATTAGCAACTAGAGTGAAGAAAGTTCTTGATTCAATTATTAGTCCTACTCAAACAGGATATATTAAAGGTCGCTTCATCGGTGAAAACATTCTCTGTATTTTAGATACTATTGATTTTTGTAAGACAAACTCTATTCCTGGTGTTACTTTTTATTGATTTTGAAAAAGCTTTTGACAGGCTCAATTGGGATCTCATTCAGCATACTTTGAAAAGTTTTAGGTTTAATGTTTAACTTATGCCAGTGGATTCGAACTCTGTACGCTGGTTCCTCCGCATCTGTATGTAATAATGAAAATATTAAACGAGAACTTACCTGGTTCGAAGTTTGATCTTGATTTTATGAAGTAATGGTGAGTCAGGGAATAATATGAGATTCCGTTTGCGGACGCTCACCAGGCTTCAAAGTGAGGTCTGAGTTACCCAGCCTAAGCAGGAGACAAGCGTTGAATACTTTCAATTGCCTTATTTTCAAAGGGTGGGTGGGGAAGGCATATTATTCCCTCACTCACCGTTACTTCATAAAATCAAGAACAAACTTCGAACAAGGTAAGTTCTCGTTTAATCTTTTCATTAGCTCATACCAGCTAGCTGGTGTGAGCTATTGTAATGGTGCGGCGCCACTCTATCTATCTATCTATCTATCTATCTAAAGGGATGCCATCATCACAAAGGAGAGGAACAACAACAGATCTTTCACAATCTGCTTTGACCTGACATACCCATGAAAAGATTTTGGATTAACCTTTAACTCCCCAGCCAATATTCTCTCAAAGTTCAACTTGGCGTCTAAAAGCAAGCTCTTTACTTACAGTTCCTGCTTTTTGAAGAGTAACAAAATCAGAAGCACTATTACTGGCCTTATAGCGACTTAATCCTTTCTTCTAGCTGCCTGAAGAAATTCTCTGGTCATCCAAACTGGACTACTCTTACCATACATACTGTCACACAGTAAAGTTATCCAGTCCAGAGAAAGATGATTTTGACACTATCAAAATACCTCCTTACTAAAATCTAAGATAAATTTATCAGATCTCTGGAGCACACTGTGGATACTTAAATCAAACCTAATTGTAGGCCCTACAATGGTCAATCGACCCAACAAAACCACCTTTGGACACATTTATTAGCATGCTCTCATTAGAACTAAGAACTAGGTCTAGAAAGTTCTCCCCACAAGTAGGAAACAGAACATGTTGAGGTAAAAAGCCATCGCACACAGTATCATAGAAGTCCTTACCACGAGGACCGCTTGAGGACCGCTTTGACAACTGGGAGTCAATAGTCCTAGAAACCAATCTTCCCAGTTTATTTGCCCCGACCCCAGTCAAGTAAAGCCCACCTTTTGAGAAGAGATCCTTCCTATTGTGGAAATTGAGAATTTTTTATTGCTACTGTTTTAGATACCTTTGGACCCTCCTGTACTTCGCTCTCAGAACTAATAGCCAAGAGTTCTTCAAGCTCTCTACACGTGAGTACTTCTGACAAACGAAGATGAAATCCTCTTTAGATTCTTCGATAAAAGAACACCTAACACCTGAATTCTTAAATTCCGCCCACATACAACCCATTTCTCAATAAATAAGTTTTGCTTCAGCCATTAAAAACCAGAGACAATTACAACACAAATGAGAAGAAAACTTAGGGCTATAGACCAAAGCCAAAGCAATCGGACAAACAAATGAACAGCTAAGATACACTCAAAGAAAAGGAGGTAAAATGTCTTAGACTTACGGAAGCCCATTGGGACATTAAAAGTTTATTTTTCCGAAGTCCAAATTCCAAAATCCGAAATTTGTTTTTTGAAATCCAACCGAAATCCCTATTTTGAAATCCCAAATCCTTTTTTCGTCTTTTGAAATCCGAAATCTGTTTTTTGAAATTCGTAATCTGTTTTTCAAAATAAGAAATCTGTTTTTTTAAATTCGAAATCTGTTTTCTGAGATCCCTCCCGCATGACATCCGGTCTGACCCTTGTGACATTGACCTGATCAACACCCACAACTTGACAATATGCTGTCAATCTCGATCGACATCCATGTGCACTTGCAGGCTATCACGATGCTAATATAGGCACGGTCACTGTGCGTGTACGGTACGGTGGCCAGTTGTCAGATCTTCCCTTCTGCTCTAAGTTGATGTAAGCAGGGGCAGCGTTAGGTCATTATAGGGCGGCAAAATGGATTGATAGATCACCACCCTGAGAAGGAGTCTGAGTGGATCCCCCCCCCCCCTCCACTCCGAGATTTTTTGTTATGATGTAAAATGTTGCCTTTTAGATATTTTTGAAATGACCAAACACGACTACATGGAAAATGCTAATAATTTATTGAATGCTAGTTTTTGGTTGAGTGAAAAGGACCGTCTAAGGAGATGGTCTGAGGGGAAGGGTTTCACCCTCCCATTCGAGAAATTTTTGTTAATTAGAGCTTGATATGCAAAATGGTGCAGCCGTTGTGCAAACTTTTGAAAAGTCCATATAGGACCGGAATCGGTTTGCAAATGTATTGAATTCTAATGTTTGCTTGGGTGGGAGAGGATTGCTCGGCAGGGGACGGGTGGTCTATAGGGGTCTCTATTCCCCCCCCCCCTTTGAGATTTTTTTCAATTCAAGGTTGCTTAGATGTCAAATGGTTCATAAGAGAGAAAGTGCATAACCTCCCCCCCCACCCCCACCCCCGATTTTAAAAAACACAATTCGGATCTCAAAAAACAGATTTCGGATTCCAAAAAACAGATTTCGGATTTCAAAAAAAGATTTCGGATTTCAAAAACAGATTTCGGATTTTGAAAAAAAGATTTCCGATTTTGAAAAACAGATTTCGGATTTTGAAAAACAAGATTTCGGATTTCAAAAGGCGAAAAAAGGATTTGGGATTTCAAAATAAAGATTTCGGATTTAAAAAATACAATAAGGTTTGCAAAAAAACATGTTTGGGATTTCAAAATAAAGATTTCGGATTTAAAAAATACAATAAGGTTTGCAAAAAAACATGTTTTGGATTTCAAAAAACAAACTTCTTATTTTGGAATTTGGATTTCGGAAAAATAAATTTTTTGAATGACCCCACTGGGCTTCCGTATAGACTAGCCCGACAAGTAAACAGAAAAAGTGCAAACGGCCCACTTACGAAAGTAAGAGTGTAGTGTAAAACTTAGCCAAGTAGTAAAGCTAGAATACAAATAATAATAAAAAAAAGGAGTTACTACTGTGATACATTCTTGTAAATGCTGTTTAACTAAAGCTTCAATAATGTGTTATTTTTGCGAGGGTTATTATTATTATTTTTTTTTCGTTAGTCGCTCGTTACTGTGTAACTAAAGCTGTGCTGCTATTTGTGAGTCCGGGTGGGTTCCCAGGGAGGTTCCTCTACCGTGCTCTAAGTACCAGGTGCTAAGTAAGATAAAAATAGTTAACTTTATTGACTAAAATATGTCGGTAATTAGAGGTTTTTATTGGCTATCAATGTAATAATTGGAATAACATTAGGATCAGCGCTTTATGTTCGGGAGATAGTTCTAGTACATAAGGGCGTGTCGCTAGGGCTAGAGACTTGATAATAATGATAAATTAGTATCGACAGTGAATATTGCACAATGCACACTGTATAGTGGCTGACTGTTTGTAGTTAATTGGAGTAACATTGTCACTGTACTGATGTGAACACAGAGAGCCTGTCTTCGAATTTGGTGTTCCAGCTTCCCTCCATACCCCTCCCCTGTCTTGGGTCCCAACCCTGAGGAATATCCTCCCCTATGGCTCTTCGACAGAGGAGACAAATTCGCCGGACGCATCGAAGACGCACCGGAGACGCACCGGAGAAATAAGGCAGCGTTACAGTGGCTAGGGTGTCTTACCTCTCTCATGATTGCGTACGTAATAGTGCATGAGTGTGAGTTTAGGCTCATAATGCAGCTATTGATGCGGTCTTCGTGTGAGCCTTGTCTACCGATCAATTCATCTTTACTTTAAAACCATGATTTCGCAACTAGATATTTCACACTTTTGCTCTTTTAAAAGCAAAAATCTGTTCGTTCAGAAACAACCTTGGATAATTCCGGGTTACCCGAAAGTAGTAAAGATGCCAGTGATTCAAGAGAGCCCTTTTAAGGTGCTGTGTTTTTGGTTCCTTGCATTAGCAAAGGGACCTATGCAGTCAGGTGGGCGTGTGAGTGCTTGTTTAAGTATGTGCCATTGTTTTCGGGTGGGATCAAGGACCGAAACAATAGATTTTAGGTCCTCTGTAGAAAATTCAATAGATTTCTCCGTTCCTCACAAGATTAACAATAGACAGTCTATTGTTAAGGTTAGGGTTGAGGAAGGAAAAAAAACGAAAGAAAGCAAAACGAGGTCCTCGGAATGAATGGAAAACAAAGCTGTGTATGTGTGTGTATGTTTGTGTGTACGCGTGTATGTCTGTATATATGTGTGTCTGTGTAAATGGGCCATTCTAGCAAATTACCTCTTCTCCTACAGATTGTATGGTATTAGGGTGACACTGTGACGCATTACTACTATGGTAGCTGTTTTCGTTTAAGTTGTTCAGGATTATTGGTCCCATATGGACCATTCCAGGAAATCATGAAAAATGTTTTTTTTTTTTGGGGGGGGGGGCATATTTTGCTCGAAAATGCTTCATAATCTTGTCATGACAAATTACACTTCTTTATCAAATTTTTTGCTATCTGCACAACTTTCTCAGATTTGCCATTTGACTGTAGATATAAGGCTGAGGATGTGACATGTTTAAACGGATATGCCTGACTAACTAGTTGAATTCAACAGATGTGTACTGCGGTCCATTATCAGAGACTAGTAAATGTACGTGGAATCCCAAATCTTGCAAACTGTTGTTTACAGAAACTGATTACAGTAGATGACTTTGTCTGTGACAAAGTAGCTGCAGGAGTAATGTACCATAATAATGTAGGTATCACTGCCATAGGCCTACATAAAAAGATCTATTCCTACTTTCTGCCATGGGCTAGCAGGTTTCTCATGCTTCATGAGAGGTTCTTTCGCATTTCTGTGCTTGAATTGATTACACACATTGCAGTTTTCAGCAGTTTCAGTAATTTTTAAAGACATGCTTGACCGATACATAATATCTCATGTAAATATTTTGGTCTTTTCCACTTCCTGATGGCCTTGATGTGCTTTATTTTACATCAATATTTTGCTTGGAATTACCACTCACTCGTTCTTGAAAATGAGTCCATTTTCTTCTGTTAACTCACTTTGACATGTCCAATAGGTTGTCAAATCTTTGTCAAGGTTTCCATTACTTGATGGGCATCTATCAATAATTTGACAACTTTTGAATAAAGCTTGCGGGATAAAATTTCATCCTTTTGTGTTTCATTTTCTATTTCCTCCAATGTTTCTCGTGAAATTGGGAAGGGAGAGACAACACATTCCATAATGTGCAAACCATCATTCTCTTCATTCGAAGTGTCAGGTAAATAACTGTTATAATAACTGTTTAAGGCATCTGCGACATGCAATTCACTGTCTTTCTTATAAGATACAGAGAGATGATACTTTTGTAACTTCAGCAACATTCTCTGAAGTCTTGGAGGTGCCACACTTAGGGGCCAATGTTTTGGTATTACCCCCTTTACATACGCATTGAGAACCAACCCGTGTAACAACCATCCCCGATCTCCCCTACTGATAAAGTCTATATTTTCCTGCCATTTGATAATGATGACATGTATAACATACGTATAATATGAATAATCATTAGTTTAGTTTAAAATAGGATCAGCAGGGACAATTAAGTCCCCATCAAGGGCCCTGAAAAAAAAAGATACAAAAATCAAACCCGGTCACAAAGCCTAAAGTACTTGTCCAGTGCATTCTTAAACCCATTTACACTTCTTGCCATCACTACATCCTCAGGCAACCCATTCCACTCATTCACTACCCTCTGAGAAAAGAAGGAACGACGAATATTGATCCAGGCTACTTTGAACCTTCTGGAGTTTCAGACAATGACCTCTAGTAATTTTACTATTAGCACACTTGAAAAAAGTAGAAAATGATAAATTATCAAATCCATGAACAATCTTATACACTTGTATCAAATCCCCACGTAATCTTCTCAGCTAAAGTGAAGTGAGATTTAAGAGACGTAACCTGCTATTATAGGGGACCCCCTTGAAAGTCCTAATCAATCTAGTAGCCCTGCGCTGGACTTTCTCAAGTAACTCCTTATCTTTAGAAAAACATGGGTTCCAGGCTTGAACAGCATACTCTAAATGAGGTCTAACCAATTGCTTATAGAGTCTAACAACAATGTCTTGCTTAAGGAAACTAAAATTTCTCTTAATCATACCTAAAATCCTATTTGCTTTTTTAGTTGCTTCAACACACTGCTTAGCTGGCTGTAAAGAAGAATCTATGTGCACACCCAAGTCCCTTTCAACAGAAACCTCTTGCAATGTCTGTCCATTTAAAGTGTACGAATACCTAGGATTATTATTGCCAATATGCTTTATTATCATTATTCAAGATGCCGTGGTAAAATTTATTTCAGCTGAGGTAAAGCCATCTAACTTCAGCATTTTTATTGCTGTAGCAACCTTTTTAACTCGAGAGCTGCTGTGTGTGTGTTTAACGACGTGATGGTAGGCCTATGTGTAATTAATGCAGTAAGCAGTGATTTCACGAAATTTCAAGTACTGTTGTTACAGGTATACCAAGTAGTTCTATACGAAAGGAACATGCAGCGAATAGAATCGGGAATGAACGTTAAAGTAGCATTTACTTAAAGGCAGAGTAAACACATGAAACACATTCATACACATTTTTCCAAAACTTATTCTCATTTAAAGCATATCTTGGAGAAATTGACACAGTTTTCACTGACATGTGTGTGTGAATTCTTAAACGACGACACTATGGTACATAACATAGTATACAGTGATTCCACGAAAGCGTCTGGTATACCGGTACCACGCAAATAACTAGATGGTACCAGAGGTAGGCTATGTAGCAGCCAGTATACGGATATCTGCTTTTACTCCTACCGACGCAGTATACTTGTAAACACTATATCTCAAGAAAGGAAGCGTGGACAAAATTCTCACATTCTCACCTTTGGTATGAATGTGTATCACATATTAATAGATCCCTGTTGATTTTGGTGGCAGTCACTGGTCATTTGAGGTCAACAGGTGTCAAATTGTGAAAATAGTGTTAGCTCAAAAGGAAAACTTGGGCAGATCTTAAAATTTGATTGTAGGTATATTTCATTGAGTAGGCCTATACAAGAATTCCATTGTCTTTGGTGTAATTCAAAGGTCATTTGAAGTCAACAGGGTCATATTATGACCGGAAGCAGCCTGATCAACATTTTCCAGACCCCTAACGATTTTAAAAACTTCAATCAAGTCGGCTCTTAGTCTACGCATTTCAAGAGAAATCAAACCACTTCTTTCAAGCATTTCTTCATAACTGAGAGTAGACAAATCTGGAATCAATTTTGCAGCACGTTGTTGTAACTTTTCAATGTTATCAATATCTTTCTGTGGATAGGGGCGCCATGCCTGACAACAGTACTAGTATTCCAGATGTGGTATGACAAGAAATTCATACAATTCCAGTATATTACTACGAATTTTACAATGATACGTTCTATTAATAATACCAAGTACCTTGTTGGCAGAGCTCACAACCTTAGCACTTCGTCTATAGGGCTTAATAAATTATCAATAATATCACCTAAATCTTTTTCATACTCAGTGATTTCAACCTGAACTTAACACCACCGATAAAGTAACTGGCTTGAGCATTTGAATGGCCGCGGTGAAGACACTTGCACTTTTGTGCATTGAATAACATTTGTCAATCGCAAGACCATTTATACAGTGTATCAAAATCCTGTTGCAACTCAGTCACTATACCAATGGAAAGAACATCATCTGCAAACTTCAGTACTGAATTATTCAAATTGGCATCCAGTTTATTAATTTACAATATGAAAACAATAAGACCTACACGAATCCCTGCGGTAAACCACCAGTCACTGGAAGCCAATCGGAAAAATGACGATTTAATACAACTCTTTGCCACCTATTGTCCAGTCAGTTTTCAATCCAGCCACTACTGAACCAATACCATGACCTTTGACATTTAAAATAAGCCGCTTGTGAGGATTGTCGAAGGCTTTACTGAAATCAAAATAGACAACAACTACAGGATTACCTTCATCAACCTTTAGAGTAACAACTTCCAGAAAGCAGAGAAGATTGGTAAGACAAGACCTTTGCGACCTAAAACCATGCTGAGAATCAACTACCGTCATTACCCTCCAGTTGACTAACAATACTTTTCTTCATAATTGATTCCATTATTGTACAGACATGGGAAGCCAAGCTGACCGGTCTTTAACTACTAGGTTGCTTCTTAAGACCTTTTTAATCGAAGCCCAGACAGCTTCGATTCTTGGATTTAGTCAGCTAGCTCGTCGTGTGATTTTTTGTTTTCTGATTTTCATCTGCGTTGGTGCCCATGAATATAGTTGCGTTATACATTCCTGAGCACACAGGAAATTGCAGATTCAACGTGAAGGTGAACAGTACCGTGGCCCTGAAGGGACATTTCGAGATTTCGTTATTTCGACTTTTTCGTTTCGATATTTCGATGTTTCGACATTTCGATATTTCCATATTTCGACTTTTTTCGTTTCGATGTTTCCATATTTCGACTTTTTCGTTTCGATATTTCCATATTTCGACATTTCGATATTTCCATATTTCGACTTTGAAAAAATGAAAAATGGGGGTAGGCGGTTGAACACTATCTAACGCAACGAGCGACGCAGAACCCGAAGGGAATTTTTAAGGGGAAACGCCCGGGTATAACATGAACTTGTTGCATGTACCCTTGGTGAAACATTTCCAGCATTATGAAATGACATACTTTTAAGTAGTAGAAATGACATACTTTTAAACAGTGATATGACAGAGTAGTGGTTCTTATGACCAACTAGACCGGTTTCTGCTCTCATACTCAAATGTGGAGGAGCGTCATCAGTAGTAAGCCTTTTAATATTTTATATTTTAGGCATAAGTGTCGTAAAATTTTATTTTAGGAATGCGTGTTCTTTAGTGCACGTAAACGAGTATAAGCTCAGAGTGCAGCTATGAGCGCATTCAGTAGATCTTCGTGCGAGTCCTGTGAGGTCACCTACCTAGATCTGAGAATCTTCAAAGGTCCTAAGTTTCACTCTACTGGTTTCCGAGATACAAAAATCTACACCAAACCTACTGAAACTTATCAATACCTCGATAGAAACTCTGCACATCCACTTGCCACCTTTAAAGGCTTCATTAAAGGAGAAGTGCTGCGTTATGTACGTCTCTGTAACAATGAGACCGACTTCATCCATAAAAGAGATGAATTTAAAGAGAAACTTCTACTGCGAAACTATGGGGAAGAAGAATTTGCCACGGCCACTAGAGGCATTTCTTTCGAAAACCGTGAGCACTATCTTACCACAAAACCCAAAGAAAGGGAACCACCTCTAGTCTTCAAACTGACGTATACACCCCATATCAAAACCCAGCACCTGAAAGAGGCTATTCGGAAACACTGGTATTTAATATCAGAGCATCCGATTTTATCCAAGCTGTTTCCGAACGAACCGATTCTTGCCTATAAAAGGACCCCAAATCTAAAAGATTTACTTGTCAAATCAATGTTTCAAAGTAATGAAGAATCATTCGACAGTCAGGACTCGCACGAAGATCTACTGAATGCGCTCATAGCTGCACTCTGAGCTTATACTCGTTTACGTGCACTAAAGAACACGCATTCCTAAAATAAAATTTTACGACACTTATGCCTAAAATATAAAATATTAAAAGGCTTACTACTGATGACGCTCCTCCACATTTGAGTATGAGAGCAGAAACCGGTCTAGTTGGTCATAAGAACCACTACTCTGTCATATCACTGTTTAAAAGTATGTCATTTCTACTACTTAAAAGTATGTCATTTCATAATGCTGGAAATGTTTCACCAAGGGTACATGCAACAAGTTCATGTTATACCCGGGCGTTTCCCCTTAAAAATTCCCTTCGGGTTCTGCGTCGCTCGTTACGTTAGATAGTGTTCAACCGCCTACCCCCATTTTTCATTTTTTCAAAGTCGAAATATGGAAATGTCGAAATATGGAAATATCGAAACGAAAAGTCGAAATATGGAAATATCGAAACGAAGAAAGTCGAAATATGGAAATATCGAAATGTCGAAACATCGAAATATCGAAACGAAAAAGTCGAAATATCGAAATCTCGAAATGTCCCTTCAGGGCCACGGTAGAACAGTGATGCAGACATTGCAATTGTTTTAATTAAGTGCAAATCTCCATTTTAGCTTGCTTGCAAGACCCTTGCAGTTAATGCAGTTAATGCGCAAGCTGCCTGCTAGTCGTGTACTGTACTGATAACTGCCATACAACGACCAACGACATATTAGTGCGATCATTGTGTTTCTTCTTTTCACTTCGATACTTCAAGAAGTATCTTTACCGCCAGGATCCGTTGCTGGCGGAGTATATTGGGCCTAGGATGTTTTAACAGATTTTTAGGTTAACTTATATGCAGGCATTACTTGGCATGTGTGAGTTTTCTTTCTCTGTGGTGGTGTTTCGTGTGCGTTCTCAGAGCCATACATACGTGGCTCTTAGTGCGTGCCGTTATACCATGCAGGCCAGGCTTATTTGTTTGTGTTGCAGTTGGTCAGTCTCATGTTAGATATAAATATCTCGTAGTCTAAGCCTTACGTGTTACTGGACGGATCTGCAGTCTGGGGTGTAGCATATATGTCCACGTCCTTATGGGTTTCGATGTACTTGCCTGCAAGTTCAATTCTTCTAGTTCATACAAAGGAGTCACATTTGCCAGCTTCCAATCCATAAGAATCTGACTACATCGAACTTTTGCTAAAAATAAGGCTTAAAGGCACAGAAATGATTTTAGCAAGATTTCGTAACACAACCGGATAGATACCATCAACGCCAGGTGCTTTGTCAGGACGTAGATTCTGCAACTTGCCGAGAACCACTTCCTGAGACTTCACATAGTGCACGAGTTAGACTACTGAAACAATTGACCACTGGAAGATTATTGACATCTTCCGTAATGACCACCGATAAGTACTCATTGAACAGTCTTGCATTAACATTTTCATCCTGAACTGGACGACCATTTTCATCAAAGGACCCACTACATCTTTAGTCTTGACTTTACTACGAACATACCTGTAGAAAGCTTTTGGATCATCCTCCACATTCTGAGCCAACTTACTTTAAAACAAAGTCAAGCGCACTGTTGTACCTTACACGATCATGATAGCTACCAGTCTGCTTGTAAGTTCTCCAAGCTCTCTTTTTCCTCTTCCTTGGTAATACCTTTTACCTGCTTCCACATTGAATGACCACCAAAGTGGCTTACTATCCTTCCTTCTCTTTTTCCTTGGAGTATACTTTAAGACAACCTCATTTAACTTACTCTTAAAAATATTCCACATACTTTCAACACTACTCAAACATTGATACCAATTAACCAAGTTCAGTTCCTTTCTCATTCTCTTGCAATTAGCTCTTCTTTCGTCATAATAAAATTCTTTCCATTTCTTCCATTCGACATTACAAACCACACTGAAGGTTAAAAAGTTATGGTCACTACTTGCAAACTGCTCATGGACATGCAAGTTGTCCACCATGGACACATTGGAGGACAGAACTAGATCCAGAATATTGTCACCCCTGGTGGGCTCAGAAACATGCTGATGAAGGAAACAGTTTAAAGTGAGATCCAAGAATTTCTGGCCTTCGGCACTGGAGTGTAAAAGCTCCCAATCAATAGACCTGTGATTAAAGTCACCACATATGAGGACACTAACGTACCTACCGGCTGTTCTAATAACAGAGTGGAGCGCCTCCTCATTAACATCTGTGGCAGAAGTGCTATGATAGCAAACGCCAATTGCTAGACTCAGGAGTAAAAATTTCACACCAAACAGTTTGAGTGTTCGGAAAATAAGTTAAATCCTCAATCAAAGTGCTAGAAAAGAAATCTTTAATGTACAGAATGCAACCACCTCTTCTAGAAACTGTTCTATCACGACGAGAGTCTTGTAGCCCTTAATACTAAGTTCAGCATTTGCAATAGCATCACTGGCCCAAGACTCAGTAATCATAGAAATGTCTGGATTATATAAAAAAAAAAAAAATATAACACTCAAGATCGCTCTTTTTATTGATAATACTTCTTGCATTCGCAAAGAAACATTTTAGTTTTCCATAGCTTCTGAAGAGATTTGATACATACTGCTATGAATACTTACTGTAGGAGGAGACTGCTCGCCTATACTATAAGGCTTATCAGGGACGCAATTTGCACCATTTACATTATTACTATACTGAGATTTATCAGGAATACTATTTACAATATTTGCATTGGTAGCATTGGCATGTGCGAGGACACATCTGAAGTGTGCCCTCTGTGCAATAAAGATGCACCAGTACTAGTGTGAGATCTTATAACAATTTGACCACGGCGCAAAATTAAATCAGTCTCACCACTCTCCCTTCTACGTTTCAAGTCGGTTCAAAGCTTTTTCCTTTCCTTTAACGTTAGATCAGGGTCGATGTACACTCCTTTCCAATCTCCCATATCTCTTAGCATGCCCGTCGCACCCGCTATGGTTATGGCAAGCCCTGTTGGACAAATACACCATTATTTATCCCGGTATTAATTCGAATATATACCAGTATTAATTCCATTTTATACTGGTATATATTCAAGCCAATCAGAAAGCAGGAAAATATACCGGTATAAAATCGAATTTATCCTGCCATAAATTGACATTTATACCAGTATTAAATGTAATTTATACCGGTATAAATTCGAATATATACCGGTATTAGTTCGAATATATACTGGTATTAATTCGAATTTATACCGGTATTAATTCAAATATATACCGGTATAAAATCAACCAATCAGAAAGGCTGAATATACACTGGTATTAATTCGAATTTATACCGGTATTAATTCGAATATATACCAGTATAAAATAAAGCAATCAGAAAGCCTGAATATATACTGGTATTAATTCGAATATATACTGGTATTAATTCGAATATATACTGGTATTAATTCGAATATATACCGGTATTAAATCAGCCAATCAGAAAGGTCGAATATATACCGGTATTAAATCAACCAATCAGAGACGCCATTTACGTGGTACAGATGAAAACAAGCCGTTCTTGCATGTACTGTATTTAATACGTGTTGCCCCCACCTAAGTAAAACGATTGACAATTTTGGCAGCAAATAATAGATAATGACTCGTTAAACAGACAAAGAGGAGTTTTTAAATGATTTTCGTCAGGAGGTAAATGACTGCTCTCGTGTACTAACCACCCACTGGCCCGTCGAGGATGGGGACAGAAGTGTTTCAAACGAGGACCCCGCCAGTAACCTTTGCGTTTTTAGTGATGGATACCTCTGTGCTGCCGGATATACCTGCATCGCCCGTTGTTAAGTCAGATATCTCTTTGTCAGAGGACGATATACCCTGTGGACAAAGTTCCCCTGCCAATAAAAGGCTTACAAACAGAATCCACCTAGAGGAGGGAAACTTCAAGAAAGTAAGAGACCACACTGAAACTTTAAAGGAAATTCAGTCGAAGGTCATCACTTTAACTAATAGCATCTCACAGGTAGACGACGCTAAAAGCGGAGGCCAGTAGCCGGGGGGGGGGGGGGGGGAGTCGCAGCGTTCGAACGACCCACCCCAACTTGAGGGAGGTCCATTTTTCCAGCCTTGGTTTGAAGGGTCAGCTATGAAATATTTTTTATTTTGACATATTGAGGCCGAATGTTCGTTCATTGTTAGTTTTCAACTTATGTCATAAAATGTATACAGGCCCAAACTGACCACAATATCTCATCACCACATACATATACTTTGTGGGGTGATGAGATAATAGGCTCAAAAACGCGCATGCATGGTTATGTCATTGTGGCCGTGGATATCATTGAACTAGATACAATCAGGGAGCAACTCCCTGATACAATACAAAGCCCAGGACACACTGCCACGACAACCTGCGACACGACGGCGACCACCCACCGCGTCTGCTGTGGTCATGGTGGTGTGACCGGTTCCACGACTAGAGTTCAGTTGTGTCGTAAGCCGTCGCCGGCAATTGTAGTCGGGTGCAGTCGATACATGTTAAGCCCTGTTCAAACCGCCACGACTACCAAAGAGTGTCTACTCAGGCGCGTAGCCAAGGAGGGGGCGAAAGAGGCGATCGCCCCCCCCCCCCCTTGGCCATATTGTGGTATTTCTTTTTAGGTCTTCGCCAGAAATACCCAGGAGCATAGGCATAGCCAAGGAAAGGAGGGCGAATAGGGCGACACTGCTTGATCTCATTTTAGCTTTTTTTTCCAGCGATATCGCTAAATAGTAATTCCCTCAATTTATGCGGTAGGCCTACCAAGGCAGGGGTGGAATGCAGGGTTGGGAGCATGTATGTATGCATGTAAAACACCCCGGAAGGGCCGTTTTCTACTATTTGAGTGGTTTGTGGAGCCAAACGTTTCTTTGAATGCTCATCTCGGCATTGCATCATTTTTCACAGACTAATTGTTTTCTCAGTAAATGAAAAATTGTAGACATGAGATCTATATTTCAAGGCTGGGTTAGCGCAACTGAAAAAACTTGGGAAGGGCTATTTCCGGCCATCTGGGGGTTTGTAAAATTCAAAATTTTCTCTTACACTTCGCGCCAACCGATGGTGGCGCTCCGCTTAGACAGTCTTCACAAGTTCCCACCCCCTTGACATATTATTGGCTACACCCATGTGTCTACTATTTATGCAAATTGTCTACGACAGAAGGCCTTTTATAGTCCTCTAAAATGCTCCAGATTGCGGTTAATCTGCAGGTTTCAAAAATCACCGGGGGAATCCCCCCGGACCCCTAGCAACTGCATACTTACGGCACGCGCCAGCCCGCTTCCGTATTTGGAAAAAGGTCCACATCTTGGAAAAAAGACCCACCCCTCAACATGGACTGGCTACGGGTCTGAAGCCTACCCTACCAGCTCAAGGTCCATAGAGATCCACCTAGGCTCCCGGGGCACCTTAACTTCTCGGAGGAGTTCACGAGTTCTTGGAACTCTATTCTTCAACGGGCAGGAAAGAGGCTCTGCAGAGTTAGGAGAGAAGAGCTATCAAGCCAAGCTAAAAGGCAAAGTGAGAGATTCCTCGAAGCTAGAAGCCAAGGCTGACCTGAACTCAACCTCTGACTCCGTCGAGGCCAACCGTCTCCTGACCACGCTCTTAAAAGCATCTGCCAGGAAGGAAAAGAATAAAGTCTCCCACCGCTCAAAGGCACCCAAAAGGTATCATCCCTATAAGAAGAGGTAGAACATCACCACAATTGTCAACAGCTCTTTTAGGGCCACCAATTTTCCAGGAAGAGCTGGTTCTGTCTTCTTTAAAACATGCAAAGTTCTCTCTCTCTTCCTTCTTCCTCTTCCACCTTATCTAAGAATAATAGGAAAAAGAGGAAACTTCTCCGTTCTTTTACAGCTAAGAAAAGCATAAATAAATGTCGCACCAACTACAGGGGATATGAGGCTACACGTAGCCATCTAAAAACTATCACTTCATAGAGAAGCTGAAACATTTTCAAAATTCGTGCTCAACCTCTCTGACAGAAACATGTCTGATATAGAGATTATTGCACTGGGTAAAGGGCTGAAATGTATTGCCACCCCGGTAAAACGGAAACGTAGCGAGATTTTCAAGTCTATTAAAGACCTAAAGAGAGAAATGAGAATTCGCTGCATCATGCATGACAAAAAGCAAACAGGCCATAGCAAATTCCGGCTTCCATCTATATGGTCACCTCAAATGACCTTCAGCAAAAATCTAGAGGACTATCTAGAAGCAACACAGGCAGAAATAGCTAGTGTTCCTATCCGAAATGTCAAAAGCAATGTTAACACGTCAGTGTTGTTTGCATTAAACCCATTGAAAAACGATCACCCTGTCGTTATTAAACCATTTGATAAAGTTAGAGGCATTGCTATACTGAATCACGCAGACTATCTAGCCGAAGTTTAAAGGCATTTGTCTAGTCACCACTACGAAAAGTTAGATAGTGATATGACATCGGAAACTAAAATGTTAGTCCGAGAGACGCTACTAGAAATGTTCTCTAAAAATGAGATTGATAAAAGCACCTTGGAGTACCTATCCCCGTTCAACCACAAAACCCGCACACCAGTAATATAAGTGCTACCAAAAGTACACAAGGCCCCTCCGGCTAATTCAAAATTTGCTGGTAGGCCCATAATCAGTGGCAACGGGTCACCCACGGAGAAAATTTCTGAATTCGTGGACTTTTTCTTGCTTCCTCTTGTAACAAAACAAGAAACGTACGTGAAAGACACAAACCACATTTTAAAAGTTCTGGAAGCAACTGAGCTACCAAAAGCAGTACTCCTTGCAACTCTCGATGTCGTCTCCATGTATACCAACACTCCTCAAGAGGAGGCATTCGATACCTGTGAAGAAGTTCTATGCAACGGCAGATAAAAGCCTATATGAAATTAATAAAATTTCTCCCACCTCCATACGCAAACTAATTGAACTAATCCTCAAAAGGAATTGCTTTGAGTTTAATAAAAAGTTTTACAGCCAAAATATTGGCTGCGGCATGGGTAGTCAAGTTCACCAAATATCTGTGATATATTTATGCACAAAATCGAGAAAGAGATTATCCCAACGGATCCTTAAATCCTAAAATGGCTTCGTTACAGGGACGACATCCTTTTGTTTTATGATGGAACAGCCACAGAACGTGAGAAACTAGTGGTGAAGATGAATAAAAGTTATCATCACCTCAAGTTCACAGTAGAAATCTCTAACTCTGAGGTCACCTACCTAGATCTGAGAATCTTCAAAGGTCCTAAGTTTCACTCTACTGGTTTCCTAGATACGAAAATCTACACCAAACCTACTGAAACTTATCAATACCTAGATAGAAACTCTGCACATCCACTTGCCACCTTTAAAGGCTTTATTAAAGGAGAAGTGCTGCGTTATGTACGTCTCTGTAACAATGAGACCGACTTCATCTATAAAAGAGATGAATTTAAAGAGAAACTTCTACTGCGAAACAATGGGGAAGAAGAATTTGCCACTTCCACTAGAGGCATTTCTTTCGAAAACCGTGAGTACTATCTTACCACCAAACCCAAAGAAAGGGAACCACCTCTAGTCTTCAAACTGACGTATACACCCCATATCAAAACCCAGCACCTGAAAGAGGCCATTCGGAAACACTGGTATTTAATATCAGAGCATTCGATTTTATCCCAGCTGTTTCTGAGCGAACCGATTCTTGCCTATAAAAGGACCCCAAATCTAAAAGATTTACTTGCCAAATCAATGTTTCAAAGGAATGAAGAATCGTTCGACAGTCAGGACTCGCACAAAGATCTATTGAATGCGCTCATAGCTGCACTCTGAGTTTATACTCGTTTACGTGCACTAAAGAACACGCATTCTCATAATAAAATTTTACGACACTTATGCTTCGCTCCTCCACATTTGAGTATGAGAGCAGAAACCGGTCTAGTTGGTCATAGGAACCACTACTCTGTCATATCACTGTTTAAAAATATGTCAATTCTACTACTTAAAAGTATGTCATTTCAGAATGTTGGAAATGTTTCACCAAGGGTACATGCAACAAGCTCATGTTATACCCCGGGCGTTTCCCCTAAAAAAATTTCCCTTCGGGTTCTGCGTCGCTCGTTGCGTTAGATAGTGTTAAACCGTCTACCCCCTTTTTTCACCAGTATATATTCAGGCTTTCTGATTGGTTGATCTTATACTGGTATATATTCGAATTAATACCGGTATAAATTCGAATTAATACCAGTATATATTAAGGCTTTCTGATTGGTTGATTTTATACTGGTATATATTCGAATTAATACCGGTATATATTCGAAATAATACCAGTATGTATTCAGCCTTTCTGATTGGTTGATTTTATATTGGTATATTTTCGAATTAATACCGTTATAAATTCGAATTAATACCAGTATATATTCGAACTAATACCGGTATATATTCGAATTTATACCGGTATAAATTACATTTAATACTGGTATAAATGTCAATTTATGGCAGGATAAATTCGATTTTATACCGGTATATTTTCCTGCTTTCTGATTGGCTTGAATATATACCAGTATAAAATGGAATTAATACCGGGATAAATAATGGTGTATTTGTCCAACAGGGCTTGCCATATACGGTGAGTACGGAATTTACCACTTCTCAGTTTAAAAAAGTGTTTGTGAGAGAGAAATAGAGGAGAAATAAAGGGGTAGGACAGTGGGAAAATGCAGTTTGAATCAGCAAAATCACACGTGTCTCCATGGTGGAGGCCGACCCTCTATCCGTCATATTATGATGCGATGACGCTGATGAGCCGGATCCAATTTGTGCATAGCCCCCTCTATTTGTAGAGTATCAGTTCAGAGTGTATCTCTGCTGAAGTTGAACGTTTTCAACATCGCAGATCACTGATTTCCTAAGCCCTAGCCCCCCCCCCCCCCATATGTTTTATAATACAATTTCGCCCTTCCCACCCCCAATGAAATCCAGTAAATAAAATTAAAATAACCCCTGAATTAGTTTTCTCGCCATTTCTAATTGAATTCTAGCATTCTATATAAGTATCGTCGATCGGCGGTGCACTAGCTGGATTCCATATTTCGCTTCTCAGCATTCTCACCGACTGATTGTGCACGGCGTTCCACATTGATAGCAATATTATTTTTCAGATCCCTGTCTTTGTCGAGGTGTAGTAGATAGGCCTTATACACAAGTTCTATATTGCGATTATTGGTGTTCTCACCAAACGATGGTGCACTAATCGTTCAGCAATATCTCATGTAGGTCTACGTGTCTCCAAAATGCATCGGAGCTTAGGACAACTCACGAAAAATTGTCAAATTCTTAAAACCGTCAAGGAACTCGCTCCTCATTTTCCAAGTATTTCGTCCTTGTATTCTTTCCGCTCGGACTACGCAGTTTGTGTAAGGTCCCCACGCTACCTTACTGATCGAAAATCGGCCTTACAATAGATTATTCTAATTGATTTTGGTAGAGGTCAAATTTCATTTCAGGTCACCAGAGGTTAAATTGTGAAAACATAAAACTGCGTATAGTTAGCTACACACAGTGGTCAAAAGCGCTTAGTGTAGGCATAATCTCTCTATAATTATTTTGGCTCGAATTTTATCCAGGAGTGTATTCAATGTGGAAGATGCTCGTACATCTTAACCCTGCTTCAAGAAATTGGAGTTGTAGAGTGGTAAACATGAGACTTTAGAAAGATGTACCCTCATACTATCACCTTGATTCTATTGTAAATTGTTTCCTCTTGTATATTGCGAGAAATTTGGGCTGAACGTAGATGATCATACTTCTCCGCCGACCTCACTCGCTGCACCCTCTGCGAGTTTAGTCAGCGAACGGTTTGTCTATGGTGCATACTACTCGCTTTTCTTGTTCTAATCGCCCGACCTCAAACGACATTTTCTGCTACCGTTTAATCCGAGTTTCAGTTCATATGCTCTGCATTTAAGTGCGCATTGCGGAAACCCCCTTTGCATGGCTGCAGTAGTTCTTTTTGGACGATGGATTATAACTAGAAGTAACTTTTCTGTATGAGGTCCTTCCGAGTCCTGCCACTGGTTGTGAAGTAAAGGTCTAGGTTATAGCAAACCACACAACAGTTCACTCCTTTCGTGGTCCCCAGCTGTGCTCTCCTAGTAACCCAATACCAAAGAACTAGTGTATCTAGTTCTTTGGTCGATACTCAAATTTTGTACAGTAACTACAGTACTACAAGTGTCGCGCAACCGTGCACAAGTAGTTACCAGCCGGTGTTCTTCGGGGGGAACACCTCCATTAGCTGTTCCATTGACTTACACACTAAATTCCTTCTGATTGCTACCCCCCCCCACAGCCTTGTCAAAGTTCACAACCCCCATAAGCTACCCCTCACATGAAAGCCAATAAGTTGGCCTATTATGGCACAACAAATTTACCATAACATGACCGTTTAGATTTTGAGATACAAGGTAACATACCCTATATAGAAGTTGGAGATCCCTCCGCATTTTGTTCGCCGTCGGTGAAAGTCCCTATCAGGGACATTTGGGCAACTTTTTTTGTATTTTATCCTTTAAGATGGGTCCTTTTGTGGACGGAATATTGAAGTAGGCGAGTTAAAGTATACATGTTGTGAAAATGGGGGAAATTGAAGCAATTATAGAGAAGTTATGGAATCTTCGGTGGCGGAGCAACATCGTTGGAGGCGATGTGTGATTTGGTCCCAGTGACAAGGTGAGCTAACTTCGACGGCCTCTAGCAGAAAATCTAACCAGCTAAGGTAGGGAAAATTGGAAAAGCCATGAATGGCTAATGTGTCAGCTTTGTAACGAGTGGTAGCTTATATCTGTTGAAAACTTCTACAAGGCTTCAGAGACCACATTACTTTTGCGATTTAGTGTGTAAGTCAATGGGGAAATTAATAGGGGTATGCTACCTTAATTAAGGGTCAAAAAGTGAAATTTTGGAATTTATGAGCTTCAAGTCCAAAAATGGGTTGTGGTGATGAGCTAACATTAATTACGTCACAAAATTCAAAATTTCACGCTTTACCGGTTTATACGCATATAATTAGTTTCTATGTGGAAATGTACACAAATTTGCTAGTTTTGGGAATGTGACTCTCTCATTTGGCTGTTTTAAGCAAAAATGATGATTGCTTTCATTGTTTTGAAATTATGTGACCATGGCATAGATCAGTAAAGGCTACCATAGCATAATCTAGCCTCTAATTCCTCTAGAACAGTGCGAACATGGTCACAACATAGCTTGGGCTAGTATCGAGGGAACTTTAGAATTCTCCTACGGGATGTTGATATTTTCACCTGAAATGAAGATTATATAAGCCGTTTTGAATCGCACAGGTATGCTTTTTGCACTCAACTTACATGCCCCTGCATTGTATGATTGATCACTGGCAAGAAAAGTCAGGAAACTTCAGCGACTTGGGTCTGCTTTCAGATCGTTGTTCACGGGTGTAACGTAGCCTAATGTGAAGTCTGCAGTATGTGTGCCGTACGTGTGGCAAAATTTGCACTACTTCCAGACTTATCTGTTACAGAGAAAATCAAGGTATAGGTCCTTGTTCTTTCCTTGGCATATTGTACACATCCAAGCATTCCTAGGTCTAATTTATGAAGTAGATTGCATGCCATGTTTGAAACCTATTTTTACCATTGGAGACGTAAGTGTCATGTGTTTCACTTTCTTTTTTGTTTTGTTTGTGAGAGCTACTTGCACTTTGAGTGTTTGGCTGCATAATTGACAAAAGCTGCAATCTGTAATCGGACATGCATCCAAAAGGTAAAGTCAGTCAGAAGAGGTGTCCATACTACTGACAAGTTCATCTGAGTAGAGACTGAGATGTAGAGTGCCTGGAGAAGTTTGTGAATGCCAGTAACTGTGCAGCCAGAAACAGAACAACTAAGGTAAAATATGTTAACTGTAACTTATGCTTGTAAGATCAGACAGTGAGAATGTAGGTTTAGAAGGTTGAATCTAGCCACAATTACGTATTTCACAATTATGAACCCATTTCAGGTGCGTTTCCTCTAAATAAGGGCTCGTTTGTGACGTTTAAAATATCGGTGATGGATTCCTTAAGTGCGCCAATTTCAGGGTACTGCATATAAATTTCAACTGGCTTATTTACTTGTTGATCAAGTGTAGAAAGGGGTCGGGGTGTAAACAACAAAACATATAGCATGGATGTATGAACCTTTGCAGATCTAGGCTAACATAAAAACCTTGGAATTTCCAGCTGCTGGAATTTCAAAATCCCTACAAATCTAATTATCCAAACTTCGTGCATTCCTAAAAAAATAAGTTCTAAAATGTAAGCGACGATTAGTCTTTATGTAAGCGACGATTTTCAGTATACTGTAAATAATAATTTTTCATGAAAACATATTTGAATCAGTGTTCATTGATCTAGTAGACCACCCAAATCAATTGACTATTGGTGTTGTATATCGACCTCCTTCTTGCAATCTACAAACTTTTCTTTCTGTCTTGGGAAATATTCTTGAGAAAATAGAAAATCACCCGTGCTATATACTTGGCGATTTTAATGTGAACACTCTAAACGTTACTTCTGCTAACGATGTTTCGCATGACTTTGTAAATCTAATACAATCGTATAATTTTCAGTTTTAAATTAACATACCTACAAGAGTTTCTGGTCATTCAAGTACACTATTAGATAACATTATTTCCAATGTCAATTTTAACATATACTTGGGTGTTATTATCGCAGATTTATCAGACCATTATCCTGTTTACTGTATTTCTGATGAAGTTCTCCCTCGCCAAAAAAGTCATGATCACAATCCTACAAGAGTCAGACGCATAATTAACCAGTCTAACTTGCAAAGGTTTTCCAGTGTAATTGCTTCTATTGGTTGGAGTAATGTTTTAAGTTGTACTGATCCAAACATTGCCTTTGATAAATTTTATGTGTAGTTTCTGCAGTGGTTACACCTACTGTTTTACGCTTAAGTCTATTAAATGTCAGAAAATAAAGAAGAGTTGGTGTTCCATTGGAATACTCAATTCTTGTCGCACTAAAAATAAATTGTGCAGAAAGTATGTTAATAATCGTACCGAAGAAAATGAAGCTATTTATACCAGATTTAAAAATAGGCTCACCACTGTTACACGCATTGCAAATTCAACTACCATCAGAGGGAATTTAACAATCAGAGTGTACGTGGAATATGGGATGCAATTAACTCTTACACGGTTGTAATCGTAATGTTAATCGTAGTGTTGATGAACTTAATGAAAATGGCCAGAAAATTTGTGACCTTGATAATATTTGTAATGTATTTAATGATCACTTCGTGAATATTGGTAATACTTTATCTAGTACTACTAGCAATGTCTCAAAAAATTCATTTCGTAATTTCTTACCCCCCGCAAATGAACACTGTATGTCTCTGAACCCAACAGATGAAGTTGAAGTAATAGATTGTATTGGAAAGCTCAAAGATTCTAGCCCTGGTCACGATGGAATTCATTGCAAGGTGATTAAGACAGTTGCCCAGTTGATTGCTCATCCTCTAAGTCATATAATTAATCTGTGTTTTATGTACGGTGTTATGCCGAATGAACTTAAAAGAGCCAGAGTCGTACCTATTTACAAAGCCGGTGACAAAGCACTAAACACCAATTATAGACCAATTTCCGTACTCCAGCTTTTTCCAAAATCTTTGAAAGACTTATATATAATCGGCTGTTCACTTTTCTTACAGCCCACAATATAATCTATGAAAACCAGTTTGGTTTCCTTCCAAACAAGTCTACCACCCATGCCCTGATTAATTTTGTTAATGAAATTATAAATGCATTTGAAAGTAACAAGTTCTCTTGTGGTATATTTTTAGACCTTTCTAAGGCGTTCGATACGCTAGACCATGACATACTTTTACTAAAAATGCAACACTATGGTATTCGTGGCATCGCTCACTCTTGGTTCCAAAATTATCTTACAGACAGATGTCAATATGTTAGCATTGCTAATTGTAATTCCCATCTGCGTACTATCAACACTGGTGTACCGCAAGGATCGATTCTAGGGCCCCTTCTTTTTTTAATTTACATCAACGACTTGCCTCGTGCTTGTCCTGTTTTCAAATTTACCTTGTATGCTGATGATACTAATATTCTTTATGATAATGCAAACATTCATACACTTATATATGACATAAATATTAATTTGGCTAAAGTAACTGATTGGTTCACTGCTAATAAATTACACCTAAACTCTAAAAAATCCACAGCAGTCCTTTTTCGCCCATATCAGAAAAAGGTTGATAAAAATGTCAATGGTATTACGTTGTTGAATAATTTTATCCCCTTTGCTGAATCTGCACTATTTTTGGGTATTGTAATTGATTGCAACTTAAGCTGGTCTCACCACATTGATTCAGTATGCAGGAAGCTTGCCAGAGGCAATGGATTTATTCTGAAGCTTAGTCATTTTTTACCTAAAAATATCCTTCTAACTATCTACAATTCCCTTGTCCTTCCCTTTATTTCTTACTGTGCAATTGTATGGGGTAATGCGTCCGCAGTCCACATTAATAAACTTTTTGTCATTCAAAAACGAATTTTTCGTGCTATTGATCACAAATCAAATCTAGACCACTCAAGACCAATATTTTACCGTTATAACTCCCTTACAATATTTGATATTGTGAAGCTTCAAATTTCAGTATTTATGTATCAGTTTTCTAAGAATTTACTTCCCAGTTAATTTGGTAATTTCTTCTCAGCTTGTACAGTAGTCACAGTTACACCACTAGATACAACTCGCATTATGTACTGCCTTTTTATAAACTCAGTCTTAGTCAACGAACTATCAGATTCATAGGTCCCGTTACTTGGAATGGTATCCCAACCCACATTAAAAATTCCTCTTCTGTTTCTTCGTTTAAACGACAGTTTAAAAACTACCTTTTAGCTGGTTACAATTAGTTTTTTGTTTTGCTTTGCTATGTCCCTATCGTTTCACATCTCTGTTCATCTTGGTAATTTAAGTTCCTCCATTCTTTGGATGGTCATGTTTCTTTTCTATTATTGTTTAGTGATATACATGTTTCTATGTGTTTTGTTCCAGGGGAATCACTACCACAAGCTTTTGGTAGCTTTCTTGTGCTTCCCCCCAACCATGATTATTAACTTTTGTATATCATCACGTTGATATCGTTTATTGCCTGTTTTTATTTCCATTCTTATAACTTGTTCTTTTTGTTTCAATATCAAATTGTATAACTTGTTACATATGGTATATAGGGTTGAAATAAATGTTGAGAAAATGAAAAATGCAATGACCTAATATAGCTGGACAAATTTTTGACTACAATGCCTTGAAATGACTAGAAAGAAAGCTGAGACACTGTCTATTTAAGCTAATCGCCCATGCCTGGTTAGTAAATTTTACAGTACTACATTTGCATAGGAGAGGTAGGCTAGCACATCCTATTTGCAGTTTCCGCCAAATGTTACAAATTTTCAAATCATGGTCTTGACGCAATGGAATTTTCCCTGACCATTTTTGTTGCTACCTGTAGTTTGTTCACAGGTTTTTCCTGAAGGTGAAGGGACAGGACTTGTTTAAAAGGACATTTGTCATGTAATGATTGTAATGCTGACATTAGTGAGGAGCTTGAAGTTTGGCAGGTTTAAATCGTATCGTTAACTCAAGTAAATGTTGGTTTAAAATAACAGATTTTGCCGTACAATCCATAGCATATTGGATCAAATTACTAGTAAAATTGAACTTTAGACTTGCAAAAACAAGATAGGCCTAATTAGATTTGAAGGAACTTTGAATTCCTATCAGCTAGTCTGCGCTAGATATTCCAAGGTTTTTACGTTAGATGCGCAAAGTTTTATACATCCATGCTACCTGTAACTGCCTGCATGTTTAATGAAATCAGTCAAACCATGACTATCTTCATGAATTCTAGTTGATGGTAAGCAGACTTAAAGTCTAATTTTGAGAAGAAGCATGCACCCTGTGACCCAGATAGTAATTCATCAATAAGGGGAATAGGGTGTTTTTCAATCACCATGCTTTCATTTAGTTTCCGTAAATCCACACAAATTTGAATATTTTCATTTTTTCTTTAAGCAACTGCAATGGGAGAAACCCAGTAAGTAGCAGCTTCAACTTCTTAAATGATCTCTTAGACTTCTAAATTATGTAACTCTTGCGTCACTCTATCGTGTACAGCTAACAGAATATGGCGTCAAGCCAGTTGTACTGGTTGTGCATTCGGTTTCATTTTAATCTCATGTTCATCAAGCCAAGGTCTTCACTAAACAAGTGTTTAAAGTTCGCAGCAACTGGACTAGAATCAATTGCATCATGAGACGCAGTAGAACTGTTTGTATTACAGCCAGGGGTCCAGTAGGTAACTTAGGGGTATGCACAGTATCAGTAGACAAGTATGAAAGTGAAGTGCCATCAATTTTCAGACATAGACCCTGAATGAGGCCCATACCGAGTGAATATTTGCCTGACTGAACAACATAAACAGTAGTAATGCACTTAGAATATTGTAAACTTTGCCCTGAAACAGCCAAGAACATGAATTTTTTAATCATTGTATGCATGGACATTTACCTTAGTTGGAGTTAATGATTCTCGAAGAAAGTACTCTAAGTTCTCAAAATCGTAATATCAGTTGCAGTATCAAATTGAAAATTAATTGGAATACCATTAACATGTAATGAACAAGTAGTATTAGGTTTTACCACACTAGTACTGGTGTCCTCTCCTGATAAGACCATGACGTTGCCACTTGGACCCCTGGTACTCTCTTCTACTGGACTGCTAGGTATGTGATCAACATGTGTCACTATTTTCTGGTCTGATGTAGTGGACATCCTTGGTTTGCCAACACATTTCCCCAAAATGTCCAGTTTTCCTGCAGTTCTTGCACGATTTCCCAACAGTTTTAGCAAGAGGCTTGGTTTTGCCATGTGCTTGATGGATCCGCAACGATAACACTCTTGTCATAGTACCCGACTTTCTGGAATGGTGGGACCACTTGTTTCCACTTGTAGATTTGGCTTGTACGACAGCTGTTGTCCTTGAAGTTGAAATGGAGCTATTCAGCTCCCTTGCCTCTCTCAAGGCCCTCTCGACATGACGAGCAATTTCTATAATTTCAACGCGGCAGCTAGCACACTACGTATACATGTGCAGTATGTACTTCCAACGAAGCTACGCAGCGTTAGCAATAATATCCGGACAGGGTTGCGGGTTTGCCCTGTCAGCAGAAGTGCACTGCACAGCTTCAGAATGTATAGGTGGAGAGGTACATCAGAATGCCAAAATGCATTGTGGTTTCAATGGTTCTGAATAATGAAATGTTATCTCATTTCTTTGTGCATGGGTAAATCTGAACATATTTGCAAAATATAGTTTTGTGTTGATCATGGAAATCATTGCACATCTACTTTATATGAGGTATAACATTCATCCCAAGGTTCCTGTCTCAAAATATTATGTTTACAAGGTATTTGAGTTTCATTTCTGCTTTATTTATCTAAAGACATCATGTTTATGAGGTTTGAGGTTTTGACTCTAGTTTCTCAGATGACCTTGACCCCCACTGAAAACAGTAAGTATGCCTCCTGTGATGAAAATACATCTACATTTGAAGTATGACATTTAGCAAAGTTTCTTACTTGAAGATATTGTGTTAATGTCGTTTTCGGCGTTCAACCACAGCTGGTGACCCCTACAAAACTATTCGGTTCTTCCTTTGATCATAATAAATCCATCTGCAAAGTATGATCATCATTGGCACAATCTAATCTGTGACACCCTCCAGGCTGTAGTATGGTTAGGACATCTTTAACACTGTTACTGGGTCAGGTCGTACGTAAGTATTAACATTAATCGTTAGTGTTGTACTATCGATAACTTTGGCAAATTCTTTAATGCAATATTTTGGTATCTTTGCCTGATTTCCTTCTGATTGTTTCCACAAATTAACTGAATAGGTACATTTCAACCACGCATCTCTTTAGAATTGGTCTACTGTAATATCGCCAGGAATGTATGGGCAAAACACTTTATCTTCCTCCAGGAGCTCTGCTTTTTATGTTGACAAACCAATGTTTACATCCTGTATTACAGTATGCGCTCTTTGATTGGTTGAAAAAAGAGCAACCTACTGAAACGCTATGAGAATCTGATTGGTTAAAATACTCAACTTTTTCAGTGAACAAGAAAGTCAAGAGGGTTAGTGATTCCTTGCCACTAATACATGCAATATACTGTAGTAACCACAGGCTACCAGATGAAGCCATTAATACTGTACATCATTTCCCAATACCCACTGGATGCATGTATTAAGACAACATTCGAGGCCAAGAATTCTCCAGCCGGCACAGTGGTGCCCTAGGTACAGTACAAATTTTCCAGGAACAAGAGATATACTCATATGAGAGTTGAAATGATTGCTAATGATATAAACTACGTAAATTCCTCCATTTACCCCATTACATGACCAAATAATAACTTATTTATCTCTATTGTACAATAAGACTTTTCCCTAAAAGAAATCTTTGATGTAAAACTCTCCTGTAAAACTCCACTTCAGAAAACAAATCTATTCCACATTGTTTGATGACAGAAGGAGAGCTGTATTTCAGATAATGATTCCTCTGGGAAAGATAAGTGGTCAACCATTTCTCCCCATTTTCAACAGAGGTCATTGGTCAATCACCATTTTCAGACAAAAAAACATGTCTCAGATGGAATTAAAAGCCAATTATGGCTTTGGAAACTAAGTGAGCACTTCTAACTGTCAAAACAAAAGCAGTAAATAAAAAAAAAGCATGATACCAAATACTGTACTGCTGATTCGTGGACTAAATACTGTAGAAACTTTAATGTGTATGGTACCTGCTGAACTTAACCAAATTGGGCTTTCAGATACTTTACAGATGCTTTCAGACATATTTTGTCAGAAACCAGCATAATGCCAGCTGAAGATGCATAGATGAAGTTTTATCATTATAAGTCAAAGACTTTTAAAATTAGTACAGCAACTACACTTTATAACCTGACTGACAGGTAAAAGTTTTCGAATTGGAACTTCCTAAATGTGCAAGCATTGCCAGCCTTTACTTGGAAGGGAGCTCAAATACCTTCTACCCATAGAAAAAGACAGAAAAGTGAAACAACACCAGCAAAGGTCTTAACATTTTGTACTCAAGGACCTCAGATTACCTTTGGCCCACATCAAAACCAAAACCAATAATAACATTTATATACTCCATCTAACAAGAGGGCTCTTTCCCTCAATATGGCGCATCTATGTACCAAGTTTGAGAACTGTCAGAGTTTTCCTTCTTGAGATATCATGATAACAAGATTTTCAGTTTTGACCTCTGGTGACCTCAGATGACCTTTGAACTCCATAAAAAAAAAGCAATCTTCCTCTCAATATGGTGCATCTATGTATCAAGTTTGAGAACTGTCAGACTTTCTTTTCTTGAAATATTATGATAACAAGATTTTCAGTGTTTGACCTCTGGTGACCTCAGATGACCTTTGACCTCCATCAAAAACAATAGGGTTCTTCCTCTCACTATAACATATCTACATACTATGTATGAAGTTCATTCAACTTCCCTAACTTGAGATATTGTGTTAACAAGGTTTTCAGTGTCTAACCCCTGGTGACCACAGCTGACCTTTGAACCCCATCAAAAACAATAGGGTTCTTTCTCTTCATATGGGGCATCTGTGTACCAAGTTTGAGAAACGTCAGACTTTCCCTCCTGGAGATATCGTGTTAACGTGAAGTGTCACAAACACACATACATACACCCGTACACACACATGCACATATACACATACATACACACGACATCATGAATGCATAGGTTTCTCTTATCATCGAAACCAAAAAAAGTGGGTGAAAGCATTGTCTGGCTAATTTTTCTTTCACGCATGTGTTACTGATGTTTCTTTTTGGCGAGAATAACAGGAAAAACGTTCATTTATTTTTTACCAATATGTTTTGCAATTTGTAGTAACAAGATGAAAACATGCATGCAATTCACTCCTCTTTTTGTTGTTCTCATGTAGCCTACCTGATATGGTGGCAAGAACAGCCATATCGGCCTTTCAACTGGTTTTCTAGTAGGTGCACGGTATTTTGGAATATTCCTAGTTCTCTCGTTTCATGTAGTGTTTATGTCTCACAAATATTGTTACTTATCTTTTATATTCCATTGTCGCTGACTTTTTCTTTTACTAAAATGCTAATTTGTGTTTGATGTTCTTTGTAAGGTGCACAGCTTTTGTGTACACAACTTGAAGCACGTTGCTTGGAATTTTCTGTAACATATCACAAACTATGCCAATTACATACTTCTGAAACTAGCGTGTATATAGGCCCACTGCAACCAGTGGTGTACATGTGATTGGGAAATGAAGTACAAGCCACTGTGTGAAGGTAAGAATATGTTTGCAGTTAAGTTACGTACTCTCTGGTCGTCTATCTTACCTGAGCAAGCGAGCGGGTATCAAGAATGTTTTCTTCACACGGCTTAACTTTTTACTTGGTATTATCCATTTTACCAAGTACGCTTTCAGTGGTATTTTTGGCATACTTGTTAGCGATTAACTTTAATACCATCGCTATAGGTGTCGATGCCTTACCCACGTATACCAGGTATATCGATGCAGCTTATTTACAAAGTTGTCACAGTTTGACCTTTGTTGTGCTCAAATGATCTTTGGCCACTATTAAAAACAATAGCATTTTTGTACTCTTTAAAATACAGCTACATATTTCATATGACAAATGCCTAAGCTTCCCTTCTTGAGATTGTGTTCACAAGGTTTTCACAATTGAATCCCTTTTGACCTCAAATGACATTTGACCAACACTAGAATCACTAGGGATGTTGTGCTCAATATGGTAAACTATATACCAAACATGAGATTTGTCCAAGCTTCGCTTCTAGAGATATTGTGTTTACAAGGTTTTCAAAATTTGATCCACTGACCCCAAGTGACCTTGACCTCCACCAAAAACAAGAGGGTTCTTGTATTCAATGTGGAACATCTACATACCAAATATATGATTTGTCCAAACTTAGCTTCTTGAGATATCATGTTTTTTTAAGTTGACCCAAAATGACCTTTGACCGCCATAAAAATGATATGTTCTTCTACTTAATGTGGTACACCTACATAACAAATATAAAGTCTGTGAAGGTTCCTTTCTTGAGATATCATGTTTACTAGTTTTTCTCAATTTGCCCCCTGTTGACCCCAAATGACCTTTGACCTCCACCAAAAACAATAGGGTACTTCTACTAAATGTTGTATGCCAACATTCCAAATTAAGATTAGTCCAAGCTTTCCTTCTTGAGATATCATGTTTTCAAGTTAGGGTGTCACAGACATACATACACACCCACATACACACACATGATTACAAAGGTTATGATTATCATCAAAGCCAAAAACTAGTCTACAAATTTCTGTTTTGTTTATGTGTAACCTTGCAAGATCGAGTGATCTGCCTCACAAGCCTAATAAAATTTTAGATTTCTTCCTTATGTAACATTATAATACATACACATAATGTAAAAGCTGTTGTCATTATTTTGTGTTAAATAGAAGCAAATACATGAAGTGAAAATGAAACAAGAGGGCAATCCACGGAGTTGCATGTCTCATCGCCAACATGCGTTGATTTCAATACAGGGCCTGCACATGGGTGTTTGTAACAGTTTATTGCAACCACATGTCACCAAGTGCCTATCCTGGCACTGATATTCTTCGAACATAAAATGGTGGTAAGCAGAACCGAACATAAAAAGGTAATAAGATATCTACTGTAAGGTAGCAAGCTAAAGCCTGGTGTCACAACGTAGGCTAAAGTAACAATAACAATAATGTCTCAAAAGTATCTGTGCATATTATGCTACATAATGCAAATAAAACATTGGGTTATTCCATGTAGGTAAGGCTTAGTGGTTACAGTTAGGGGCAGGACATAAGAGCATCCCTACATGGGTTATATGCACAGTAGTCTCCTATTTACCTGTGCAAAACTGGCTTTTTTTTTTCTCAGAAATCAGCAAAATTCACTGGATTCACCATTACAGTAATAAAATGTTGAACGATGTGTTTTCAGGTAAGTCCTTACAAAACTTCAATTTAAGTGGTCTAATAGTTTTCAAGATATGCTGGAAATACAAATTTAGGGGCAAAATTGGCTTTTTTTTCTAACCAGAAAGCCCAAAGGCTCTGATTCCTTGCTACATGGTTATATTATACCAAACATGAATTATCCACTTGACAAGTATGAGATCAACTACAGTTATGTTTCTTGAAACACCACATTAATAAGCCTTTAACCCAAAATGACCTTTTTTTGTGACCTCAAATGACATGTGACTTCCACCAAAAGCAATAGGGATAACCTACTCAATGTGACCAATCCACACACCAAGTATGACATCAGTCACAGTTATCCTTCTGGAGATATCGTATTTACAAGGTTTTTACAGTTTGACCTCTGGTGACCTCAAATTACCTTTGACCACGACCAAAAACAAAAGGGATCTTCTGCTCATTATTACCAACCCACACACCTAGTATTATATCAGTCATGGTTACTCTTCTGGAGATATTTTGTTTACAAGGTTTTTACAGTTTGGCTTCTGGTGACCTCAAATGACCTTGCCAAAAAGCAATAGGAATCATCTACTCAATATGACCAATCTACAAATCAAGTATGACATCAGTCACAGTTACCCTTCTGGAGATATCATGTTTACAAGGTTTTTACAGTTTGACCTCTGGTGACCTCAACTTACCTTTGACCGCGACCAAAAGCAATAGATTAAGATCTTCTGCCAATTATTATCAACCCACACACCAAGAATTACATCAGTCATGATTACTTCTGCCAATTATTATCAACCCAAACACCAAGAATTACATCAGTCATGATTACCCTTCTGGAGATATTTTGTTTACAAGGTTTTTGGTTCCTTGCATTAGCAAGAGGAATCAATGCATTCAACTTGGGGTGTGTGTCTGTGACGCCGCTTGGGTACGCTCTAACTCAATATGGGCAAGTTGGATAAAGCTTATACTTGGTGTACAGGTCCGTCATAGTGCGTAGAAGTGCCCTATTGTTTTTGGTGTCAAAATCTTGCATATTAATGAGGTTATGGGGTCAAACATAAAAATCTTAAAACTGCCATATTTCCATAACGGTTGGTCAGAGTTGTTTTAAACTTGATAAGGTTGTCTGTTACTGACAGGTCCACGACCCTGTGAAATTTAATGCTTATTAGTAGAGGTGAAGGGTAAATTTTTCAATCTAAAACAATAATAATAGCCTTAACACCATTGTTGTGGTTATTATAATCTACAGTACAAATTACTTGAAAAGCTCATGGGCTACAGTGTGTAAAATTCCCATTGGCAGTTTGTGGTTTTACCGACACAGTTAACTCAATGGGTTTTTGGTCACTGGAAACTTTTTGCTCCGTTTTAAGGCTATGGTAGCCTAGGAGGAACATCAGTGAATGTATGTCATGTTTGAAATAGCATTTTCTTCATAGGTTCTCTTGGGTTGGTACCTATCCATCATAGGGGTATAAGTGCCCTATTGTTTATGGTGTCCATATCTTGCATCTTAATGGGGTGATGGGGTCAAACATAAAAATCTTTAAACTGCCCTAGTTCCATAATTGTGGGTCAAATTTGTTTTAAATTTGACATGGTTGTCTGTTATTGACAGATTCACATCCCTGTGAAATTTATTGATAGAAGGGGGAAAATTTTGTGGTTTTATTTTTTGGTCATTGGAAAATTGGTGCTGTTTTAGTTCCTTGGTAGCTTAGAAGACTGATGTAGGTAATGGTTTGCATTATCTTTATGGCTTAAAAGGGGTTGGGGAACAGTTTTAGTCACTGTGTCTAAACATGGTATAGTGAGTTGTTAGTTTAGCAGTTGGTACACGACTACAGTATGGTAACCAGTATAGTCAATGTGTGTACCAATTGAATTTGCATTACCCTTAAATTTGAAAAAATTGGAAACTGTTTAATTCATTATATTTTAACATGTTTAGTTGTTTGTTAATGTAATGGTTACACATGGGTCCAAAATGTTTGGGACCCAGTTTGAACTCAATTTTTGGACCCCAATTTTTTTAATTCATTATCTAAACATGTGGTATATTTCTTAATTCAATGGGGACACTGTACAGATGGGCCTACATTTTTTAACCTGATTTGGGCCACATTCTTGATAGCCCAATTTTTGGGTCCCCAGTATTGAGAACCAAACTTTTCACTTGCCCTAGTTTCTTCGCAAGGAACCACAGTGCCCGTTGGGCTCTTGTTACAGTTTGGCCCCTGGTGACCTCAAATGACCTTTGACCTTGACCAAACACAGTAGGGATCATCTACTCAATATGACCAACCCACACACCAAGTATGACATCAATCACAGTTATCCTTCTGGAGATATCGTGTTTACAAGGTTTGTACAGTTTGACCCCTGGTAACCTCGAATGACCTTTGATCTCGACCAAAAACAATAGGGGTCATCTACTCAATATGACCAACCCACACACCAAGTATGACATCAGTCACAGTTATCCTTCTGGAGGTATCGTGTTTACAAGGTTTTTACAGTTTGACCCTGGTGACCTCAAATGACCTTTGACCTAAAACAATAGGGACCTTCTATATCATAAGGGCATTCCACATGCCAAGTACGAGATCAGTCATGGTTACCCTTCTTGAAATATCGTGTTTACACGCAAAGCGTCACATACAAATGCACATATGCACACACAACCACACACACAACCACACACACGACATCATCATCACATAGATTCCTTGCCTGCCTTCGGCAAGAGATAAAAAAATCAGCAAATTTCCCTGGATTTACCATTACAGTTATATTACTTTGAACGATGTGTTCTCCACTAAGTTCTTACAAACTTTAAGTTAATTGGTTTAATAGTTCTCAAGATATGCTGGAAATACAAATTTTGGGGCAAAATTACCTTTTTTTCCTCAAAAATCAGCAAATTTCACTCTTCTTACTACAAAAGTATTACTTAAGTAATATTTAACTCTCAGGTAAATTTTTGCAAAATTTTGCATTAAATCCTCAAGTACTTCTCAAAATATGCTAAAAATAGCAACTTAGGGGCAAAATTGACTTTTTTTTCTCAACAATCAGCAAATTTGACTTGATTTACCATAGAACTATTACATCTTGCACATATTGGCATCATGCACAACCTTACCAAGTTTCAACTTAATCGCTCATATGCTTTTCAAACTATCCTGGAAAAACCACAATTTGGACAGGTCTGGACGCACACACACACACGTGCACACACGCACGCACACACATTGGCACGGACACGTTTTCATTTATACCACCCAACAGGACCCTCCTGTACCCATGGTCACACTACCATGGGGTACGCCCCTGGGGTGTCGCTACTCATCCACTTCAAGTGTTTCCATGGCAACCGTTCTCCCATGGGTGCACAGTACAATATATAGCTGCACTAGCCAAGTGACTACAATATCTCATCTAGCCCCTATAGGGCGGTGAGATAATAAAAAATTCAAAAGGCAGCATTGCTGTTACATTACTCAGTCTCAAATAACAAAAAAATTTCTTGATCTTAACAGTCATCCTGATGTTCTGCTGTATGCAAGTCTTAAGTCTTTGACTGATGAGGCACAAACCAGGGTTGTTGCGCCAGTCTTCTTCTAAGGACATATCAATGCCTACTCAAATGGCTGAACATTCTTTGTTAAAGAAAGTTACAAATTTGTGTCATGCAATTGATGCACTCGAAACCTCTCTTCGTAATTCTTTTGCAGATATTTTCAAATCTAAAAAAGAATTGCCAGAGTCAGTAGACTTCTGTTTTGACTCAATTTCTTCAAAGACTCAGTCTCATTCAGAGCCATATTCTGTCATTAAACAGCATGCTTGATCTTCTAAATTGCCTTGAAGTGTAGTTTGCCATTGTCTGAATGAAATTTACCAACGTTGACTTTGTTTCCAGCACTCTCATCCACATCATGAATTGTCACAGATGGAACAAGAAGAAACAGAAGGAATAAGATATAATAAAGAGTATTCAATGTGAAGTCATAAAGGATTGTGAGTTACCATTTGAAGCACATGAAGTACAAATTCAAGAAAAATCTTGCCCACATTTCAAACCAACTTATGATTATTTGGCTCATGATACTTTAGCTTCAGATTCAAAATCTGCAGGTAGTTTTTCTTAAAGCAGAAAATTACTTTATTTGCAATGGTCATCTTTTTCATGGTCTCGTCGTGCTAAGAGTAACTCTAGAATGACACTACAGTTAGTGATTCCAGACGATATGATTGATCAAGTGATTTCATGATATTTATAAATATCATCATAATCTTTTGAGTTTTCATCAATGCGTTTTGCACACATATTTGAGGTTATCTCAATGTTTCTACATGCATAAGGGTTTCAATGAGTGAGTAATTATGTACAAACATGTCTCAGATGTCAAGAATTTAAGAGTAAGCCAAAGTCATGTACCTTTGATGCTCATACTCCAGATTCTTACATTTTGACAGATCAGTCTCAGTCTAGAGTCTCAGTGTAGAGTATGCCACCATCCATGGCAGGTTACGAACATATTATGGTAGCCTGTGATGAAATTACTAGACAGCGTAAGGCTCAAAACACTGAATGATCAATTTTTGAAGTATTGTTGCAGAAAATCATCACGATTTTTGTTCCTCCTTCTGGACTTATCGCAGTTGCAGAATTACTTGGTGTTGGCAACGATGGGCGCTCTGCAAGTAGAGAGACACTTTCAGACATTATACTTTTTTTTAAAGTAAACTTGAGCTTATTTGGCATTGATTGGGTGTTCCTACCACAGCATATGCTTGCAATTCCTTTGCTTCACCATATTTGGGTAATTACAGTTCATTCAATTTACTTTTTCAAAGAAAGCCATCAAATATGAAAGTTACTTTCAGTCCTATAGCAGGTCTTTCTCTGTCACATGAAGATTATGCAGACTTAACAAAGAGTCGATTTCCACATTTGTCAAAGGTAATGTTGTATCTTCAAAAGCACCACCAATGTTCCCAACAAGCTAGGACTACACAGCACTTGTCAATTAATCCAATCTACAAAGACAGTTTATGTCTACCATCCTTGTAGTTCAATTCTCACGCCAAATTCTGGGAAAATTGCAGCAGAGTGGTGCGGCACACTTGCAATTCATCAATTTATTGAGAGGAGTCACATATCTGTTGGCCACGTTGAAAGGTGAAGTCTTGTTATTTTTAACAAGTTGAAGCCATGCTAGTAAAGGAGGCAATAAAGGAAAATGTCCCAGATGTTTCCAAATTGAAAGAATTTCTTAAGGAAAATATAAATAATGTACATGTTTCCCTAGAGGAATTTTCTGTCATGAAGATGTTGACAAGTACACTCCAATCAAATATTCTGATATTTTATCTGTTGACTATGCAAGTCAACTCAACCTTTCTAAACATCTTTTGTACTGTAAAGAATGCAAAGGTCTTGCTTTGCCATGTTTGTGAAGACAACACGACAACTGTGAAACATTTAAACTTTTTTGATCTCTCTCCAAATGATGGTTTTGGTTTCACGAAAGCTTGGTATAATGCAGGTTATTTGCAACTTCTTCTGCAATCTAGTGATCCAAACACTCACTTTTCCTTTCGGTGGAATGTGTCATGTTATGCAAATACAGGTAATGTGAATTTCATTTTTAAGAACAATGTTCCCATAACAGGTTCTCAAGACAGAATGCACAAGAATCTCTTTGGACAAAGTTAATGTAAATGTCATGTCATATGTTTACCATTTACAGGCTACTGTAATCTTAATGAAATGATTTTACTAATACAACTCTTTGGCGATATCAAAGGATTAGATGTACATTGAGGGAAATGCTTTCAATGTCTGTTGTCTGCCCCTAGTCCCATGGTAGCGCCCAAAGTCAACATGTTGAACGAGGTTGTTGATTTTTCCCTTCTTGATATACAAATGCGTGCATGGTCCCCTTTTCATTCTTCCTTTTGAGAGAGATAATATTGAAGAGTGAAACAAAGTGAACTTGCTTTTTTTTTTAGAAATTGTTCATGGAAGAATTTTCCTCTTTTTTTTAACAGAGTGAAGTTGGACGACAAGCAACATAAACCTAATGTTAAAACTTTAACAATAATGTTTGAAATTGTAAATGTAACATGCTTCTACTGTTCTGTGTTTCACATGTCTAATAGGAAAGGATACAAATATGATTGACCTGTTGCTGAACAAGAGCTCTTATTTACATGGAGTACTAACGTCATACCTCATATTTTGTATGCATATTTACATATTGCATTCATGTTTTCTTATTGTTACAATATTTTTTTAATGAAGTTCACATGAATTTCATCGTTTAGAAAAATTTTGGTTACTGCATATCAAAACTTGAAAGGGGAAAAATGGGATGTTGTATTGGTTCCTTACTTCTAAAACATAAGTAGGTCAGAGTAGGTCAATGTCTGGTGTTCTTATTCCGATTACTAAATTATTCTTTATTTCCTTCTGTCAGTTAGCAGAAAAACAAATACATAGATTTGTTTAGAATGGATGGAGGAAAGATTTGCAATAATCACAGGATTGATTAATTGTAGGCAGCTATGAATTTGCATAACAGGTTTCCATACTCTGATTGGTTCACATGATGACCCTGAGCCTCAACTGTTCAGTACGCCCTGGAATTGCCAAAAAGCACTTGGTGTCCATTAGCAATCTTGCAGTTAGATGTTAACATACCTCTGCACTGTAAGATCTGTGGTTATAATATGCAGGCCTGTGTCACTGAATGCCATGTAAAGTATCTTAATCATCTTTCACGAACTTCATTCTAACCAATTAGTGTGCCAGTCAAATCAACAAAGAAATGCAACTCTGAGCATCAAATCAAACTCTCTGGACTTTCTATTCTGTTCTCAATGACTCTCACTCTCTAATGAAAACTTTTTCTGTATCTTTAAACGTCCACGACATCTCCCACTAGGGCAGTCCAAACAAGACTGACCCCAAGCAAAACCTCCTATTTGACAATGATGATACTCTGGTAAGTGGTACTTTAAAGGTATTTAGAAATTTTTGACCCCACACCCCATTAGGGTGTGGGGTCAAAATGCCCATTTTATGAAATTCTGCAAAATGCCTCTCCTACAAATTCTTTTGTACAATGTTGATGGTTTGTCATAATAATACTCAGTGCTACCTTGAGTGTGTACAGAAAGTTCAGGCCCAAAGTGTGCCCTAGAGCTCATTTTATGAAATGCTGCAAAATGGTCAACCTTCCTTCATTTAGTGTCAGAGTTGGAAGGTTGTTATAATGATAATGGTGACTACTTTATGATTTTCTGGACTTGTTTGTCAAAGGTGCCATGTCAGCTTTATGGCCCATTTTATCAAATTCTGCAATTTAACAATTGTCCACCTACAATTACATTGTACAATGCTGACATTTTGTAAACACAGTATTCATCTGGGATACATTCAGGGTTTACAGCAAGTTGATACAAAGGTCCAAGGTGTACCCTAGGATCCATTTTGTGAACATAGCAAAACAGTCAACTCCTCATCCAGTTAATGTATAACAGAGGTGATGTGTGGTAATAAACCTTTGTAAGTAATCTGTTGATGGTTTTGTAGAAGTTTCAGTCCAAGGCATATACAAACTGCATAGTACCAGAGTTTCTCTTGTACGATGGTGACAGTTGTTTCCTATGATGCTCAGTACTCGTACCGCCAGGTTGTTCAGAAAGTTTGAGTCTTTTGTCCAAGATGTGCCCTAGGGCTTATTTTGTGAAATGAACCTCTCCTTCAGATAAAGATATATGGAATTCACCTCATGTCATAATGATGCTTGGCTAGTAATCTGCCCATGGTTTTCTAGAAAATTTGGTCCAAGGGCCTATATGGGCCCTATGGCTTTTTTCTTTAATGAAATTTTGCAAATTGCATGTGCCCAGTGATTCTATTGTGCAATGTTGATGAATTGCCATTGTGACACTCTGTTAGTGGGACTTATGATGTATTATTGGTAATGCTCTGTTAATGATACCTTCAAGTGTAAGTTTCTAAGACCTGGTGCTCAATTCTACATGTCTGAGATACAAGACTGCATGGGAGGCTCTACACTGAATATATGGTACAGAAGGGTGGGAGAATGAGCAACAGGGAATTCAGAAGGACGGGGGAGAGAAATGGAAGGAGGAACACAAGATACAAGATAGACAACATGAAGGTGGGGGATGAGACACAGAAAATACAGGAAGGTGCAGCCTAAAAGGGAAGAAGTAAGTGACAAAGTACATACAGGAATGTAGGGGGAAAAGAAGAGCAAAAACAGCAACTGTTACATTGCCAAGACACTGTAATATCGCATCACCATGCATAAATAACAGTATTAAAGAAATTTGGCTAAGGTACTTTTCCCCAACCTTAAACTTGCCAAATATTAGGCAAAGGTAAACAAAATAAAACTGTTGAAAAGATGTGACTATTACTATTGTGACAACCATCATTTGGTGTTTCAATATATTCTGTAGCAAAGATGGAAGCACAGCACCGCTGGATTCTCTGATGTGTCACATTAGTTGCTTTGAACTTTTAAATATGCTTATGCACAAAATAGTTTTATGTGAATGCAACCCTGAGCATTAAATAAGTGCTTTATATTGTTAAAGGGAAGAGGATTAACATTTGCTCTTCTGGTTTGAGTCAAATCAGTGTTTTGGATTTTTAATTTTGCCAGACAAAATTAAATCAAAGAAAGAGTATGTCATTTGATATTTGTGACGACTGACCTTGACCATTGGAGTATACAATTAATATGGCTATGAACTTTTATAATACCGTACCTTTCTCCTTCCAAACATACATGCTGTGAGACTGATTTTAAAATTAACTTTGATGTGGGGAAAAGGTTTTCATTTGTTTTGACTCTACCAAATATCTAGTGGACAAGTACATTTTTGGTTGTTGATAAGAAGGCAACCATAATTGGTTCTTCTTTACTTTACCCTATTATTAATCCTATTGAGATATATCACAGCTTTGACACAAACAAAAGAAATGAAATTCTCTGGGGTGTCAATGATCATTTCATGCACCCAGTAGGTTGAAGAAAGAGAGCACTTACTAGAAGATAACGTGTAATTTAAATTTAGACCTATATAACAAACTAAACTTAAGAATCTTTTTGAGTTTCTATTGAATCTTGGAATGTGCCAAGTTTAAAATAATATCAGGGCTCTGCCTGACGATCATGTGACCAAGTTGAGTTTAAGTATAGAGTGTAGCACTATACAGCACCTGCATAAATGCACAGCTTGCTTGTCCTGCATGGACAGACCTTCAATCACACAACTTGGCTTGCTCAGGTTCAATCTGTAAATACAGCCAATTTGAATTGCCCAATTGAAGTTCAAAGGAATGTTCAACATGAGGGAAACGTTCATCCAGTACCACGACCAACAACAAAAATTTACACAAATTTCTTCTTTCTTCCCTTTTCAGTTACTCTTGCCAGGACTTACTTTTGGCGCTGGCAAATATGTTGTTACCACTACTTTAGTCCAAAAAGAGACAATGCTACCACCTACCAAACTGCAAAAAGGGAAACTAAATTTTGTCTATGGCATAAACATTTATATGTCTCCCTTGCTTGTTACTAATCAAATCAGTCTCCAATGTCCACATCTCGGTCTCCTATCAACCACACCAAGTAGAAACCCAAAGCCAGCAATGATGTTCCAATTACGTCTCCAAGGGCAGTTAAGTAAGGAATGGCAAAGTTGTCAGGATCATTCTTTCGTTTCCAGATAATATGGATGAGACAATCTGCTATAACAAGGAGCAGTGCAACCTGTAAAGGAATGATGACAATGACTTTGTGCAAAAATGATCTTAGAGATAAATGATCTTAGAGGTATTAAAACCCAAAGCAACTTTTTTACTTTCTTACATATTCAGTGCATTTACAACATGCCTTGTTGATAATGCCAGTCACTCATTGGTTGATACCATCATCAACATTCTCTGCAAGTAGATACCACTTTGAATTATACAGATTTCAAAATCAGACAGTCAAATGACTTCGTGATTCCTTGCCGATCTCTCATTTTTTCATACACACACAATCACAAGTTTATAAACAAAAGCAACCCAGAGGAGAAGGGGAAGGTACTTTATCAAAATAAAAAACAAAATCCAAGGATGATAACCACATTCTGTATCAATTATGGGTTTCATGTTACCAAGTGCTAATATGAATGGGTAATGTTATTCACTTAGCATTGACGACAATTGTGGTCATAAAGAAGGTAATTCACAAATTGATGGAAAGTTCATGACACCAAATTGTGGTTACAGACCTGAGATTATGCAAGTCAACAAAGCCTCCCTAGGGAGTAGACTGAAACAATAAAGTACTTTGTAAATCTTGACATGACCTTTCACCTCCATAAAAAATGGCAGACATTATCTTCTCATCAGTTGCTACCAATGATAAGTGTTGAGCTAACGTGTTGACAAGCCAAGGTGTCACATACACACACACACATACATTGCCGAGTACAAAGGTTACGATTATCATCCAAACCAATAATTTATGGCCCATTGTGAGGTGGACCCAAAAATGCTGAACACAGTACATATATTCATCATCTACATTTTCACTCATCATATACAAAGGTATATATATATATGTTAACAAATATGACAATTTTGAAGCACAAAAATTTTACAAGAAAAGATGTATATTTCGGACACCCCTGTGTCCTTCTTCAGCACAAACTAATGCTGAAAACAATTTTCAAAAACAACAGACTGCACACGCCCAGTAATACAAGTGTTGGTGAGTTTTAAAGCCAGCATGTTGAACATGGTGGAAAGTATTCAATTCCGCAAGGTTGACGACAATTTCCAACAAAAATTGAAGCAGGACATTCAAAGCATTACCTCCACAAACAAAATGATAATAAAGGGTGACAAAACAAGAAACATGTACAAAATGGACAAGGAAAACTACACGGAGTTGCTCGAGGAAAGCATCACTAAAGATTACAAGATGGTTGAAGACCGGGTTGCCGACAGAATTAATGAGGAACTCGACACCCTCTCAAACAGGTTAGGGATCGACAATCGGCTGAATCGAAACACAGATAAACAGGCATTTTTCACGCTCAAGGACCATAAGGAGAACTTCCTTAATAAACCGATGCAGAATAATAAACCCAAGCAAGAGTGAAATGGGTAGAGTCACAAAACGCATACTTGACAACATCAACAACAACATCAGAGCTGCTATAAAGGTCAACCAATGGCAGAGCACCCAAATGGTGTTAGACTGGTTCAAGCACCTTGAAGATAAGAGGCTAAGCTTTCTTGTATTCGACATAGAGGAATTCTACCCCTTGATATCAGAAAACACCCTTTTAGAAGCACTGACATGGGCCAAGCAATTCACACACATACCGGACGTAGAGGCCGACGTGATCATCCATGCCAGAAAAACTCTACTCCACGACACCCGCGACCGTGTCAGCCGAAATGTAAAATCCAGCATCGGGGGGATTTTCTTAAAATTGTTAAATAGGCACTTTCCTCCGGGGAGCAAGCTCCACAAAATTTTCAACAAAAACACAGTGAAAGTCAGCTACAGCTGTATGCGCAATATCGGCTCAATCATATATATATATATATATATATGACCTCAATTGACCTTAACCTCTATCAAAAACAATTGGGATCATGTATGTAGTATGACCAACACACACACTAAGTATGAGATCAGTCAAGGTTACTCTTCTGGAGGTATTCTGCTTACAAGGTTTTCACACTTTGACCTCTGGTGACCTCAATGACTTTCGACCCCCACCACAAACAATAGGGATGATCTAATTACTATGGCCAAAAAACACCAAGCATGAGATCACTCAAGGTTACCTTTCTTGAGATATTGTGTTTACAAGGAGCGACACCACACATCATCATCACATAGATTCCTTCCGCCTTCGGCAAGGAATAAAAAAAAAAAATAGGGATCATCTTCTTACAATGGCCAACCTTCACCTTAAATTTTCACTTCCAGCAACTTTCCCTGATGGAGATACCATGCCTACAAGGTTGTCAAACTGTGACCTCTAGTTACCTCACATGACTTTTGACCTCCATTGAAAATAGCAGAGATCATGTAGGCCTACTTATTAAGAGCTACCTACACTCACCATTTGGAGCTCAACAATATTCAGCTGCTGAGATATCTTCCTTCATAGCTTTTTAGACTTTAACCTCTGGTGACCTCAGATAACCTTTCCCCTTCATGACAAGCAATACGGATCATGTACGTGCAATGGACAACCAACACATCAAGTTTGAAGTTCCAGAAACTTTCCCTTATTGATATACCTTGTTTCCAAGTTTAGATAGGCATAGATTCCTTGCCTGCCTTCTGCGAGAAATCAATCAGTAGTCAAGCACAGGCCAAAACCAAGGTATCACATATGCACACACACAGACCATCATAAACGCATAGATTTCATGCCTGCTTTCAGAAAGGAATCAAAAATGGAAGGGTCTTACACTAAGTGTGGTTCATGAACAAGTTGTCCACAGATATTGTGTTTACAGGGTTTTCAAACTATGACCTCTATTGACCTCACATGATCTTTCACCTCCATGAAACTGACAGAAATTATCACCTCATCAAGGGCTACCAATGTGACTAGAGTGGAGTTTAGCAACATTCAGTCACTGAGATATCTCCTTTAATAGGTTTTCATACTTTAAGCTCTTGTGACCTCAAGTGAACTTCATGAAAAACAATAAAGGATAATTTACTTACAATGGACTACTAACACATCAACTTTGAAGTTTGGGCATTTTTCCTTTCCTTAAATGTCATGTTTACAAGCCAAGGCCTCACATGCACACCATCATGACCGCACAGATTCCTTACTTGCCTTCTGCCTTCAGCAAGGAATCAAAATAGAAGGGACTAACACTCAATGTGGTTAACTAACATGTTGTCAATAGTTTAAAAACTAAATTTATATTTGACTTCCACAAAAACAATTGTGCTTTTTGTTATTGATGAACATACCAACTCCAGATCAGTCCAAGTTTGTGTTCTTGAAATATGGTGTTTTCAATATTTACAGTCTAACCTCAAATGATCTTTGACCTTCACCAAAACAATACCATTCTTGCACTAAATATGGTACACATATGTCCCAAGTACGTCATCAGTCCAACTTTCCACTTTTTGTATATCATGTTTGCAAGCAAGGCATCACAAACACATGCACACACATGCCATCTTGATTAAAAAGGTTATGATCACCCTCAAACCACACCTGTAACATTTCATTGCAGAACCGGTAAGAATAACCCTTTGTCTATGATTTCAGTTGTCTATTTATTAATCTCTTTGCAGAAATATCACTTACAACTTTGTTGCAAATTAAAAATGTGACAAATATAGTATTATGATAAACGTTGTGATAAGGTATAATACAGTCATTAACACAGCCAGATTTGTGCATAAACTGAAAGGTAACTTACTTGCACCATGGCTACCAATACATACATCACAGTTACCCTGAAGTTGATAGTGCTGTGGCCTGCATTCGCATAAGCAATTAGGAACAGGAATATCAATTGTCCCGGAATGACTAAAAAAAAGAGCACCCTTGCAGATCTGGAGTGTTGACCTAAAAGTGGATTAAATACAGACATACTTGTTACATCAAACAGTTGTGTGCATTACATCAGAAGATCTGCTATCATTAATGTATATACAACCTTTTCTGATGATTCAAAGCAAGCTACTTATCAACCTAAAATGCTAATATTGATTTAACCTACCACTCCCAAAGAACACTCTGTAGGGATTCTGGCAGACTGACGTCCGACTGCAAATAGATGTTCCAGGGGGTCCTAAGCTATGCAGTGCTGTTGAAAGGCGACTAGCCTGCACAGCTACCAGGTTACCTCCTACACCATTGATGACCGGACTGAACACAGCGACACCCTCATTTTGCCTGATGGCTACATCTAATACAAGACCTCCACAGCTGTAAGAAAATAGGTGAATGGTTCATACAATCATCTGTGTACAATCCTAATGCTGTCTAAAAAAAAAAAAAACATGACTAATTTTTGGTTAGATTTTATCACATTTTATCTATGTAGTCAAGTTTGCATGTGTGCCCTTGTTTTCGGGTGGGATCGAGGACCGAAAAAAGTTTAATTTTCTGAACAGAGGAGGAGTGTGCTGTAAGTAGTGAGTATTTCAGATGTAACGTATAACTCTTTTTTGCAGAATGAATAATGGCAATAATTTAGACTGATAAGTAGAACCCCACACAATATTACAGTAGGAAAATTAGGGAAGGACAAGAGTACTACAAAGAGAGATGAGGACTTTCCTAGGTAGGGTTGAACGGAGACGACTGATAATTCCAATTTTCTTAGAAACTTTTGTTGTCACTGAATAAATATGATCTTTCCAAGTGACATGCTTATCAATTAGAACCCCCAAAAATTTAGCACCATTCGAGAGAGGAATTATAGGATTGCAGAGATTAATTAACTTAAATGCTGGATCAATCGGCTTACTGACAGGACTAAACAAAACAGAGGTTGTCTTATTAACATTAAAAGAAAGCTTATTGACACAGAAGAATCTGTAAATCTTCACAAATTCTTGTCCTGAGTCCTGTTCTACATATCAGGTAACTAACATAACAGGTCATTAACAAAACTAACATTTTTTAGATATATTTATAAGATTTGACCTCTCCTGACTTCATCTGATCTTTGCTGTCACCAAAAACAGAGATAATCTTGAATCAATATGATTGATACATATACCAAATATTAGATAAGTCTAAGCATGCATTATTGAGATTTTGTCTTTACAAATTTTTCCCAGAAGTTTAAGACAAATTAGCAGCATTATCTTGTAATCACTTTCACCCTTGACTTGTTTGAGTGCATACTTCAGACCAAATCACTGAACACAATTGTTGTAGAGCAGAGCAATTGTGATCAAGATTACTTACACTTTAAAGTACATGAGGGGCTCTGCACACATTGAAACATGCTTGACTGGCTCCAGTTCTTCAGACCTTTATGAAAAATGCTATGATTCTTGCACTCAATGGGGTTCATCAATTTAGCATAATCCAAGCTTGTGTTCTTGAGATACGGTGTTTTCAAGGTGTTCACAGTTTAACCTCTGTTGACCTGTAATAAGAATTAACCCCCTCCCCCTCCATAAAGAGCAATTGGATTCTTGTACTCAATGGTATGTGCATATGACCGGTATATATACCATCACTCCAAACTTCCCTTCATCAGATTTACAACATACTGAGTCTAAGAGAATTTCACATTGTGACCTCTGTTGACCTGACATGACCTTTGACTGAACCAAAAACAATAGGGATCTTGTACTCTAAATGGTCTATACACACACAAAGTATGACGTTAGTCTAAGCTTTTGTTCTTGAGGTAACATGTTTAGTATGTTTTATCAATCTGACCCCTTTTGACCTCAAAGGATCTTTGAACTCCAACAAAAAATAGGATTTTTGCACTAGCATACCAAATATGAGTTCAGGCCAATCTTCCCTTCTTGAGATATTGTTTTTACAATTGAGTGTCACAAACAGATACACACACACACACACCAACATGACTGCATAGATTGCAATTATCAGTGAAAGGAAAAACCTTGTAATAACAATATTTTGAGAAGGGAATCTTGGCCTGATGTCATATTTGAGATGAAATTGCACTACTATATGGGCAAAGTGTCTATTAATTTCATGGAGGTCAAAGGTCATCTGAAGATACTATGGACCAAATTACAAAAACAACTTTAACACAACCTTTGGAGAATGGAAGTTTTCACTGATCTTTCAGTTGAAATGCATGCATTATGCGACAAGTGCAACAAACCTGTTGGTGATAGAAATCACATGAGGTCAGCAGAGGTCAAATTCAAAACCTTATGAACTCAGTAACTCTAAGGGGGACTCTTTATCCACATTATGTAGATAAACCACATTAGGGTCAATTGTCACAATGGTCCAATAGTCAGTCATCATTTTGTAAGATCCATGAGTAATGTTAAAAGAAAAAACCTTGGGGACAGCTCACAAGTATTTATAGTTTGACATAACCCGTAACCATATGGATATAACATAAATCATGACAAGTCACAATGGTTGCATTTAACAACTTCAGAAAGATGGTTGTCCAAAGGACAGTCTATGAAATCTTGTTGTCCTGCTCCAAAATTGGAAGTTCTACACTGGAAACAATTTACAATTACATCATAGTGATCTAGCCAAAATTTGTGGAACAGCCAATAGTGCTTATTTCTATCTTCCCTTTTAGTGGAAGCTGTCTTTCCTTTGTCTGTTTTATGTATTTTTCTTCAAGGGGACTCAACATCCTTAACAACCCGGCAAGCTTTGAGACAGAAATCTTAGTTGCAGGTGTCAAAACTTGAGGAGTAGGTGTCAGTCAGTTTTTTGGTCTTGACCATTGGTGACCCCACATTACCTTTAACCTCCACAAAAACAACAGGGATCATCTACTCAATGTGGGCAATGCACATACTAAATAAGAGATTCCCCACAATTACCCTTCTGTAGATATAGTGTTTACAAGGTTTTCACAGTTTGACCTCAAATGACATTTGACCTCCACCAAAATCGATGGGGATCATCTACTCAGTGCGGAGAACAATCACACTTATTATGACATTAGTGATGTGGGCAATCCATCTGCTAAATATAAGATTCCCCACAATTACTCCAACTTAGATATAGTGTTTATAAGGTTTCCGCAGTTTGACCTCAAATGACCTTTGACCTCCACCAAAAAATATGGATAATCTACATGAAATGGGCAATCCACATTCTACATATGAGATTCCCTGCAATTTACCTTCTTTAAATATAGTGTTTACAAGTTTTTCACAGTTTCACCTCCACTGTCAACAAATGGGATTTGACCTGCACCAAAATCAATAGGAGTCATCTTCTTGATATGGCCAACCATCACACTTCCTATGAGATTATTCAAGGTAATCCTTGAGATAATGTGTTCACAAGGTTTTTAGTCTGACCTCTGGTGACCTGAAATGAAATTCGACCCCCACCAAAAATATTAGGGATCATCTACTTAATGTGAAACACCAACAGGCTTAGTATTAAGACTTACATTTTTTTCTTATCGACATATTGTGTTTATTAGCAGGCATCACATACACACACTTTACATCACCATTACATAGATTTCTTGCCTGCCTTCGGCAAGGAATTAACCAAGAGTCGAATGACATTTGAGATTCCTTACCAATATTCACATGAATATAAGATTTGGCCTCAATGGTGACCTCTGCCAACCTACAAGACAAAAGGTGTGTGCCACTCAATAAACTGCATTACCATGTTAAAGTATCAAAAGTTCCATTATTCCTATCTGAAATACTGTGTAAACAAACTTTTCACTTTGCATGTTTCCATGATTCCAATCTTCAGATATTGTGTTAAGAAAATTGTCAGTGTTTGACTTCTGGTGATCTCAGATGACCTTTAAACTCCACTGAAAACAATAGGGTTTTTCTACTTGATATAACATATTCGGGCTGTGACAGTTAAGCAACCTACTCATCAATAAATTGTGTGTCTTTTCCATTTATACTTAACTGTTTTTGTTGGAGACTAATTACTCAAGTACCGCAGCATGACTTTGTCCATAATTTGCCACACCAATATCTAGTATGCGTTTCTTTGCAAACATTGCTCAAACAATAGCAGAAAAAAGCCAGTCACATGCCTGACGGACTTCTGAGTCAACTGGTGATTCAAACTAAAACAGTTTTTAAAATCGTCTGATCCATTCCCAGAACTCTTAATCATGAGTGACACTGGTGCACTTATTGTTACCTTCATTGACAGAACAATAACCTTCCATAGCAAGAGAAAAGGCCAACAGAATTTCATGAAAAGCAACCTCCTAACATGAATGGCTGTCACTAATGAATGGGCTAATGCTTGGATTAGTTATGTCTTGATTAGTCTCTCAACAATGCAAAAGAGAAATAATTTCAACTTCTCACTCTGTAATACTGATATGCCCTGAAAAATTATATTTCTGAAACAGGTCTATGAATTATTCCAGTATTTTACCAAATTCTCAACAAAAATAGCCCTTGTATGTAAAAAAATAATTTTTAAAACATTTTAAGTTGTTGCAATTTCTCTACATCAATAAAAAAAAGTTTTGCAATCAGACTGAAACCACTTCCATACTGTGAGTGACCTGTTTCTGTTTAAGCACCTTGGCCTAGCATTATGTTGGCAGATTAGGTTTCTGTAACATTAAATACTGTAGTCCTGATTTTTTTTAGATTTCAAAATACTTTGCATATATATGCATGCTTATTACTTTATACGATATTGAGCAAAAGAGGGCACATTGAAAGTTCCAGAAACATTAACAATTTTCTTTTCATAATGTAAAAAATATTAAACATCAGAAAAAATACTAAGGAAATTGTGAAAAACTGAGAAATTGATTTTTCCTATCAGTAAAGATTAAACATGAATGGAGAAGTCTAAGTTGGGAAACATGCTTGAATGGATGAGTTGACTGTTTGTTGTCAAGCATAACTGTTCCAGAATCAGAAAGTCATGTGTTTGATCAATAGCATTCCGAACAGCTACAAATTGTACAATTGAACATTGTGCCATTGCTTCACTTTTTCCAAGTAAACTTTTTGTACTAAATATACAAATATACTAAATATATTAAATAGTCAATGTATATTCCAAATTTATCATCAACATACAATAAGAAATGAGAACCATTTAACCTCAATTAAGTTATTGCAACATGCACCTATGCATACATTATCATGCCAAGTATCGAAAGTTTCCATGATTCTAATCTCAAGATATCAAGCTAACAAAGTATTCAGTCAATGACATCTGGTGACCTCTGACCTCCACCAAAACAGTAGAGTTCTCCAACTTGATGTTATGCATTAGCAAACTAAGAATCACATATTTCCATGATGCCTTCCTTGAGATATTGTCTTTCCTCTTGTATTTCCTTTGACCCCTCACTCCCCATAATAACAGTATTTTTTGGTCTTTGACTTCTGGTGACCTTTGACCTCCATCAAAAACAAGCTGGTTCTTGATACATCACATCCACATACTAAGTATCTAAAATTTCTGTGGTTGTTTTCATGGGGTTATCGTGTTAGGATAGTTTTCAGTGTTTGGTCCCTGGTGACTTCAGATGACCTTTGACCTCCACTGAAAATATGGTTCTTCTACTATATGGGGCATCTACCTACCAAGTATGATAACTCTCAGGATTACCTTTCTGAAGATACTGCAATAATGAACTAAGCATCACAAATACACATGCAGGGCACACACACATGCAATCACAATCGTAAAGGTATCTCTTTTCATCGAAATCAATAATATGCATAAAATACAAAACAATTCGGAAATAACACAACTTTAAAATTCCATGCATGCATTTTGGATAGTGATTTCAGCAACCTGGTAACACTGGTGCACATTCATAAACTTCACAAATCTTCACAAACTATTAAATGGTGTAAAAAGTCAGACGGGTGGTACTATTAGTGCTTGGTAAATACTGATATTTGTGGATCTGACCCAGTAAAATCCACCTCAAACTTGCAAAGCATGTAATGTCCCTTGGGTATTGATTTATGAGTATGTACAGTGATGGGAACCTTTGAGGCTCATCCAGCAAGGAAAAAACCAAGGAGAAGTTGAAAGAATGTTCAGCCCTCCTTCCCACCCCCCATATTTGTCAAGTGATATAAAGGAGGAGGATGCATAATTCATTATGATTCTTTTATCATCTCAACCAATCTGATATGTGTTACCATTCTTTGCAAATTGAGAAATTAACAGACATGAGATCCCTATTTCAAGGCAGGATGCATGCAGCTGAAAACACCTGTGAAGGGCTGTTTTCTGCCATCAAGGATTTCTAAACTAAATAATTTCCTTGTAAACTTCATTCTAGAGGATAGTGGTGCTGCACTGAAATATTCCTGAGCCACTGAGCATACCTGCCCCCTCTTCTCAATATTTTTTGTTTACAGCATCTGTGGAAGCTATGACTTGAGTGTAAGAGGCCCAAACCTGGATTGACGGCAGGTGGTCCTGGTCACTCCTTCTTACAGGCCGCCCTGAAAATTTACTTTTGCACATCACCCCTGTTCGCTAGGCAATGCCACCCATTCACATAAAATTAAAAATCCAGCTGATTACATCATTGAAATAACAATGAATCCTGTTTTTTTTTTCATTTCTGCTTTAGTTTTCTTTTTTGTTTACTGATTACCTCCTCTTGCATTAACTTGTTTGCTGTTACCTATTAAATCTTTTGTTTACATCTATGAATCCAGAAAGGTAGTGAGGTAGGTCGTAAAGGTCCAGTCAGTATGCAGGTGAGTAGGTACATAGGCATGCAATTGTATAGGTAGGTGTATGTGTCATGACACAACTGACATATTAGATATGGTACATTTACTTCTGAACTTGCCTACTGATCAACATGGCAGAAACCACAGGTGACCAACCATAGTAGAATACTTCATTCGTGTACTTGTTTTTATGCGATATGAAAGCCCAGACTGGTAGAATTAGACAAAAACAGGCAATTATTGAAGGGGCTAGCCAGTGATCGACACCTGGAACAAATTGAAAGGAAGTTTAATGTTAGACAACAAATCAAATCAGAGATGATGAGATGACAGACAAGTGTTTACTGTTACAACCAGAAAGTGAAATGACTTTGTGATTCCTTACTCATAGACATGAAAATCAAAGGACAATAGATACAAATTTTGAAATTCAACCAACTTCCAATTCTTATGATACTGTCTAAAAAGATTTCAAATTATAATTATACTCCTCACAGTTAGAATGACTGAGATAAAAATGACAGAGAAACACTTATCGAGTGTTACCAATGTTACTTAAAGCTGAGGTTCCAGCAACATTCAATTGCTGAGGTATATCCCTTAAAGGGAAGCCTGGGCAACCAAGACATTGTCTCCCTTATTTAAGCCATTTCACACCATTTCGGTTCATATTCTTAACTCTTTGAAATGAAATTCTCATAGACAACATGGTATGTTCAAAATTCCTGCCCAACAGAGTTTCTAACACTGTGCATAGATGCAAAGGGTGCAGTCATCATTATAACTGACCGTGATCTCTGTGATTTGCGACGTACTCAATGCCCAACTCTGATTCATGACAACTAACCTGATTGTCCTGGATAATGAGTAATTAGATGACTTATGGCTATGTCTTTGAAAGGATTACATTTGAATCCTTTGTACTTAGTACAGATCACATTTTCCTGTCTTTAAGCTATTGTTCCCAAAATGAGGTCATTTTATGAGAAATTCCTCTTCCTATGTGTTCAACTGATCCATTCAGTCTTGTGACAGCCACATTATGTTCTGTACTTAATTAACCCTAATAATTAATTAAGAATTAATAATGAATAATCATAAATAATTAATAAATATTAATTATTATTAATACTTAATAGAAATGGATTAAAATTCAAAATTAATAATGATACAAAGTCATTACTAATTATTATTATTATTATCAATAATTAATAATGAATTAATTAATTAATTTTTGTAATTATTTAGGGCAATCAAACTGATCGCCGTGAACCAAAGCTGGGAGTCAACAATGTCACAAATCACAGAGATCACAGTCAATAACATAATAATGGCAGCACCCTTCGTATTCATGCATAGTTTTAGTAACTCAGTAAGGTGGGAAGTTTAAACATGTTGTGTTGTCAACCAGAAGATCATTTTAAAACGTCAAAAATATGAACAACCAGAAAGCCAAAAGGCTTTGTGATTCCTTGCTACATGGTTATATTACAACAAACATGAATTATTCACATGACAAGTATAAGATCAACTGCAGTTATTTTTCTTGATACACCACAAGCCTTTGGCCAAAATGACCTTTATTTTGGTGACATAAAATGAACGTGACATTTGACGTCCACCAAAAGCAATAGGAATCACCTACCCAGGCCATACAACCCACACATCAAGTACAGTATGAGTAGGACATCATTCAACATTATCTCTGAGCTCCAAGAAACACACAGTAATCAATGCTGCTTCTAGTCTTGCCTGTTGTTAGTTGAATCAAATAACTCAACCTTACCTCATCTGAACTCAGCTTGTCTGCCATATTTACCTCAAAATTCTTCATAAACGACCAGAATGTTCTTGGGTCTCCATCGTATGGTGGAATTTCTGCCTTAGGTAATTCCAACCCTAATTTGAAACTCAATATCCTCCTTCAACTTTTTCAATGCTTCCTCCCTCTCCTCAGTATAATGCTTTTGGCATTCCAACATCCAGCTTTCTGCTTGCTCAAATGCTTCATCAGACAACAACCCAGCCAGATCAGCACGAACCTCTTCCATTGCCTCAAATTGGCGCTCTGCCTTTTGCAAAGTTTCCTTTATCGACTCTGCGATAATTTCTTCCTTGTTACAAGTAGCTTTTAACACACTCAAAGTCCTTGTAAAGTTGACCCTAAGTTATGATTCCTCCTCAATATTTTTGCTTCCTCCATCCTTTCCGACACTGTGAAATATGATTGAAAGCACTCCAATTTGATTGTTAAGAAACCTTGTTCTGCTACCAGCTGTTCCTCTGGATATTGATATTATCCAAATAAATGACAGAACAGATGGTATTTTATTTTCCTCATTTTTTTTATAAACCCATTAACATTCCAATGCATGAAATAATGCACCCTGTCTATCTGACCCCATGACCCCCATATCAAGACTATCTCTCTGGACCCCTCACACTAGAAGTTACTCACTAAGTTACAAATGCAGTACTGTAGCCTTAAATCCCATTGAGTTAACTGTGTGCAACAGAATCAAAAACTGCCATTGCACAATGTAGCCCCATATGCATTTGTACGGTAGTTTATAATAACCACAATAATGGTGTTTAGGCTATTATCATTGTTTTATAGTGAAAAATTATCCCTTCCTCTCTATTGATAAGCATTAAATTTCACAGGGTCATGAACCTGTTAATAACAGACAACCCTATCAAGTTTAAAACAAATCTGACCCACGGATAAGGAACTATGGCAATTTTAACATTTTTTATGTTTTACCCCATAACCTCATTAATGTGCAAGATTTGGACACCAAAAACAATAGGGATCATCTACTCAATATGGGCAACCTGAATGCCAAAAATGAAATTACTCAGAGTTACCATTCTTGAGACAGAGTGTTTATGAGCAACCGTCACACACACAGGCATACGCGCGCACATACACACACACACGACATCAGGACTGCATAGATTCCCCTGCCTACGGCAAGGAATCAAAAATGGTTTGAAATTGCTTAAATAAGTCAGAAAATATGTTCCTTGCCCGGAATTCCCTTTAAATAGGTTTCCATACTTTCAAGCTCTGGAAACTTCAAATGAAGTTTGACCTGTACGAAAAAATAGGAGAATCTGCTCACAAAGGACTACCAACACACCAACTTTGTTGTTTGAGCATCATTCCCTTCCTGAGATATCAAGTTTACAAGCCAAGGCGTCACACACAAACACACACATGCCATTACCATCAGATAATATCCTTGGCTGCCTTTGGCAAGAAATTAAAATTAAAAGTGCCTCTGTATGGTGCTGTCCAAATGTGAACAAAATTAATTATAGCCCTAGCAGCACTGAGAAGTCCAGACAAATATGCATTTTAACTGAAACCCAGGACTAACCTTAAAACTGTTACAGGTATCAAAACCAACCAGTCCATTGATACCAAGTTCATGAAGTCACATGATTAGTTCTCTAAAATATCCGCCTTCCTAAAGAAAGTTCTTTACAACTGGAATTCTATGAAACTGACACTGATAGTGATTTCAAATTGATGAATAAAGCAAAGCAGCAGTTTCCCTCACAATATCATGGTGTACAAATACTGCAAATTGTTTGTCTCTAGAGAAATGTGCTATTTTAATCCTAATTTGCTAAACTTTTCCAAATAACCGAGGAAAATGATGAGTTGACTTTCCGGCTTTTAAAACTGGCATCAAACTCTCTGTTGAACCAACTCATTGCAATAATTTAATACATTTTGTTGAATTTTGCAAGTTTAGAAAATTTGCTCTCCAGCCCTGCAAAAATTGTTTGTCTTTTTAGGACACAAGGGTGTAAATCACAATGCAAATGTGAACGCCACTGCACAAATATAACATAATACCACACTGTAACTTACTATTGCATTATCGCATTTACCGATAGTTACCTTATATTGCACAGGCCTAGCCTAGGCTGTAGCTACTCAAAAGTTGTAATGGGTCTTCAAAGTCTCAAACAAGGAGTTTCAGATGAACAAAAAGATGAAGTGATTAAAGATATGCTCATTCAAAATCATTTGACCCATCATTTGCTGACTCAATCTGAAAGCTGTCAAAAGCTGCACAAAGGTCTGTTTTAATGATATGTTGCATTCTTAGCTTAGTTTTGATAAGTAATATGAGAGAAATGTGTGAAATATTTGTGTAATTTTGTTCTTAAAATTGAGGCTAGGGAATTTTAATCCTTCAAGAATTTTAATCCTTCAAGGATCAGTCTTTATTTTCTCAATGGAGAAGGAGGGGCATGAAGGAGAATAGAATTAATTGCAATAGCTGCAGCAAACTAATTATAACCACCACCTTCAGTACTTGCACATTAAACTCACCGACAGCCCTGTAAAGTTTATCGCTGATCCAGGAGAGTAAGGCTAAAGTAATAAGATCCCCTAGACTTGCTGCAATTGGTGTGGCTATGTTATCTGGATTTATTCTCAATTTCTTAGAAACAAGAATAACTACCACCATAATGGAACCTGAAGAGAAATAAATACAAACATACATTCAATGCTTCACTGCCAATTGCAATTGTAAGTTAAACCAGAAAGCCAAAAGGCTTTGTGATTCCTTGCTGCATGGTTATATTACAACAAACATGGATTATTCACATGACAAGTATAAAATCAACTGCAGTTATTTTTCTTGATACACCACAAGCCTTTGGCCAAAATGACCTTTATTTTGGTGACATAAAATGAACGTGACATTTGACGTCCACCAAAAGCAATAGGAATCACCTACCCAGGCCATACAACCCACACATCAAGTACAGTATGAGTAGGACATCATTCAACATTATCTCTGAGCTCCAAGAAACACACAGTAATCAATGCTGCTTCTAGTCTTGCCTGTTGTTAGTTGAATCAAATAACTCAACCTTACCTCATCTGAACTCAGCTTGTCTGCCATATTTACCTCAAAATTCTTCATAAACGACCAGAATGTTCTTGGGTCTCCATCGTATGGTGGAATTTCTGCCTTAGGTAATTCCAACCCTAATTTGAAACTCAATATCCTCCTTCAACTTTTTCAATGCTTCCTCCCTCTCCTCAGTATAATGCTTTTGGCATTCCAACATCCAGCTTTCTGCTTGCTCAAATGCTTCATCAGACAACAACCCAGCCAGATCAGCACGAACCTCTTCCATTGCCTCAAATTGGCGCTCTGCCTTTTGCAAAGTTTCCTTTATCGACTCTGCGATAATTTCTTCCTTGTTACAAGTAGCTTTTAACACACTCAAAGTCCTTGTAAAGTTGACCCTAAGTTATGATTCCTCCTCAATATTTTTGCTTCCTCCATCCTTTCCGACACTGTGAAATATGATTGAAAGCACTCCAATTTGATTGTTAAGAAACCTTGTTCTGCTACCAGCTGTTCCTCTGGATATTGATATTATCCAAATAAATGACAGAACAGATGGTATTTTATTTTCCTCATTTTTTTTATAAACCCATTAACATTCTAATGCATGAAATAATGCACCTTGTCTATCTGACCCCATGACCCCCCACATCAAGACTATCTCTCTGGACCCCTCACACTAGAAGTTACTCACTAAGTTACAAATGCAGTACTGTAGCCTTAAATCCCATTGAGTTAACTGTGTGCAACAGAATCAAAAACTGCCATTGCACAATGTAGCCCCATATGCATTTGTACGGTAGTTTATAATAACCACAATAATGGTGTTTAGGCCTTTATCATTGTTTTATAGTGAAAAATTATCCCTTCCTCTCTATTGATAAGCATTAAATTTCACAGGGTCGTGAACCTGTTAATAACAGACAACCTTATCAAGTTTTCTTAACTCCTAACTCATCAGTCAAAAACTATCCACAAGCAGTCAGCTAACCTAGCAGCACAACAGTTCCCACCTAAAACAATAAATAACCAGCTTCTTAGGTCTGACACTGTGAATTTCATAAAGGGAAATTTGATCCAAAGGGATACGTTGTATGAGAAAGATTCACCTTTAGAGTGACATGACACAAAAGTAAGGAGAAAAACTCCAAGAAGTTGCAGCACAGATTTTAAAAGATGCAGAGACATGTGATTTCCCATCTATAGATCAAATACCCACAGAACAAAGTGCTCGCGACATTAGTTGTTTGGTAAAAAATAAAGCTGTTCTAAAGGCCACGTTCCAGGTCAAAGTGGATGAGCTCAGTTTGAATGGGGCTGTTCAAACTGTGATTGAAATGGAAGATGCTGCCAAAGTAGCAAAAGAGACTATTTTTTAGTCAAAATCAAAGTCCCTCAATAGTCAGGAAAACAGGTCAGGGGAAAAAGGGCAAGTTACAGACCAGCATCACCCAAAAAGCTGCAGTGTAAGAGATGTGGAAAAGAAATTATAAGGTGCCTGACTGTCTTTCCAAGAACTCAACTCGGCATCATTGTAAAAAGAGGGACATCTATGACGTGTTTGACCAAAAAAAAATAAAGGCTCCAGTTAAACAAGTTACCAAAGTGAAACCGGTTAAAGTTATTCTTGGGGAACACATTCCAGAGGATGTGCCAAAATTGGAAGTCTTTGTTGTTATCCAAGAGCTACAGTTTTACATTAACTTGGACAGTGAAATTGTGGATAATTTCATCTCAGTGCCAGTGTAGAACCAAATAGGTAAAAATCAAAACTGGACGATGTCAGTAATCACTAGGAATTGGCCAGTAAATACAAGTCACCTATGCTTGGTGCTTTAACTGGAAGTACCAGAGACACATAAAAGTTAAAGGACTGTGTGATTCCTCGCCAATATTCATGAAGAACACAGCACAACCTGTATATTCTGTACCAATTTTGAAATTCAAACACCGTATCATTCAAGAGAAAGCATGCCTACATTAAGCTCTTTTGATCTCTGTGTGTTACTAAGCACTTTTTTATGTTTTCACAAATTGACATCTGGTGACCCCACATCAAATTTGCCCTCTAGCAAAATCAATGGGAATCATCTACTTAGTATGACCAACCCACAAGGTAGGTATAAAATTAGTTAAGATTACGCTTCTTGAGATACCGTGTTTGCAAGTGTACCAGTTTTACCTCTGATGACCTCAAACTGCATGATGCAATAGAAGTAGCAAGTCACAATGGCCAATCTTGTGCAAATCATAACCATTCATCCTGTGCACCCCTTGGATGTTACCAAAGAAACCTGAGCAGGTTACATTTGGATCATGCTATTAATTTCCTCTGATCTAATTGGTTGGTACTGACTGATGCCTACCTCAAGTATCAATGTATTCACCCAACTTTTTCAGTGCCAGCACAGGCTACCACTGACTTCCTTCAGGAAGATGTTGCCCATTTTGAATACCCACATACATTAGTGATGAACAATGCACCAAGCTTCCATTCAGAAGAGCTCCAAAGCTGGTGCAAAGAGCAGGGAATCTTTCATATGACTGGTGCACCCTATCACCCTGCTACCAATGAGCAGGGCTGGAAAAAGTCAGGAAGTCTGGAGACACTAGTGCATGTGTTGGCCACTTGCAACATTGAAAGGGAATATTATGACTACGATTACGATGGCCTTTGATGCTGTTAGGGCTGTATTAAACTGGATGTGTATGTGATATTTGCTACTAGCTGGAACTTTGTGATATCTTCCAGGCGGACACTTCCATATTGTACCTTGCTAGAGACCGGTTGATGGTAGTACTTCAAGCTCAGTTCTATAGACTTTCGTTACCTGTATTCAATACCTATCAATAGTTTAGAACCTGTTGTGCTTCATCCCTTGCATTGCATGGAATATAACAGCCAACCACATAAACTTCTTAAAAAATGCTTCTTAACAGGCTTTCCAGAATTTGTTAGTATCTTTCATGTATCCACAAATGTGATGTATTGTTACAATTTAAACATGTAATCTTCACCAGTTCAACTTTCTAGTTGCCAGGAGTTACCAGAATATGATATTTGTAGGACATTAAAGACAAAAACTCATCACCACAGACAGTTTCAATTCTCCCAACCACCTACCTTTAGTCCCTCCCTCAGCCTGTCTTAAATTCCTCCACATGTGTAATCAAAACAATGGATCCCTGTGTACGCTGTGTAATACGAGCTGCTCTGCATCTTTCGAATTTGCTGTCAATCTAAGAGTACTGTAACTTAGAACCAGTAGAGAATTTTGCTTTCTGGGAGGTAAAAATATAGCTTAGGGTGATGTAATACAGCCTTTAAGGTTAATAGCTTCAACTGCCACGACCCTGTCATTGACCACATTCCTTCACCTCCTAACTGGTGGATATCCTCGGCAAATGCTCATGGGAATGTAACAGGTATGGAGACTGCATCACCGCATTACTAAAAGATATTTGCCATTCAACTGATAATGAGCCAACCATTTGCAAAACAGACCTTCACTTGTCCCCCATGAATGTACCAAAAAGCTTAGATGGAACATATGCCCAAAGTTGTGAGGCTTACCAAACCCAAGACAGATGTGGAATGACTTTCAGATTCCTTGCTAATATTCATGGGAACCAAAGGACAATTCATAGCAATTTTGAAGTTCAAAAACCTTACTCTTCATGGGATGCCATGTCTATAAATTTGCAAACTCATCTCTTATAATTTCATATTACCTTTGAAATCCATAAGAAATCACAGAGTTCAACTGCTCATCAGGTTCTATTAATGTGCACAGCATTCAACAGCAGCTCTACCTTATTGAGATACAGTGTTTACAAGGTTTTCAAATTATGACCTCACATGACCCTTGATCGACATAAGAAATAACAGAGACCATCTGCTCATCAGGGGCTACCAATGTTAAAAGTTAGAAGATCAGGCAACAGTCAGTTGCAGTTTTCATACTTGAATATCTAGTGATTTGAGCGGTTTGATCGACATGAATACCAATAAAAATTATCAACTTACAATTAAGCTACGTGGGTATCCCAAAGAAACCGATATTGAGATAATACTGATATATAGCAGTAAATAGAGATTTAAGACCACAAAATTTTACAAAACCAGTGCACACACTGTTTCACCAAAGGCGTTGCATATCATAGTACCCTAGCAATGGCTAAAATTTTTGTCTATTACACTACTACAAACTTAAACATTTTTTACATTGCCAACCTTCCTTGAAACTACAAACAAGAAGCATCACTACTGACTACCATTATAGGTATTTCTTTCCACTAAATTTGAAATGTTCTTCCTAAAGGTATACAATTTGCAAAAAGGGAGCATGTTGCATTATTTTGTATGATAGCCTATATGGTCCATTTCTGACCATGAACTCTCACTTTTGTAACATAAAATCTTAGAGAGAGAAAAGTATTTCATGCTTCTATAAAATGGCCCATTTCAGACATTGGACTCCAAATATGTCAAACATGCACACACATGGAACCAATTCCATAGCAACAATGTCACCAACCATCAACAGTGTTACATACAATCTGTAAGAGAAGAAGTATTTTGCATGATTCACAACAACCTAGGGGCACTATGGTTCCTTGTACTTGGAATTTTCATACTGTAAAATGATATGCCTGAGTTCATCAATATCAAAGAAGACATTTCAATTAATGCAATGAATTGAAGATGTTGATTTCTGCAATATACAGCAATAACCCATTCATTTTACAAAACACAAACAGCTGTACATCTCTCATTTCAAGAAGGGGCTCTGCAAATTGCAATGTGGCTTATCCCATCTATGCCCCTTTCAAGTCCAATAAACTGATAGCATGCCCTGGAGGGAACTCCTGGGGTCTAGTTTAAACTGGTAAGAACACCAACTGACTTATATTCTTTCATTGTTACCTGCCCACCTCACTTATTGAAAAGACACTTACATGAATGCACACATTACCACTCAGGCACGAGGAGGTAAACTGATCCAGCCAAAACTTGTCTGGTGTGACCACCTACAGTAGTGCAAACAACACTGCTTCTTTTTCATTTGATCAAGAAACTGCTAAGTCAAGCAGTACTTCCATGATGCACTGGAGGGGGACTGATGGTACATATGAGCATCCATAGCATAACAAGGTTTTCAAACTTTTGCCCCAAGATGACCTTTGACCTCCACTAAAAACAACAGGGCACACCTTCTCAATATGGCGAACCTACATACTAAGTTTGACTTTCATCTGACTTTCTCCTCCTGAGTTAGAGTGTACCCAAGCAAAGCAAACTTTTGCCCCCAGATGACCTTTAACCTCCACCAAAAACAATAGGGCACACCTTCTCAATACGGCAGACCTTCATACCAAGTTTGACTTTTATCGGACTTTCTCCTCCTGAGTTAGAGTGTACCCAAGCAAAGCAAACTTTTGCCCCCAGATGACCTTTAACCTCCACCAAAAACAATAGGGCACACCTTCTCAATACGGCAGACCTTCATACCAAGTTTGACTTTTATCGGACTTTCTCCTCCTGAGTTAGAGTGTACCCAAGCAAAGCAAACTTTTGCCCCCAGATGACCTTTAACCTCCACCAAAAACAATAGGGCACACCTTCTCAATATGGCAGACCTTCATACCAAGTTTCACTTTTATCGGACTTTCCCCTATTGAGTTAGAGCTTACCTAAGCAAGTGTCACAGATGCACACACACATACAAACACACACGCCAACCTGACTGCATAGGTTCCTTTGCTGACGCAAGGAACCAACCAGAGAGTCAAATGACTTAGTGATTCCTTGCCGATATCTCACTTTTTCACACACACACAATCAACAAAAGTAACTCAGTGGAGAAGGGAAGGGACCATGTCAAAATGAAAAACACCAGAAAGCCAAAAGGCTTTGTGAATCCTTGCGACATGGTTATATTATAACAAACATGAATTATCCATATGACAAGTTTGAGATCAACTGCAGTTATTCTTCTTGAAACACCACAAACAAGAGGAGTTGTCTACTTAGTATGTATACAATCCACACATTAAGTATGACATCAGTCAAGGTTAGATTCCTGGAGATATTGTGTTTAAAATGTTTTTACAATTTGACCTCTTGTGACCTCAAATGACCTTTGATCTCCACCCAAAAACAATATGGATGATCTACTCAATACGACCAACCCACACACCATGTATGACATCAGTCACAGTTACCCTTCTAGAGATAATGTGTTTACAAGATTTTTACATTTTGACCTCTGATGACCTCAAATGATCTTTGACCTCCACCAAAAACAATAGAGATTATCTACTTTACATGATCAACCCACACATTAAGTATGACATCAGTCGCAGTTACATTTCTGGAGAGATTGTGTTTAAAATGTTTTTACAGTTTGACCTCTGGTGACCTCAAATGACCTTTGACCTCTACCAAAAACATTAGGGATTATCTACTTAATATGACCAACACACACACCAATGTGACATCAGTCACAGTTACCCTTCTAGAGATATTGTGTTTACAAGGTTTTTACAGTTTGACCTTTGGTGACCTCAAATGACATTTGACCTCCACCAAAAACAATAGAGATCATCTGCTCAATATGACCAACCAACACATTAAGTATGACATCAGTCACAGTTACCCTTCTGAAGATATTGTGTTTAAAGGGTTCTTACAATTTGACCTTTGGTGACCTCAAATGACCTTTGACCTCCACCAAAAACAATAGGGATCATCCACTCAACATGACCAATCCACACAGCAAGTATGACATCAGTCACAGTTACTCTTCTGGAGATATTGTGTTTACAAGGTTTTCACCATTTTGACCTCTGGTGACCTTGAATGACCTTTGACCTCCACCAAAAACAATAGGGATCATCTACTGACTATGATCAACCCACACACCAAGTATGAGATCATTTATGGTTACCCTTCTTTAGATATCGTGTTTACAAGCAGGGTGTCACACACACACACATGCATGCACACACACATCACCATCGCATAGATTCCTTCTGCCTTCGGCAAGGAATCAAAAAAGAAATGCTGGCTATTGCAGAAACAATCTCAAATGAAACCATTGAGGAGTACTAATGACCTCTGTTGACCTATACTTTCAAACAGAGAGTTAATGTCTAAATAGGAAGCTGCCCAGCACTCTCTGACCTGAATGACCCCAGAGGCCAAAGGTGATTGATATGAAAACAGGTGAACACTGTGGTTCCTTGCACAGATGAAGAGTATATGATGTAAATTATGAAGTAAAAGGAGTATTTTGCATTGTTTTACATAGTAGCCCATATGGCCCATTTCTGACCAAGAATCCTCACTTTTGTAACATCTGTAGAGAAACAAACATATTTCATGCTTTTAAAAAATGGCCCATATTGTCCATTTTAGACATTGGACCGTACCATGACAAACATGCACTCACATGGAACCACTTCCATAGCACTAAAGTGACCAATCATCAAAAATGTCCATACAATCTTCAAGAAAAAAGTATTTTGCATGATTTTACAACAGCCCAAGGGCACTATGGTTCCTTGTACTTGAAATATACATACTGTAAGATGATATGCCAGAGTTCATGAATATCAAAAAAGCCATTTCAATTAATGCAACGAATTGAAGATGTTGATTCCTGCAATATTCCATTTTCAAGGCACAAACAGCTGTGGATCTTTCATTTAAAAATGAAGGAGTTCTGCAAATTGCAATGAGGTTCATCACATCTATGTCCCTTTAAAGTTCACCTAACTCTGACAGCATATGCCATGGAGGGAACTCCTGGGATCTAGTTTCAACTGGTTAGATTACCAACTGACTTTTTTTCTTTCACTGTGTACCGGCCCATTTGGACCTTGGACCCAGTATTCCACTAACACAATGCTAATTTAACAAACATTTCACATTCCGCAGGAAAATATCCAGAAAAAGAGACATATTGCATGATATCATAAAGTGATCCATATGAGACCAATAATCCTGAACAACCTGAAGAAACCACTAACATAGTAGTGATGGGACACAATTTCACCATAAAACCATGCAATCTGTTGGAGAAGAGGCATTTTAACATGATTTCATAAAATGGACCACATGGCCCATTTAGACCTTGGACCTCAAAATATTTACCATCCCAAAGGCACCACTACCACAATGCATCCATACACCAAGTATAATCTTTGTACAACCTTTATACCTTGAGATATCCTGTTAAAAGTTTTCTCTCAGTGCCCCAAGGTAACCTTTGGAAAAAAAACTAGAGCAGCAACTGGCGCAGAAGCTCATACCTCAACATCCTGAAGATACCATTTATGTATCATTATGTCACATTATAGGTACCACTGAGTATCATTATACCAAATCATCAACACTGTACAAGAAAATCTGTAGGACTGCACAATTTTCAGAATTTCATAAACTAAAGCCCCAACATTGCAGAAGTTTGATCTTATAGACTAACTGAAGTTCATGAAACAATTCAAAGTGCCCCTTTAAGTCCAAATACTGGTCAACATACATGAGGGCAATACAGAGTTTCAGTTAGCATAACAACTGACACTGTCCAATTACTCAATTATCATTCATGCATGATAGGGATATTTGAGATGTGTATGACACTTTAAAGGGGCACTTTAACAGTAAAAAAAGAGGTAATTTGCAGCATTACATAAAATGGGCCATTGGGCCCACATGGGGGTCTTGAACTACCAATTCCTGAAAACCCTGAAGGGACCAATAACTGAGCATCACTGTGACAAACCATCAACATTGTACAATATAATCTGTAGGAGAAGAAGCATTTTGTAAAATTTCATAAATTGGACCACAGGGTCCACATGGGACCTTAGAATTAAAAACTTTTTTGTACACCCCAGATGAAGAACCACCCAGGGATTATTGTGTCCAAGTTAACTATAAATCCATGGATGCATGTGTGAGAAGCAACATTTCAAACAGAATTTCACATAATGGGTCATTTGGGCCCACATGGGACCTTGGACCAAAATCCCTGAACACCCCAAAGGTACCACTAACAGAGTATATTATGACAAACCATCAACACTATACAAAAGTATCTGTAGGAGGAGACGCATTTTGTAGAATTTCATAAAATGGGCCACAGGGCCCACATGGGACCTTGGACCACAAATTCCTGAACACCCCAAATACCCCACCACCTAGGGAACATTGTGTTTGACTTTCAAACAAATCCATGAAAGCATGTGGGAGGAGAAGCATTTTGAACAAGTGTGGACAGATCGATGGGTCGATGGGTCAATGGGTCAATGGGTCGATGGACAGATGGACAGATGGACAGAAGGAAAGATGGACAGATGGACAGACAGACAGATAGATAGACGCTGCGTGATAACAAAAACTCACACCAGCATGCTGGTATGAGCTAAAAGACAAGAAGGCAAACAATCCTTCACAACATGGCAGACCTACATACCAAGTTTGACTTTCATCCAACTTTCTGTTGGGATCTGTTGACCCCACATGACCCTTGAGCTCCACCAAAAACAATAGGGTTCTTCTACTCAATGTGGTACACCTACATACCAATTGTGAGATTTGTCCAAGCTTTGCTTCTTGAGATACCGTGTTTACAAGGTTTTCACAATTTGACCCCTGTTGACCCCAAATGACCCTTGACCTCCACCAAAAACAATAGGGTTCTTCTACTAAATGTGGTACACCTACATACCAACTGTGAGATTTGTCCGAGCTTCCCTTCTTGAGATATCGTGTTTACAAGGTTTTCACAATTTTATCCCTGTTGACCCCAATGACCTTTGACCTCCGCCAAAAACAATAGGGTTCTTCTACTCAATGTGGCACACCCACATACCAAATATTGGATCTGTCCAAGCTTCCCTTCTTGAGATATCGTGTTAACAAGGTAGGGCGTCATGGACATACACATACACACGCACCCCCACACATACGCACACACATGCATGATTAAGGTTATGATTATCATCGAAACCAAAAATGGGCGCACAAGGGGTCTTGGACTAAAAATCCCTGAACACCCTGAATTTACCACTAATAGAACATTATTGCAACTCACGCCAGCCAGCTGGTATGAGCTAAAAATACTACAGTGAATGAAATCATTTAAGATTGTTGTTCATTTGCAAAAGAAACTGGATAAAGGGTATGAACATTCCTAGCAAAGTAACTATCTTTCCTAATTTAAAGAGCAAGACAAGGGCCTACTACAGTTGCTTTTTGTCTATAGTTGCTAATTTATGTACCACACTGGTGCCAAAATTAAGTTCATATCATGCTAATCAGACATATCACTGTCCTGATACATATGCACTGTTTCAGTAAAATTCGGGTAATCTCAGGTTAAGTCCATATTCAAACTCAAAATTACAACATGCAGCGTATGATTGTTTTCCTTTTTTGACTAAACTGCTAATATGTTCCAAAACAATGACCAACAATTACTGTTGTTCAAAGCAGGGTTTGTAGACATTTTTTATTACAAAATTCAAGGACTATCAAGCACTGAAATTTCAATATTCAAGTACTTGTTTGAACCAAAACTAATGAAACCATTACTAAACTGCACTGTGTACCTTATTTAGGAACTTAATAACTTAAGTGGAAATGTCAATGTATTTCAAACAAAATTTACAGCTTGCCTTGTGTTTATCAGCAGAAGAAAAGTCCGTTAAACTGGCAATTTCCTGGCATTGTAAATATTTTTGCAAGTGCCTCGATATATTAAGAATTAAGAAATGATAAGAAAAGTAAAGTGTCTGTAACAGGTGTGGGTTCATGCCTACTTCTGTGTAAACAGCTCAGTTTAAGGGTAGGCTACACAGTACGTGGCACACAAAGTCAAGGTAGAAAACGAGGTCTAGCATTACGACTTTGTGTGTAACGGTAGACCCTACACTAGGCTACAGGCTAGGCTACCAATGTTCACAACCAAATGAGCAGAGAATGTGATTACGCGGCAATAAATCCAATCCAAAATGTGTGCTTGACAACACAAATAACGTTTTCCGAGAGTCAAGAAGAAAGCAACCGGTAAAAAATCTGTGACGAAACTCGATGATACGCGAACAACACTTTGACTTTAGGCTACATCTCATCCAGATGTACGTGAGTGATGTATGTGTATGCATGTACTGCAATGTGTTAATGTACCCAATTCCACTATACATGTAACATTTGCACTTGGTACGTCGCCACCGTGGATATCGCCAAGGCGGCAGGTGTGAATATTAAAGTTTCCCGAATCCCCAAAACTCATTGGTTTGGGAATTCGCTAGCGACGTACTCACCCCATATAACCTATGCATTACTGTATTGACCATGGTCTAGCATCTGCATCGGCGGGCAGGATTACGCGGTGGGAGGCTGGAGGACCGCGCGGGCAAAAGCCTCGTCTGCCGTGGGCGTGTTCGTGAGATAACATGATACGAATGACAACAACGAAAAGCATCTACATGAAAAGCTCGGGCTACATCACACTGGAAAGCCATCCATTGCCAAGCCAAGGCAAACGATCGAAAACGCTGCTTGCATTCCACATCAACGGGAATGGAAGCCAGTAGGGCTGATGATACCGCGTTCAGTGTTAAGCGCGACGCTTCTGCAGCGGAGGGGGACGGGTCTGGCTGGTACCCCAAGGTCCTACGTAACACCATAGCCGCGCGCTCGAAGGCGTCTACTGAAATATCAGTACCTCGTAACGGCTCATCCTCCTCGCCTTCAGAGGGAACATCCTGGCACTCTCGCAGAGGCCTCAGCTATGCTTCTTGAAATACAGTGTTCATACAGTGTTAACAAAGGTTTCACAATTTAACGTCTTGTGACCTCAACAGACTTTTGACCTCCAAAAAAACAATAGGGATAATATGACCAACCCCTCCCACCAGGTATGAGATCAGTCAAGGTTACCCCTTCTTGAGATATCATGTTTACAGGCAAGGCGTCACATACACACATGCACACACACCGATCTTCACACATTTTGACCTCTACCCTTATTGGGGGGTTCCAGGTCACCTTAAGACCCATGTGTCATATATCAACCGTACATAATGTTACCATGGAAGCTATTGCTATGGCAACTGAGAGAGCCATAATACATTCTAATGTCCCAAAGTAATTACAATATCTCATCCTGTACACTACATGTTTAGGGATGAAATAAAAATGCTTACGAAGCCACTATACATTCATGCCTTCTGGTTCTTTTCATCGGAATCAACATTATGAATCATATTTGAACTTAAACTTTGATGTAGGTATAATGTACACACTGTAACACCTACAAAGAATTACAGATTTGTCTCATCTAAGATCCATGGGTCTTGATATTTATTAGTCTTTCTTCATGTTAAATGATTGGCTCAAAAAGCATAAATATTTTTATCTTAAGGGAACGAAGTATTGAGTATTACTGAGTGTGACTATCTTGGCATACATGAATGTCAACAGCATACAATCTGTATGTAGGTTTTTCAGAATCCAAGTGATACTTCACAGACATTGGCATTACCAATGCTGTTGAGCTGGTGCATGACTAATACACATCTGTTGTGCTGGCTACTTTGTATTACATTTACAGTATTCAGCATGCAAATAAACACCCACCTAACAAGCCACTGGCCAATGAAGCAGTCACTAAACTACTGGCACACAGAAGCAAGATGTCATCTATGTTGAATTCTCCATCAGGTAACCAACCAAACACCACAGCAACAACAGCAGCTAGGAAACCAACTATTATGGCCTGGCACTGAAAAGAAAAATATGAACACGAATTGGTTTATAAGAAAGTAAAACTACAGATACAGTAATTGACAATAAAAAGTTGGTAAAATTCCAACTGCATTTCTAAAAGTCAGATTTGAACGTACAAGTTTCTTCAGCAACAATATTAAAGGATCCACAATAAAACTCTCACAGCAATTACAAGTAGCACACACACTTTCCATTTTCTTTTTTTTTGCTTAAGTGGTCTACATTACCATCTGATTGTTCTTCTACACTTAGAAACTGACAATTCATCAAAACTTAATCGGCACATCTTTATTTATACTCACATATATACCAAACAATTCATTGTTTTAATGGTTATGTTTGATTCCTTAGCCAACAGAGACTGATACATAATATACAAACATTGGCAATTCCATTCAAGAATATAAACCAAGGCAGTTGCAATTATGAATGGCATTAGTGCATGGAAATGCCGCTCATTGGATGGGTACCACATTTGATGGTGGGATGCCAAGATACTGAGAAGGCCATATGCATCACAATGCTGATGACCAATCTTTCATTATTAGTCTTTAGGAATCAGTATCAAAGTAAAATGCATACCCATTCACTTTAACAAAATAAGTTGACATTACAGACCAAACTGGATTACAGAGTTTGCACCAGGTCAAAAACTGGGTCCTGAATACCCAAAGTCAATAGTTGCTCCAGCATCCAAAAACATTTCCTTTAAGCTACAGTCATTGTGAAGTCCAAAACAACATCCCCAAAACTTACTGGTTTGGGAATTCGCTAGCGACGTACTCACCTCATATAACCTATGCACTACCGTATTGACCATGGTCTAGTATCTGGCAATTTTGTGAGTGTGTGCGTGTGTGTATCTGGTCACTGCCCTTCCATAATTCCCAGGCTGAAAAAGCCTAGGTTGACGGCGAAGTGTCGATCTAGAGATGGTGTGGAAGAGGTGGTTGGAAGTATCCCTAACTCAGTGCTTACCTAGCTAACATGGGCGAAGATTGACCGTCGGTGTCGGTAGAAACGGAGTCCCACAATGATTGGCCGCAGGTGCCGCACCGAGTATGAGGAAGGCGTAGGCGCACGTAAGACACCGCTGCGGCGGACCTGTCACCCTAGGGTGTGAATCCTGACGTGGGGAGGCGGGCAGGTTGTTATATGAGGTGAGTACGTCGCTGGCGAATTCCCAAACCAGTAAGTTTTGGGGAATTCACAGCACGTACTCCCTCACCTCATATAACCTATGCATTCCTGACACAGGGTCGTCGGCAGAGGGCAGGATTACGCCGTAGGAGGCTGGAGAACCACGTGGGCAAAAGCCTCGTCTGCCGTCGGGGTGTTAGTGAGATAACATGAGACGAAGGAAGACGGTGTCCACCCTCCAGGATGTGGCTGTCGCATAGCGAAACAGGAAGGTTGGTAGTTGGGCGTCGGACGCCGACGCGAACATGTCTACGGAGAGCCGACTGTAGAGGGCGAAGATGTGAGAAGCCCAGCGCCACACGAGAGTCCAGGCTCCCGAATTGTATGTGCCTCGTGAGAGCGCGTCCGCCAGCATGTTCTTCTGACCCATGAGGTGTGCTGAGCGGAGCGTGATGCCTAGGGACTGACACAGTAGCAGAAGGTCCCACACCTGACGGAGTTGGGTAGCCGACTTTGTGCCCCCGTGGCGGTTGATGTAGGCGACCGTGGTGGAATTGTCTGAGCACACCGTTACCACGTGACCCGCCATGGGAGTGCGCCAGCGGCGAATCGCTCGCAGTACCGCCTCCGTTTCAAGCACATTGATGTGCTGGGCTGCTTCGGTCCGGGACCACACCCCTGCAGCCACCTGCCCATTCCACGTCGCGCAACAACCCGACTGCGACGCATCCGTTGTGATAGTAGCTAGTAGGGCGTCGTTGCGGAGAGGTCTGCCCCCAGTGAGACTGTGGGAGACTGTGGTCGTGCATCCACCATTGTAGAAAGGGGCGCAGCTCCATTGACAGCAGCATGAGCTGGCCCTGGTGCGGGGTGGCCCGGGCTCGTCAGCCTCACAGAGAGCCTTGAGCCGCTCTGCCTCCTCATGGAGCTTTGCGTAAAACTGGCCACCGAACAAATCATTACCTAGGATTGGTAGGTCCCTAAAGGCCTCGACTGCTGTGCGGGATGACCAGTCTAGAGAGTGGAGGACTGACGCGACGCGTCATGGTCACCTTTATGGAAATTCTCTCGAACTGGTCGAAAACGGACTTTGCGAGTGGACCCAGGAGGGCGATGACCGCACCCGTGTTTGTCCATGAAACGCTGGCAGTTTGAGCCTGTAAAAATGATCTATTCAAGAGTTCGGCAAACAGGAGAAGAGCGGAGGCATATTTCATCCCCGGTCACGACGCTCGGTCAACATCATACATCGCCGTCTCCAGGCGGCAGGAGTTCCTATCACGAAACCTATCTCGCACGTCCAACGTGCCCGCCACTCTCAGCCACTTCCTAACCCGCGCAGGGATATGCGGCGCTAAGAATAAGTTCAGCCAATCCTACTTATCTACGTGAAAGGCCCGGGCTGCATCCCGCTGGAAAGCTGTCCAATGACGAGCCGAGGCTAACGATCGGAAGCGCTGCTTGCATTCCGCATCGACAGCAATGGAAGCATGCAAGGCCGATAGTGCCGCATTCAGTGTCAAGCGTAAAGCTGGCGCTTCTGCCGCGGAAGGTTAAGGGTCTGGCAGATAACCTAGAGTCCTACACAGAACCGTAGCTGCGCTCGAAGGCGTCTACTGAGATATCGGTGCCTCGCAACGGCTCATCCTCCTCGCCCTCAGAGGAAACATCTCCATGCTCTCGCGGCAGCATGCCGGTCGCTGGAGTGCTTTGGGAAGCGGCACGGGGTTAGCCCTATCCGTAAACAGGCGCTCCAAGAGGTCCTTAACCTGCCCCAAGACCTCATCTTGCTAGCCGGGTCTTCCGGCAACGGATCCTTGGGCCAGGCCGATCTCGCCTCCAAAGGACCTGGTCTGACCGAAGTGGCCGGACTTACACCGCCACCCACGGCGGCCAGCAAAAAACGGGGGAAACACGCCCGTGTCCTGGTGCTGGACTGCGGCAGAGGACTTAGCCCGGAAGCTCCAGGAGATCGGAAAGGAAGCCAGGGCTTACTCCATCAGCTATGGAGGCCTGCGGGTTGGAAGGACTTACGTCTCTTTGCTCTGTGAAGGTCTTATGCCATCCACCATGGCGGCCCGAGTGGAAGACAACAGGGTTCGGTCATGCTGGCTAGACGGCAAATCCGCGGCACGGCTAGAATCCCGGGTACAACTCGCTACGTCCGGATCCCGGGCACGACGCTCCATCGCACAATCCCGGGTACAGCTCTCGGATCTTGGTCGAGTCCCGGGTACTGCGATCCGTCGCGGACTCCCGGGTACGATGATCCGATGGCGTCGGCTGGGAAGGCTGACCGGCCACGGACTTCTTGCGGGGTTTCGAGGCTGTCTTCATACGCTGTTTGTCACGATTGCGGATCCACTCGGTCGTGGTTGTCCAGTGTTCCGCAGGCCAAGCGCGGCAAACTGTGCACGGCCAGCACCTCGGACATTGAGCATGGAAGTCCCATGCACTGAACGGCCGAAAGCGTTTACAAGTAGAGCAAACATCTTGCATTTTCTCCATCTTATCTGAAGGAGAAGCTAAGGAATAAACAAGCAAGTAACAAATACAATGTCCCACTTAGTTTGGGACAGTGAAAAACCGAGCGGGAAACCTAACCCGGCCGAAATACCTAACAAAAACCTGTTGTAGGCCGAGGGCTTGCAAGGAGGAATCACTCCCCACGCTGAGCCCCTTGACACAAGAACACTCGGGAAAAATAGCGAGGGAAAAATGTCCCCCAAAGTCAAGTGAATACGAGAACGAGATACACACTGAGTGGCTAAACATAAAGCCTAACAACGTTACATATAAATAATCTACATTGAAAGTTATTTAACTGGCATTAAGTTTCCATTGTGAAAGTAAAGACTTTGCTTACATAACTCTGATAATGTCACAAGTACACCAAAGGCAGTTCTAAATGTCACGTCTCCTTGGTTTAGGAATTAACTAGCCACATATTCTCCTCATATCACCAATGCATTACTGTATTGACTATGGTCTAGCATCTGCCAATTGTGTGCAAGTCAGAGCCAAGGAGAGGAGAGAAGTGAGGCTTGACGAGTGAAGAGTGTCCACGAGGACATGGAGAGTAACAGAGAAAACATCCAGACCTGGACATGATGGACAAGATGAAGGTAGTAGTGAGCCAGTGTGGAAGGGCCTCTGCATATGGAGGGGCCAATTGCACCATTAACTCCTTGCCGACAACTGACACCGGTATGGTACGTCCTGCCAAGAGAACTGATATGCCCAATGATGGACAAAAACGTGAGATGACCAAAAACTGAGGGGCTCAAGTGGGTCTAGAAACTGGGGCGGGGGTGTGCTGTTATATGAGGCGAGTTAGTTAACTCCCAAACCAAAAAGTCTTGGAAAATTAAAAGCACATACTCCCCCTCACATAACCTATGCATTTCTGACAAACGCCACAAGACGGTGGGTCTAGGACCCGGCGTCTGGAGGCCTAAAAGTAGCGCACTTCTCAGAATCGGGGGTGTTCGTAAGATAGTGTGAAATGAAGGACGATGGCATCTTTTATACCACAGTAGCAAGAATGTCCTCCAGTGGTAGGTTTCCAAACAAAGCCGCAGACGCAGAGCCCCCCCCCCATATGCCATGCCCACCAATCTTATCTGGCAAGTGAGTGAGGGGGGTGGATTAGCACCACGATCCAGAGCAGAAGGATTTCCTTTAAGGCTGGTGAGTAAGGGTAATGCGGTAAAGTAAAGAGACGGTCCGACAAGCGGATGGGTTTCGTGCGTTCAATTACCATTTTAAGGGCCCATAACGGGCACAAACGCTTGCTGCCTGGGACCGAGGAGAAGCTTTTGACATTTGGTAAACAGATTTCCACTGGTGAAAAGGCGAAGGCTTGCTAGGTCCAGGTGCTGGAGCCTGACGTTCTGTTGCAAGAGTAGCATCGGGGAGGGCTGAGACAGACATGGCCGATCGATGAGAAGTGTCACAAAGTTCGGAAGGCGCACGTCGTCCAGCAAGGCGAACATGTCCGCATGAGGTCTGCCGGAAAGTTGGAAGACGTAATCTGCCCAGTGGCGTGCCAGCGTCCATCCTCGGTGTCATATGTTCCTTGGGAAAGGGCATCTGCCACCATTCTGTTTCCCATAAGACGCACTTCGCGTAGCCTGAGGAGGTCCCAAACCTGCCAGAGATGAGAGTACAACTTGTTGCCAGACTTATTGTACTCAAGTCCAATTTCGTACTCAAGTACATTTTTTTGTACTCGTACTGATGATTTTGGACTAGCACTCAGAAGATTTGAAAATCAAGAACACGTAGTCAAACTCCTGGCTTTGTACTCATACTCGTACTCAGGCCCTTGTCCTCGTACTCGTACTCAGGATTTTGTACTCATACTCGTAAATGTACTCATGAGTACCAAAATTCAGGACATGATATTAATATTTGTAACCTTCACTGATCCTCTCCATTTTAAAACAAATTGTAGTTACTTAAAGCTTCCTGTACTGGTCAACACAGACTTTTTCAACAAAGGAAAGTGAACAATCAGCAATCAGCTGCAATCATGCTATACAGTTTGTAACAAAGGGTTAAAGGTAACCTGTCTTTGAACAAACTGAAGAAATTACTACAGTATTAATCGCTTATGGGTATTAAATACTGTTTAATAAGAGTATCATCTTCTTATGCATTAAAGGACTTCAGCTTCGCATCTTCAAAAAGAAAATATCTTACCTCGGTGAAGTCTAGAACTGCAGTGTTGGAAACTACCTTTGATCACGGCAACTTAAAGCCTACAACCTTTCAAAACTTAACCAGAACGCAGAAATGCATTGTAGTTTCGATGATCTGTTTAAGAGATTTTTTTTTTCTAAATCTGATATAATAGCATTAGTATGTGTCACATTAAGCTACGTATGCTATATATGAAATATCTGCACAAGCTTCCTTTCTTGAGATCATAACTACATGTTCACAATTTGACCTTTGGAACATTGAATGACCTTCTACATCCATTAAAGACCAACTGGTTCTTGTCCTCAATAAGATACAGCTAAATATTGAATATGACATCTGTCCTAGCTTCCCTTCTTAAGATATTGTTTATTGGTTTCACAATTTAACCCCACTGACCCCAAATGAGCTTTGACCTCCACCAAAAGCAATAGGGTTCTTCTAGTCAATGTGGTACATCTACATACCCAATTATGAGATTTGTCTAAGCTTCCTTAACTAAGATATCGTGTTTACAAAATTTTCACAATTTGACCCCTGTTGACCCTAAATGACCTTTGACCTCCACTAAAAAATAAGGTCCTTCTACTCAATGTGGTACCCCTACACACTTAATATGAGATCTGTCCAAGCTTCCCTTCTTGAGATAGCGTGTTTACAAGGTTTTCACAATTTGACCCCTGTTGACCCTGAATGACCTTTGACCTCCACTAAAAAATAGGGTCCTTCCACTCAATGTGGTACCAATACATACTAAATATGAGATCTGTCCAAGCTTCCCTTCTTCAGATATCATATTTACAAGGTTTTTACAATTTGACCTCGTTGACGACAAATGACCTTTGACCTCCACCAAAAATGATTGGGTTCTTTTCCTCAATGTAATACATCTACATACCAATTATGGGATTTGTCTAAGCTTCCCTTCTGAAGATATTGTATTTACAAGGTTTTACAAATTGACGAGTGTTGACCCCAAATGACCTTTGACTTTCACCAAAACCAATAGGGTTCTTCTACTCAATGTGGTACACCTACATACTAAATATGAGATCTGTCCAAGCTTCCCTCCTTGGTTATCATTTTTACAAAGCAGGGCGTCGCAGACATACATATACACACACCCACACATACATACACACACGCATGATTACAAAGGTTACGATTATCATCGAAACCAAAACTCTGCTAATGTTACTTTTTGAGACTGGCTAACATGTTTGCATTTGGAGAGTATGCCTAATTATACATCTCAATAACTGAAATGATATAAACCGACCTGTCTTGGAATAGCCTACTTGGACCAATGCTAAAACCTTTAAAAGTGACAAACCCAAGAAAAAAACAAGCTATACTTAACTGAAAACTAATCCTGTACGTTCAGTCTTCTTTACAGGTTGGAATGAATCTTAATTAGCCTCTTTTCATGGTTCATTCCAGTTTTGTCCCTTCACTCAATTTGAGAACCTTGTTTGGTAGCAGACTACATTTAATCGGAATAATTTTTCTGAGAAGTTACATTTAAATAAAACAATGTCATTAAAATGACTACTGGATGTTTAAATCCAAGTACTGCTCAGTATGCAATGATGATTGCTTCTATTAAAGTGCAATCACAAGTTTTCACTGTAAAGCAGAAGTTGTATTTCGTGTAGGAGAAAATGGACTTTTTCACAAAATTGTCATTCAGCTTCAAACCTGAAGTTATTATTTTTTATTAAGGTCAGACAAAATGAAAACGAAGCTTTTTTATGGCAGTGGAAGTAATGAAATTACACCACAGGTATTATTTCATTGATTTCATCCTCTGTGTAAAACAGTCACTGCTATTTCATATCATACAATATGTAGTAACGAGGTGTTAAGCAAAGTTTAGATGCTATTGGTTTACAAACTGACAAACAGCTTAACAGTTTAACAACATGACCAACTAAACTTGAGGCCCAATGCTTGATCGCAAGAACACGACACTACGCAGTCCTTCCACATCCCCCCATGGAGCCATCACCTCAGGAACTAATGTAGCCCTTACCATGTTCAACCAGCGCACCCCTCTCCACCACCTGGCCCGTCGTGGTCAATTAACATGGTCCTGGATACGCTGGTTTGCCCGCCACATGAACTGCTGCATAATGTGCCTTTGAACTAGCTAACTACCAAGACATTTCCTGCAGAGGGTACATGTAAAGCCGGCAAAGACGGAGTATATCTACAAAGCTCACCATCCTGCCGAGAAACTGCTGCCATAGCAGTGTTGGCATTTGGGGACTGTGGAGGATGTGTCACACATCCGCGAGGTCAAATACTCGTTTGTCAATGGGTTACACCATCCCAGGGGTGAAACAGAGGTGGGCACCGAGGTACATTATAGACTGGGTCGGTGTGAGAAAGTTTTCCTTGTTTACAATCCAGCCAAGATGCCTGAGGACTGAAAGAACCTGAGCAGCAATATTGGCGGCCGATTCTGTCTCTGAGGACCCTAACACCAACCAGTCATTAAAGTACACACAGACGACCATGCCCCTGCGCTGTTAAAATGCTAGGACCACCCAAGTTACACTTCACGGAGGAACACTTCAGGCACGGACAACAGGCCAAACAGAAGTGTTTCAAACCACGAGCGTCGGCTACCTCTACACATTCAGTGAGCAAGCGTTCAAGAAGGTCTTTCACCTGACCAAAGATCAACTAGTGCTCAGCCTGTGGTGATCAGTGCCTACAGCGATGGAAATCTCAATCCCCAGATGATGATGAGGAATCCAAAGTATCATGCCGGTGATCTGAAGTACGATTAAAGGTACGCTCTTGACCCTGCCCACGGTCACTTGGTACAGACAGAAAACCCTCAAAGTCCCGAGTTAGTCTTAAGAAAGACTCGCAACTGGGCGCAAAAAGGTCAAGAACTAAGTGGTCCTACACAGATGGCAGCCGACGATGCCGAGGGTGGGGCATCATCAGACTGGTGAGAGCCTCCGGTTGAAGGCTTATTCCACTCACCACCGGAACCTCGGCTGGGCCGTAGGATGGTCTTATTCAATACCAATGGAGGCCTGAGTAGAGAAAAGACTTATGCCATCCCGAAAGACAGCCTCTTCACTCAGAGTGGGACTTAAGTTTCCTCAAGTGGCAGCCCAAGCCGAATCCTTGGTAGAAACAAGGATCCAGGAAGCCGTCTTATCATGTTGCTTCTACCGCTTGCTGAGTCAAGTCAGTCCCTGGTGCACTTACAGTACTTGGAGGCAGGGACGGAAGATCGCGCATCACTGGTGCTCAGCATAGGGCCGACACTTTAGACGCTATTGGTGTTTATCCCACGTGCTAAAGGGGCAAAACCTTTTACAGGAGGTACAAACATCCTGTGATCTCTCCATATCTGTAGGACAGTCTAAGGAAAAAAAACATTGCAGCATATCGGGCAAGAGTCGGTGTGTTGGTAGACATACCCCTACACAAAGTCTGACGGCCCACAACGAATTAGATGCCTGAAAACAAGACGCTAGGGTTTACAGGATGAGAAACTCGTTCCAATCCCGAGAACCCCATGTAAGCAGTGGTTCAAAAAAAAAAAAAACAACATTGTAAACAACAAAAAGGAACAAGAATGTTACAGGGATAATCTACAAGTAAGCCTTAAGAATTACGTTATGAATAAACAGCGACTACTATGTTACATAGACCAAAACAATAGGGATCATGTAATCACTATGACCAACCCACACAAGTTTTTCAGTTTGACCTCTGATGACCTCAAATGATCTTTGACCTTCACCAAAAACATCAGGGATCATCCACTCACTATTAATAACCCACACGTTAAGTATAACATTGGTCATGATTACCCTTCTTGAGATATTGTGTTTACAAGGCTTTCACATTTTGAACTCTGGTGACCACAAACAATTGACCTCTATGAAAAACAGTAGGGATTATCTACTTAATATGACCAACCTACACAAGAAGTACAACATTAGTCAACATTAGTCACAGTAATACTTCTTGAGTTATAGTGTTTACAAAATACTTGTGAAGGTTTCACAATTTGACCTCTGGTGACCTCAAATGACCTTTAATCTCCACAAAAAAGAATAAGGGTCATCTACTCAGTATGTCCAACCCACACACCAAGTATAAGGTTAGTCAAAGTTACTCTTCTTGAGATATATGTTTACAAGCAAGGTGTCACATACACACACACACACCCATACACACAAAAACAATCAAAAAGGATACTTATCCACAAAGGTCCTCCAAAAAGAGGACAGGATGAAAATCATCCTGACATACAAAAGAAATCTCAAAAAGGATATGTAAAGAAAGTGATTAGGTTTAAGGCAAATGTGAGCATGAAACTTCACTGCTACACCAAAAGCCTGGCAATTACAGAAGGACGGTGGCCAGATACTCACACTCACAACTGCCAGATGCTACAATCTTGGACAAAATACCTTGGAACACCCCACTCCCCCGTACAATGTTGGCTACAGGATTACTGTTCAAAGGGTACATTCACTCCTATAGTGCAACATTGGAAAGGGGTGCGGGGCCCAATTTTGTCCAAGATTGTCTGAGAATTTTGACAGGCCAGAAGCATGAGCTGGGACCAAGAAAAAGCGTCACTTTAAAATAAGTTAAATGTCTAAATGGGGGTAATGTTCCTTGCAACAAGAAACATCAGCAGTGCATGTTCCGCATTTTTGGGGCCTATAGTGACATTGGTTTGCTGTGATAATATTGTGTGAATGTTGTCAAGGTTATTACAGAGTAAAGTGGGGAATAAGTCAGTCAAATCCATGTAGAACTTTGCACCACATGTGCTAAATAAAATCCAGTCATTGAAGAGGTCCCATCATAAGTCCAATGCATCTTGTCGACCAGGAAAATACTTTGCAACCTTGTAATGATACAAATGACGTACTTTCCGCTCAAACTCTGATACTGAAACAGGTACCAAAGAACAAAACCAGAAAGCCAAAAGGCTTTGTGATTCCTTGCAACATGGTTACAATATATTAAACATGAATTACCCACATGACAAGTATGAGATCAAGTACAATTATTGCACTTGAAACACCACGTTAATGAGCCTTTTAACCCCAAATGACCTATTTTTGGTGTCCTCAAAAGACATTTGACTTTCACCAAAAGCAACAGGGATCACCTACCCAGTATGGCCAACACAAATATCAAGTATGACATCAGTCATCATCACCCTTCTGGAGATGTGTTTGCAAGGTTTTCAATTTGACCTCGAGTGACCTCAAATGACATTTGACCTCCACCAAAAACAAAAGGATTCTTCTACTAAGTATATACAATCCACACATCAAGTATAACATCAGTCAAGTTTAGATTCCTGGATATATTGTGTTCACAGTTTGATCTCTGGTGACCTCAAGTGACCTCTGACCTCTACGAAAAACAATAGAGATCATCTACTCCATATGACCAACCTAAACATGAAGTACGACATCAGGCACAGTTACCCTTCTGGAGATATTGTGTTTACAAGGTTTTTACAGTTTAACATCTGGTGACCTCAAATGACCTTTGACCTCAACCAAAAACAATAGGGATCATCTACTCAATGTGACCAACCCACACATTAAGTATGACATCAGTCACAGTTACCCTTCTGGAGATACTGTGTTTACCAGGGTTTTACAGTTTGACCTCTGATGACCTCAAATGACCTTTGACCTCAACCAAAAACAATAGAGATCACCTACTCAATATGAACAACCCACACACCAAATATTACATCAGTAACAGTTACCGTTCTTGAGATATCGTGTTTACAAGGTTTTCACACTTTCATCTCTGGTGACCTCAAATGACGTCTGACCTCAACCAAAAACAATAGGGACCATCTACTTAATATGACCAACCCATACACTAAGTATGACATCAGTCACAGTTACCATTCTTGAGATATCGTGTTTACAAGGTTTTCGCATTTTGACCTCAGGTGACCTCAAATGATCTTTGACCTCAACCAAAAACAATAGGGTTCATCCACGTAACATGACCAACCAATACAGGAAGTATGACATCAGTCACAGTTACCGTTCTTGAGATATTGTGTTTACAAGGTTTTTGCATTTTGACCTCTGGTGACCTCAAATGACCTTTGACCTCAACCAAAAACAATAGAGACCATCTACGCTGTGTGGGCAACCCACATGCTAAGTATGACATCAGTCACAGTTACCCTCCTGGAGATCTCGTGTTTACAAGGTTTTTGCATTTTGACCTCTGGTGACCTCAAATGACCTTTGACCTCACCCAAAAACAATAGAGACCATCTACGCTGTGTGGGCAACCCACATGCTAAGTATGACATCAGTCACAGTTACCCTTCTGGAGATCTCGTGTTTACAAGGTTTTTGCATTTTGACCTCTGGTGACCTCAAATGATCTTTGACCTCAACCAAAAACAATAGGGATCATCTACTAAGTGTGACCAACCCACACACTAAGTATGACATCAGTAACAGTTACCGTTCTTGAGATATCGTGTTTACAAGGTTTTCACAGTTTCATCTCTGGTGACCTCAAATGACATCTGACCTCAACCAAAAAGAATAGGGACCATCTACTTAACATGACCAACCCATACACTAAGTATGACATCAGTCACAGTTACCATTCTTGAGATATCGTGTTTACAAGGTTTTCGCATTTTGACCTCAGGTGACCTCAAATGATCTTTGACCTCAACCAAAAACAATAGGGTTCATACACATAATATGACCAACCCATGAAGGAAGTATGACATCAGTCACAGTTACCGTTCTTGAGATATTGTGTTTACAAGGTTTTTGCATTTTGACCTCTGGTGACCTCAAATGACCTTTGACCTCAACCAAAAACAATAGAGACCATCTATGCAGTGTGGGCAACCCACATGCTAAGTATGACATCAGTCACAGTTACCCTTCTGGAGATCTCGTATTTACAAAGTTTTCACAGTTTGATCTCTGGTGACCTCAAATGACCTTTGACGTCACCCAAAAATTATAGGGTACATGTACTTAATATGACCAACCTTTACACCATGTATGACATCAGTCACAGTTACCGTTCTTGAGATATCTTGTTTACAAGGTTTTCACAATTTGGCCTCTGGTGACCTCAAATGACCTTTCACCATCACCAAAAACAGTAGGGATCATCTACTCAGTATGACCAACCCACACACCAAGTATGAGACCAGTCATGGTTACACTTCTTGAGATATCATGTTTACAAGCAAGGCATCACATACACACGCACACACACACGACATCACCATCACATAGATTCCTTCTGCCTTCAGCAAGGAATCAAAAAGAAAAAAGAAGAAAAAACAAAAAAAGGTAAAATGTTGGTGGTCAGTTGAAAAGATTGATGTCTATGTGTAATTTATACAAACTGTTCAAGATTGTAGATCGTAGTCAACATGGTAATGGATACTTTGTTTAGGTTATAGGAGGTAAGGGAGTACGTGCTGCCAGTTGTAAGAACATACTGTGTCTTTGTGATTTCCCCAAAACTAAGGGGTTTGGGAATTGATGAGCAAAGTACTCACCTCATTCAGCCTATGCATTACCGCACTGACTATTAGGTGTTTGCATATTTGGTCACTGTCCTTCCGTAATTCGCAGGCCACAGGCAAAGTGGATGAAGATCAGGATGATTTGCACCTGTGCAAGCTCATGAGCTCCAGAAGCAGGGAGGCGGTGTGGGTCCTTATATGAGGTGAGTATGTGGCTCCCTAAAACCACTTAGTTTTGGGGAATTCACAGCGAGTCTCCCTCACCTCAACCTATGCATTTGTGACACAGGGAGCTGGAAGGTGAGCCTAGGACCTCATTAGTGGAGGCTGAAGAGCAGCAAGAGCACTCTCAGTAGATGGTGTGTTTATGATGTAGCAACTGATGGATGATGACAAGTTTTCCAAGCTGTTGCTGGCATGATATCCTCCAACTGGATGCCCGGGAACCAAGCCCTGGAAGTGGTATGACTGCTAACATCATAGTCCCAAACTCTTGACAAACATGGCAGCAATCTGAAAAAGGATCTTATGCCTAAGCACATACAATGGCGCTTTGAGCAGGGGCTCCTACAGAGAACAGGCTAAGGTCCTGAGAACCATCGATAGAGACCAAGGTAGGGCAAGCCAATGCATCGGCAAGTGTTAGTTAAACATGCCCAAAGGACTTGCCGCAGAGTGGGATTGGTGACAACAAAATGCTATCATCAAAACCATGGTGGATGGAGGTGATGGCGAAGCGGTAATTTCAGAACGTACTCACCTGCTTGACTCCTCAGAAGAGGTGGAGAGGCTCGCAATCTCCAGGAAGGTCAGAACCACAGAATTGAAAGTGTGATCCAACGCCCAAGAATAAAATTGTTCGAGTCTAGAATCCTAACTGCGAGCGGTTGATGACCTGCAGGCACCTGCTGCAAGGAGTGCAATCTCCAATGCAACGTCCCCTGCCTCCAGAGACTCCCTGACAGCTGCCAAGCAGCCAGGCGGAGGTTGTTTGGATCAAGGTGCACTAGTCTGCAGTCCTATTGAGTGAAGAGTGTACCAGATGGTGGGAACAGAAATGGCAGGTCGACAAGGAGATCGATCATGGCTTTGACACTTTCTGCTATGCACCTCCTGGGTGAGAGCCACAGTCAATGTGGGGGCCTTATCCCCTAGTTAAAGAAGCTGGGGAAGCAGGTATCAGGTGCCAACACTCCAGTGTGGTCTGGATGGCTAGTCTTGATCATGTAGTGGAAGGCTTAAGGTGACATCCTTAGAAAACAAAGGTGCAGGACTTCTGCCATCTACTATGGCTGCCTGGGAATGGGTAACATGGCTTCTGCCATTTCCTATGGCTGCCTGGGTCCTGGGTGCAAGACTGCTGCTATCTCCAATGGCTGCCTGAGTGTGACTGCCAGGGCTTTCACCATCTCTTATGGCTGCCTGGAATCCGATTGAATGTTTCTGCCATCTCCTCGGTGCAGACTTCCGTCGTCTCTTATGGCTGAATGCCAATGGTTGTCAAGCCTACTGCCATCTGCCAGAGTGGCCTGGCTATGACAAGGGTGACTTACACCACCTCTTATGGTGGCCCAGGAAGTACTAGGCTGAGGGTTTGCACCATATCGTACAGGTGCCTCCCTTTACTTAGCGGATCCAGCTACTTTTGGGTTTGCCCTTTTCTTCTTAGGTTTTTTCGGCAGGCGATTCCTGCGGAGTCATTCACAGCGTTCTAGCTCTTCTAGCCAAACCTGGAGAAAAGATCGTCATTCCATGTAGCCACGGCTGGCAAACTGAGCACCAATGAGTTTCCCATCAGGGCAACAATTCGGGCATAGTGTTTAAATCCCAACGAAAACATTTGCACAACGAACAGACAACAGGATTCTGTTCCATATCTGTAAACCTGATTAAGGAGGAATACATTGATCCTCCCAACAAAACACAAACTATGAAGTCAGGAAGTCAGAAAGCTGTTTAAAGCAAATATGAAGAGTTCTGGCCTAACACACACTCCAAGTAAGGAATCTTTCCTTGCTTGAGAATGTTGAGACAATGTAGGAAAAAATTCACAAAATTCTACATGCTAAGCAGAACAAACATACGGAGTAGAGAAGAAAACTTGTTTCAAATCTTCCTGGAACAATGTGATGATAATGCAAGAAGTAAGCAATAAACTACGCAAATATAGTACACACAGAGGGGCAATGATCCAAACAACTATCAAAGCACTACAGTGAAGAAGGTACTTAATAAGTATATACACATACATATGGTATAAACAAGTGGTACACAACACTATAAGTAGGATACATGGCCTAGCGGTGTATTTCACTTGACGTCCAAAAGACAAAGAATGAAGTCAAACTCAAGAAGATTGAACGTGATTCATAAACAGTTGAATTTCCTAGTTGCAAGTCCCAAGGGTTGGCAATGACGGAAGGATAGTAAACAGATACACACACACACAACTGCCAGTTGCTAGATTACGGTCAGTACGGTAATGCATAGCTTATATGAGGTGAGGGAGTACTGGCTGTGAATCCAGTTGTCCTCCAGCTCAAACTTGAGGTTCAGTAGCTACAGTAGTAATATGAAGTCTGTATCAGGATTAAACCCTGAGAAATTACTGTATGTTTACAAGACTTCAAAATGTGACCTACATTAACCCTTGAATTACCTTCAACTGACTGACCAAAAACAGCAGAATGTTCGTTCACACAAAGTATAAGCGTGTCCAAGCTGCTTTCCTGCTTGCAAAGGTTTTCACAATCTGACACCAAAATTATATCTGACCCACAAAACGAGAATGCGCAAGTGCATGCAGCATATGAGCTGGAACAAGCAAAATGAGGGAGAGGGTGGCTGTGAGGTTCCCCCTCCCATGACAATCCAAATGACACACATCATCTACTCACCAAGTGCTACCAATGATGACACTTTGAACTTATGGCTGAATTCAGTTATTATGTTATCTTCCTTAATACCGTAGGTTTTCCTACTTTAAGTGCTAGAGACCTGAAATGACCTTTCACCTTTATAAAAACAATAGTGATCATCCACTCACAATGGACAATCACCACACCAACATTGAAGTTCAACCACCTTTCCCTTCTCGAGATACTGTATTTACAAGGTTTTCACACAATGTCCTCTATTGACCTCACATGACCTTTGACCTCCATAAAAAATGACGGACACAATCTACTCATTAAGTGCTACCAATGATAAGAGTTTCAAGTTACAACAACATTTACTTCCTGAGATACCTCCCTTAATATGTTTTCTTACTTTAAGCTCTGGTTACCTGAAATGACCCTTGACCTCCATGAATCAGACAGTCAAATGATATGACTCAAATGATTCCTTCCTCATATCTCATTTACTCATACACACAATCACTTACAAACAAAAGCAACCCAGAGGAGAAGGGAAGGTACTATATCAAAATAAAAAACAAAATGCAAGAATGACAACCACATTCTGTATCACTTACGGGTTTGACGTTACCAAGTGCTAATATGAATGAGTAATGTTGTTCACTCAGCATTGATGACAACTGTGGTCATGAAGGAGGTACTTCACAAGTTGATAGAAAGTATATGACACCAAATTGTGGTTACAAATCTGAGATTGTGCAAAGTCAACAAAGGCAATTTGGAACACTCTTGCCTCCCAAAGGAGAGTTTACTGTGACTAAAACGACAAAGTACAGTACTTTGTAAATCTTGACAGGGAGTTTCTGGCAACAGGGATATTCTCTGAAGGCTTAGAACCAGAATACAGAGATGAATTGCAGTTTCGATGATCCGATTAAGAATATTTTTGCGGAATCTGATATAATAGCATTAGTATGTGTCACATTGAGCTACGTATGCTTTATACAAAGTATATGAGATCTGCACAAGCTTCCTTTCTTGAGATCATACCTCCATGTTCACAATTTGATGCTTGCTGACATGGAATAGCCTTCTACCTCTACTGCTGTATTAAAGACTAACTTTCTTGTGCTAAATGAGCTACAACTACACATTGAATGCTACATCTGTCCAAGCTTCCCTTCATGTTTTCCTTCTTGAAATATTGTGCTTACAATATTCTCACAATTTGACCCCTGTTGACCTCAAATGACCTGTGACCTCCACCAAAATCAACAGGAATCTGGTAATCAATGTGACACACTCACAAACCAAATGTGAAGTTTGTCCAAGCTTCTTGCAATAAACTATTTACAAGTAAGCTGTGTCGGTAGGAGCACTACGCATATATCAGTATACATGGCTGCTCCATACCTAAATGGCAGGAAAATATCTGCTTCATCACTTTAACTCTGCAATCAATTAAGACCTGATACATTCTGTAACAACCCTGAAAAAGTATGCATTTGTTTTCTTTTTAACAAAATAGTGAGGAATCGAGATACACTGAGTGTCAATATGCAACCATTAACTTGAAGAAATTAAGTGCCAAACACATTGGGTGGGGGGTGGATGAGGGATGAGGATGGAAGATAATTAGGAAGTTTACATTTAGAAGTGCTGGTAAATTATTTACCAATACCCTGTGGCTATTAGCCAATATGATTGAGCAGAGCTTGGTCTCAAATGCATTGAGTTGGAGTTATGAAAATGTGTTGGTTTGTCGTAACACTGTTATATATGGTGAAATTTTCTCCACTCTTTTTTAAGTTTAATGTGCAAAGTTTTAGTGTAAAATATGCCATCCTGTTCCTGATGACCCAAAATAAGCTTAGCAATATATCAGGCAACACAAAGCACATTTTCAAACAGTTTTGGGTCAAAATTTACTTGAAAATCTTGGTCTAGTCTGTTCCTGTACAGTAAGTGTAGGGCACCAGCAATACATGTGTTGGATCTATCTCAGTATTACGTATATATGTTAGGCTACAGCAAAAGTCCCCAGTCACCCTGAACAAAGATATCTCGCAGAAGGAAACATTCGAATTAAAATGATGCAGATTGCTAGTCTGGGGTGTTATGCACATGCCATGCAAATGTTTTTGGCAGTTTTGACCAATTGAGGTATTTTTTTTTATACATTCGACATAGGATGTTTTCCTAAGCATTGTGATGGTAACTACAGTACAAAGTGTACACAGACAACTGAACAGCTTGTGTGATCCAATGGTAGTTTTTGTGACTGAAATCTCTTACTTTAGGGAGTCTAAAACCTTAATAACACTCGCAGTTTGCATCAACAGAAAGTTGTCTTTGAAATATACGTTGGGTAAGCATTCGTTCCGACCAGGGAGTTGCTATTTGACAATAGCAACTCCCTGCTCCGGCCGTACTGCCTTGCGTACGCGATGTACTATATGTGTACGTGTGTCGGCTACTTACATGGGCAGTATGTACTTGGGACGAATCTATCCAAAAAGCTCGCCATCCTTCTGAGCAGCTGCTGCCACAGCAGGGTCAGCGACGGAAGGGCGGCCAAGGTCTGGTTCGCGTCCTCTAGGAGGACGGATACCCTCTCCTCCGTTGGGAAAACCATCCCGGGATGAAGTCTAGATGAGCGCCCAAATAAACCATATTCTGGGATGATGTGAGGGACGATTTCTCCTCGTTCACAATCCAGCCAAGGCCGTGTAGTCACGTGCGCATCTGACTCCAACGCTCCTAGCACGAGATACGCGTAAACAGCAATCTCGACCGATGAAGGAACCCAAACACTGCCCGGGTCACACACGTGAAAACCCGAGGTCGAGAGGCCAAATGGGACAGCTACAAAATGGTAGTCGATTCCGCGGTAACGGAAAGCTAGGACGCGTTGCGAAGCATGGTGGATCTGGACGTAAAGGGATGCATCCTGCAGATAAATGGAAGTGGCCCAAATATCCTTGGACAGGAGGTGCAGGATTTCTATCCGAAAGCCCCATAGGCGGACATCAAGCTTGTTAAGCAGTTTGAGGTTTAGAATGGGCCTCCACATGACAATCTTTTTCAGTGTCAGGACTAAGGTCATTCTCTACCTGAACCCTCACGATTGCCCCTTTGGCAGCAGTCTACCAAAGCGGGTACTGTTCCTGTAAAGGGGGTGGCCTTTCCAATTGGCCCTAGGGCTGCCCACCCCACTGCGGTGTCTATCCCGGTGGGGGGCATGGTGGGTGATCGAGCCCAACCAGCTTCCTCGCAAAGCTTGGCGTCGAACTACCCGCCGAAGAGATTGTTCCCCAGGATGGGAAGGTCGCGAAACACTTCTACAGCCATGCACACAAAGACCAGTCCAGTGAATCCAGTGAAACCAGTCCAGTCACGACACATTATCATGGCTTTGACGAAATTACATGGGAATTGGTCAAAGACTCTCCTCGCTACCAGGCCCAAAAGAGCAATAACTGCATCCGTATCTGCATGCGAGATGCGTATTTCAGGTCCACACGTGACAAGCAGTCAACGTATTACATCGCTGACTCCTGCCAAAAGGGGTTCTTATCATTAAATCAATCAGGAGCATCCCAGGTACATGCTGCAGACAACCGTTCCCTAACTCGTGCAGGAATGTTTGCGGCACTGAGAACAAATTGAGCCAGTCCGACTCAGTGACATGGAAAGCCCTCAGGCATCTCTCTAAAAGGGAGTCCTGTGGCGCGCTGAGGCCAAAGACTGAATATGCTGACCGCACCAGGATGGATGCCAGCGGCGCTGAGGAAGCATCATTTAGGGTGAGCCGAGAGGCCGAGGCATCTACAGCGGACTGAACCAGATTCGGTACGTAGCATTACGTTCTACAGAGCACAGTGGCTGCGCATTCAAATGCCTCCGCAGAAATATGTGTACCTCGCTGGGGCTCGACTTACTCCCACTCAGGGGGAGCCTCTCCCTGCCTGGGAGATGGTGAACGTGTCGCAGGACTACTGTGTGATGCAAAGCAGAGGAAGAGGAGATCCACATCCCAGGAGTACAACACTGAACGAGGTGCCGGGTCGGCTCAGGGGGCCAACTGGCCCTGCAGCACTGGTCCAATAATAGCCCCTCTAAAAGGTCTTTGACTTATCTGAGGACAGTGTCCTGCTCGCGTTGCGGCGACCATGCCGATGTTGATGGAAACTGCAATCACCGGATGATGGTGAGAAGACAGATGAGAAAACACACCTGTTCGAAGTATGCTTGCAAGTACGTTCGCGGCCCTCTGCTCGAAATCGGAGGGAACCCTTCAAAATCTTGCCTTGCCCCAAAAAGCTAGTAAGAAAAAGTCCAGCACTCGGCCGACCAAGATCAGCAAACGGTGCAAGGCAAGCTCTCCCCTCACAGGCGACACCTAGGGCACTGTCCGTGGGAATCCCACAAACTAAATGGTCTAAACCACTTGCACGACAAACATACATCCTGCATTCTCTCCATACCTGAAGGAGAGATTAAGAAAACAATTATGAAACACACGAGAGCCCGAGTGGAGAACCCATCCCCAGCCAAAACTTCTCACAAAAAACACTATGGGCCTGAAGTTTCCACAAAGGAACAAATCCTCACGCCAAGCCTCTTAGCCCAAACAACTGAAACACAGAGAACAGTGGGGAAGAAAGTCCCTTCTTCGCACTATATATTAAAAACAATATACACTCGAGGAAGCTAAAGGGAGCCTAACACAGTTACATATGTGACAACAAACAACATAATGTAACCACAATAGCAGGTCTGAGGCCTAGTCCAAACCCAACACACGTGTCAAGAATATTTGGGAAAAACACAAAAAGAAAAGATATTCATCCAAAACAACCCTGGAAAGGTGGGAAAGGATGAAGTCCACTTCGATTTCGAGAAAAATTCCCCAAAGTCAAAACCAAGAAGGTAGGCTGGAGCAGATGCAAAGCGCTGCAAAAACTTCACTGGCAGACCAAAAGGCTGGCAATTACAGAAGGGCAGTGGCCAGATACACGCACACAAATTGCTAGATGCCAGACCATGGTCAATATGGTAATGCATAGGTTATATGAGGTGAGGGAGTATGTGCTGTGTTAGGGACCCTGTGCAAGCATTACTACTGTACTTTCATTGGAACATGGCTTATAGATATGCTGCAGGGTGACTAACAACACATTTGTTTGAAGTGTTATTATTTAATTAGTTAAAAACAAATTAGTAACAAATTACTATTTAATGTGTTGTAACAGTAACAAACAATGTAGAAATTAGTGAAAAAATGAATTGATCGAAAGTAAAATCATCTCTTGTCACACTTTAGTTCAGTACCTTTGAATTTTCAGTATATTATTGAAATTGATTGAAATTAAAATCTAATCTTTTGTCACACTTTAGTTCAGTACCTTTGAATTTTCAGTATCTTGTCACACACCTAATGTAACAGTGTACCTGTAGCAGCAAGTACTTCCGGTAAGAAATCTTTAATATCATCATGTTAGACATTAAGTACACAGATACAAAGAAAACTTATGTATCTGCCACAATATTCCACACCCATTTCCCTCTAGTGCAGTAAAGAGGAAGCAAATTAAAAGTGCAAAATAAATGTAACTGGACTTTGCATTAACAAGGTCAACACAAAGTTTTCAAAACTAAAAATCCCACCAATAAGCAAGTTCCTCCCAGCCACTTTATCTTTGACCTGTAAGGCACCTTGAACTGGCTTAGACATGCTGCAATCGGTGAAATCTGCTAGCTGATTGGTGGCAATGTAAGCTGTGAAATGAAAATGTGAGGCCTTTGCAAGAAGTTCTGCTATGACAGGACTCTTTTTATACTCTAGTTGAGATCTCTGAGCTTATTTGCAGTTACACTTCGTTGGTCTCCGTAAAGCAAGAGCGTATTCGTGGCATACCATACGCATTCAAGAAATCATTGAAACTTTATCTAATGAACAAACCTTGGTGACCTTGTTTTATGTCTTACCTTTTTTCTTTGTTTTCTTGCTATTTGTTTTTCTTTTGCGTTAACTTTTGTATTTGCATATTGTTTCAGGAGAACTGATACCACAAGCTCTATGGAGCTTCCTCTGAGTTTCTCCAGAGTTTCTCATTTTCATCTCTGTTTGATTCATGTTTACATTTCTTTCTGTACCTTCCACATAGAAATGTGAAATTTACAAAATGAATGAAATGAACTGGAATTTCACGCTTATTTAATTATAGACAGTGTTACAGAATGCATGCTGTACAGTACCTGAGTCAAAGCCATGTTTCCCCCAATCATTCTCCATTTCTCACTAGAGTCATCCAGAGATCCGAGATTAGACTGCATTGGAAAAAAAAAACAGAAAGCAACAGGAATAAAAGGTGTTGCTAGTAAATTAGGTGTCATAGCTCTAAAGAAGTGATTCAGAAGTGCATTAATGTTACGTTTGTATGGTCACTTTCACACTTTTCAAAAGCCGTAAACAAAATATAGAACGATGAAAACAAGATATCATATACATTTAAACATTGTGCTATTTTCTTTGGCTGTCAATAGACAGCAATTGAGTTGACCCGCAAATGCATAGTTTTGACTGCATCACTTCACTTTTGGAACTAATGATGGATTAATTGCACCTGAGTTGATCTCTCATTGTTTCTCAACCAAAACCTCAGAGGTAACAACTTAAAAAACAACAACAGCTTAGCATGGTCTTTAATATCTGCTTTATCCACCTTAAAATAGTGCGCTAAACCAAAACAATTTCAAGTTAAATTATGCAATCTATATGAAATCCTTAAGAAGTCTTGTAAATCTAAAAAATTCATAGTTCTTACTTGATCCCTACTGAGATTGTCATGGTGAAATGATTTTTTGCTATGTAAACAATGTAATGGTAGCTTGGAGCAAGTCACATGTCTTTAGTAACCTGACTTTAGTAACCTGTATGTTTTAGCACCTCAGAGCAGGGAATGCTCTTCACAGGGTATATTTTATGACATAGTCTTCTACCTACTGTATTTCAACATCTTCAACAACTTATAATTAAGAATAAATGAAGTCATGAAGACCGCAACAGGAGTAACAAAAATGAACTGTTGTTACAGGTAATGCTGGTACATCTATTAAGTACAACTGAAGATAGTGGGTACAGTCCCCAACCATCTCTTGACAACAGCTCCAAAGAAAATGTAATGTAAACAATTTTAACCAGACAGCAATTTTGTTCTCTAAAACACAGGTAAGTTAAGAGGATGTTGAACCAGTAAAAAAAAATGAAATTCATCCATTGTTCATCTGTCAGTAGTATGGATGGGCAGTACCAGAACAATCAGTACCAGTATTAGCAGCACATCAGTACCAGTAATCATCCTAGTACCAGTATTGTCTACTTGTTCAAAGTGATAAAAACAAAAGTTCTGTGCAGTATATACTGTAATAGTAATGCAGTAACTTGCATTCCTGTCTTTCAGTAAATATATTGACAAAAAATCACAAAATGGTGGGCAAAAAGATGTTTATTTGTGCAGCTTCAGCGAGGTTTGAGAGCAGTGCTGTGCACAGCAAGTTCAGCAACTAACTCAGTCCCATATGCGACCAATTTTTTTCAGATGTGATGTGTCGACACACCACTCACCATTTGCAGCCTAGAAATTCAATGACAAGTTACCACTCAGTAATAAATGCTTCTAAGGTCAGGTAAGCTGATTACTGTACACACTTGCAAATTATTTTGTCACATAAAATCATTCAAAAGGTATTTTGTTTCATCAAACTTTCTACAAAAAAAAAATTCCTGCCACTGCTGCTTGTATACACAACCAACATTACTTTTATGTTGCAAGGTCTGTGAGTCATTCAACATACACTGCTGTATGTGCATCATACAATACTTTCATAGTTGGTAAAGAAGTTGCTGATAAATCTAAAAAGCTATGTTAAGTTATGTTTAATGATTGTCTGGATAGAGTTAAAAAAAATGGGCTTTTAATAGCTTCTTGAAAAAAATGAGACGAAATTAGTAACCTGCCATTAAACATCTCTTGTTTAGCAAGAGGGGATGAGAATGATCCATCCTATTACATTTCAGTAATGACAAGATGTAACACAACTGTTATCTACAGGTAGGTCCTCAAATGTCAGATTTTGCTATAAATACAAATTGCTAAGTTCATTTACTCTAGTTTAACATTTGACTAGGTATGAAAACATCATTTTCTCAGTCTCAAATGGGGCAATTCAGATAATGGAAATCATCTACTCACCAACAGCCACCAATTTTGACAGTTTGAAGTGCTAGTTACATTCAGTTGCTGAAATATCATTCTTAATATGTTTTCACACTTTAACCTCTGGTGGCCTCAAATGACCTTTCACCGCAATGAAATCAACAGAGGTCATCTACCTACAGTGGACTACCAACGCAACACCTTTGAAGTTCAAGCACCTTTCCCTCCATGAGATTCCCCAAAACTCCTTGGTTTGGGAATTCACTAGCGACGTACTCACCTCATATAACATATGCATTATCGTATTGACCATGGTCTAGCATCTGGCAATTTTGTGGGTGTGTATGCATGTGTCTGGTCACCGCCCTTCTGTAATTCCCAGGCTGAAAAAGCCTAGGTTGACGGAGAACTGTCAATCTGGAGGAGAAGTGGATGAAGTGGGTGAAGAATACCCGTAACCCAGAGCTTACCTAGCAAAACGTGGGCGAGGATCAACCGTCGGCGTCTTTGGTAACGGAGTCCCACAAAGATTGGTCGCAGGAGTCGCGCCTAGTACGAGGAAGGCATGGGCGTGTGTAAAACGCCACTGCGGCGAACCTGTCACCCTAAGGTGCCAATCCTGAAGTGGGGAGGCGGGTGGGTTGTTATATGAGGTGAGTACATCGCTACCGAATTCCCAAACCAGGGAGTTTTGGGGAATTCATAGCGTGTACTCCCTCAACTCACATAAAATTGCATTGTTGACACAGGGTTGTCGGCGGTGGGCAGGATTACGCCAAGGGAGGCTGAAGAACCATGTGTGCGAAAGCCTCATCAACTGTTGGCGTGTTGGTGAGGTAGCACGACACAGCCTCTAAGGATACGCCGTGGAACCATGCCGACGATCCTGCATGCCCGGGAACGTCGTGGGCCCGGACGCGCTCCATAGGGCTGACGTGCAGCCGGATCAGCGCCACAATCCAGCGCGAGAGTGTTTCCTTCGAGGCCGGCGTGAAGGCACGTCGCGGAAGGAGAAACAACCGGTCCGATGTCCGGACATTCTCAGTACCCTCGATATACCATTCTAGTGCCCTAACGGGGCAGCGCAACCTATCCTTTGGAACCGAGGAAGCGCGGCTGAGCTTAGGCAAGTTTTGGTTTTTCGCTAAGAAGCGAGGGTCCAGAAGGAGGCGCACTCCCGCAGAGTCAAATCATAGGGAACCGGCCTGCAGGGTGATTGAGTGCAGTAAGGCCCTGCCCCGCGCAGAAGCCGCGGCTACTAGAAACAGGACCTTGGATGTGAGGAGGTCCAGCGGCGCGTTGTGAAGCAGCTCATATGGCGGCTTGGCGAGCTTGTCCAAGACCGCATTGATCGACCAAGAGGGGGCTAAGCGCTGCGACGGTGGACACTGGTGGTACATGCCCCGTAGAAGCTGACGTAGAGCGACACTGCTACTGATAGTGGAACCATCCACGAATCCCCAGTGCACCGCCGCGATCGCTGAGTGGTAGTTGCAGGTAGTATTCACCTGCTTCCCTTCCCTAAAGAGGACGTAGAAGAAGTTCCCCAGCTCTGGGGCGGACATTTCCACGGGATCGAGAGCGTGGTCGTCCACCTAGGCGAAGTAGCCTGAGACGCGAGTCATAAGTGTTAAGCGTCGTGGGGCGTCTGGCCGCTGTGGCAATGTCTGCAGCGAGGTCCGGATAGCAGAGAGCCCCGCTCCGTTGTGTGAGGAGGTCCGGCACCGGTGGAAAGAGAAATGGCAGGTCTCTGAGGAGCCGGAGGAGGAGTGCAAACCACCGTTGGTTCAGCCAGCACAGGGCTACTAGTAGGAGGTTCGCCAGAGTGTACTGGAGCCGTCAAAGGACCATGTGAATGAGCGCAAAAGAAGGGAACCCGTACATCGCGAGGCCCGTCCACGGGAAGGAGAGGGCGTCCACCCTCCATGCCATAGGCATCGCGTAACGTGACACGAAGGTCGGCAGTTGGCCATCGGACGGGGACACAAACATGTCTACTGAAGGCAGACTGAAGAGAGCAAAGAGGTGGCTCGCCCACCGACGTGTGAGAGTCCACGCACCCGAATCGTAGTTGCCCCAAGAGAGCACGTCCGCCAGGACGTTCTGTTGCCCCGCTAGGTGCGCCGCCCTAAGCGTAATCCTGAGAGATTGGCAAAGGAGCAAGAGGTCCCACACCCGTCGCAGGAGGGCTGCTGATCTTGTGCCCCTCTGGCGGTTGATGTATATATATTTCATACCTGCCCTAGATGCGCAGTCAACGTCATATAGGGCTGTCTCCAAGCGGCACGAATTTCTGTTGCAAGCGCCTAAAGTGTCTGCGGCGCGAAGCCATTGCCTGACCCGTGCAGGGATATGCGGGGCCGAAAAAAGGTTCAGCCAATCAGACTCGTCCATGTAAGACGCCCTAGCCGCGTCCCGCTGAAACACTGTGCACTGGCAGGCTGCTGCCAACGAACGGAACCTATGTTCGCATTCTCCGTCGACTGGTATAGACGCCCACGTGGCTGATGACATCTCATTTAATGTTAAACGTGAGGCCGACGCCTAGGCCAAGGCTGGAGTGGGATCTGGCGGGTAGCCCAGTGTCCGACGGAGGACCGTGGAAGCGCGCTCGAATGCTTCCACTGATGTGTCCGTGCCACGCAGCATCTCGTCCTCCTCCGCCTCGGAGGGAGGATCTCTGCGGTCTCACGGCGGTGTGCCCGTCGCCGTAGTGTCCTGAGACGCGAAGCTACAGAACAGTGAATCCATGTCGTGCGAAGGTGAGGCCTGATAACGCGCTGGCGCTGGCGAACAGGTCAAGGACCACGCGATTTTCCATGACCGGCTCTTCCGGGAGCAGGTCTTGCGGCGAGGCTGGCTCTACAGAGATAGGCCTGGCAGAGGGGGCTGGACTTATACCAGCAGCCATGGTGGCTGGCGGAGCGAAGGGGAGTGTGCTTGCAGCCCCGGCAACGGGCTGCGACGGAGGACTTAACCCGGTAACTACGGGGCCTTGGAAGTCAGAGCAGTTTACACCAAACACCATGGTGGCCTGGGTAACAGCAGGGCTTACGCCCCCATGTGGGGCGGTCTCTTTGCTCCTATTGGGTCTTGTGCCATCAGCAATAGCGGCCCGAGCAGTAGATAACGAGGTACGATCACGAGGTGGAGGCAGCAGATCCCGGGTGCAGCTTGCATCCCTGGTACGGCTCTCGGGTTCCGGGTCCCAGGAACGGCACTTCGTCGTGGAATCCTGGGTACGGCTCTCAAGTTCCAGGTCCTGGGTACAACGATGGGTCGAGAATCCCAGGTACCGAGATCCGATGTCGGTTGGGAAGACGATTGGCTTGCCGCGAATTTTTTCTTTCGGGGTGTTTGGGTCGTCTTCCCCCGTTGCTCTTCCCGTTTACGGAACCATTCCGCAGTCGTTGCCCAACGCTCCCGAGGCCACGTGTGGCAGATGGCACAGGGGAGGCTTTCCTCATGCGGCTGGCATCGTGGACACTGATCGTGAGTGTCCCAAGAGCTAAAGGGGCGGAAACGTTTGCAGGAAGAGCAAACATCCTGAGTTCTCTCCATCATATTATCTGGAGGAGAGGCTAAGGATACAATACACAATATAACATGTACCACTTAAATTTTTACGTTTAAAGAGGTCGCCCAGGGAACCTAACCCCACCGACTCTAGGTACTAACGCAACTATAGGCCTGAGGCTCACATGGAGGAAAAATTCCCCCACGCTGAACCCCATGGCACGGTTAAAAGGTAAAAACACACAGCAGGGGGAAAATGACCCCATCGTCTTGTGAATATGAGAACGAGATACACACTAAGTGGCTAAACATGAAGCCTAACAACGTTACATAAAAATACAAGCCCAAGGCGATGTAAGAGGGTGGCAAAACATGTAGCCTAACAAGTTACATATATAACAACGTACAACGTAATGCAACCGTATAGCGGGTCTCAGGCCTAGCCCAGACATGCCGCACACGTGACGAAAAAACGTGAAAAAGACACAAAACCAGAATGCAGAAATGCATTGCAGTTTCGATGATCCCATTAGGAATATTTTTGCGGAATCTGATATAATAGCATTAGTATATACTGTGTCACATTGAGCTACGTATGCTGAAGTATGAGATCTGCACAAGCTTCCTTTCTTGTGATCATACCTCCATGTTCACAATTTGATGCTTGTTGACATGGAATGACCAGCTTCTACCTCCATTAAAAACTAACGTTCTTGTGCTAAATGAGATACAACTGCACATTGCAATACAACATCTGTCCAAGTTTCCCTTCATGAGATAATATGTTTACAAGAATTCCACACAGTGACCCTGTTGACCGCAAATGACCTTTGACCTTCACTAAAGAAAATGAAAATTTTTGTAAATTCAATGAGATAAACCTACAGTCTAATTGGGAGATCTGCCCATGATTTCCTTCTTGAAATATTGTGCTGAAGTATATATATTTTATATATTTTCACAATTTGACCCCTGTTGACCTCAAATGACCTGTGACCTCCACCAAAATCAACAGGAATCTGGTAATCAATGTGACATGCTCACATACCAAATGTGAAATTTGTCCAAGCTTCTTGCAATATACTGTTTACAAGTAAGCTGTGTTGGTAGGAGCACTACGCATATATCAGTATACATGGCTGCTCCATACCTAAATGGCAGGTAAATATCAGCTTCAACACTTTAACTCTGCAATCAATTAAGACCTGATACATTCTGTAACAACCCTGAAAAAGTATGCATTTGTTTTCTTTTTAACAAAATAGTGAGGAATCGAGATACACTGAGTGTCAATATGCGACCATTAACTTGAAGAAATTAAGTGCCAAACACATTGGAGGGAGGGTGGGTGGGTGAGTGATGAGGATGGAAGATATTAGAAAGTTAACATTTACATAGAAGTGCTGGTAAATTATTTACCAATCCCCTGTGGCTATAAGCCAATATGATTGAGCAGAGCTTGGTCTCAAATGCATTGAATTGGAGTTATATAAATGTGTTGGTTTGTCGTAACACTGTTACATATGGTAAAATTTTCTCCACTCCTTTTTAAGTTTAATGTGCAAAGTTTTAGTGTAAAATATGCCATCCTGTTCCTGATGACCCAATATAAGCTTAGCAATATATCAGGCAACATAAAGCACATTTTCAAACAGTTTGGGTCAAAATTTACTTGAAAATCTTAGTCTAGTCTGTTCCTGTACAGTAAGGGTAGGGCACCAGTAATACATGTGTTGGCTAGGATCTATCTCAGTGTTACGTATATATGTTAGGCTACAGCAAAAGTCCCAAGGCACTCTGAACGAAAGTATCTCGTAGAAGGAAACCTTTGAATTAAACTTTGTCAAAATGATGAGGATTGCTAGTTTGGGGTGTTATGCACATGCCATGCAAATGTTTTTGGCAGTTTTGACCAGTTGAGTTATTTTTTTTTATACTTTCGACATCGTATCTTGCTTTTCTGAACATGTGATAGTATCTACAGTACCAAGTGTAAACAGACAACAAAACAGCGGTGGAGATCCAACTATGGCTTTTGTGACTGAAATATCTTACCTTAGGGAGTCTAAAACCTTAACAACATTCACAGTTTGCATCAACAGAAAGTTGTCTTTGGAATAAACGTTGGGTAAGCATTCGTTCCGACCAGGGAGTTGCTATTTGACAATATTAACTCCCTGTTCTGGCCGTACTGTATTGCTTACGCGATGTACTGTATGTGTACATATGTCGGCTACTTACATGGGCAGTATGTACTTGGCACGAATCTATCATTCTGTGCAATGTTAACGAAACAGACAGACAGACAGGTTGTGCAACTGACTCAGTATAGGGATATGGTATACAGAGATGGGCTCAAAACTGTAGGTGAAAACCTTATTTAGCTATTTTTTTTCTCCCACTTATACAACTGAGGTTTCTTTTTGGCGGGAATTACGGGGAAAATGTTTCCCCACAACTCACTGGTGTGGGTATTCACGAGTGACTATACTTACCCCTTGCCACACTACTGCATCAGTTTGACCTATGCTCTACTAACCTCGAAGTCAATTCTGACACCACACCCTCTAAGGCCTAGCTCGCCCTTGTAGGACTAAGCGAGGTGCTCAACGTAAGCGGACAAAACCGTGAACACTTACCTGAGAGCGGGATCCACGAAAGCCACCAAGGCGTCGCCCAAGTGCCGACGCACGGGAGGACCATCCCCCGCTGCGCCTCCCGCGTCCGTCGACTGCGCTCGGAACCCCCCCTGAGCCTCCAGCTCGCCGTTCCCCAGACGAGAAGAAAAAACAAAAAAAAAAGGTTTTTCCTTGTCTCTTTTTTTTGGATTTACAATAGGAGATATATACACTATGTACAAGAGGGAAAAACCCTCGCTCCTCCGAGGAGAACCAGTAAACCATGAAAAACAATAGTGGTTCCCCATGCCTCCGCGGGGTGGGAGGCGGGAGGCAGCAAGGGGTATGTATAGTCACTCATGAATACCCACACCATTGAGTTGTGGAGAATTCACATCGTAGACATATACTTACCCCTTGCCACACTACTGCATCAGAGTGACACCGAAGGAAACCAATGGGAGGTCACCGGGAGGAGAGAACGGCACGACCAAACGCCGCTTCAGCGCTGAGAGTGTCCGTGAGGTAGCAAGCGACGAACGTCGTCGGGGTCCTCCAGGCCGCCGCCTTGAGGATGTCCTCAATGGGGACCCCATTGAACAGCGCCTTGGACGTCGCTTGCCCCCGAACCTCATGAGCCCTGACTTGTCCCTGGGCATGCGGCGCAATGACCTCGGTCAGCCAGCGCGAAATGGTATCTCTCGAGGCCGCGGAGTGCGGCCTGCGGGGAGGACAAAGAGGCGATCGGACGAGTGAATGTCCTTCGTCCGATGCAGATACCCTTTCAGCGCCCTGACCAGACACCACTTTCTGTCCTCGGAGACCGAGGAGGCCGAGGATATCTCGGGAATGAAGATGTCCCCAGGCATGAAAGTGAGCGTCTGGGTCTTGGCAACAAAGAAAGGGTCGGGAACCATGCGAACCCCATGGTTCTCGAACCTCAAGTGGCCCGGCTTGACAGAGAGAGCCTGAAGGCAGCTCCTCCGTCTCGCTGATGCCGCAGCGATGAGGAACAAAGTCTTGCGAGTCAAATACTCCAGGGGGCAGGAGTGCATCGGCTCGAACGGGGCCTGGGCGAGAGCCTGCAGGACCCCATTGATAGACCAGGACGGCGCTAGGCGCCGTACTACTGGCCTACTGTTAGCCATCCCCCAGAGCAGCTGGGTAAGGACCTCACTCGAACCCACCGAAGACCCATCCGCAAACCCACGGTGGATCGCCGCGATGGCCTAGCGGTAGTTCTTGACAGTGTTAACCTGTTTGCCCTCGTCAAACAGGGCCATCAAGAACGAGGAGACTTGGACCACGGACACCTCAGACGGAGTAGTCTCGTGGTCTGCGCACCACCCCCGGAATTTGGCAAGTCTAGAATTGTAAGTGCGAAGGGTGGTGGGTCTCCTAGCTGACGCGACCATGGAGGCAACGTTCTCAGGAATTCCCTGTGTTCTGAGGGAATTCTGGACAGCCTCCAGGCAGTCAGGTGTAGGTCCTGGACCCTCGGGTGCAACACCCTGCCCCTATCCTGGGAGATCAGACGGGGGGCCGGCGGAAGTGCTACCAGAAGGTCCACCAGAAGGTCCACCAGTAGGTGGAGGAGGAGTGGGAACCATGGCTGGCAGGGCCAAAGTGGGGCCACCAGCAGCATGCGGGTTCTGGAAGCTCGAATTTTGAGCAGAACCCAGTGGATTATCGGGGGAAGGCGTGAGCGGCCACGCCGTCCCAGGACAGGGACAGCGCGTCTATTGCCCAGGCCCTCCGGTGGAAGGTCCTGGAGCAAAAGACACGAAGTTTCGCGTTCTCCCCCATTGCAAACAGGTCCAGGTACTAGTGTCCTAACTCCAGAAACAGCCAGTCCGCCCAACCCGGATCCAGAGCCCACTCCGCCTGACTCGCTCGGCCCCTGGACAACGCGTCGGCCAGCGTGTTGTCCTTCCCCGCTACGTGGGATGCCCGCACCAAAATGTCGTGCTGGCAACACCACAGGAGGAAGGACCACGTCTTCAGGCAGAGTTGGGGGGATCTCGTTCCGCCCTGCCTGTTGATGTAGGCCACGACTGTCGAGTTGTCCCAGAAGACTGTTAAGCTCGTGCCCTGCGCATGATCTCGTAGGGCCTTGACGGCCCTCACGACGGCTTCGAGCTCCAGCATGTTGATGTGGAGCCCGGCTTCCTCTGCTGACCATGTTCCTGCGAGTGTTCTGCTTTCGCAGAAGGCGCCCCAACCAGTGAGCGAAGCGTCTGTAGTGACGCTCAAGGTGGGGCGCAGGGTCCCAAAGGGTACCCCCTCCAGGAGGTTGTCGTCCAGCCACAACTGGAGGTGGGGCCGGATGGGGGGGACAATGGCACCGGGACCCGAAGGTCCCTGGACGCCGGTCTCCAGAAGGACAGCAGATGAAGCTGCAGCGGTCTCATGCGCAACCGGCACAGGGGCACAACGTCTACTAGGCTGGCTTAAGGGATGAACTGTGCAGCGGCACAATAGGATATCGGTCCAAGGCACGCTGCACAAACTGAAATATTAACACCTAAATTTCTCGGAGAAGTGAGAGCTAATTTAGGAGCAAAATATAACAGACAGAACGACAAGGCTAAGAATGGAACGAAAAAACAAGAATACTCAGGTTTTAGTCCCGAAAGAGCCGCCTTTGCACGAGGCAAACAGCAAGGCAAAAACACACGTTGATAGGGCACTCTAGCGAAAGGCAAACAAGGGCGATCTAGGCCTTAGAGGGCGCGGTGTCAGAACTGACTTCGAGGTTAGTAGAGCATAGGTCAAACTGATGCAGTAGTGTGGCAAGGGGTAAGTATATGTCTACGACATGAATACTCCGTGTTTCATCAACACGAACGTTTTCCAATTTGTAGTAATCAAATGGAAACATGCATGCAATTCACTCCACTTTTTGCTATTCTGACGTATCTAATATGGTGGTAAGTACCGTCATATCGCCCTTTCAACTGTTTTTCTAGGTAGGTGTACGGTACTTCGGACACTGCTCGGTCTCGCACTTTGCTTTTGTTTTTATGTCTGACATACATTGCTACTTATTTTGATGTTCCATTGTCACCAATTTTTTTTCTTTTTACTAAAATGCTAATTTGTCTTCATGTGCTCTGCAAGGTGCACAGCTTTTGCGTACACAACTTGAAGAGGTTGTCTTGGAATTTTCCGTAACCCCCAATCACGGACTATTCCAATTACGTACAGTTCAGTTACCTATTCTCTGATCGACTAACTTGAGAAGCGAGGGGGTATCAATTGGTTTCTTCGCACGGCTTTACTTTTACGACATATTATCCATTTTTCCTGGTACACCTGGTATGTTTGGTATACTTGTTAGCTGTTAGTTTTGATACTGTAGGTGTAGGTGTCAATGCCATGCCCACGTATACCTCACAGTTTATTTACAAGGTTTTCACACTTTGACCCTTGTTGACCTCAAATGACCGTTGACTGCCATTTAAACTAGAGCAGCGATGCTGCAGTTGCTCAACCCTTCTGATGTTAGGAAGTGTCCAGATGAAAATTGTTGCTATTTTGTTGCTATTTGACAAATAGCAAAGTTGGTTTCAGGGATAAATCTTAGCTATATAACACTGCCCACAGGGATAGGGATCACAAAGTAGACTTCTAGTACATGCCACCAGTTTGTGCAGGGCAGTGGCATAACCAGAGGGGGCTGTCAAATGTCTGATTGTCTCCTCCCACTACCCCCAATGAAATTGGTGAGTAAAAAAAATACTGGATGAAAACCACACCGTGCATTTTTTAAAGAGGCTCATTGAGTTGTTTCCTGAAATTCACTAAATTTATCTACGCCCGTCAAGTTTCCTTCACCTACAAGTGACAAATGGTCAAACTAAGAAGATCCCAATGTTTCACATACAATGGAACATTAATGAGTAAGTAATTAATGATTTAATTTGGTTTATGAAAATTCGTGACCAGACACTTTTCATACTAGTACTACATTCACACGCACACAACCAGTGCAACTAACAGCCAAAAATTTGAAAATTTTGACAGTTTTCATAACTTTTGGATGTGAAACTTGACTACTTATGGTAACTGTAAGTATTGTCATGTGTTTATATCCTTCAAAACCACCACAAACTTTATTGATGTCAACTCAATTAGTCCCTTTAAGTAAATGCTGCTAAGTCGTGTGGAGTCTAATATTGATTCCGTAAAAAACAAATTAATGAAAAGAAAAGAATCTAGTATGATGAAACATGTAGGCTTTTGTTGACAAATAAGAATGTTGCATCTCTACTTAGTGAACCCCCCTGTAAGTGCCTGAATACATTAATTTAAACTGAACTAAACTAGCACTATTGATGTTATCAAAAATTAATCAACAATTTCTTTTTGTGGCTTTCACTCACAACCCTTGCAGAGACTGACCTTTTGGAAGTGTAAATTTCTAAATGTGGTTTGTCAAAAATGAAGAATATTTGGCCACAATTCACAAGGTCTGAAAGGTTGGGAACTGCCAATTCCTGCACTATGAGAGAAACTTTTGGCAAAAATTTTAGTGGTATATGCTACACTACACTTAGAAAGTGCCATAATCACTTGTCTCCCCCCCCCCCCTTAAATAAAAAGTCTGGTTATGCCACTGGTGCATGGCCTTGACCAAGCCAAGACCAAACCTCAACTCCCTAACATTCTCTGATAACCATTCCAGCTAGACCAGGGAAACAACTGGTGAAGAACAATAACCCCTTTGTATGCAATGTCCACACAACCAGCAAGGGGGGCTATGTAATAGATTCTAAAATTAGCTGTCAGGGAACTTTGCCATCATGGTACATTAGTTGTGTACACAGTGGACACTGGATACTACAGGGAGAACAAGTAATGCCCAAGAATAACAGTCAAAACAAAGTAACTGAAAACTGTCTTACACAAGCTTTAGCTTGAGGCTATTCATTTAAGGTGGTGAGCATACCCCTCCAGATAAAGCTCACTTCAACTCACTACCACATAATATAACCACTCAAATCAAGGGAGTGAGACTTCAGAAGGATCTAAAGCAAAAGGAAAAATGATCAAAATAGCCAAAAATTATGACTTCCCTTTGTCCTATCATATAGTTAGGAACAACTTGTATTGCCATCCCAATGTGGCACCTTCACTGCAAATTTCAGAAAAATCCACCAGTAACTGCAGAAGAAGTAGGCTTTTCAACAGAGAGACAGACATTTTCTCCCCCTACAGTATCACATAAGCTCTACCCACACTCCGTTGGTTGAGCTAAAAAATAGCGTTCTTGTACTCTATAAGATACAAGTACATACTTCATATGACATCTGTCCAAGCTTCCCTTCTTGAAATACTGTGCTTACAAGGTTTTCACAACCTGACCCCTGTTGACCTCAAATGACCTTTGACCTCCACCAGAATCAATACGGATGTTGTACTCAATGTGGTACACCAACGCACTAAATATGACATTTGTCCAAGCTTCCCTTCTTGAAATATTGTATTTACAAGATTTTCACAATTTGAGCCCTGTTGACCCCAAATGACCTTTGACCTCCACCGAAAACAATAGGGTTCTTCTACTCAATGTGGGACACCTACGAACCATGTATGAGATTTGTCCAAGCTTTGCTTCTTGAGATATCGTGTTTACAAGGTTTTCACAATTTGACCCCTGTTGACCCCAAATGACCTTTCACCTCCACCAAAAACAATAGGGTTCTTCTTCTCAATATGGCACACATACGTACCAAATATGAGATCTGTCCAAGCTTCCCTTCTTGAGATATCGTGTTTACAAGGTAGGGCGTCACGGACATACATACACACACACACATGCACACACACACATGCACACACACGCATACACACACACATATGCATGATTACAAAGGTTACGATTATCATCGCAACCAAAAAGGATACTCATCCAAAACAGGTCCAGAAGGGTGGAAGAGGATGAGGATCAGTCAGACATCGATGATAATCGAAGGCACTTGGAAAATCAAGGTAGATAGAAGCAGATACAAAGCACAGCTAGAAAGTTTGCAGACCAAAAGGCTGGCAATTACGGAAGAGCGGTGACCAGATACACACACACACACACACAAAATTGCCAGATGCTAGACCATGGTCAATACGGTAATGCATAGGTTATATGAGGTGAGGGAGTACGCACTATGAATACTGTGTTTACATGGTTTTAAAACTATGCCTTCTACTGACCTAACATGATCTTTGACTTCTATAATGACAGACACTATCTACTTATTAAGTGCTACCAATGAAAATACTTTGAAGTTCCAGTAACATTCAGTTTCTGAGATATATCCCTTTGACTGGTTTTCATACTTTAAGCTCTGATAACCTCAAATGACCTTTGACCACCATGAAAAACAATAGGGATCATGATGTATCAACACACCAACTTTGAAGTTCAAGCATCTTTCCCTCCATGAGATACTGTCAGAGTTGCCAACCTGTCACGACAAGAAAAAGGACTTTTTTGTTCAAAAAACTTTTAGGGGGACAAAAAGGATTTTTAGTGTAACAGTGCAAAGTGGCATTTTCAACAAAAGAAGCTGCTTTAATAGCTTTTCTAAAGCTATTAAAGCAGCTAAGCTAAATGCCTAGTATACAGTCATTTTGTGACGGGGATCATCCTAGTACCAGGAAACAAACAGCTGCACTTCGAAAGGAGGAATTACAAACTTAGTATCTGAGCCTACCACCACTAGACTTACTGTAATTCCTAATACTTAACTTAGACCTGGCAGCGACTAGCTATTACTAGGCCTAGACTAAATTTTGCACACTCTTGATGTCATGCTGAAAGTTTTAGGTTACAGTGCAGATATATGGGAAGCTTAAATTTAGGCTACGCATAACTATGGATTTACGACGACAACAACATCAACTAAGTCTTAGGCCTAGCCAAGGCGTAATTGTCAAACACTGCTAGTTGTAGCTGACCTACAATCTTGGACAAAATACCTTGGGACACCCCACGCCCCTGTTCAATGTTGTCTATAGGATTGCTGTGCAAAGGGTACATTCACTTCTATAGCGCAACATTGGAAAGGGGCGTGGGGTTTCATGTTATCCTCTCACCTAAAATTCAGTATTATATTTGCAGCATATGACAAAGTGTCCCAACAATTTTGTCCAAGATTGTCTGAGAATTTCAAGGGGTTAGAAGCATGCGCAGGGCACAGGAAAAATCGTCAATTTGAGACAAGTTAAACGGCAAAATGGGGGGTGATATTCCTTGCAACATGAAACATCAGCAGTGCATGTTCGGCATGTTTGGGGCCTATATTGAAGTTGGTTTACTGTAATATTATTATTGTGTGAATGTTGTCAATGTTATTATGGAGTAAAGGGAGGAATAAGTCAGTCAAATCCATGTATTTGCACTAAATGTGCTAAATAAAATGTAGTCATTGGGGAGGTAACATCATGACTCCAATGCCTCTTGTCGACCAGGAAACTACTTTAAAACATTTTGTATGAAACAAATGACATACTTTCGGCTCAAACTCTGATACTGAGACAGGTACCGAAGAAAAAAACAAACAAAAACGAAAAACACCCCCAAAAAAAACAAACATGTTAATGGTCCGTTGAAGAAGATCAATGTATATGTGTTATTTATTCAAATTGTTCACAGTGATGATGTGGTGCCTGGTATTAAAGTAACTACACTTAATGACTATTATGACTGACTTGCAGGTTAATCTGGGTAAAAAAGTGTACTATCATTATACAAAATAAACCCCGAAAATGCAAATTTAATAAATGTGACGTTTGCTCATATTCACATGACAGTGACATGTGGCACCCATTCTATTGTACCGTACATGGTGCACTGTAATATGTTAGTCATTTTAAGCAGTTTCAATGGACTTCAGAGTACATATTTGTTATTAGAGCTATATCAATATATTAATATACATATATATATTACCTTATGTTATATATGAATGAATGAAAAATGAAAAGTTGACAGACATTTGAGTTTATAAATGGATAATTGAGCAGTGAAAAACACTACATGGTCATGCCGTGAATCGAACCTCGGCCTCCTTATCCAAGCTGACTTAGACCTAACAACAGCATCCGGCAGAATAGGTTAATGAAATCCACGGTCTACCAAATGTTTTGACAGGAAAATTTAAGCAACCCGTGGGAAAATTGCGTAGATTACAAGACTGAAGATTACTTTCACTACCAGCTTCATGCAATGTAAAAATTGCAGTCACAAATCTTGATTTAGCAGGCAAAAATGTACAAAACCAGTCTTTACTAACATTCTACCATTATTTTAATATTTAGCTGAATCTACAGTTCTGATTTTAACGCATTTTGGTAGAACATCGAGCTACTTCAGAATATATTATCACTGGGATTCCTACCAGCATTCTACAATGTCAGTAACACTCCTGTTGCAACGCAATGCAATAGCTGCCCATCAATGTTACTTCTAAACACAACTATTTCTGTCCGCACAGAGAACCATGAAATAATCTATCCATTTATGATCACTCCTTTTCAACAAAACACATACAAATAAACCCCCAAATTAAAATTAAACTTGTTATGTTCATAGTCTTCAGAATACTTTCATTTGAAAATCCCAAGACCCATAGGCCACAAAAACAAATTTTTATGATGCACCTTGTCCAAAAATGTTCAATTTTCTTTCAAAATTTCACTCCAAAATTGCTCCCAAAAAACTCAGACAATCTTGGACAAAATACCTTGGGACACCCCACGCCCCTGTTCAATGTTGTCTACAGGATTGCTGTGCAAAGGGTACATTCACTTCTACAGCGCAACATTGGAAAGGGGCGCAGGTTTCATGTTATCCTCTCACCAAAAATTCAGTATTATATTTGCAACATACGACAAAGTGTCCCAACAATTTTGTCCAAGATTGTAGGTAATATATTCAACAATATGTTAAATATCTATAAATATGTTGAATATCTATAAATAAATATCTATAAATAAATATCTATGAATAAATATGTTAAATATCTATAAATATGTTAAATATCTATAAACACTTTGGATGATAAATCATTAGAAAATCTTATGCACCTGCCACTCTACCACATGGACTGCACTTTTACGACGGTGACATGGTTAAGCTCTTATTGGATACATACATTTACAATGTTAGACAAGAGCAAAACACTCCAAGCCACTATGGAGGGACATACCACATAGGATTAAAACCTTAAATCAAAGTTTGTGAATATAGACCATGTTTGTTACTGCTAGTTTAAGGTCTTTTGCACAGGTCATGTAATATTTTTTTTTGAATTCTTGACAAATTAAAGACCTTGCAAGAAGAAACCATGGTTTCTGGACTGACATTTCTTACATTTTGGAGTACACAAATTTGCATATTATCACAGATTACTAAAACTAAATGCTTTCAATATTATATATATTTATATATTATATATTTTTTTAAATTGACATGCTAACACATTGATCAATATAATTTTGAGAGCACTGATGTGGCAATTGACACACAGAAGTTTCAGCCAATCACAACCCGTTGTTACACATAAAAATGTTCAATTAGGGGAAGAAGAAAGCAAACGCAAATGAAAACTACTGACAGATTGCAGTACCTCTTCTGGATATTTGTGTAGTCTTCATGGGGAAACATAAGACATCAGTGCACAGCTTCATATTTATTTTGAAAGCTGTGTAGAAACTTATTCACCTAGCGCCACATTTTGCAAACCTGAAAGTGATAAACAGGTGCAAATGCACGTGGAACCACTCCTCCCCCCCCCCTCCTCTTTTTCATGACTAATGATTTTTTTTATTTTTTTTACATTTTACAAAAATGAGCCACTAGATACAGTATGGAAAATATGCTTCCAAGGTGCTGGGAAATTGCATCTATGGGCATCTAGAATTCTAATTTCCCCTTGCTGCATGGTTATATTATAACATTCATGAATTATCCACATGACAAGTATGAGATCAACTGCAGTTACTGGTCTTGAAACACCACATTAGTAAGCCTTTAACCCAAATAGCCTTTATTTTGGTGACCTCAAATGACATTTGACGTCCAGTAAAAGCAATAGGGATCACCTACCTAGTATGGGGAACCCACACATCAAGTATGACCTCAGTCAATATTACCCTTATGGAGATAATGTCTTAGCAAGGTTTCACCTTGGGTGACCTCAAACGACCTTTGACCCCAACAAAAACAATAGGAGTCATCTACTCAATATAACTAATCCATACACCAAGTATGACATCAGTCACACTTACCCTTCTGGAGATATTGTGTTTACAATGTGTTTAAAGTTTGACCTAGGGTAACCTCAAATGACCTTTTTCCTCCACCAAAAGCAATAGGGATCATCTACTCAATATAAACAACCCACACACCACGCATGACATCAGTCACAGTTACCGTTCTTGAGATATTGAGTTTACACGGTTTTCACATTTTGACCTCCAGTGACCTCAAGTGACCTTTGACCTCCATCTAAAACAATAGGGATCATCTACTCAATATAACCACCCAACACACCAAGTATGACATCAGTTACAGTTACCATTCTTGAGATATTGTTTACAAGGTTTTCACATTTTGACCTCCGGTGACCACAAATGACCTTTGACCTCCACCAAAAACAATAGGGATCATCTACTCAATATAACCAACCAACACACCATGTATGACATCAGTCACAGTTACCCTTCTGAAGATATTGTGTTTACAAAGTTTTTACAGTTTGATCTATGGTGACCTCAAATGACCTTTGACCTCCACCAAAAATGATAGGGATCATCTACTTAATATGATCAACCCACACACCAGGTATGACATCAGACACAGTTACCGTTCTTGAGATATCGTGTTTACAAAGTTTTTACAGTTTGATCTCTGGTGACCTCAAATGACCTTTGACCTCCACCAAAAACAATAGGGATCATCTACTTAATATGACCAACCCACACAATAAGTATGACATCAGTCACAGTTATCCTTCTGAAGATATTGTGTTTACAAGGTTTTTCCAGTTTGACCTCCGGTGACCTCAAATGACCTTTGACCTCCACCAAAAACAATAGGGATCATCTACTTAATATGACCAACCCACACAACATGTATGACGTCAGACACAGTTACCGTTCTTGAGATATCATGTTCAAAAGGGTTTTCACATTTTGACCTCTGGTGACCTCAAATGACCTTTGACCTCCACCAAAAACAATAGGGATCATCTAGTCAATATGACCAACCCACACACCAAGTATGAGATCGGTCATGGTTACCCATCTTAAGATATCGTGTTTACAAGAAGTGTCACATACACACATACACACACGCGCACGCGCACACACACATACACGACATCACCATCGCATAGATTCCTTCTGCCTTCGGCAAGGAATCAATAATATCACACTTAAAAGTTACAATCCAAGTCAGTAGTGCAATTATATACAAACAGTTCTCAATATTAATGAACTGTAGTCACAAGACAGAGCTAACAGTTCAAAAAGAAAAACTTTATGGAAGCAGTATTCCTACACCTAGAAAGTTGCATTGAATTGAGCTACAGTAGTGTAACACAATGCAAGTGATTTTGTAAAGACTAATAGGGGTACCTATTAAAGACAACCCACAAATGTAGATAGCTTATAATGATATCAGTTTAAAAAAAAATTGTAGCACTTGCTTTCCCAGTATTTATAAATAAATTTGCATTAAACAGCAACAAGGCAGTTGACTGACATAGTTTCTTGGCTCCATTAGCATCATAAAAGTTGAAAAGATACTGATGAAGAGTGTAATATAACAGGTACAATGTAAGGAAACATCTCTCAGTTTTATTCTGGCCAAATGTTATTCTTTCAGTCAGTAAAAGTCAAATCATTATGCCAAATTTGCCAATGGCAAGTGTTTACAGCAGCAGCCTAGATGAATGATCATGGCTCATTTTTGCAACAGGGTGCCATTTGTGCACAAACATTACATCAATACACACAAAAATAGGTTCCACTTTTAGCATGTTTCTCTAATAATTTAAATATAGTGATCTTGGATGAAATCCCATCAAGAAGCACAGAATATCGTGATGCTTAAATTTCTTCTTGAATGTTGGTGAACTACCACAGTAACAGTCTTTGTGTAGCAGTGTCACCCCCTTGATTTGCGGATTCTACCCTAGTAAACGAATGGACTGGCCCTCATGCAGGTTCTGCAGAATTTCTGCAAAGCTGTGTAATGTAGTGTTTGACCAATAATTATGTTAGATAATCTGTTGACACTGGGCCAATTATTTGTCAATTGGTGACTATCCGGTATCTGCAAAATTCAGACTGTTACCAATTACACAGAACCAATTATTACCATTTTCAAGTCACGCTAATTTTATGCCATTTTTATGAACATGGCACATTGTAAATCCATCCTCTGTACAAATAAAAGCCATAAAAACTGAAGTAAGGAAAACATGTTCCCATTCACTTTTACAAATCATGTTTGTTCGTTGTCAATAATATGTGTTACGTCAACATAGACACTGCTTGGCTATATCTGCGATAACTGACTATAAAATTTTAGGTTGACGATAAGAAATACATTTTAGATAGCTCTACCTCTGCTATAATTTGACAATACTGACCTTCTTTATATCTATACAAGTATTACATCCATTTCTATTGTTACATTATCGCCTAGCGCCTTATAATGTTAGCGATAAAGCAGGTTATTGGCACAAAAGAAAAGGCTACACTGAACAGCTTGGCCTGACAATCTGTGAAAGTGCATTTGAGTAGTCCTTATGGGTACAATTTGATTTTGAAATCCTCAACATGATCAGTAATGGCTTTGCACGTATCTACGTAGGCATACTTATCAGATTTGACTAGACCTATACAAACACATGTGAGTCTACACCTCACTTTTATGAGTAGGTAGTACACGGTGGGATGTGAAATAGGCAAGCTGCAGCATTGAAATACTGCAGTTAGTTGAGTTAAAAAAAAAAAAAAAAACGAACTCCCTGTCTAGGGATCGAAGGAGGGGGGGAAGTAAAGACCAGAAAGCCAAAAGGCTTTGTGATTCCTTGCAACATGGTTATATTATAACAAATATGAATTACCCACATAACAAGTATGAGATCAACTACAATTATTATGCTTGAAACACCACATTAATGAGCCTTTTAAACCCAAATGACCTACTTTTTGGTGTCCTCAAATGACATTTGACCTCCACCAAAAGCAATAGGGTTCATCTACCCAGTATGGCCAACCCACATATCAAGTATGACATCACTCATCAGTCATCATCACTCTACTGGAGATAATGTGTTTGCAAGGTTTTCAGTTTGACCTCCGGTGACCTCAAACGACCTTTGACCTCCACCAAAAACAAAAGGATTCTTCTAGTCAGTATATACAATCCACACATCAAGTATGACATCAGTAAAGGTTAGATTCCTGGAGATATTGTGTTTACAGTTTGATCTCCGGTGACCTCAAGTGACCTTTGACCTCGACCAAAAACAATAGGAATCATCTACTCAATGTGACGAACCTACACACGAAGTATGACATTAACCACAGTTACTCTTTTGGAGATACTGTCTTTACAAGGTTTTTACAGTTTGACCTCTGGTGATCTCAAATGACCTTTGGCCTCCACTAAAAACAAAAGGGATCATCTACTCGGTATGGCCAACCCACACACCAAGTATGACATCAGTCACAGTTACCGTTCTTGAGAAATCGTGTTTACAAGGTTTTCACATGTTGACCTCTGGTGACCTCAAATGCCCATTGACCCCTACCAAAAACAATAGGGATCATCTGCTTAATATGACCAACCCACACACTGAGTATGACATCAGTCACAGTTACACTTCTTGAGATATCATGTTTACAAGGTTTTCACAGTTTCATCTCTGGTGACCTCAAATGACCTTTGACGTCAACCAAAAAGCAATAGAGATCATCTACTCAATATGACTGACCAATACACTAAGTATGACATCAGTCACAGTTACCATTCTTGAGATATCGTGTTTACAAGGTTTTTGCATTTTGACGTCTGGTGACCTCAAATGACCTTTGACCTCAACTAAAAACGAAAGGGATCATCTACTCAGTGTAACAAACCCACACATTAAGTATGACATCAGTCACAGTTACCCTTCTGCAGATATTGTGTTTATTAAGTTTCCACAGTTTGATATCTGGTGACCTCAAATGACCTTTGACCTCAACCAAAAACACTAGGGATCATCTACTTAATATGACCAACCCATACACCAAGTATGACATCAGTCACATTTACCGTTCTTGAGATATCGTGTTTACAAGGTTTTCACATTTTGACCTCTGGTGACCTCAAATGACCTTTGACCTCCACCAAAAACAATAGGGATCATCTACTCAGTGTGACCAACCCACACACCATGTATGAGATCAGTCATGGTTACAGATCTTGAGATATCGTGTTTACAAGCAAGGCGTCACATACACACGCACATACGCACACACACACACACACACATGACATCACCATCGCATAGATTCCTTGACTGCCTTCAGCAAGGAATCAACAACCATGCACCCTGCTACATGCTTCATATATTCCTGTTATAGTTGTTCTCTGAGAAATGGTTGCAATTACAGGGAAGCAATCTAGAGCACAAAGGGTGTAGACACTCACACCTGAACAGCCTGAAGGTACCATCTACATACCATAAAGTTAAATCATAGGTACCACTATCATTAAACAAAATCATGACCATTGTACAAAAGAATCTGTAGGACTGCACAAACTGCAGAATTTCATAAGCACCAACAGTGCAAAAGCTTGAACTTTATTTATGAGTTTGTGAAAAATTGATGGATAGTACCAAATAACAATGCTTATGATTAACACTATTCTTATCCACTAATTATGTAAATCTTCAATAATTATTTTTCTCCATGGTTTGAACTGGAGGTGGGTGTATGAATTAGTACAAATTTTTAAAATTGAATGGTCTCAAGTTTTCCAAGCCAATTTAAATCATTAACTACTCACTCATTAGTGGTCAATTGTTTGTGACAAATTATTGAACCCTTGATCTTCATCAGAAGCATTTTGTTAAGGAAACTTGAAACAAAATTAAAAGGTACTAAGGTAGGTACTGAAGACTAGCTGATGTCAATGAAACAATTCAAAGTGCCCCTTAAATGTCCATATACTGGTCACAATACCTGAGGGCAATATAGAGTTTCAGTTAGTACACCAACTGACACTCTGTGCCGTTAATGAGAACGGAGTGCTTTCATAGGTACATATGTAAAAAGCATACATACAGTACACAGCGGAGCAAACAGACCCCACGTGGAATGAATTGACCTTTGTACCTTCTTTACCTTTACAGTCTTACACCCAGATGCAATGGTAGCGCCAAACATATTGCTGGAAAACATAACACTACACGTGGTGTAAAAAAAGGCTTCAATTTCCATTTTGAAATATGGGGGAGGCACCTTTTAGTTGCAACTCCTTTTTTTTTTTTGCTGCAAATTTCTACTTCCTGTTAAAACAGGGATAAAAAAAGTTTGGTTTAAATGTCGCAGCCACAACAGGTGGCTGAATTTCAAATATTAGGAATGCAATAAATGTCACAGGTGTTTTGTGTGAGGTTACACTGAGGTTAACGTCCTGACACCAAACTACAAGCCATCAGATAAATGAGAAAATTTTTAACCAAAAACTTCCAAGAGGCAATATTCGTGAATGCAAAGAAATTGCCCCCCTATACATTAATGTTTGAACAAATTGTGAAGACACAGATATTAGCATCTTGGGACAGGTGCTGACATTTTTGCAGTTAAAAACTTTTCTTGGAAACATGCCAGAATTTTCCTAAGTCAAATGCGCAGAGCTGTTCGTAAGTAGCACAGCCCGTAGTCGACAGCATAGTGGTCTATGATTCTGTGCAACATTTCCACACAAAAGTTTTGTATTTGCCACTGGACTGATATAGCTTTTCATTGAAGAATGCCACGATCCAGATGTTTATTCTAGGCCTATTGCATATCTATATAGCGTAAGATCGGGCTCAAGTTCCACCCGTTTTTGACATTTTGTAAGTGACACTTCTTCACATTTAAAAAGGTACCGTATATTGCAACAACGTAAATAGCCTAACACTAAGCTTTCGTGATTGATTTTTCAAATATTGTACGAGTTTTCAGTTATATTTTTTTGTGCTCAGGTGTACAATTCTACCCCTTCAATGTGCTAGGAACCTCAGTCTTTTTGCCCCCTGAACCCCCACAAGAAATTCCACCCTCCACAAACATCAGTGGGAAATCTGTAGATTTTCTATTGTATTTGTGGGAAATTTGGCAAGGTTTTTCAAGCGTCATTTACATCCGGTCATTTAGGGCTCCCGATTCTCTGTGTTTGAAAATGGAAAACTACATTTTCCACGTCACAAATTCTCAGGTTTTTTTTGTTTTGTTTTCATTTTTCCTATTTTCGTGAATTTTCATTCCAAACATAAATGGCAATTGCAAGTTACTCGTGTGAGAATTGCTCCGCATGTGTACAAAAGCGCAGGGAGATATAGAACCCATATATCGTGTGGCATTAGGATGAACACTACCTCATCGTAACGAAGGTGCGATCGAAAGACATCATTCCACACTGCTTAAAAATTTAAATGCTTCACAAAATGTTGCACATTTCATGTAAATCAAACTCTATTGCAAGCATTTTTCAAGTTAAAATGTACAGACAGGTCTTATTTGAAAAAATACAAGAGATCACCCAAAGCCTCCCCAAAAAATACAGTATTTACATCTTAACATATTTAGATGTATATGGAATAGCCTAACCACAACAGAGATAATGTGCATATTTCCTGGGGAATGAAAGAACAGACGACTATTTGTAAGTTATGAGAATTCATGTTATTTACCAAACAGTCAAATGTATTTTATTGTTTTTCAGTCCCAGAGGCTTAAAATATTGAAATTTAAGATTGAATTTGTAGAAAGACATATTCCTTGAGGCAACAGTAGCAGTAACTTACCCTCCTCGAGTTTTCGAGGGCTAGGTATACCATGGTTAGTGCTAGTGCTCATGGGGAATGATCGGTTGATCCATTCTAGTGTTTTGGCCAGCGTCTGCTTGGGCCGACTCTCGTATTATGCTTGCTCGATTTTAAAGTTTACGCAGGAAACTTAAAACTGTAAACCAGGTACATTTATTTAATTTTACTTTTCTTCTGCCATTTTAGACAGTTTCTCTAAATTTGGAAAATTCCGTGAATTTCCGGAGTTACAGTTTAATTTCCATTTTCAGCAGAAAATCGGTGGCCCTACTTTACAGAAGAGTTTTTTGCTTATTAAGTAGACTGCAGACTTTTTATTATATTTTCCTTATGCCATATCACAGAATAGTTTCCGGAACGTTACAGTATATTACGTTCTGCACAATGATACTTTTCGTTGTGCCAGTTTTGCCGTAGGTTTTATCGGCCACGTTTTAAATCACACAAACTGTGTTGATATGATGATGAAAGTTAGGTCGGAAAAAAAACAGACAAAAGTCGTCTCTAACTTTTAACAAGTTTACAAACTTCAGTAATGTTTAATTTGTTGTCCCTTTTTGGGAAACATCTTCAGAATAAAATCTCAACTGTTAAGTCAGGTATAGCGCTAGCCTAACATTGTGTGATAGTGTGATGTATCTTACAAATCATACAATGCATAAAAGTTCCAAAGCTTCAGACAACTTCGTTTAGAAATGCGAGACACTTTCTTTGTAATTTGCAGGTATTCATTCTTTTTGTCCTTGTTTGTAATTGTTCATATAGGGATTTATCCTACCCATTGTCCCTTTGTGTAGGCTTTCCGCCTTAGCAACTTGTGGTGATAACCAGAAAACTAAGCAGCTTATGGTACTGAGTAGCACTGCGTAGAAGAGTGTTTCGCAACAATAGGCATACCCACACAGAAATGCGGTAAATTTTTGGAGTGCACCTACACTTGATCAATTACAGTACTTCTCAGCACAACTGTATCACAAAACAGACACATATGCACATGCATTGTAATCAAAAGGTTACAATTTTCATCAAAATCAATAAAGGGAAAACTAATTACTTACATATATCAAACTAGTATAGCTATAGCACCACTGTACTGATCAAATCACTGAATTCTTTCACACTTACTGCTGTAGACAATCTTGATGCCAAAGTCATCTCTAAGTTTCCTTTCAGTCCAAGTAATGCTGGAACTAAAATGAAGACTTCAGAAACATTAACATAAACAGGCCAGTGCTGGAGAAACAAAAAGGGAAAAAAAACAAAATGAGTGTTTACAGACATTTCTTCTGATATGGTTTTAATAATGCAGAATCTTTGCTGATCACAATCATTGATAAATAAGCAAAAGAAATTAGGCTTTAAATACATGACATCAATAGGACATAACATAACACATTCCAAACATTCTACGCAATGCAATCAACCATTTCACTATGCATGACCAGAAAGCCAAGAGACTTAGTGATTCCTTGCCGTTATTATACTTGAATGTCCAAATGCCCTCCAAAGATACTGTGCCCCAGAGAAATTTAGTGTGACACCCCATCTCAATTCAAGTACTGATCTTTTCTGTATACAGCATACCATGTGATGTGGCAAAAACTGAATCATCACAAGTAATTGAAATAATTAAAGCAGTAAGACAGGTTCAACTACTGAATATTAGCCTTTTCCTAGTTCTAGTGTGAAAAGTTTGATTTCTGAAAACATTTATTTGAGTCATTCTCTGGTTTTACATGTAACACAATTTAGAAAATAATTCAGCAAATCAAAACTTAAGAGAGACTCAGGAGGAAACTCAGAAAAGCTCCATAGAGCTTGTAAAAGAGCCCTCCATAGAAAAAAAATATAATAACAATGCATGAACAAGGTTTACAAAGGAAAAGAGATTACAGACCAGAAAGCCAACAAGGCTTTGTGATTCCTTGCGACATGGCTATATTATAACAAACACGAATTATCCACATGACAAGTACGAGAGTTACTGCAGTTACCGTTCTTGAAACAACACATTTGCCTTTAACCCAAAATAACCTTCATTTTTGTGACCTCAAATGACATTTGATGTCCACTAAAAGCAAAATGGATCACCTGCCCAATATGGGAAACCCACACATCAAGTATGACATTCATCAGTCAACATTACCTTTCTGGAGATAATGTGTTAGCAAGGTTTGACCTCCAGTGACCTCAAACAACCTTTGACCTCCACCAAAAACGATAGCAGTCTTCTACTTAGAACAGTATGACATCAGTCACAATTATCCTTCTGGAGATATTGCATTTACAAGGGTTTCACAGTTTGACCTCTGGTGACCTCAAATGACCTTTGACCTCAACCAAAAACAATAGGGATCATCTACTCAATATAACCAACCCACACATTAAGTATGACATCAGTCACAGTTACCCTTCTGGAGATATTGTGTTTACAAGATTTTCAGTTTGACCTCTGGTGACCTCAGATGACCTTTGACCTCCACCACAAACAAAAGGGATCATCTACTTAATATGAGCAACCCACACACTATGTATGATATAAGTCATAGTTACCATTCTTGAGATATCGTGTTTACAAGCTTTTTACATTTTAACCTCTGGTGACCTTAAATGACCTCTGACCTCCACCAAAAACTATAGCAGACTTCTACTTACTATATACAATCCATACATTGAGTATGACATCAGTCACAGTTATCCTTCTGGAGATATTGTGTTTACCACGGTTTCACAGTTTGATCTCTGGTGACCTCAAATGACCTTTGACCTCCACCAAAAACACAAGAGATCATCTTCTTAATATAGCCAACCCACACATTAAGTATGACATCAGTCACAGTTCTCCTTCTGGAGATATTATGTTTACACGGTTTTTACAGTTTGACCTCTGGTGACCTCAAATGACCTTTGACCTCCACCCAAAAACAAGGGGAATCATCTACTCAATATGACCAACCCACACACTAAGTATGACATTGGTCACAGTTACCCTCCTGGAGATATTGTGTTTACAAGGTTTTTACAGTTTGACCTCTGGTGACCTCAAATGACCTTTGCTCTCCACCATAAACGATAGGGATCATCTACTCAATATGACCAACCCACACATTAAGTATGACATTAGTCACAGTGACGGTTCTTGAGATATTGTGTTTACAAGGTTTTCACATTTTGACCTCTGGTGACCTCGAATGACCTATGACCTCCACCAAAAACAATAGGGATCATCTACTCACTATGACCAACCCACACACCAAGTATGAGATCCATCATGGTTACCCTTTTTGAGATATCGTGTTTACAAGCAGGGCGTCACACACACACACACATACACACACGCACGCGACATCACCATCGCATAGATTACTTCTGCCTTCAGCAAGGAATCAAAAACGGCAAAAAAGTTCAACTGCAGTTCAACTGAGTTCAACTATACTGCACTTGCCCCAGTATAAGCATAAGTTTACTAATAGTACTGCAGTAACTGACATAAACAATTGACTTTTTAAGTTCTTACAATAACCTGTCAGTCATTTGTCTTACTTATCAGTAACAGAGATGATAAAAAGTAGAAATAAATAGGAGCGCAACATACCAAACATACTTAAATGAACAGACCAATTCCCAATTAATTTTCAGAAAACAGTAGCCAGTTTTAACATTAGCACAGCTCGCTACCTAGTGCACAGTGTAAATTTAATTTGTACCCACAATTTGCTACCGGAAAGCAAATGCACACCAAGAACAAATCTAACTGAAGATCCTGGGTCACTTGGTCTAACGATTGTGTTTACATTACAAAGTTTGATCCAGCGTGGTCAATCCAATCTACCCCATTGAGAGTATCAAAATCAGGGTATCTTGATCTCGAGGGAGTGTTGTTGATCTGCATAATCATTAGAATTTGATCCACAGCAGTAGATCAAGATCCATCACATTCACTCAAATAAGAACATGGCTATTGAGTTGGAAGACCTCAGAAAGTGAAACTACATGAGTTTGAAGTAATCTGTCTTAAGTGAACACTTTAAAAGTTCAAGGAATTTCTCACATAGTTGGTATCGGAAAGAATGCTGGATGACTTTGGCATCCAGGTTACATTCATGTGTACCTTTTGCCAATTGCAAAAGAAATTGAGAAGAAACTGCATCACAAATGGCAGTTAACAAAGTATGAAAATGAAAAAGGGGAATTTTGAGACCACATTTGGGTCAGATTAAAAGTGGCACAAAGAAAAGTCTGCTAAAACTTCAATAAGCTTATAATGTTAATTGCATGTACCATGAGGTTTAGAATGATGGAAGGGTGTGTTGCATTACTAATTTGTAAATCAGATTGCTGCAAGTCGATTTATGATGGGGGTTTGCAATTCATTTTACCATAAATATGCACGGTTTATACACTTTGGTTAACAAGAGCCCAATGGGCACTATGAATCCTCGCAAAGAAATTAGGGCAAGCGAAAAGTTGGGTCCTAAAAACTGGAGACCCAAAAATTGGGGCTATCAAGAATGGGGCCCAAAGATGGAGTCCAAATTAGGTCCAAAAATGTAGGCCAATCTGTACAGTGTCCCCATTGAATTAAGAAATATACCACATGTTTAGATAATGAATTAAAAAAATTGGGACCTAAAAATTGAGCTCAAACTGGGTCCCAAACATTTTGGGCCCATGTATAACCATTAAATTAACAAACAACATGTTAAAATATAATGCATGAAATTGTTTCCCATTTTTGCAAATTTAAGGATAATGCAAATTCAATTGGTACACACATTGACTATACTGGCTACCATACTGTAGTTGTGTACCAACTACTAAACTAACAACTCACTATACCATGTTTTGAAACAGTGACTGAAACTTTTCCCCAACCCATTTTAATCTATAAAGATATTGCAAATTCAACCATTACATACACCATCTGACGGTCTTCTAAGCTACAGGTACCATAGCACTAAAACAGCAACAATTTCCCAATGACCAAAAAATAAAACCACAAAATGTTTCCCCCCCCAAGTTCATGCTTAGGGGCTACCCTCTAAAATTCATCAGAAAAAATATGGAGAGGACCAATAAAATTTCTAGACAAGAACTTCTGCAGTACAAATTTGCAGCCCCACCTGAACGGATTCCCTTCACTACTTTTTTTCACTCCAATGTGAGAAATCTTTTTCAGGTCTTCTATCTCTGTGGGGTATCCTCCAAAATGACATCGCATTAGAGGGTGTTTTCAGGCATATGCCCCTTCTGTCAAACAACCCCCAATACCTCAGAAAAATTCTTGTAGGAAGCCAAATTCCAAGGCCTCTAGCTCCCACGGGTAACTCTCCATGCAAAAAACCATGCTGTCAAATATGTCATCACTTCTGTACTTCATTCCCTATGACCCCCCTGGGACTACCCTCCATTTATACCCTGGAAATTTTGACTGTGATTCTGCCAATATAGTCTATATACTTTTTTGCAATAAATGCACTAAAGGCAATTATGTTGGAGAAACGAAGACGAAATTCCGACTATGTTTTAACAACCACAAACACACTATTTTGCCACAGCTCAAGGGATATTCTGTAGCCGAACACTTGTCCTCCTCGGGTCACACAATACTCAATCTTAAAAATCTGTATCTGGAAAGGCAACTTTAAGAATGACGAGATACGTAAAGCTGAGGAGTGTTGGCTAATCCTACGCCTCGATAGCCATACCAGGGGCCCTAACAGAGATCTAGGCATTTTAACTTAGTTTATATATTTATATATATAAATATATATATACATATACACATACACATATACATATATATATATATATAGCCACATGTAATGAATGTAATGTATTGCAATGTAATGAATATTTGGTTGTGTTTAAAGTGAACAATATTGCAAGGATGTAAGTGGCATGTAGTTATTACATAACCAGCCAAGGAGTGTACAGTGTATAGTAGACAAACACGCCACGTGTTCGTTCTCTTACACCCTGGCTGTCTACCAGACACGACGCACCTTTCATTGTTATCTTTCGTTGTCTTAGAGACATCTTCTGCATTACTTTATTTTCTAAGGAGTTAACATTGAATACATACAAGAAGATTCAATGGTTGTCTCCTGTATCATTTCTACCTCAAAGAACTCTTCGATTATTTTATAAGAAAACATGACAAGGTGTGTGTGTGTGTATCTGTGAAGGAAAGCTATATGTTTATAGACGTCGCTATATGTATAAAGTAGTCAGAAAGCTATATACAGATAGTTTTCCTTTACAGTTCACACATACTGTAATGTTGCTAAGGTATCTGTACCTATGTGGATGCACAATAAGGTATACCACTTACCACAATCTCACTATACACTTTACAACAAGAGCAGCAATACCTGCTTAATTTCAATACCTCTGGTTGTTTAATGTTCCCTTGTAAGGAGGTTCTGAATGTGTTAGGAATGGCTCAAGAGTGATTGAAGAGATTAACAAAGAAAACAGCTAAGTTTGAACTGGTTGATTTATCTGGTTGAATCAAGTTCACAAAATATTAGACATCTGCCTCTTCAGTTCATTTACATGTCATCACTTTTTAAAGATTACAAGGTAACTGTGTATTCATTTATGTCAAATCAAAGAGTTGTTTCGACAATGTGGGATCAAAGCATTGTTCTGAGCGAGCTATTTTGTAAGGATTAGTTGACTTAAATGATGTTGCTAAGTGAATGATGTAGGGAATCACCAAATAAAGGAATGAAATACCTTTGAGCAAATTGAGCAGCTTATCTTCATTCCATGCGGTAGGTCTTAAAGTATTAGCAGTAACTAAATTAAAAGCACACCTAGAATCTGACATTCTACTTTTGCACTTTATGCTGAAGTTGAGAATGCACACAACTAAGTTGAAAACTTCAGTTGTCTACTACTCTGTTCTGCTACTACACACTTCAATCACAGCATATCAAAGGAGGAACTTCTGCCCAGGGCTCACCAATCCAAACAAGTAATAACAAAAATAATCAAAACATGTATAATTTATGCCAGTACCATGTGCAAAACGATAGAAGAAGATCTACCTTTTCCAAGTTTCACGCACTTTTTGGTCTATTTAATTTGCAAAAAGACATTATACATATTTTCTTCACACCTAAACTAGTAATACCTTTTGCTGACATGCAAAGAAGCATAATAGGGAGGGATGTTTACAATGACAACTGAGACCCTGACACTTTTTTAAAAGAATACCAGAATATCCAGCGAGCATAACAATATCTTTACATGAAATACAAGCAATTGGGGAAATCATGACCAGTAACATACCTGCACTGCATCTAGAACAAGTCCTGCACCAACAGTCCCAAAACCAGCAATCAGAAAAGGTAGAAAAACTTGAGCTAGGATGCTCTTAGATGACTCTATTTTAACCATGCTGCTGTCATTATCGCTATTTGAACATGCAGCTGATGTTTCTGGTATCAACGGTTTGCGAGTCATCAAATGTTCGTCTAAATCCTCTAGTTCCTCCATGCTGTCTGCTTCACATGTAGAGACAGCTGTTCTGTTTTCCACTGTGTTTGTTTGGATTGTATGTAATGGAGGATCACTTTTATGCTGAGTGGCTAAGGGATCTTTCTTAGTGTTTTCAGTGTGGCAATGGTTCATTTCCATGGCTGGCACACAACACTCCTCACCTAACTGATCATGTGATGGCAATATCACTCTAGGAACCATTTTTGTGCTATCAGTATCAAGCTTCCTGTTCCTCAAGACATTGTGCTTGGAGACGCTGCTGGAATTTTCAATACCGATCCTTGTAGACATTTGTAGCTTCAAGGGTTCTCACTGCACACCTCTTTCACTGACAGGGTAACTGTTGAAAGAATACAGGGATATGGCTTCAAACCAGGATTTACATACAAGAGAGAAATATTATGTTGGCAGAATATGTAAGACCAGAGATAACACTTAATGATACAGACTATGAGGTGCCTAAAATTTCTAAAAGGACAACATTTTGTTCAAAGATTGACAACCAAATCAGCAATCTTTTAAATAAAAGTTACATTTTGCTCATAGTACCTTTAACAATGCAATGAAATTGGCAATGACATTGTATAGCAAACAAGACAATACAAGTGACTTGACTGTATAGATAGTACAGAATTTAGAAACCAGGAAATAAAATTGTACTGACGACAATTTTTGGTAGGACGATACAATCATGGAAAGAACAAACATGTTTTGCACATGAGTTATGTTAAAGTTGTTCCTACTGTGTAACTAGACGATGTAGCTTATCCCCTAGTTACTGCCTCACTGTGGTTCCTTGCACAGATGTAGAGTATATAATGTAAATTATAAAGTACAAGGAGCATTTTGCATTATTTTGTACAATACCCACAGAGCCCATTTCTGACCATGAACCCTCACTTTTGTAACATAAAATCTGTAGAGAGAGAAACATATTTCATGATTTAATAAAATGGCCCATATGACTGAACTTGTTCACATACTTTAAAATGTGCTCTCTTGTAATGCCCTTCTCAAACATTATCTTCATTTGACCATGAACCCTCACTTTTGTAACATAAAATCTGTAGAGAGAGAAACATATTTCATGATTTTATAAAATGGCCCATATGACTGAACTTGTTCACATACTTTAAAATGTGCTCTCTTTTAATGCCCTTCTCAAACATTATCTTCATTTGGCCGATATACCCCTGTATTCTAGTGATTTCTGGGGAAAGTCAGTCTCTTAATTCAAATTACTCAAAATAACGCAGTTGGCACAGTTGGAGCGGTTGACATTGAGCAGGATCACGTACACAGGAACATTTTGAAGCATTGTATTTGCAACAACTTGAAGTATGCTATTTTGGTGGTTGCTGTTTTGTTGGTTAAATTTTGCAGAACACACAGCCTAAGCTTAGCTAGTGTGTTCATGTACATAGCATTGTTAATTGTTTAATCTCTAGGTTTGACGTAGCTTATACTGCAATTTCTCTGCTTGATACCTGCAAGCAACCATGGAACCAGCAACAAAATGGCCAAAAAAGTCAGAGTCAGTACAATATAAAACATTCAAAAAGTGGTCAGTTTCCAAAACTTTGAAGTCCAGATTGATGACAGGGACAAAAGCTTGACATCTATAAAACCTACAATTTGCAGAGAGCATGATAAGTCTAGCCTAGGTTAGCCAGTTAAGTTAGGGCATCCTGTTGGATGTACAGTAGTGTACATAAAGTACTGTGTACTTGGCGCTTGTCCGAGATTCGCGCTCCTCAACAATTACTTGCTAACACTGTGGCAACATTACTGAAGTGAGCCTCACCATCTTGACTTCACCTAAGTCACATATTTTATGATTTGTAAATCCATTTCAGGTATGTTTCTTCTAACATGTTACATCCAACCCTTCGATCCTTTCCAAAGTCCTGCTTCACTTTCAACATGCACAGCAAAATGGGTCCTTACAATTTTTTTTAAAAGAACCTGAAAATGGGTTCCCATGTATAACCAAAGTAAAACAGAAAATCAAAGGACTTTGTGATTCCTTGCCAAGATCTCCTTTTTTTTCCCAAAATCACTTATAAACAAAGGCCACCAAGGGAGAAGGAAAGGGACCATATCAAACCAAAAACAAAACACAAATCTGTAAGCCACATATGAAAATTGTGGTTAAAAATCTCATAAGTGGATAAAAAGTTCTGTGTGGTTTAAAGTCTGCACAGGGTACCTGGAAAATATTTCCCTGCCTAAGGGTAGTTCCCTTGGGAAAAAGAGACTGAAAGAAAGTACTTTGTTAATCTTGTTAGGGAGTTGCTGGCAAAGAAGTTGCTGATAAATCTAAAAAGCTACTGTGCATTAAGGGATGTTAAATGATTGTTTGGAGAGGGTTACACACAAAAGATGTGACACTTGACTTCCCTGAAATATTACACAATTGTTATCTACAAGTGGGTACACAAATGTCGGCTTTTGCTATGAACAACTCTTGAGGATTGTTAACTCCGCAATTTTAACATTTGACTAAATATGAAACATGATTTTTCGGTCTCCCATTGGGCAATACAAATAACAGAGATAATCTACTCATCAACTGCTACCAACCTGACAGTTTGAAGAGCTAGTAACAGTCAGTTGCTGAGATATCATCTTCAATAGGTTTTCATACTTTAACCTCTGGTGACATCAGATGACCTTTAACCTCCATACAAATCGGAAGATGTCATCAACCTATAGTCAACTACCAACACAACGCCTTTGAAGTTCAAGCACCTTTCCTTTCTTGAGACACTGCGTTTACATGGTATTAAACTAGGACTTCTATTGACCTTACATGACCTTCGACCTCCATAAAATGAGAGACATTATTTACTTATTAAGCGCTACGAATAAGTACTTTGAAGTTCCAGCAACATTCAGTAGCTGAAATTTCTGCCTTCTACTGGCTTTCATACTTTAAAATCTGGTGACCTCAAATGACCTTTGACCTCCATGAAAAACAATAGGGATCATGTAATCACACTTGACTACTATAACACCTACTTTTCTCTTCTTTAAATACTGTGTTTAGAATATTGTCACACTGTGTGTTGTTAACCACACATCATCATCATCAGTTTCAATGTTGTTGGCCATTGGCCATTTCATCGCTCATGAAAGGTTATAGTCACATCACATAGCCCTCTTGAGTAAGAAAAATTTCTACAGCAATAGAAATGCTGAAGTCAAATGGATTTACTTCGGCTAAAGTAAATTTTACCACCATTACTTTAATAATGATTATTCTTACTATCACCATTACCAAATGGCAGAAAAATATCCACTTTAGATCTGATACACTCCGTCAGTAACAACTCTGAAAAAGTATGCATTTGGTTTCTTTTTAACAAAATAGTGAGGAATAAAGATCCAAGTGACAATATGCAACCACTAACTTGAACAAATAAAGTGGTCAGTGCCGAACACATAGGGGGTGAGTTTGGAAGATATGGAAGGTTGGAAGGCACGTTTAAAGTAGAACATTTAGAAATGCCCTTAAATTTTTTTTCCCATCCCCTGTGGCTGTGAGCCAATACTATTGAGCTTTGTATCAAATGCATTGAGTAAGAGTTGTGAAATTGCATTGGTTTGCCAAAACACTGTTATATATGGTGAAACATTCTTCACACTTTTTTTAAGTTGAGTGTACAAAATTTTAATGTAAAATATGCCAGCATGTTCCTGATAACCCAATATAAGCTTAGCAATACAATAGATAACTTAAAGCACATTTTCAAACATTTTGGATCAAAATTTACTTGAAATCTTAGTCTAGTCTTTTCCAAGTGTAAAGCACCACAGTTAGTAATACATGTGTTGCCTAGCCTCTATCTCAGTATGTATGTTTATATGTTAGGCTATAGCAAAAATTCTAGGTCACTCTGGACAAAAATATCTTGTAGGAGGAAACCTTTGAATTAAAAGTTGTGCAAATAATGCAGATCGCTAGTTTGGAGTCTTTTGCACATACATGTTTTGGGCAGTTTGACCGATAGAGCAATTTTTTGCTACTTGCGATGTTCCATCCTGCTTTCCTGAACAGGTGATAGTAACTACAGCACAAAATGTACACAGACAACTATACAACTTGTGAGATCCAACACTGGTTTCTGTAACTGAGATCCCTTACTTTTGGGCGTCTAAAACCCTAACAACACTATCGCAGTTTGCATCAACAGAAAGTTGTCTATGGATTAAACGTTGGTTAGGCATTTGCTTCAACCATTCTGATTCAATTTAGTGCTGTGTCATGCATGGACGATGTACACTGTGTGTTGGTGGAGCGCGGCTGCATACTACGTACGTAGTTACATGTGCAGTACTGTATGTACTTGCAACGAATCTATGCAACGTTATCATAACAGCCAGACAGGTGTGCAAGTTTGCCCTCACAGCAGAGATTACTGCGCAGAAGCTGTATGTAAAGGTGGATGGGCTCAAAACTGTAGGCAAAAGCCCTATTGAACTAATTCTTTTTTTCCCACTGATCTTTCTGAGGTTTCTTTTTGGCAAGAATTATGGGGAAATGTTACTTCATGTTTTTACCAACACGCATGTTTCCAACTGGTAGTAACAAAATAACATGCATGCAAACACGTATACCAGGTATATTGACAGAGCTTATTTACAAGGTTTTTACAGTTTGACCCTTGTTGACCTGAAATGACCATTGACCTTCATTAAAAACAATAGCGTTCTTGTACTCTATAAGATACACCTACAGACTTTATATGACATCTGTCCAGGGTATGGAATATCAGAAAACATGGCTGTCAGAAAACAATAGCATTTTTAACTACACATGAAAAGGCTAACAGTGTCAGAATGCATCTTTTAAGAGGATGCACAGTCATATTGTTTAAGACTGCGAAGTTACACAGTCATCATGTCATTTTTGGATGTTTTTTTTTTTACTACAAGGATACTAGTCAAAATCGGAATGACTGTGACACATACTGTGCACTATATATTTGTGAAAATCGTTTTTAGTGCAAAGTGTATTTTCATGAGGTTACAGGGATACCCCGTCAAGATTCCATGTAAAGGTAAACCCCAATTTGAAAACGACTCATCTTTAGTCCACATGTTGTAAAAACGCTACAAGGATACAGAGTCATATCATTCCACTTATTTTAGCGTTTATGACTATGGGGTCATGGTGAGTGAGAACATAGCCCCATAGCTCTTTAAACATGAGGGCTAAATCTTGCACAGTATTTTACAATTGTGACCAATAGACTATTACGGCCTTCCTAAGTAGCTGTCTAACTTAAACCTTCATGTATAGGATTGCTGTTCAAAGGGTACATTCACTTCTATAGCGCAACATTGGAAAGGGGTGCGGGGTTTCATGTTATCCTCTCACCTAAAATTCAGTATTATATTTGCAACGTACGACAAAGTGTCCCAACAATTTTGTCCAAGATTGTCTGAGAATTTCGATGGGTTAGAAGCATGCACAGGGCACAGGAAAAATCGTCAATTTGAAATAAGTTAAACGGCAAAATGGGGGGTGATATTCCTTGCAACAAGAAACATCAGCAGTGCATATTCGGCATGTTTGGGGCCTATATTGAAGTTGGTTTATTGTACTAATATTATTGTGTGAATGTTGTCAATGTTATTACGGAGTAAAGGGAGGAATAAGTCAGTCAAATCCATGTATTTGCACTAAAGGTGCTGAATAAAATGCAGTCATTGGGGAGGTACCATCATAACTCCAATGCCTCTTGTCGACCAGGAAACTACTTTAAAACATTTTGTATGATACAAATGGCGTACTTTAGGCTCAAACTCTGATATTGAGACAGGTACCAAAAAAAAACAAACAAAAACTAAAAACACCCCCCCCAAAAAAAACTGACTAACATGTTAGTGGTCCATTGAAGAAGATCTATGTTTATGTGTTATTTATTCAAATTGTTCACAGTGATGGCGTGGTGTCTGGTATTAAAGTAACTACGCATAATGACTATTATGACTGACTTGCAGGTTAATCTGGGTAAAAAAGTGTACTATCATTATACAAAATAAACCCCTAAAATGCAAATTTAATAAATGTGACATTTGCTCATATTCACATTACAGTGACCTTGTGGCACCCATTCTATTGTACCGTACATGGTGCACTGTAATATGTTAGTCATTTTAAGCAGTTTCAACGGAGTTCAGAGTACATATTTGTTGTTAGAGCTATATCATTATATTAATATACATAAATTATGTTATGTTATATATGAATGAATGAATGAAAAATGAGAAGTTGACAAACATTTGAGTTTATAAATGGATAACTGAGCAGTGAAAAACACTATGGTCATGCCGTGAATTGAACCCCGGCCTCCCCATCCAAGCTGACTTAGACCTAACAACAGCGTCCGACAGTATAGGTTAATGAAACCCACGTTCTACCAAATGTTTGACAGGAAAATTGAAGCAACCCGTGGAAAAATTGCGTAGATTACAAGACTGAAGATTACATATGTTACCAGCTTCATGCAATGTAAAAATTGCAGTCACAAATCTTGATTTAGTGGCCGAAAATGTACAAAACCAGCCTTTACTAACGTTCTACCATTTATTTTAATATTAAGCTGAATCTACAGTTCTGACTTTAACGCATTTTGGTAGAGCTTGGAGCTACTTCAGAATATATTATAACTGGGATTTCTACCAGCATTCTACAATTGCAGTAACACTCCTGTTGCAACGCAATGCAACAGCTGCCCATCAATGTTATTTCTAAACGCAACTATTTCTGTCCGCATACAAAACCATGAAACAATCTATTCATTCATGATCACTCCTTTCCAATATACAAATAAACGCTCAAGATTAAAATTAAACTTGTTATGTTCATACTAGTCGAAATTTAGAATACTTTCATTTGAAAATCCCCAGACCCATTGCCCCGATAACTAATTTTTATGATGCACCTTGTCCAAAAATGTTCAATTTTCTTTCAAAATTTCGCTCCAAAATTGCTCCCAAAAAACTCAGACAATCTTGGATAAAATACCTTGGGACACCCCGCGCCCCCGTCCAATGTTGGCTATAGGATTGCTGTTCAAAGGGTACATTCACTTCTTGAGCGCAACATCGGAAAGGGGTGCGGGGTTTCATGTTATCCTCTCACCTAAAATTCAGTATTATATTTGCAACGTACGACAAAGTGTCCCAACAATTTTGTCCAAGATTGTAGGCCCGGGGTCAAACCAAGAAAAAGAAGGACCACACACACCAACAACTGCCCTTTGGGCGATTTGCACTGATCTATCAATTTAGAGATGTTGCAAACTTACACGTAGCATGGTTGCTCCTAGAATGGCCCACCTAGGCCTAGAGATTTAATCAATGATTACAAAGTTGGTGAAAACCCAAAACACTTGTTCAGATGAGGTTTCAGTACAAGCATTGCTTCACAAATGTAATGATATGAAAGATTTTCTGTGCTGTCCCTTTTCATTTTAAAATCGAGCACAATGTGAACCCAAGATTTCTGCTGTTAGAATATTTTTATGTATCTTGATTGACACATTGTATGTTAACTTTTGTGGAGTCGTAAGCAAAGTCAAATGGCAGAGTAGCATAGGCCATGAGATATATGTATCAATCATGTAAAATTATGTGTAGCAGGTGAAACATCATTATAGAGACAGGGGTATTTTGAGGGGTCTTACTATAACAAATGCCACCTGAATGCCAACTAGACTATGTGAAAAACAAGCGAATGCCAATTGCATTTGCACGTGTCACAGACCAGTCCAATACGGAAGTTGATAAAGAACATCATAAGGTCATTTTGTGGTTGGAAATGACACTGTTTGTGGGTATTAAATGGCGACAATCACCTAGTAGTATGATCACCTAAACCATTGAAACTCCTTAAAATTTAGAGTCGTTTCTCAAACATTTTGCCTAGCTCTAGATCAAATATCTGTTGTCTGTGCCTCCATGTAACTCCATGTAAAGTTTGCAGAAAAGACGAACAACTTTTACCTTGTGGCACACTGCAGGTATGTATTTTATAGACTTACAGGCTACCTGTACATGTATGTTTTTTATATTCTTTTTAGACTTCCACGTATAAAGGAACCATGTTAGGGAATTGGCATTCGTTAGTTCCGTTGAAATCAATTCGCATTCATCATCTGCAACCATACATGTATTGGCATTTGCTGGCATTCATTTTATGTTTTTCCTATTTTGAGGTTTATTCTGGGATGTTTTGTTGAAGTTACATTTCAAATTAGGATAAGCAGTTTAGCCTATAGTATAGGCAAGGGTGGAAAAACCTTATCAAAGAACCAGAAGTGTGACAGACTTTATCAGTAACATACTATGTTTAAGAAATTATGTCTTTCTACTTTCAATAAAATATGTTACCTTGTCTGAAGTAATACAGTTTTAGTAATAGCTACTGGTGCATCATTCTAGGGAATGTGTCATTCTAGGTGTATAGCATGTACACAAAATTTCGCGCACTGCCAAACTTCGCGCACCCCTAAAAAAGTAAGCCCTAAAATGCTATGACCTAATAGCTGGACAAAGTTTTGACTACAATGACTTGAAATGACTGAAAAGAAAGCTGAGACACTGTTTCTGTAATCGCCCTTGCTTTTTAGTCGACTTTACGTTACTGCATTTGCAAAGGAGAGATAGGCTAGGCCTAAAGAGCATGCTACTTGCAGTTTTCATCGAATGTTACAAATTTTCAAATCATGATTTTGACTCGTCAATGGAATTTTTACAGACCATTTTTGCTGGCTTGTTCACATGTTTTGCTGTAGGTTTAAGCACAGGATTTGTTTAAAAGGACATTTTTCATGTAATGATTGTCCTGCTAACGTTAGTAAGGTGCGCCAAGTTTGGAAGGATTTAATTGTATTGTTAACCCAAGAAAATGTTGGTTAAAATCACAGATTTACCGATTTACCGGAGCCCACCAGCATCAAATGTTGATGGGGACATGAGAACTGGGGCAGACAGCCATCTCTGGCTTCTGTAGAGCCCCCCTTCTTGTCTGAAAAATAGGATCGATGATGTTTTTAAATCCGTTAACTGTTGTGGAAGTGACAGCCTCCCGTGGCAGATTGTTCCATTTAGTAATAATACGCTGACTGAAAGAATACTTCCTAGTGTCTAGTCTACAATGGTGCTTCTGCAATTTAAGCTGATGACCTCTTGTTTTACTAACATCCAACAATTTAAAAAAAGTAGCCTGATCAACATTTTCCAGACCCTTAACAATTTTAAAAACTTCAATCAAGTCGGCTCTTAGTCTACGCATTTCAAAAGAAATCAAACCAGTTCTTTCAAGCCTTTCTTCATAACTAAGAGTAGACAAATATGGAATCAATTTTGTAGCACAACATTGTACCTTTTCAATGTTATCAATATCTTTCTGTAGATAAGGGCGCCATGCCTGACAACAGTATTCCAGATGTGGTCTAACAAGAGATTTATACAATTTCAGTATATTACTACTACTTTTACAATCATACATTCTATTAATAATATCAAGGACCTTGTTGGCAGAGCTCACAGCCTTAGCACACTGTCTACTAGGGCTCAATGAATTATCAATAATAACACCTAAATCCTTCTCATACTCAGTGGTTTCAACTTGAACACCACCAATAAAGTAACTGCAGACTTGAGCATTTGAATGACCCAGGTGAAGACACTTGCACTTCTGTGCATTAAATAGCATTTGCCAATCGCAAGACCTTCTATACAGTGTATCCAAGTCCTGTTGCAACTCAGTCACTTTGCCCATGGAGAGAACATCAGAAAAGACCTTAGTATCATCTGCAAATTTCAGTACTGAATTATTCAAACTGGCATCCAGATCATTAATATACAATACGAAAAGAGTAGGACCTAACACAGATCCCTGCAATACATCACTAGTCACTGAAAGCCAATTGGAAAAATGACCATTTAATACAACTCTTTGCCACCTATTATCCAGCCAGTTTTCAATCCAGTCAGCAACTACTGAACCAATACCATGAGCTTTGACCTTTAAAATAAGCCGCTTGTGAGGAACTTTGTTGAAGGCTTTACTGAAATCTAAATAGACAACATCTACAAGATGACCTTCATCAACCTTTCAAGTAACAACTTCTAGAAAGCAGAGAAGGTTGGTAAGACAAGATCTTTGTGACCTAAAACCATGCTGAGAATCAACTATCATGTCATTACCCTCCAGATGACTAACAATACTTTCCTTCATAATTGATTCCATCACTTTACAGACCTGGGAAGTCAAGCTGACCGGTCTATAACTACTAGGTTGCTTCTTAGGACCTTTTTTATACAGAGGAGTCACATTTGCTAGCTTCCAATCCATTGGAATCTGACTACATTGCAAACTCTTGCTAAAAATAATGCTTAAAGGCATGGTAATAACTTTAGCAAGATTTCGTAACACAATTGGATAGATACCATCAACGCCAGGTGCTTTGTAAGGATGTAGATTCTGCAACTTTGGGAAAACCACCTCCTGAGAAACATCTAAATCATATAGTGCATGAGTTACACCACTGACACCATTGACAACTGGAAGATTATTGTCATCTTCCATAGTGAACAACGACGTAAAATACTCATTTAACAGTCTGGCACTGACGTTTCCATCCTGAACTAGACGACCATTTTCATCAATCAAAGGACCCACTACATCTTTATTCTTGACCTTACTACGAACGTACCTGTAGAAGGCTTTTGGATCATTCCCCACATTCTGAGCCACCTTACTTCCAAAATTGCGCTTCGCTAACCTTACAATTCTAGTAGCAGAGTCAAGCGCACTTTTGTACCTTACGTGATCATGATAGCTACCAGTCTGCTTGTAAGTTTTCCAAGCTCTCTTTTTCTTCTTCCTTGCTACTTCCACATTGAATGACCACCAAAGTGGCTTACTATCCTTCCTTCTTCGCTTTTTCCTTGGAGTATACTTTAAGACAACCTCATTTAACTTACTCTTAAAAATATTCCACATACTTTCAACACTAACATCATTAAAACATTTATACCAGTTGACTGAGATCAGTTCCTTTCTCATTCTCTTGTAATTAGCTCTTCTGTAGTCATAATAAAATTCTTTCCATTTCTTCCTTTCAACATTGCAAACCAGATTGAAGGTTAAAAAGTTATGGTCACTACTTGCAAACTGCTCATGGACATGCAAGTTGTCCACCATGGACACATCGGAGGACAGAACTAGATCCAGAATATTGTCACCCATGGTGGGCTCAGAAACATGCTGATGAAGGAAACAGTTTAAAGTAAGATCCAAGAATTTCTGGCCTTTGGCACTGGAGAGTAACAGCTCCCAATTAATAGACCTGTGATTAAAGTCACCACATATGAGGACACTAATGTACCTACTACATGCTGTTCTAATAACGGAGTGGAGAGCCTCCTCATTAACATCTGAGACAGAAGTGCTATGATAGCAAACGCCAATAGCAATACTAGACCCAGGAGTGAAAATTTCACATCAACCAGTTTCAGTGCTTGGAAAAAAAGTTAAATCCTCAAGCAAAGTGCTAGAAAAGAAATTTATCTTCAATGTATAGAATGCAACCACCTCGTCTGGAAACTGTTCTGTCATTACGGAAAGTCTTGTAGCCCTTAATACTAAGTTCAGCATCTGCAATAGCATCACTGGCCCAAGATGTCAGTAATCATAATAATGTCTGGATTATATTCATAAACATAACACTCAAGATCACTCATTTTATTGACAATACTTCTTGCATTTTGCTAAGAAACATTTTGGTATTCCATAGCACTTAGGGGTACAATCCATAGTACATTGGATCAAATTACTAGTGAAATTGAATTTTACACTTGCGAAAACAAGATAATTAGATTTCTAGGGATTTTCATTTCCAGCAGATAGAACTTCCATGTTTTTTACGTTAAATGCGCGAAGTCTTATAGTACATCCATGCTACTTAAAATACTGCTGAACGTTAGGCCAGCCTGTGTTAACTTACTTACTCTTAGGTTGGACACTAGTATCACTATAATTATTCAAGCATCAGTCAACTCCAAGGGGCCAGAAATTCACGCCTTCCCTCTAAAACATCATAAGTAAAGAGAGAGGGTCCGATGGGATTGGCAATGGTGATTTGTAACTTAATTAAGCTGCTTTTGCTGATGTTACCGTGAATGATTTTTCCTCCGTACAAGAAAGTGAAAACTCCAACGGACCGTATGCTGAATCTGGTTTGATAGAAACAGAGGTGAGCTATGTGGGCATATGGGAAACGTAAACACTTTATTGCCACATCAAATATCAGACTGTGAAGTATGGCGCGCCGTTTTTGCCCAGTAATTAAGCCTTCAAAAGTCATTCAACCGAGAAGCAAAAAAATCCATTGTCAAAACTTATTTAGCCGTCAAAAGCCATTAGAGCCTTCAAATCCTTAAGCCTCCAAATTTCATTCCGTTGTCAAAATGACTTTAGTCGTCAAAAGTCGTTAATCCGTCAATACTAATTCCGCTATCAAAATTACTTTTGTCCTCAAAAGTCCGAACACCGTCAAAAGTTATTTCGTCAAAGGGTCTTAAGCTGTCAAAAGTTATCCAACCTTCAAGATTCGTTCCCAAAACTCATTGTTTCGTGCCAAGCTATATTCTGCGGTAGACAATTGTCCAGCCGTAAGTACTTATGCTGTCAATAGTCATTCCGTTGCTCTGAAGCCCTTATGCCTTCGAAGTCACTAAGCCTTCAAAACCCCGTCGAAACTCATTCCACTATCTCTCGCCGCACCTCGTAATTATGCCCTAGGTTGTTTTCGGTTTGTAACAGATCACAGCAGCCAATCAATGGAAGCCTGGAAGCAAGAAAAAGGAGGGTAAACAGACAGTGACACTATCTTACGTTACATTCAGTCGGTGCAATTGCACTTTCTTTAGGAAAGGCCCCAAACATGATTTCGTGATTTCATGCGACAGGTATTTAGGCTTTTTAATTTGCCAAGTTTTAAATATTTTTATTGTTGGTTCTTATGGTCAAGATAGACTAGTTTCTGTTTCTTGCGTTAACACGGCGGAAGTGAATCGGTAGCATGACGTCGGTTACAAGGGTTTAAATACTTTCAGTCCCTTCTAAAAGAGCTTTGAATATCATTTTCTGAATCTATTTATATCGAAACGTTGCGATCATAAACCTTGAAAAGGTGTCAAAGTGGTGCGGGTCCGGAGTGTCTTTTAGGGTTTTCGTTTTATGTAGTTTTCAAGGTTGTGTTTTAAGATGTGGCTATACAGGATTTGTGATGTTCATGCTAATACACACCCAATGGATACTTTTTTGATTGGACACACCCCTTACTTTAGGCGTAAATCATCAATATATGAGACTGATTCTTATGGGCAAAAAAGCTTTTTTCATTCCAAATTTTCCTAATATAGAGGATTACTACTTGTATAGTCACAAATATATTTGCACGGATGAACGCGTTTATGGGAGCTACCTGTCATAGGTAGCAGCATTGTGATCTATTGTTTTGTTTTAGGCCAAAGTCTGCTGTGGGTATCACATGGCTCATTATTTAATGAACATTCTCCAAATTGTGACGTCACAAAATTTTGAAATGGTAAGAAATAATGTATTACGAAAAAAAATCGGCGTTCCATGTGTTGTTTTCACCTAGACATATCACTCTGAAGTACAACCGATCAAGCTTTCCTTAATAGGAACAATTCAGAAATTTGGGTACAAAATGATCACATGATCGCTTTGTGTACAAAAATTTTCGATATGTATTCATGTTTCCAAGATCTTTGATTAAACAAGGAAATATTTTATTTATCACCCTTCCTGTACGCAACGGAAGATTGTTGGGAACAGTTTGGATAATTCGGTTTTTTTTTAAGAGCCCCTTTAAGATGCATAGTTTTAATATGCTGGGTGCGGGCGGTGCTTTTCGTATAGACTTTTTAGTCAAGAGGGTTTTACAGTTAGCAAAGCCGTTAGTGGCGCAGTTTATTCCCTATCTTGAGAAAATCTACAAAAAGCAGCTTCTTTGTGAAAGTGCTACAAATTGTCAAGAAATCAGTTTATTGCACAAGCTTGTATAATTATACTTCACCTCTAGTAATGCCTTTTAAAGAGGGGTGCAGAATTTCGATTTAGGTGGCAGGTTCCGTACACTTTAATGTCCGGGAGGTGTTTGTGTGAAATCCTTCGCCTTTAAATATTTGAAGATCGAGTTGTATGTGACTTCCAAATATGAAGCGTCCTTGGTACAAAAGAACCTTTGCTTTAAAAGTATCAAAACCTCATTACGTATCCCTTTTCTGGGGAAAATCTTGACGTAGAGTAGATGCAATGAGTATTCCTTCTCAGAATCTCTGACGTATTCAAAAGGACATTACGCACAAGTCCTAATCACATCTGTTGACAGAAAGTTAATAACAAAAGAGTCGAAACAACTAAAGAAAAAAACTAGTACAAACCAATACGAAATTGTACGCATATGGTGCGCATAGCGTGCCAAAAATATAGAAATTGACATATGTCAACATGACAGCTTCTATGATTCTTATTGGACGAAACTGTCATATGCACGATTAAACCTACATAAGACAATTTAAATCGGCATCTGCTAGTTTTTCATGATCCTATTTGACAGTATCGGCACATGACAGGGAATATGACTTAAATTGGAAAAAACTGTAATATATAAGATTAAATCGACATATAAAAGCTTAACCTGGTATTTGCCAGTTTCTCGCGATCCTATTGGACACTATAGGGTTCATGACAGTTTCTAGAATTCTGATTGGAAGAAACTGTCATATGTAAGATTAAATCGACATATAACAATGTTGAGCCCAAATGACCCTTGACCTCCACCAAAATGGGTTTTTGTACTCATATGGTACACCTACATACCAAATATGAGATCCGTACAAGTTTCACTTCTTGAAAAACCTTGTTTACAAAGGTATGCGTCACCAACGTAAGTAGTGGGGGAAGTGCCGTGTCACCCCCACCCCCGACTCGATTTTCGAGTCGCCAGCGCCTCGTTTTCGAGTCGAAATGGTGTCGCCCCGTCTCGTTTTTCGAGGCGCCCTTGGCTCACTCCCGCCTCGTTTTTTGAGGCGCCTCTTTCGATGTTGTATTGATTTTTGGTAGACACCCAACTTGAGGGAATTGAGAAATTTTTTTTTTTAATTTTTATTAATTTTTTTTAAATTTGCGCATGCGCAATTTTGGGGATCGCCATGATACGTGTTGCTATGGATAGAAGCAATGACGCAATGTTATGTTGGAAAGGGCCTTAACACGCGCGTCTGGGTGGGAATAGATAAGATCATCGCTATTTTTAGAAAACAACCTGTAAAAGATGGGGTTTTGTTTCGTAATCGCCCTACTTTCGTGTCTGGGCACGAATAGACGCAGTCGTTGCTATTTTTTAGAAACGAACCTATAAAAAGGTGGATTTTTTTGACCAAGGTATTCATTCCGACTTTGCATTTCATCTGGAGAAGAAGCAACCGAGAAAGCAAAATAAATACTCAACTCACCATGGACGACAACCAGATATTACCAGAAATATCAGAAGAGTTGAACGAGGCTGGTTGGCGTGTGCAGTACCATTTTGAAGGCGGTAAACAATACTTTGTGAACGAACGTACGAAGAAACGTTCCAATACGCTTCCCGTCGTGGAGAAGATTCCGTCAACCAACCTAACGTTATTTGAAAACACCTTCGTTATACCAGATTGCCCCTCCTTTTTTACCGAAACAAAGGATCTAGAAGCGAAGCTCGATGGAGAGTCTGCGGGGTCATCGGGCAAGGAAATACAAGGAGCGGCTTTAGAAAAACCTCACCAGAAGTTTATGGAAGAGTCTACGATCACCAGATTTCCTTTGGGAGGTAAGCGCCACGTCGTTGTTAAGCAGTATCGCGGAGAGCCGTACGTCAACATCAGAGAATATTTTGGTGGTCAAAAGAAAGATAGATTGATTGCGGGGAAGAAAGGTATTTATTTAAGATTGGAAGAATGGAAGAAGTTGTACGAACAAGTTCATCGTATCCACGCCGCGGTGAGCAAATTAACCTAGACTGATTATTTCTCTCGTCTCGTTTAGATCGGAACGGTGAAATCAAAATATCCGATACCGTCAGAGGAATGGTGGCTTACATATTCGCTTCGATGATGGGTCGAGTGGCACACGGATACTTGAAAGAAAACTGCGAAGGGTGTGACATGGATTGGCCCTCTCACCGATGTCTGAACTTTGGATCGAATGCACCCGTAACCGATATCTACTTTAACGATTTGCAACATTTGGTAAAAGACAACTGGGTTATCAACGCTGTGAAGGACTATATGTTGAAAACTGTAGCAATTCCCACCATCCGGACCGCGATGCAATAACTACGAACGAACTGGTGATAGAGGGTATGGAAATGACAGCTGTCAACGAAGTCATGATTAGGGAGCATCTCGAAGAGGAATATATTCCACGGTGGATGGGGGCAGTCGATTATTCGTCTGTCAAATTGAACTATTCGTTTAAGTGTAAAGAAAATAATAATACAAAACAATCAAGAAACGACACTCAGAAACCTTTGTATATGTATTTTTTTTGTCTTTCTGTATTTATGAATAACATAATTTCAACCCGTCACCCGACGATATATTTTTACATCCATCACCCTTAGAATTACTTTAAGACGTTATAGCATGCAATAACCCTCACCCCCCCCCCCCTCACCCGTAGAACATCTCTGTCTTCCTTTTTCCTCTGACCGTAGACACCTGAACGTTGAAAGATTGGTCATATACAGGTTCGTCCACGCATGGAAAATGTTTCTCGATGAAGTCGTGAACAAGTCGATCATTGACTTCCGGGCCATGGGTAAACCAAGACGTAATCTCTCGTAATCCAATCCCACGACTTCTATGCAAGAGAAAATAGATAGCGTACTGGCCACATACGGTAGAAAACAGTCCTTGTAAAGTAACTTTGTTGTACCTTTGACTGACGTATACACGATCCAGGAACGATTTAATGACTGGTATGACAGAGGGTGGTAGGCCGTAAGAGTCAAAGTACTCCCCCACGCGATTGCGGGAAATGAAAATGGCGACCCAATGAGATCCCGGGAAGTGTCCCCGTTCCGTGTTGACAACTATCGAACAAGGAAAGGTCGGATTGAAACGAAGCAAACCGCCTGAAGGGAACACGCCTTGAAAGTAAAGTTTGGAAAATAGGTCGGAGGGCAAAAGGTACGTGATCTGGCACGTATCCATTTCTTGCTGCTCAGCTCGTGTAATCAAATACTACGTTGCGTGCTCTGTCAATTTCTACGATATTATCCAATTCGGCACACACGATCACGTTGACGGCAGTAGGCAAAGGCTGTCCAAATTGCATTTCCATGCGTAGGTTTCCTTGCTTTACGAGGTTGTAATGTCCTCCAGAAGACAAGTCGGGGGTCAGATCAAACGCATATAACTTGTAACCTCCCGGGGTAATCCTTGCGACTGATAGAATTTCCCTCATCTTGGTTCGTTTTATCCGTATCAGAGAATAGTGTGTGATAGGCCCTGATGTAGCTGTCCTCCTCAAACGTTGGTTTAAGGGGTTTGTTTGGGATTTGTTCGCCATCCATATACACAGCTAAAAAGTTAGCACCAAAATGTTCAAAATTGAAAGGATTTTCCACGTTCAAGGCGGTATTTCTTACGAATCCGACGATGATCCGTTTAGGTAGTTGACCCAAGAAGATGTGATCTTGCACGAACGACATATTCCCCATCGGAACCGAAAACACTTTTGTCACTACACGTCTGATCGGATACTTAGCAGTGGCTTTTTCCAACGCGTGAGCGAGGGTCACGCCCGGGTTTAGTTTAACTTTTCTGACAAACAAAGACGCTTCCTTGACGACGACTTTGTACTCGACGTCGGCGTCACCTGACATAAGGCAAAACGAGTCTTTACTCCTAATGAGTTTGAGTTTTAAGTCCACACCGTTCAGCAAATACTTGTCTTGCAAAAATACGTCACAGTGAACAGGACTAATCATATCAACCGTCTTACTACCCTTGATGAAGGCGTGTCTTTTTACTAAACCGTGGTTCACGGCATCACCGGCTGCAGTGGGGTCGCCTGGCCCATGCGTCCAGCTGTGTCTTTATAGAAGAGTGCAGAAGTGAGTTGTGTGTGCTTGGCGTCCGAGCCATAACTTAGCAGCGTCTCCAACATTGCCCGGTATGGATAAGTAGGTGTAGAAGAGGAAATCAGTCGCTCGTTGGGGCTGACGTCGATTTGACTGAACATAGAGTGCAAAAATAGGTTGACTGGACCAACTTTAGCATCTCTGGGTATATTATTCCCATCAGGCAATGTGACCATAGCTTTCACGTAGGTTTGCGTCTGCGCCAGATCGATGCATTCTTCCGAAGACCCCGACACGTAAAATTCGATGGGCCCACTGTCAGTAATGTTAGCGATGGGGTGGTATTCTATCCATTGTCCCTTCTCTATACTCGTCTGCGTGGGTGGTACGGTAAATAAATCCAACTCAGCTTTTGTGCATTCGCACGAAGATTCGTGTAACAGAGACATGATGGAACACAGATTAATCAAAGATATCTAGAGATCTTTTCGCTCTCTTGGCAGTTTTGGTTCTGTTGGTTGGCGATGACCGGTTACGCCTTTTATAGACTCCGTAGGTGGACCTCGCCCCCACTCCGGAGATAGCCTTCCGTGCCACTCTTTTTCCCGCAGCCAATCCTCTTTGTCTCACCGAAGTCTTAAGAGATCTACCGTCGAGCACGTCTCCGGCGATGTCCATACTCGTTCTCAAAGCTTCTTTTCCCAACGCCTTGGCACCTTTTTTGAGAAGGGGTACAGCCGTACGAAACAAACCTCCGAGTATGTTGCCGAGGCCATATCCTTTTTGGGCTCGACCCCCTCGAAACACGGGAACACCGTGACCGGTTTGATTGAGATAATAGTGTTCGTAGTCGCGTGGATCACTACGAAACTGGCAACGATGAGGCATGTTTAAATAAACTGAGAAGCTCTCTTTAGACGAAAATGAAGTGTCACAATGACGTTACCGCGTGCGAATGGTATTTTTCGTCCGACGCTATCCCTTATATCGATTTCGATGGTGTCGAAAGATTTTTGCTTGACAGAGTGGTAATGGATGTTGGAGAAAATCAAACTGACATCTTCGCCGTACTTTTGTCTGACCGTGACCACGCGGAGAAGAGGTACCCTGGTGTGACCAACCACGCGGGACTCCACGATGTCGCAGTACACGTACAGATTATGCGGTTGTCTGAGATCTAATGGTCGGTCTAATATCTTAAACTGAGTCACGGTCGGCGCTTCCTCCCGAAAGCCTAGTATATCGGCCAACCTTCCCTTCATCCTCACTTGTGCATCCTCCTCGAGTCGAACTTCTATCCTTCTAGTCTTTTCGTGGTAGAGGTATTGAATCCGTTCGGGGTAATTTGTTTCCAATAGTTCTAATATCTCTTTCGGTGTCTGGTAATACCCAGGAACGAGGTGTTTACGCCACCACTGGTGACCGTTTATCGTGTACGAATATTCGCTCTCCTTGTCGACGTTGTATCACTGATGAGGATAAATGGTTTCGGCAAGGCCAACTTCCCATTGTCCTTCCAAAGAGATGGGTTGCGCTAACTTTACCCGATAATGAGTGACGGTGTTGTCTGGATACAGGCGAATGGAGCTATTGCTCGGTGAAGTAACGTAAAATGAATGAGCCATGACTCTATCGCTCAGAAACTTTTTCCAAATGAAGAGCGCATTCACGTCTTACATGTTTTTATAAGTGTAGACGTCAGTTACCCAACTGTTAAACTTTGGAGGGTATCCTTTCCATTTTACAAAATATTCTTTGCGTCCGTTGTTGACTCGACGGCGTATAATTTTTTCGATGCGATACGTCTGATCCGCTTTGGATACTTTTTGCATTTCTTCCTCGTAAAACGTCCCTTCCAACTCTTTTCCACCGTAATCTTTAAGTCGGTATACGGGGGGTACACGCCGTATTTCACGGACCACGGTGAACACTTCATCGGTCCACCGAGGTAAATAACCTTTGCGAAAAGGGAGGGTTTCCATACTAATACGTACGGTATCCCCTGGTGCAAATTTCAAACCGCGGTCTGCAACATGTTGAGTGGATGTGTTCCCGTACAGTCTCTGCCACACTTGTTCCTGACAATATTCGTCCACATCCTTGGGGGCCATTCCGATACTGCGATGTTGACTCTTGTTGTATCCCGCAAGGAATCTTTGCAGCACGTCCACGTACCGTCGAGTGCCATTGGCTATAAAGTAGCGACACATTTTTGTTTTGAGGGTGCGATTAAATCTCTCTACGACTGAAGCTTTGGTTTCATTGTTTGTTGTAAAAAAGCGAATGTTCTCACCGCGAAGAAATTTTTGATAAGGATTGTTGAGGTATTCTTTTCCTTTGTCCGTTTGTAATGTCCGAGGTTTTCTGTTTTGTTCTTTAAGGATGCTCGGAAATGCGCGAATGACACTTCTAGAAGTTTTGTCTTTCAAAACTCTGGCCCATGCAAACTTAGACAAATTATCGATGCAAGTCACAATGTAACGGTATCCCCTGTTTTGTTTGGCGAATGTAGAGACATCTACCAAATCGGCCTGCCATTGACTGTCAATCCCCGACACGATCACCTTATTGCGTTTGAAGGTTTTTCTCAGAGGTTTGTGTAGGGTGTAAGCGTCTCGACTCTGCAACCATTCTATAATCTTTTTGTCGCTAATGTTCCGTTTGTCCCGTTTTACGGCCCGCCTTATCGCGCCTACTCCTCCAAAGGCGGCAGGATGAGAAGGATCTTAGTATAGATCTCTTAGGTATTTGTCCATCGGGGGCGTCAGGACCACTTACAGAGCCCCCGCAACATGCAGATAGGCACACAAATTTGCGTAGTGAGATATCGATGGAGAGCCCTTTCTCCGGTAGACAGTCCATTATGTAAAGTCAACAACGAACTGAAATGCGCGAGTGTTGCGCAAATGTATTTAATACTTTTCCCAGGCCCCCGTTTTTTGACGAGTCTTCCGTCGAGAACTGACTGCGCGTCTTTTCGATGGTAGATGATAAGCAGTAGCGTAAAAATTCCGGTCATCGTTTTCTTCCGTCATCTCTTCAGGTAGAGTCCGGTCTTGCACCAATCGAGACTCGTCGTTTACACCCATCCATCGACTCACATCCTTCCAGCGATCTACGTTACTAATAAGTTCTCGGGGCGTGTTGACGCGAGCTAACGCTTTCGTAAATTCATCCATCCCGACTGGTGAAGCGCTTTTTCTTTTACGCATCACATCGTTTACTAGGTCTACGATATGAGAGTCTTTGATGACCCTGCTATCCACGACTAACTCCCCTCTTTCGGTCCAACCTAGGCCGCTGTCTTTGGAGGCAATTTTTCCCAGTAATTGAGTCGCCTTACTTTTGAAAGCGCGTGGAACACTTTCTACGACGTCACGTTCTATGAGCCGTTTTTGGGATGTATATTTTGTCTGGTCGTCGGGTTTTGTGTCTGGCATTACTCTCACTTGAGGTGGTTCATTCGTTTTGGCATCATATACAATGTAACGTTGCAGAACCTCCGAGTAGCGTTTCATTTTAGTGGTATCGTCGAGACGAGGGTCGCCTAGTACGGCAGAAAGTTGATCTTCGAGTTCTTGCACTTTGGTCTTTTCCAAAGTCTGCGGTCGATTTCCTTTTGCGGGCTCCAGAACCTCCCGGGACACTAACACGAGCTTTTTGGTGTGTTCCATTTTTTACTAAGGTTTCAACAGGACGCTAACACCAAATAATGAGAAGTCAGACTGATGGTTCGACTTTCTCGACCTCGATGAAACAGATTTTGGCGGACTAAGATAACTGACAAATTTTTGTGATGGGAACCTTTCGTGAAGAGGTTGCTTATCTTGCGATCATCGGCCGTTTCACTCATCAAATTATCCAATATGATAAGGGTTCTTTTAGATTTATCCAAGTATTCGTCAAATGAGGGTGGCACCTCCTCTAAAAAGGTATTGTGCGAGTTGGTCGTACAGCGGTTGATAGTCCCCGTAAAACCGCAGAGTCACTTGGGGTGGGTCTCGAATTAATTGATCCGCGTGGGATAATAACTGTTTTAGAAAAACTGTTTTTTCACACTGGGTAGGTCCCACGACGATGCACGTGAAGGGGTGTTGTAGTCTCGCTTCCATCGTAAACACTGGGACCAAAGGTAAAGTGATCAGCGTGTTTATAGAATCTCGAACGAGAGACAAGTAATAACGACTCAAAACACAACGGGAAATTGGTTACACATTATTATATTACAATACAGCCACCATTACCTTATTATATTACAATACTATCACTATCACCGCCAACTCGCAAGTAACAATTCTGATACAAACTTACACGTCCAAGGGGCGAGTAGACACCCCATCCTCATTGACCTTACGCTTAATGTACAAATACGACATTGCAGTTTTGTCTTGAATATAAGTCTGCATTTGGTTATGCCACAACCTAAACCCCATGTTCCGCGCTTCCACCGAAGAACAGCTCCTAAGAACTTTCAAATAATTGTCTTTGGTTAGTTGTGCGGATCGATTATTCACGCCTTTACAACTCACTTTCTCTTTTCCCGAACCGAAACAGAAGTAGCATTTACTATTGAGAGCGATTATGCCATCTCCCTCCCACTCTAACTTAAACAAACCCGGGGTCCTCTTATCATATTGCTTGTGTTCGATGGTATCTGTTCGGGGAAACCACAGGTGTTTTTCTAAGTCAAAGGCCGTACGCATGTCTGGTTTGATGATTTCGTCCAAAGAGTCTCCAGAGATGGCTAAATATGCAGAATCAGTGTCCATTTCACAATACTCAAAGTCCTCAGAGTTAACGCACTTGACCATAAAATCGTAATAAAATTCTAACATTTTAAGTTTGGCATATTGATAAACAAAAAGCCCAATCTGTAAGGGGGGGGGGGGTCCAAATCAATCACTCGTGTATGGAAATCTATTTCGTGCATGTCCAAAACTAGAGGTGTGAGGTGTTTAAAAAAGGGATCATTTACCAGGTTTAATACTTTATCTTCCGTGCAGACTTGTACGTTTAGGTGACGCTCTTTGTTAGTAACTGTTTTCCCATAAGCTGAATTACCGATCAATTTCATCATGTCTGCGACGATACTTTTTGACGGATCCTTATCCCCCTCCCGCCTAGCGTCGCTGACTTCGTCGCCAAAAATACCGCTTTAGGGAGAAATTGCGCTACCTGGTAAATTTTGGTCACTACCAACCCATGTTCGAGGTACCATCGCAGCAAGGGTGTAGCGAGTAACACCTTGGTGCCTCGCATGCTTCCTATCAGCGTACGTCGGGGTTGAGGCAGTGCATTGTGTCTTCGCGCGTACTCACCCATATGGTCCCCGATGTCTTCTACCCCCACCTCTATATTTTTAAACACTGGAGGCATTTCCGCGAATTGGGCTTTTAAATGATCCGGCACTGTAATGTCACACTCAACTACTCCAAAAATCTCACCCGTTGTGACGTGGTTTAGGACCACTTGTTCCCTCATCTCAATTTTTTCTTGACACGGGTAGGGAAATAAATTTTGCAAGAACTGTCTAATCTCGGGAAATTTGCGTTGGGCCCGTTGCCACTCGCACTCCCAGATTTCCACAAAATCAAACCCCAGAGATTGAAGGTAGTTGGTGATTGCTTGAGTTTCTTCAACAATTCGGCCAAAGGTTTTTTCCTTTTTTCATTGTAAGTTTTTCCCACGTTAAGAACACAGGGGTGACCGTGCCAGTAACAACCTTGGAACTGAAATATGATGGGTTTACCACCCTCTCCACCGCTCGAACTAAAACCATCGACCGGTAATTGTCGACCGCCTAGTCTAACCTCTTTGCCATTGAGCGCGTGCCTAATCGTAATGCCCCGTTTTTTAGCCTCCCACTCCAACCACCCCACCGCCATCTTTTGTAATTTGTGGGTAAACGCTCTTCGAAACCCCGTCTCCTCTTTACGTCATAGAGCTATACCGGTTGGCATGTCCTGCATGACAGCCCAGAGATAGAGGGCGTTTGCATCAAAACCTAAATTTTTTTTACACATTTTACCACCTCTTATTTTAGTTTTATTTCTTTCCTGATACCGATGAAAAATGATGGATGGACCCCCCACGATATTGTCTTTGAATAAATGGTACAAGTCTTTATCACTTTGGGGAAAGAGACAAAACCTATCATTTTTGGTATCCTTGAACAGATACCTCAGGGTTAAGCCTGGAACAGATATGCCTTCTTTAAACATGTCGATATCTTTAACACGATAAAATTCAAACATTTTTTCTAAGGCTTCTAGGAACGGAACAACGTCTTTATTATTGTACCATACTAGGAAATCTTTGAAAGTTTGCATGTTTTGATCCTTCCACACTCGTTGACAGTATCCGTACTCTTCATCGGTCAGATCGGTCCCTTTTAGTTTGTTGTGAAAAGATTCTTTGGACGGCAGGGAAGGTGCCCCTAATTTTGACAGACTGTCCATCCAATCGTATGGAAAAAACCTTTCTGCTCTTGACATTTGTAAGCTTTCAAAAATTGATCGTAACTACACGACGGAGTCAGGTAATTTTTGATGCCTAGAAATTTCAACCATTTAGTTGATATGCATAAGTAGTCGTTACAGCGTTTGATAATTTGCCTGATGGCAGGTTGTCCGCTATCTTCATTGTTAATTTTCTCTAGACTTCTATACAGATGACCTTTCATGACATTGATGTCATATTTACCCGAATTAAACCCCACGACGGGGATTTGTCTGCAATAATTTAGCGGACTCAAAACATTCTTTAGGTATTTACGATCGTCACCGCTGACGTCATCGCCCGATTCACACTGATCTGAAAGATCGTCAAGCGACTCGAAGTTTTCCATCAAATCTTTTAAACTCTGTAGAGCGATTGAAATGGGCCCACTTTCTGCCATATACTCAAAAGCCACTTGACTGATTTCGGTCATGTAGGTCACAAAATTATCGACGAGTTGGGGATCGCCACCTTCGGAAAAAAAGCATTGAGGGTGTCTGTATCCAGGGACGTTTGAACAGACACTAATACTGAGCAATTTGTGTTGACCGATATAACTTAATTTCTCGCTTTTAGAGGGTATGACATCCTCTTTATCGAGGTATGTCTCGATATCGTATGTTATTCTGTACGGGTAGAAACGATCTTGGGGATCGACTGCAATACCAACTGTTTCTAACTTATCAAACACTGAAGGTGACAGTTCAAAAACACCTCCAGGGAATCGATGGTTGACGTGCATTTTACAACGTGGGATGTGTCTTTGCAATAGTCGATGTTGCTTAAACAGACGTCTACACAGCAGTGAAATGTACGAGCGTAGAAATCCATATTTTTAATGTAACTAAAATGACCTTCGTAGTAGTTGACATACATGCTATCCTGAAATCGACAAGGGGAACGACGAAGTAAATTGGCCACAGTTTGTTAAGGGAGGGTCTGCTTTTCATTTTGACCTTGCAAAGTGCACGGTTTTAATTCATACACGTAAATGTTACACTGAAAACACTTTTCTACAGCCCCTAACTCTTGGAAGGAAACACCCTTAAACGTACTTACGGAGGCGCTTCCACCTATACTAGTTTAATACATGGCAAATAACGCTTTCGTCATTTCTTCAGTATCTGTGTTCTGCGTTCGATGACTTCAGATGAGCCCGTAAACATCTAAATAAACACAAATTATCTTTGAAAAATCGATATGTTTTAGAGTGATGGGTCATAGCTAATACGTGAGTGTTTTTCTTAATATAGTCTGGTAGAATAGCGGGCGGTGCCCCGACCAAACGGAACTTATCCATCTTATAGACGTAAACGCTTACATTAGTTACGTACTCCAGTACCCAAGCGGAATTCTCTCTCTCACGTATAACCAGTTCCGCGATATCATTAGTCTTAAAACGTGCAAAATCAACAATGTCTTGACGTGTATCTATAACACAAGGACGTTCAAAGAGTCTATGGTTATTGTTAGAAGCGTGAAAATACCTCAATTCTCCAGTTACCCTGTGACGCAAGATAAACCCAAAAGACATATTCAGTTTAAAGGGAAATAGGGCGTTTGTTTTACAGGAAACATCCATATTTTTGAAAACAATGTTTGTGGACGCAGAATGATAGATTATTCACAATAAGGAAGGACAGTGCCCTTCTTTTCAAGAAATAAGTTTCTCACAGATAGAAATTCAGTTATTTGTTGCTCAACACTAATTTGTTCACCCAAACTTTTCAAAATTCAAATGATGCATCTTCCATCACTAATCACATGCATGATGTTTTGACGAGATGAAGCTTTGGCAGGTATTTATTGATGAGACTGGATGGTTTAACAATGACTAACACTATTTCTTTTGTATGTCATGTTGGTGTATTCTAAACGCCCTATTTCCCTTTAAACTGAACTCGTTGATCCCTATAAACCCCCTATAATAATTGAACTATCTTTTCCCCCACTAGCTGCTTTAACCTTAAATTATATACCTCTTGTACTCGGTTATGTCTGCGATGATGGGAACGAATAGCACCCCAATTATTTTCGTAGACTTCACACATCATATCCCCCATCTCTTGGCGAACTTTTTCGGTAATAGTCCTGGGATCTTCTTGGAGAACGTTATCATCTGCTTCATCATCCCCCACCCCCTCCTCGGTTAAAGGGAGAGGCTGAACACCGGTATCGACTTGCGACTAATAAACAAAACAGAAACAAAAAAATTACTGTTGTCGGAATATCGTTGTGGCTAATGCCATAGCTTTACCAATATACGAACCTAGAAATAAAAAACAAAAGGCACTCACATCTTCAGATTAACTGGAGTCATTAGAGGACAGAACTCTTGAGGGCCCAAGCTGTCCACTTGACGGAACATCCGAACCTTGGGCTGGGACTGGAACCCACGATTTGACTGCGCACCTCCCGCCTGGTCTCGTATGTTTTTTGAGGTGACTTTTTCTTTTGAAGCGCTTCCCACATTTGTCGCAAGAATGTACGCGAGCTACATGCACAGCCTTCGCGTGTTTTGCGATAGTTTTCCGATCCGAAAACAACTTCTTACAACCGTATTCACACGGTACCTAAGAGCAAAATTTGAATAAACGAGTCATAAAAAAAAAAGTCCGGTCAAATGGTAAAGTGATAAGAAAATGTCTACATTGTTTAACGTTTTCTCGCTCACCCCTTTGCTTGGAGCCGTTACGTCCACTTCTACCTCGGAGTGTTTTCTTTTACTGGCATTTTTTTCAGGCGTAGAGGAGGGGCTATGTTCTGTGGAAAATCGTTTTGGGCTTGCACGGTAGCGGAAGAAGCTGCACTGCTTTCACCCTCTTGACGGGCAGCCCTAGGAAAACCTAATGTTGCGAATGGTATAATGAGATGGAAAAGAACATAAACTACGACTTTAAGATCGCAGTATGTACACCTACGCTAAGGCATATCTATAATCGAACATTAATGTCTGTGGAAGTATATTCCATATCGCAATACTAGTAAAACATACATCACCTACAAGACGAAACAAGCCAATGAAAGTCGGGAGACTCGTAACCTTCTATACCAACAGCACACCATGTAAGAAACCGAACTACACACACCCACGCTCACGCCGAGAAAAACAAACGGGGTTAACTCACCATTTTTTTCCGAAAAGCTTCTTGTTGCATCTTGGCTCTTTGTAACCTTTCGATTCTCTCCAGTTCAGCGATCGCTTGTTCTTCTTTCTTTGACAAAAAAATCCATCACGAAAAACAGCTATAGCTGGTTACGGTATGGTATTAACTGTTCGATGCTCTTCTCGATTGTGATGCGAATGTGAAGTCTTCAACTCTTATTAAGCTGTATTCGTTTCTCGCAAATTCGGCAAAAAAGTTTCGAAGATTGCAACATCCATACACGTGTGTGTCCTGACACGACCCTGTGACGTCATTTTATTGCTAACTGTGACGCGCTTGCCATGTTATTTTCTTCATCGGTTGGTCCGTTCGCAATATATTTTTTTCTTTTCATCGAGTGATCGTGTTTATTTTTTAACTAACGTCGTTTAGAAAGCTTTCTTACCCTGTAATTTTCTTCATCGGCTGAATGATTTTATTTGAAGGACACCTTCCGTTCGCAATATCTTTGTTTCTTTTCAAATTTGATTACGTCATTTGCTCGAACCTTCTATGGAACGACACTTTCTAACAGCTATTATCGAATGCAACCTTAGACAATGTCATACAGAAGCAAAAACTATTACATGTGCATTCTCCACGTCCCGTTCTGCTAGAAGACATTTTTTATTTTCAGTTTAAGACGAGCGGTTAGTGTCGGTATTTTCATAATTTCTAAAATGGCCTACCTACATGACAAACGCTATTAGCTGTATCAGGCTTTCAACAGCCGCGCTCTCTTTTCCTTTCGGTGGAGCTGGTGCTTCTGCCGGCACAGGAATATTTTTATTGGTTGGCTCTTACGGTTTAGGACCCTCACGTTACCTTAGGGTAAGACTTTCTTCACCTCTTTCCCTCTTCTCGATTGGTAAGTACATTTTCAATTTTTTTCAAACCTAACATTGTAACATTTTAACCTTTTTGTTTTAACAACTTAACAAATTTAAAATAAAAAATAAAAAAATTGAAAAATTAAAAAAAATAATCATAATTAAAAAATTCTCAGTTCCCTCAAGTTGGGTGTCTACCAAAAATCATTACAACATCAAAAGAGGCGCCTCAAAAAACGAGGCGAGAGTGAGCCGAGGGCGCCTCGAAAAACGAGACGGGGCGGCACCATTGCGACTCGAAAAACGAGGCGGGGGCGACTCGAAAAACGAGGCGCTGGATACTCGAAAATCGAGTCAGGGGGTGTGACACGGCACTTCCCCCACTACTAACGTACATACACATACACACAGGCACACGTATATTACTATCATTTAGAGGATTTAATTTGCAATCAGACTCGGCAGCTCGATTTGAAGACCCCTCGAATTGCTGCGTGTATCAGCCCACCGTTTGCCCACCTGTGTAAACTATATACCCAGTATATGCACAGTGATATAGTGACAGTACACATGATATTGCACCAGGGTTCCTTTCTCTCTAAAGGAACCCTATATTGCAGCCTAATATAATTTATTTGGTAAAGAACAAGGTCAAAATGGCTAATTTTTCTTTCCATGACACTCACTTCGGGGTAATTTTGTAAGAGATAGCATAATTGACCAGCCAGCTTCACTGCATGATTAGGTTTCGGAGAGAGAAGACGTATGTCACATCCTCTCTCCTCTGTCTAGCCAGTACTCACTATTGTCTCTACTTCTCAGTACGTGGATCAGTGCTTACCTCATGCCGAGCAACCAGTCTTTTGTGTGCTGGGCTCTTATTCTTATTCATTGTGTTAATGCGTGCAACAAGTGAGAACTTGCGCAAGTGGTGATGCGACAGAGGATATAAATTCTCTGCTTTCAACAGTTCAACACTAGTACGGAAAGCAGCAGCGCTTACTCAAAGTAGCATTTCTTTGTCAACCTTGGAAAAAGAGACTCCGAATACGTGTCACTTGCTTTTATTTGTTTATAATAACGTCTACTGCCAGTAATCTATTCACGGCTAAAGCCTTTGCTAATACTAATTATTGCAGGTAAAAGAACAGGTAGCACGGGAAGTATATTGCTATCCTCGTGCAATCTTCCGCATCACCGTCAGTATATTGCTCAACGTGTGAGTACAGTAGCTGTTATTGCTACTAATGTATTAACCAAATTCATATTTTCTAGAGACAATAAAGCAATTTCAGCCCAACCTCATATAATGTCACCCCATACGGGCTCGTTTGTGATATTCCATTCTATAGGCTGAGTCATTTATAGTACACTGCCTACCAAAATTTGCCAATATGGCCTAGGAACTAGACTATCAGGAGGATCTCATACCCTCTGTTTACCTGCATACCGATATGACAGGGGCAGGATGTTCCTCAATGGGAGAAGGTAGTGCCCAACCAAACCTCCATGATGTCATTGCCAAAATGCAAGAGCAAATGCAGAAATCAGCAGATCATATGAATAAACCTGCTAACACCGAGGCAATTGTTGAGGAAATTAATCTGGATTCCCCAGCTGGAGCAAGTCAAGCCCAACTTGAATTTGATGATGAAATCAGTAAACTGTTTGGAGATTCTGACGTTGAACCTGTAACCAGCCCCATAATCACTTGTTGTGAGTCAGCAGCAGTTTGATGACCAAGTTTTTGATGAACTGCTTTCCGACTTGTCGGTAGTAACCAAGGGCCCAAAAGTGCAAGACAAGGTTGCGACCCTTGTCTCTAACATTTGCTCTACTAAAATTCCGCCATCCAAGTTAAAGGAAAAGTGTAACAAATATCCTAAACCAGAAAACGTTGAGCTAATGCAGGTCAGGCAAATCAATCGACTGATTTGAGACAATTTACAAGTTTCAAGTAGAACGAGGGATATTAAATTACAAACAATTCAAATGCTGTCTTTTAAAGCTATGACAGCACTGACAGCCATCCTCAATGACAGTTTGGTCAGTAAGTCTAATATAGATAAGGAATCCCTCCTTACCAAAGTCACGGATTTCATGGTTCTTCTTGGGTCAGCCAATCGTGACTTGAATCAGTTTCGCCGCGACCTTATCAAACCTGACATGAAAGCTGAGTATAGGCGCTGTTCGGTAAACCTACTGGAGCTTCAAAGCTCCTATTTGGTGACGATATCTCGCAACAGCTGCGAGATATCGCTGATGCGAACAAATTGAGTAAGCGTTGCATGTACTCCTCAAGGGGAAATGCTCGGGGACGTGGCAGAGGAAAGGCTCGAGATCGGGGCCTCACACACCACCTCTACCAGCCTTTTTTAGACAATCGACAGTACTCCCATCAGAATCAAACCTATGGCCAGAGTAGCCTACCTCTCAGAGGCCGAGGGAGACTTCATGTGAATTAAATCCATCAGGTGAGGTATGTGTTTTGCCTTTCCTCCCTGCAGCAATACTTACTGCGGGACGCTTACAGCATTGTCTGACTCAATGGCAAGAAATCACTAGCGATGAAGTCATTCTGAACTATGTTATGGGATATGACATTAAATTTGACAGTAGTAAACCCAAAACAGGTACCTCGCCCTGGGCCTATGCACAAACCCGAAGATCTGGTTTTACAACTCGAAATTAACAAACTTATGGCCAAAGGGGTCCTCAAACATGCATCGCACTCCAGCGATGAGTTTATTTTCCCAGTTTTCTTACGACCTAAACCAGATGGTTCTTTGCGGTTGATTCTTAACCTAAAGAAATTCAATGAATGTGTGGCATACCATCATTTCAAAATGAATAGCTTACAGTCTGCACTTAAACGTACGGAGCCAAAATGTTTCATGGCATCGATCGACCTGAAAGATGTATACTATTCGGTACCGGTCAGTCGTAATAGCCGGGACTTTCTTCGACTGCTGTGCAATGGAGAACTATATCAATACCCTTGCTTGCCAAATGGACTGGCTTCAGCGCCTCGTGTCTTTACAAAATCGTTAAAACCTGTTTTAGCAGAGTTGCGGTGGCTAGGAATTTCTTGCGTGAGTTACATTCACGATATTTACATACAGGCCAGGTCCCAGACTGAATGTGCGCATGCTGTCTCTCAAGCGTTGCATTTATTCGAAAAGGTGGACTTCATAGTACACCCTGAAAAATCAGTGTTTAAGCCCAGTAGTGAACTGACCTTTTTGGGGTTCGTTCTTGATTCGCACACTGTGACTGTTAGACCCAAACCAGAGCGAATAGCGTCAACACTAAAGGAGATCGCAAACTTTAGAGGCAAGCGAAAGAAAACAATAAGAAAGCTTACTCATATCATTGGCATACTAGTTTCTCTTCTCCCAGGAGTGCAGTATGGCCCGCTCCACTACAGGGACATGGAACTGCTTAAAATTAAACTCCTCAAAGAACATAAAGGGGAATTTGACACTGAAATTTCACTTTCCGATCACACTTTGCATGAACTTGACTGGTGGCAAGAAAACCTCAGTTCTCAGTCCCGACAGCATTCAAGCATATCCTGACCCTGAAATAGTTATTGAGACAGACGCTTCGCTACAGGGTTGCAGTGGTCGCTCCACTACCCTCAGCTCAGGGCAAGTGGACACCTCATGAAAGTACATACCACTTCAACATTCTCGAAATGTTAGCTATATACTTTGTGCTCAAAGCATTGGTTGCAAACTACCGCCATAAAATGTCAGAATTCTGACTGATAATTCAACAGCTGTGTCATACATTAATGGGATGGGTGGTACACATTCCCCCCATTGCAACTCCTTATTAAAAGTTATCTGGTACTGGTGCTGTGAAAGACATATCTGGCTCATTTGTTGTCATTTACCAGGGTAAGACAATGCCATAGCTGATACCCTGTCACGCAATTTTAACACTAACACAAAATGGATGCTAAACCGGTAAATTTTTACCAACATTTCTCAGCTATGGGGGCATTTCAGATAGACTTATTTGCATCCGGCACGAACAGGCATTTATGCCCTTATATAGCATGGCAGCCAGACCCAGAAGTATTGGCAGTTGATGCTTTCTCTGTTAATTGGAAAAACTACTATTTTTATGCATTTCTTCCCTTTAGCCTAATTTCAAGAACCCTCCAAAAGATCAAGAAAGACCGGGCAAAAGGAGTAATAGTAGTGCCACTGTGGCCCACGCAAGCCTGGTACGCCAAGCTATTGTCCATGACCACCGATATTGCCCAGGAATCTACAACGGGCAAAATCTGTCCTATACTGTTGGGAACGGAACAGCGCACGCATCCTCTATTCCACAAATTGCAACTGGTGGCATGTGCAGTGTCCGGAGTCTCTTGCGAAGTCTCGGCATTTCAGAGGACACGTCAAATATCCTCATGGCGTCCTGGAGGCTGTCTATCCAAAAACAATACGCTACTTATCAGAACAGATGGCTCAGATTCTGCTGTAGACTCGGTTGATCCATTTCATCCCTCTATGAAGGCGCTACTACAATTTTTCACAGACCTGGTTCAGGCAGGCCTCAGTTACTTAGCAATAAATACGGCACGATCTGCCTTCTATACCATCCTGGATGTCAACCACAGACACACGATTGGCTCGCCCCCATTAGTTCGGAGATTCTTCAAAGGGGTTTTCGAAGTTAAAACCCCTCAGCCTCGGTATAAGGGGATTTGGGATGTGTCACTAGTATTAAATTATTTACGCTCATTGCACCCTAATTCTGGCCTTACTTTGAAACAACTCACTCAAAAGCTGTTAATGCTTGTAGCCCTAACCTCGGCACAGAGGTTACAAACAGAGCAACCTTCACATAGGTCCCACAGCAGCTGTATTTCTTTTGCCTAACAAGCTGAAACAGTCACATCCGGGCTCAAAGCCCTTGGAGGAAGTACTAACAGTATACCATGAAAATGAGAAATTAGATGTTTACAGTGCTCTCAAGCGTTACCTTCTAGTTACCAAGCCACTAAGAGGAAGTGGAACGCAATTATTCATCAGTTATACTCCACCCCATAAACCAGTTTCTAAGGCCTCCTTATCACAGAGGACAAGGCAACTGTTGGCTGCAGCTGGGGTTGATGATGGGGTTGATGTTACTCTGCTCACAGCACAAGAGCGGCAGCGGTTTCTGCTGCAAGTCGTAAGAACTTTGCCAGTCGATGCCGGGTGGGCCTCAGAGTCAACATTTGCTCGTTATCACAAAAAGTCCATTCAGCTCACTAGTAACAAATCCTTTGCAATGGCAGTTTTAGATGCCTAATACGTTGTGGAGACATGTTACATAAACGAATTATTAGAAGTCGCAAGTATCTGGTTTCGGTCTTTAAAGGCTGCTAACCGCAGGCAACTTTGACCGAATGTGGCCTACAGGGTAAGCATATCAAATTTTACGTTATGTCAAAAAGGACATTCACAAGATGCAAAATATATTGTTCAAGTTTGGCCCAAAACGGTTTGGCTTTGGCCCAAACGGCCTACAGTGTAAGAATGTGAAAACGTTAAGTCGTATCATATCAAACGTTCAGAAGAGACAAAATATATTGCTTGTTACTTATGAATGTTACGTTATATTAGTTATATGGGTTACTTATATTTTACTTATACATTGTGTTGTACTTATATGGACCTTTAAGTTAAAGTGAACATCTGTGCATTTAACGCACACATTGTAGTTTGATTGAGCTAATACAAACACTGCTCCCAAGCATGTATGATTTGTTTTTCAGAGAGAAAGCACAATACAAAAGAAAGGTCACAAAGGTCAAGGATTTTCATGTTTTATTTCATGCTCGAAACACAGCTTTGAAGTCTCATAATTACCCCGAAGTGAGTGTAATGGGAAGTAGAATCTAAAAATTAAACGAGACCCTAATGTTGAAGTTGGTTAAGATTCTACTGACACATTACACGAACGAAGGGGGGATTATATGCCCTCCCACAGCATTGTGATGCATATACCCTCCCTTTATTGTAACTTGTGCTCCATCGCATGTTCCTCAGGCAGACTAAACAAATATCGTCGATATTGTAAAGTCTCCCATTCTTTGAAAGGTGAAGCTGGCTGGCCAATTATGCTATCTCTTATATACCCCCCCCCCCCCGCTTTGTTCGTGTGATGTGTCAGTAGAATCTTAATCAAACTTCAACCTTAGGGTCTCGTTGAATTTTTAAATTGCTCGGGTTAGAAACTCTTTTAGTGATACGTGGCAAGTAGAACAATATCAGTTACTTATTGTAAGTGATATCACTATAAGAATGATCTCTGCTTAAAGATTGCTTCATATAATGATTTACCTATATTACCATTCTGTGACATAACAAAATTGGTTTTCAGTGTAGATCATAGAGAGAATTTGTCATTTAAAAGTTTGCAAATTTACCAAAAACGATTGTATGTGTTCTATCATCTCAACCTGTTAAGCTAGTGCACAGTCGTTTATTGAGCGAGCATCGGATGTGATAAGTAAACGTGCGTGCGAATAATTTGTTTGCAATTAATTCTGTAAGCAGTACAGTAACGTAAGTAGGCTATCACTAGTTAGATCTTTCGTGCAGCTGATTTTATTCACTGAGTTAAATTCTGATATAGCACGCATTTCATTTGCGCAAATCATGACTAGACTAGGATAAGCACAGATTACGTTTTGAAAGTTCACTTGGGACGTACTACCCTCTAATGTCATAGCCCCAAATGCTTATCTAGGCCTATAATATAAACTTTTATCTCATCCCTATAATAAAATGAACGACATAAAATATTATAGTTCCTTTGAAACGTTAAAATGTATTATGACTCTCTCAATTGCCATAGCAACGTTTGCTTGATGTATGAGACATGGTTGGCTAACCTGATATGGTTCTTAAGGTCACCTGGAACCCCTCATTATGGTAAGGGTCAAAATGTATGAAGATGTGTGTGTGTGTATCTGTCTGGGTGTGTGAGTGTGTGTGCGAAAGAAAATATCAATTTTAAAAGTTTGCGGTCGCAAATCATCCTAGACCGCAAAGCCGATGAGGGTCAAAGTTGGTAGATAGGTGACCCATGGTCTAAAGTTTTATGTCTCCCGTAAAAAAAAAATTAAGGTCAGAGGTCAAATAAGTGATAATCTTATTTTTGCTGTATTTCTTAATCCAAAATGGTTGTTTACATGGGACCCTCACATATATGACCGGTACACAAGATTTCATATGAAAATCATGTTTGTGTGTGTTTTGACTTCAAAGGTCAAATTCAGGGGTCAAAAGTCAAAATTGAGAGCGAAAGGTTTGCGTCCGCAACTCCCTCATAGATCGCAAAGCCAACGAGGATGAAACTTGGTAGACAGGTGACCCATGGTCTGAAGTTGGTCTCCCATCACAATTCAAGGTCAGAGATCAAAGGTCACAGGTCAAATTTTTTAATCGGCAAAATGCTTTGAAAAACTTGCGTTGTTATTTCCTTCTAGACAGTAAGTCTAATGACGTTCAAACTTGGTCGTTAGGTTCCTTATTATGATATGTACTGTTCATTCGATTGGTGACGTCATAGGTCAATATGGCACATAATCCAGTAGGGTATGCTCTGCTATTACAAGGTGCGACATAGCTTCTTACATCTAGTTTGCTTTTCATATATTGTGACTTAATATTTCAACCTATGCAACCATGTTTGCGCCTAGCCACGTGTACCTATCCCAATGTACGTGTAAAATATAAGTACTGGCTGTTCAATCAAGCTCTCGATTGGACACCCAGCGCTTACATTATACACGTACGTGTACGTGTAAAAGAACGAATGAGTATAGACAACGATAGGGATGAGCTGCAACTCCGTGGATTGCCCTCTTGTTTTTCATCTCATCGCCCTATAGGGGCTAAGATGAGATATTGTAGTCACTTGGCTAGTGGAGCTACATATTGTACTGTGCACCCATGGGAGAACCCCATGGTAGAGTGACCATGGGTACAGGAGGGTCCTGTTGGACGGTATAAATGAAAACGTGTCCATGCCAATGTGTGTGTGTGTGCGTTTGTTTTTCTACACTACCGAGGATAAAAACTTGTCAACTCATCCGTCGCCCGAGGACTTCTTTGCCGTCTGAGGACGTAAACACGCGTCCTCGGAGGAAGTTGCCTTCAAATGAGCCGTGATGACAAAATAATGGTAGCAGATACCGATTTACAATCATCCTCGGCTGCACAGTTCAATCGGATTGTGTGTAATAAAGTGTGTGCTACCATATGCCTCTTCTACACACACTTAGAGCCGTTTATGGATGGCGCCACCACACACATGCAGATTGTATGCAAATTAGCACACTGGAAGATAAACGAAGATACTATTGGACATGTAGGTATATCGACTACTACTAGATACTATACTACTAACTGCAGTAAGACTTGGTGGAACCAGACGTCCCTTTGGTAACATTTTAAGAATGGTTTTCCTAGGCCTTTTTTATTTCATTTGGTCAAAATAGGATACATGCTACAGATATTTAGTGGCAATTCGGAAGCATACAAAGAAGCAGTTATATACAAATGTATGAAGGAATAGTCTACTGAAAGTACGTCCTTGACGTCGTCCGTAGATAGCGTTATACTTATAGCTGTAAATAATTGCAGAGATAGAACTAACTTAACGTTAGCCAATACTAGTGGGGCAAATGTTACCCTACGTAAAGTTAGAGTTGCGGTGTTTGAAGGATATGTATTGTGACTAATAAACGTTCTACAAACTTCTGTTGTGTTGGGCCAAGTCAAGTTTCCAGTGTTAGAGCTGGTAATGACGATTAGGCTATAGCTTGTAATGCGACGTTAGCGCTTAGGCCTGCACAAAGTTAGGCCAGGCTATAGGCCGGGGGATCGTTCATAAATCATAATTTCGTGACTGTAATTAGCAACGGCTTAGGCCTGGCTATTTAATATTGAAAATAGCCATGTATCGAGGCTTACGTAAGCTAGACGAAGAATCTCACACATTTGGTTGAGAACAAATAGGCCTAGCCTAACCAGTTGACCGAACGTTAATCTGTTAATCTAGGCCCTAAGTCGTACAGTAAATTAAAGTAGGCTAGTACTAGTTACTAACGTTAGGTATCGACTTATGCGACAGTCGATTCAGGCTAGGCCCACGAAGCTCAATAGTTGTTCGTTACGCCTAGACTAGGCCTAATGCTAGGCTAGGCCTAACTTAGTTGTTAGAGATAGATATAACGTTAGGCCTAACTAAGTGTAGCCACATGTGGCGTGACTTTACTGTGACTTTGAGATCTAGCGTAGTAGGGGTCTAGCCTAGCAAATAACATTGTATGGGACCTAAATTTCCAATAAGTCTACCTGTTAGCCCTAACGTTAGTGTTACACCAATTCACTTAAAACCATTTAACCTTGCACTGGGATTCATATGTACAGCCTCCTACTACTGGCAAGGCTATAGGCTACCTTACCCTCAATATCCTTTGATTACGAATATTTGTCAAAACAGAGTAGGCAACTTGAATCAATTGTGCTGCTTGATTCCTTTGGTTTTTTGGATATTGGATGCTTATTACGATGGCTTATTAATTCTGAAAGTTACAAGACTAGGTAATGTCAGTGAACAGATGGGAATGATTTTGTAAGTAAGCTCATGTAGGCCTAACTCTGGAACTTACTTAGGATTAGGGCTCCATTCCTCTCTTTTAGTCTACTAATCAAGCAATTTTTACAGAAAATCAGCCAGAAGAAAATGTTTTACTTTTTTAGCACAGCAATTAGTTCAGGGCTAGGCCTAGGCCTACTTGTAAGTAAGTGCAATCTAATGAGTTCCACATAATGTAAACAACAAATGCTTCCTTAGGTACTTTTAATTGCTATGACCAAAAGGATTACAATAAGTAGGCCTAGGTGCAAATCATGAATTGCATTTATAAGCTTGCATATGCAACAATTATTCGCATAAATCCATCAAGTTTGATTTCTTGGTGGTTGCATTAATATCAATAATGAGTTAGCCAGATTGAAGAGAAATTGAAACAATTTGACATTTGGAGAACATGTCCAATGAACATTTGTAGGGCCTTTGGTATTTATACAACATATAAACAACATCATGGAAATGACAGTTGGGATATTGTATGATGCTGCACTGAGTTAATTTACTGTGTACAAAAATGAGCTCCAATAAAATGCATCAGGATTAGTACAATACAGTATGCTGAGAAGATGATTTGATGCAATGAACAGAACTTGCCTACTTGTAGAAATTGTAGCATTAGTGTTATTTTAACTTTCACTTAATTGCAGGAACATTTTAGTCACCTTTCCGTACAATATTTTTAAAGGTCTATAAACATAACTTTGTTTCATTCCTATGCGACAGTAAATCATCTATAGTAACTGGCATGGATTAACCTCCAGTGGTGACACATAGCTTCTCTCTACTTTGCTATTTAGTGCCAGTACTATATAGATTTAAAATCACACTTTAAATAAGCAGTGTGTGATACAGCTCGATGTTGATACCCTAAAGGAAATACTACATTTTAAGCTATATATACCAGGTTCAGTTGTAGTTCTTAGATCTTTAATTTCCCTGGAATATCTGGTCAAATGTTTTTTTTTTAGTTGCCACTTTTTTCAACACATTCTATATCTCCCATCAATATATGTCTCACAAAGGTTTACATCTGCACAACTTAAAAATGTGAAAGAATGACAAATTAGAAAACAACTAGGTGTACTGTAAATTTTAACTGAATCTTTTTTTTTTCTTTGAAAAGTAGCATGCCTTTGATACTGAATTTGGTACAATATTTGTAGGCGATTCTTACAACAAAGTTATGATTTCTTTCTCTTCAGAGAGCTGCATGATGAGGTTGAGAAGTACCAGGCCTATTCAGAGTTTAAAAATCTTAACTTCCCTCGAAGATGCAAAACAAGCATGTCGTCTACAAAAAGATTACGATCACTTTGTGGTCAATTTTATTAATGATTTTATTGGTAAGTACAGTACAGCCTTTTAGATACAGTACATGTATTGCATGATCTACACATCTGTTGCATAAACCTCAGTCTTACACTGCACACTTTTATGAAGTTTAAGGCACTCTGGCCGCTGGGTCACACCTGATGCTTCGAATATAGTAGGCCAAAATTTACATGGATTAATGTTATTGTGTGTAATGCAGTAGTTGATGTTCAATATCAGTTATCACTAAAGAGTTCTCTTTCATGCCTTGTAAACACTCAAAATTGTGTTGCTTGTATGCAGTTCATTGGCCACAAAAGAAAAAACTGAGGTCAAAACAAAAAACTGAGTGCTACTGCCATGCGATTGTCGTGTCATTGTTTTGAGTCAGTTTAGGGTTACGATTTTAAACTACTGTGGAACGTCGTGGGTCATTGCACATCATTATGTAATCACTTCTCCATTTTCATTTTGCTATATGATGGACTGCAAAGTACAGTATATGGATTTTTATTGATGTTTTGTTATGATAAATGTCACTTAACAAAGACGAAATTGACTTTGGATTATTGATATGTGTTTCATTCAGGGCTGATATACTTTGATCACAATGATTTCCACTGCCACACCTTAACATATTGGGAATGTAGACAAAGACACTTTAATAAAATACAGTTACTTCCATTGTAAATGTGTTATCACCAAAGACATAGAACATACAGTTGATCTAAGGAATACATCTAAAGCTTGGACTAGAGTACAGCAGTGCCTTGTGTGCTGTATGTTACTTGATTTCTTATTGTTCACTGAAGATTTGGCTTATTTTTACCAAACATCATTTCTTAAATGTTCAGGGTATGGTGTCTTTACGAGAAAAGACATGGAGGAAGGAGAATTCCTGCTAGAGTACAAAGGTGAACTTGTCAGTGCGAAGGAAGGTCGATTGAGAGAAGTAAAATACCCCCCTGAAGCAGGATCTTTTCTCTTCTTCTTTCAACACAGTGGTAGTACAAAGTGGTAAGCTACAGTAGTCTCCAGTTTTCCATCTGTTTTACAGTATGTTGTTAAACATTTGTCACTACATTTGTGCCTCTTCCAGAAGATAAGTTATGAAAGACTGGTGAGTTATATAGGGAGTTGCTCTTAGAAAAATAGAAGCTCCCTGGTAAGGACAGTAACATTTTACCTATGTCTACAGCCTCTTGGTTTCCATCCTGGTTCTACAGTTTTAGAGGAATGTTGGCTGCAGGTGGCCAGTCTTCTTTTATGTTTATTTTGAATCCATTCAAATGTGGTAAATGTTGCACTCATCACCAGTACATTGGTGTCCTATAGTAAATTGGGCCAACAAGCCCTAAACAAGCCAACTCATAGTTCATTTCACATTATAAAATACTCTGAGTAATGTACTATGAAATGAATACAAACAACATAAGGACTTGTTGAAAATAATTATCTCAGAGAATTTGCATTGAGGATTGAGTGGTGTAACCAGTCGTGTAATGCAGTCAGATTGATGGTGCAGGGAAGACACGCTGTGCATATTAATGAAAGTGCAGCTGAGTATACATTCCCTTTTGTTGTTACTTTGGATGCTATTAATAGGAAATAGGGCATGAGACATGACACCCTTTCTTTGCCTACTCCCCATCAACTGATCAGTTCAGAAGTATTTTGAGGTTTGATATGGACATCAGCTGTACGATGACTTTAGCTTGAAAGGAGAAAACAGATAACATTGACTAGATAACATTAAACCTTGTTGTCTTGGAGAATTCATTCTTGTCAACTGTAGTGTATGAGTACAAATGTTGAAATTTACTTTTATGCTGACTGTCCAACATTTTGAACACCCTTAAAATATTACAAACTGTGTGTTGAATTGTTTACTTGTGAAAATATGTTTAAAATGCGTACATATGCTGGAATAGAGTCGACTCATTTTACAAAATTAATGTGGAAAATTCTAAATTGTGAGGTTAAATCCATCCACATTTTTTTAAAATCTGTTGCATCAATTTTATGATTAAGAAACCATGAACCTGTTTTGCATGCATAAGAGTATCTTGTAATGTTTGGTGCATTACTTGCATATGTTACATTGTATTATGTAACTGCATGTCCATGATGCATCTCTGTAAGATACGTGAAGATCTGTTGAAAAACTAGGGCTTGGACTTATTCACTTCTAGCCTTCAAACTTTACAATTCTAACCTGGTCTACTTAATTCCAGCCCTACTAGACTTTTTTGGAAGAATAATATCATAGACTCGGTTGATTGAGAGGGGCATACCTTAATGTATGTGTTAATTGAAAGCTGTATGTCAGGAAAGGAAATTTAAGGGCTTATGGAAAAAAAATCAGTTGTATTGACATTATACTGGCAAACGCAAGTGTTCTTCCAGCATATCAAAAGTAACTGGGCAACTACTTTAAAGCACTTGGACAAATTTTTCTCACTCTGAATACGTGCCAACCTTGTTAGAATTGAATTCCATAGCAAATGTTTGTTATAGACTTTACATATAGGATTGTGGTTTCACCATATAAATCACCTGTTTTTGGCTTATTTTACAGCATCGATGCCACAAATTGTAAAAACGGTGCCGGAAGAATGGTGAATGACTCCACAGAACCCAATGCAATCATGAAGGTCATTATTGTAGACATGAAACCACATCTTTGCCTTTTTGCAAAAAAACCAATACTGAAGGGTGAACAACTAACCTATGATTATGGTGTCGATGACCTTCCATGGAGAAAGGTTAGTAAATCACTTTGCTGTGCTAGATTATGAGAGAGGTGTTCCAAAACATAATAGGTTATTTAGTACTCTGGTTTTCAGAAAAATGAAAGAGATGTGCCTAACACCATAAGATCACCTGCATATAATTCAATGTGATTTTTAAACTTCACTCAATTTGTCCGAAGGCATTTGCAGTTAGGCAGTTTGTTTTCACTTGGAGTAAATTCTAGGTTAAGTAGTGTAATGTAATCCACAGCTCTGGAAGGCTCTCAACAGCACAGGAGGCAACACAATCTTGGTATATGTTGAGCCCTCCTGTGATAGATATTTAAAGGATGGGCATATATCACACGGAGTAAAGAAAAGTACCCTAACTAGACCAAGGTTACATTGGGATTTATGTTTGTGTATATTGACTTTGATGCAATACGTGATGGGTCCTCAATGGGATAGTAATTTCAGGGGGCTAATAGACCAATGGAAAACCTCTGTTGTATATGAATATATGTTTTGTGTTTATAAAACCAAGGAATGTTACTTGTTGAGCACTCCTGTGATAGATATTTTAAAGGATGGGCATATATAACACAACAAGAGTAAAGAAACAAAGTACCCTAACTAGATAGACTAAGGTTATATTGGGATTTATGTTTGTGTATATTGACGTTGATGCAATATGTGATGAGTCCTCAATGGGATTGTAAACTCAGGGGGAAAATTTACCAACAGAAAACCTCTGTTGTATGGAAATATATGTTTTGTGTTTAGAAAGTCAAGAAATGGTATATGTTGAGCCCTGCTGTGATAGATATTTTAAAGGATGGGTATATATAACACAATTAGAGTAGAGAAACAAAGTGCTCTAAATAAACTAAGGTTGCATTGGGATGTATGTTTGTGAATATTGAAGTTGATGAAATATGAGATTGGTCCTCAATGGGATAGTAAATTCAGACGGCGACTTTAACAATGGATGACTTCTTTTGTATAGGGGTGTTGTGTATATTGTGTCAGGTGATATATGTTCTAATTAGGTCCTCATTTGGGTAAACTACTTTCAGGAGATGAAGATACCAATTGTTAGAGAAATGATACAAGACCTCAGATGCATAGAGATTTATGTTTGTGTCTATTGAAATTGATCCAATATGTTAATATGCCTTCAATCTAGTAAATTCAGGGGGTGAATTTGACAATAGAAGACCTCTGTTGTATGGAAATAGATATTTTTTGTTTAGAAAGTCAAGAAATGGTATATGTTGAGCCCTCCTGTGATAGATATTTTAAAGGATGGGCATATCTAACACAGACAGAGTAAAGAAACAAAGTACCCTAACTAGATAGACTAAGGTTACATTGGGATTTGTTTGTGTATATTGACGTTGATGCAATATGTGATGAGTCCTCAATGGGATAGTAAATTCAGGGGCAAATTTACCAGTAGAAGACCTCTGTTGTACGGAAATATATGTTTTCTGTTTAGAAAGTCAAGAAATGGTATATGTTGAGCCCTCCTGTGATAGATATTTTAAAGGATGGGCATATATAACACAACAAGAGTAAAGAAACAAAGTACCCTAACTAGATAGACTAAGGTTATATTGGGATTTATGTTTGTGTATATTGACGTTGATGCAATATGTGATGAGTCCTCACTGGGATTGTAAACTCAGGGGGAAAATTTACCAACAGAAGACCTCTGTTGTATGGAAATATGTGTTTTGTGTTTAGAAAGTCAAGAAATGGTATATGCTGAGCCCTCCTGTGATAGATATTTTAAAGGATGGGTAAATATAACACAATTAGAGTAGAGAAACAAAGTGCTCTAAATAAACTAAGGTTGCATTGGGATGTATGTTTGTGAATATTGAAGTTGATGAAATATGAGATTGGCCCTCAATGGGATAGTAAATTCAGATGACGACTTTAACAATGGATGACTTCTTTTGTATAGGGGTGTTGTGTATATTGTGTCAGGTGATATATGTTATAATTAGGTCCTCATTTGGGTAAACTACTTTCAGGAGATGAAAATACCAATTGTTAGAGAAATGATACAAGACCTCAGATGCATAGAGATTAATGTTTGTGTCTATTGAAATTGATCCAATATGTTAATATGCCTTCAATCTAGTAAATTCAGGGGGTGAATTTGACAATAGAAGACCTCTGTTGTATGGAAATAGATGTTTTTTGTTTAGAAAGTCAAGAAATGGTATATGTTGAGCCCTCCTGTGATAGATATTTTAAAGGATGGGCATATCTAACACAGACAGAGTAAAGAAACAAAGTACCCTAACTAGATAGACTAAGGTTACATTGGGATTTGTTTGTGTATATTGACGTTGATGCAATATGTGATGAGTCCTCAATGGGATAGTAAATTCAGGGGGCAAATTTACCAGTAGAAGACCTCTGTTGTATGGAAATATATGTTTTCTGTTTAGAAAGTCAAGAAATGGTATATGTTGAGCCCTCCTGTGACAGATATTTTAAAGGATGGGCATATATAACACAACAAGAGTAAAGAAACAAAGTACCCTAACTAGATAGACTAAGGTTATATTGGGATTTATGTTTATGTATATTGACGTTGATGCAAGATGTGATGAGTCCTCAATGGGATTGTAAACTCAGGGGGAAAATTTACCAACAGAAGACCTCTGTTGTATGGAAATATGTGTTTTGTGCTTAGAAAGTCAAGAAATGGTATATGCTGAGCCCTCCTGTGATAGATATTTTAAAGGATGGGCATATATAACACAATTATCTAGTCAAGAAACAAAATACTATAAATAAACTAAGGTTGCATTGGGATGTATGTTTGTGTATACTGAAGTTGATGAAATACGAGATGGGTCCTCAATCGGATAGTAAATTCAGAAGGGCGACTTTAACAATTGATGACTTCTTTTGTATTGGAGTGTTGTGTATATATATTGTGTCAGGTAATATATGTTACAACTAGGTCCTCATTTGGGTAAACTATTGTCAGGAGATAAAGATAGTAATTGTTAAAGAAGTAATACAACACCTCAGATGCATACAGTAGTGATTCATGTTTGTGTCTATTGGAATTGATGCAATATCTTAATTATGCCTTCAATCTTGTAAATTCACTGGCCGAATTTACCAATATAACACCTCTGTTGTATGGAAATATATGTTTTGTGTTTAGAAAGTCAAGAAATGGTATATGTTGAGCCCTCCTGTGATAGATATTTTAAAGGATGGGTATATAACACAGTTAGAGTAAAGAAACAAAGTACCCTAACTAGACTAAGGTTACTTTGGGATTTATGTTTGTATCTATTGACGTTGATGCAATATGTGATGGGTCCTCAATGGGATAGTAAATTCACTGGGCTAATTTAAGAATAGAAGACCTCTGTTGTATGGAAATATATGTTTTGTGTTTAGAACGTCAAGAAATGGTGTATGTTGAGCCCTCCGGTGATAGATATTTTAAAGGATGGGTATATAACACAGAGTAAAGAAACAAAGTACCCTAACTAGACTGAGGTTACTTTGGGATTTATGTTTGTATATATTGACGTTGATGCAATATATGTGATGGGTCCTCAATGGGATAGTAAATTCAGGTGGCTAATTTACCAATAGAAGACCTCTGTTGTATGGAAATATATGTTTTGTGTTTAGAAAGTCAAGAAATGCCATATGATGAGTGTTCAGTGCGATGGATTTTTTATAGGGTTGAAATACAACACAGTTAAAGACAAAAACTGATCACCCCAGACAGTTTCAATTCTTAGAAGCACCGACGTCTACTCCCTCCCTCAGCCTGTCTGAAATTCCTCCACATGTCAATCAAAACAATGGATCCATGTGTACGTTGTGTAATATGAGTGACTCAGCATCTTTCGAATTTGCTGTCAGTCAAAGAGTACTGTAACTTAGAACCAGTTGAGAATTTTGCTTTTCGGGAAGTAAATATATAGCTTAGGGTGATGTGTTACAGCCTTTAAAGTAAAGGTACAAAGTACTCTAAATATACATTTACCTCAGTTGCATAGTAATACATGTTTTGTATATTGAAGGTCGTGCAGTATGTGATTTTTGTTCAATGTAATAGTAAATTTAGAAGGTGATACATACATTGGAAAAGATGTTTTGTGTATACTGAGTCAAGTAATGTAAATAAGGTCTTCAGTTTGATACCTAAGGAGATAAATAGCAAGTGCGTGATCAAAATAATAATAAAAAAATACTTTATCTCAGTTCCAGAGGGATATATGTTTGTGTATATTTCAACTGCATCTAATATGTTATGAGTCATCATTTAATTAATAAATTCAAGATATGCTTTAAATATAGTAACTTGAGGGAGACCTCAATGCATAGGGGATATGTTTCTTTTTGTGTATTCACAATAGTATTGACTATCTGTTCTTTCCTCATATAGATAAGTCAGGAAATAAAAAATAGTAGTGGAATGAGAGAGATAATGAATCACTTCAAGACCTATGTTACCCACAGGGAAATAGGATTGGTGAATATGGAGTAGTCATGTAGTATATGTTGGGTAGTCAACAGTATGTTAAGATATTCTATAATATGAGTCTTTCTCCAATCTGTTGTATCATTTTCCTTTTTTTTTGTGAGAGGGGGTGGGAGTGGTTTATATTTTAGCAAGGCAGTTGCATACAGTCATTTTAATCAGCTAAATGTGCAGCCCTTGCATGGTGAAGATTTTAATGACTGCTTTCGGATCCCAAATAGCATAGCTAGGATAACATGCCTCCATTGTTGATACTTTGATTTTGTTACCACATTACTGTACTATACACACATTTGCCTTTGTTAAATTTGCTGATGATCATTTTGTTTTCCAAACAGATAAGATGATATTTTTTCATTTTCAGATTCCAAACACACAGGATAAACCTCAGAGTGTTGCGCCAGAATCAGAAGGCAGTTCTACTGATGACGCTGATAGTAACGAAGATGTAAGTTTTACTGAGCTGGATCTCTGCAATGTTCTGCCACATGTATTCATGTCTGTAGTAACATCTGTAATTCACAGAATATGAAGTATGATCCCTTTCACACAGTACTGTAGTTGGTAAAGTGTTGCACAGTATATACATTGAGTCAAGTAATATATGCTAAGTCCTCATTTGGATAACTGAAGTGATGAATTTAACAGTTGTTTGGTCAGAGGAATAACACAACAATACAAGACCTTTATTTTGTCTTTTGGGTATTCATAATAGTATTGAATATCTGTTCTTTCCCCATTGAGATAGATAAGTCAGGAAATTTAGATAGCAGGGGAATGAAAGACATAATGTAACACTACAAGACCTATGTTGTCCAGAGGAAATTAGGATTGGTGAATATGTAGTAGTCATGTAATATGTGTTGGGTCCCCAACAGAATAGTGAAGTCTTCTATAATGTAACTCTTTCTTCATTCGGTTGCATCATTTTATTTGGTTGCGGAGGGACGGAGTTATACTATAGGAAGGCAGTTGCAGATAGTCAGTTTAACCAGCTACATTTGCAGTCCAGGCCTGCTTGGTGATGATTTTAATCACTGCTTTAGGATCCCAACAGCGTAGCTAGGATAACATGCCTGCATTGTTGATTACCACATTACTGTACTATACACACATTTGCCTTTGTTAAATTTGCTGATGATTATTTTGTTTTCCAATCAGATAAGATGTTATTTTTATATTTTCAGATCCCAAACACACAGGATAATCCTCAGAATGTTGCACCAGCTTCTGGTGGTGGTTCCACTGATAAAGCTGGCAGTGACATAAAGGTAAGTTTTACTGAGCTGGATCTCTGCAATGTTCTGCCACATGTATTCATGTCTGCAGTAATAACTGTAATTCACAGAAGGTGTAGTATGATCCCCATCACACAGTACTGTAGTTGGTAAGGTGTTGCGCAGTATATACATTGAGTCAAGTAATATATGCTAAGTTCTCATTTGGATAACTAAAGAGATGAATATAACAGTTGTTTGGTCAGAGGAATAACACAACAATACAAGACCTTTATTTTCTCATTGCATCATTCCTTTTATTTTTTTGAAGGGGGGGGGGGCATTGAGGGAGTGGTTAAAGCAAGACATATTCAGATCATCAGTTCAATGTATTTTAAGTCCTCATGTGGACAAGTAATAACATGAATATAACAGTTGTAAGATCAATAGAATAATACAATACAAGGCCTCAGTTGCATAAGGATATTTGTTTGTGTATATAAGTTGATGCAATATGTAATGGATCCTCAATGGGATAGTAAATTCAGGGACGAATTTAACAATAAAAGGCCTCTGTTGCATAGGATGTTTTTTTTTATATTGAGTCAAGGAATATACTGTACATTAGGTCCTCAGTTGGTTATATAACTAAGATGTATATAATGTATCATTTTCTCTTTGTCTTTTGGAGGGGTAGGTCGGTTATAGCAAGGCATTTGCAGATAGTTTAATCATCTACATTTGAAGTCCCTGCTTGGTGTAGATTTGAATCAGTGCTTTTGGTTGGATCCTCAACAGCATAGAATATCATACCTGCATTGTTGATATTTTTATTCCATTAGTCTAAAACACCTTGTTAATTGATGACTAATTCAAATACAAAATGGTTGAAAAAAACTGAAGTTTCTTGAGTTTTGATGGTAATCACCAAGTCCTTGTTGCAATTCAAGGACTAAAGAGTTAATGAATGCTGCAAAACTTTTTAGAAGCATTTACAATTTCAGTGAATGCAAAGCTGAATAAATTCAACGAAGTTAAGGTCAGAACATTTGTCTTGTACAAGTCTGACCTGTTTTACACACAGTGTCCTTGGATAAATTTGCTCATGGTTGCTTTGTTTTCCAATCAGATAAGATGTTATTTTTATGTGTATATGTGTTGTATATATTTTTGTCAAGTCATACATGTCAAGTCCTCACTTGGATAACTAATTTTGGTAGATCAGAGGAATAACACAATAACAAGTAATCAGTTACATAGGGATATATGTTTGTGTGTATTAATGTTGATGCATGTAAACGATGGGTCCTCAATAGGATAGTAAATTCAGAGGGCGACTTTAACAATGGATGACTTCCTTTGTATAGGAGTGTTGTGTATATTGTGTCAGGTAATATATGTTATAACTAGGTCCTCATTTGGGTAAACTATTGTCAGGAGATGAGGATAGCAACTGTTAAAGAAGTAATACAAGACCTCAGATGCATAGTGATTCATGTTTGTGTCTATTGCAATTGATGTAATATGTTAATATGCCTTCAATCTAGTAAAGTCAGGGGGCCAATTTACCAATAGAAGTCCTCTGTTGTATGGAAATATATGTTTTGTGTTTAGAAAGTCAAGACGTGGTATATGTTGAGCCCTCCTGTGACAGATATTTTAAATGATGGGTATATATAACACAGTGTAAAGAAACAAAGTACCATGACTAGACTAAGGTTACTTTGGGATTTATGTTTGTATATATTGACGTTGATGCAATATGTGAAGGGTCCTCAATGGGAAAGTAAATTCAGGTGGATAATTTACCAATAGAAGAGCTCTGTTGTATGGAAGTATATGTTTTGTGTTTAGAAAGTCAAGAAATGGTATATGTTGAGCCCTCCGGTGATAGATATTTAAAATGATGGGTATATATAACACAGTTAGAGTAAAGAAACAAAGTACCCTAACTAGAGTAAGATTACATTGCGATTTATGTTTCTATATATTGACTTTGATGCAATATGTGATGGGTCCTCAATGAGATAGTAAATTCAGGTGGCTAATTTACCAATAGAAGACCTCTGTTGTATGGAAGTATATGTTTTGTGTTTAGAAAGTCAAGAAATGGTGTATGTTGAGCGCTCCTGTGATAGATATTTTAAAGGATGGGCATATATAACACAGTTAGAGTAAAACAAAGTACCCTAACTAGACTAAGGTTGCATTGGGATTTATGTTTGTATTGACGTTGATGCAATATGTGAAGGGTCCTCAATGGGATAGTAAATTCATTTGGGTAATTTACCAATAGAAGACCTCTGTTGTATGGAAATATTTGTTTTGTGTTAAGAAAGTCAAGAAATGGTATATGTTGAGCCCTAATGTGATAGATATTTTAAATGTTGGGTATATATCACACACAGTAAAGAAACAAAGTACCCTAACTAGACTAAGGTTACATTGGGATGTTTGTATTGACGTTGATGCAATATGTGATGGGTCCTCAATGGGATAGTAAATTCAGGTGGCTAATTTACCAATAGAAGACCTCTGTTGTATGGAAATATATGTTTTGTGTTTAGCCAAGAAATGGTATATGTTGAGCCCTCCTGTAATAGATATTTTAAAGGATGGGCATATATAACTCAGTTAGAGTAAAGAAACAAAGTACCCTAACTAGACTAAGGTTACATTGGGATTTATGTTTGTATTGACGTTGATGCAATATGTGATGGGTCCTCAATGGAATAGTAAATTTAGGGAGCAAATTTACCAATAGAAGACCTCTGTTGTATGGAAATACATGTTTTGTGTTTAGACAGTCAAGAAATGTCATATGATGAGTCCTCAGTGCGAGAGATTTTTTATAGGATGGAAATACAACACAGTTAAAGACAAAAACTGATTACCCCAGACACTATTAATTCTTAGAAGCACCGATGTCTAGTCCCTCCCTCAGCCTGTCTGAAATTCTTCCACATGTCAATCAAAACAATGGATCCCTGTGTGCGTTGTGTCATATGAGCGACTCAGTGTCTTTCGAATTTGCTGTCAGTCAAAGAGTACTGTAACTTAGAACCAGTTGAGAATTTTGCTTTTCGGGAAGTAAATATATAGCTTAGGGTGATGTGTTACAGCCTTTAAAGTAAAGGAACAAAGTACTCTAAATATGCATTTACCTTGGTTGCATAGTAATACATGTTTTGTATATTGCAGGTCGTGCAGTATGTGATTTTTGTTCAATGTAATAGTAAATTTAGAAGGTGATACATACATTGGAAAAGATGTTTTGTGTATACTGAGTCAAGTAATGTAAATAAGGTCTTCAGTTTGATACCTAAGGAGATAAATAGCAAGTGCGTGATCAAAATAATAATAAAAAAAATACTTTATCTCAGTTGCAGAGGGATATATGTTTGTGTATATTTCAGCTGCATCTACTATGTTGTGAGTCATCATTTAATTAATAAATTCAAGATATGCTGTAAATTTAGTAACTTGAGGGAGACCTCAATGCATAGGGGATATGTTTCTTTTTGTGTATTCACAATAGTATTGACTATCTGTTCTTTCCTCATATACATAAGTCAGGAAATAAAAAATAGTAGTGGAATGAGAGAGATAATGAATCACTTCAAGACCTATGTTACCCACAGGGAAATAGGATTGGTGAATATGTAGTAGTCATGTAGTATATGTTGGGTAGTCAACAGTATATTAAGATATTCTATAATATGAGTCTTTCTCCAATCTGTTGTATCATTTTCCTTTTTTTTTTTTGTGAGAGGGGGTGGGAGTGGTTTATATTTTAGCAAGGCAGTTGCATACAGTCATTTTAATCAGCTTAATTTGCAGTCCTTGCATGGTGAAGATTTTCATCACTGCTTTTGGATCCCAAACAGCATAGCTAGGATAACATGCCTGCATTGTTGATATTTGCCACATGTATTCATGTCTGCAGTAACATCTGTAATTCACAGAATATGAAGTATGATCCCTTTCACACAGTACTGTAGTTGGTAAGGTGTTGCACAGTATATACATTGAGTCAAGTAATATATGCTAAGTCCTCATTTAGATAACTAAAGAGATGAATTTAACAGTTGTTTGGTCAGAGGAATAACACAACAATACAAGACCTTTATTTTGTCTTTTGGGTATTCATAATAGTATTGAATATCTGTTCTTTCCCCATTGAGATAGATAAGTCAGGAAATTAAGATAGCAGGGGAATGAAAGACATAATGTAACACTACAAGACCTATGTTGTCCAGAGGAAATTAGGATTGGTGAATATTTAGTGGTCATGTAATATGTGTTGGGTCCCCAACAGAATAGTAAAGTCTTCTATAATGTAACTCTTTCTTCATTCGGTTGCATCATTTTATTTGGTTGGGGAGAGACGGAGTTATACTATAGGAAGGCAGTTGCAGATAGTCAGTTTAACCAGCTACATTTGCAGTCCATGCCTGCTTGGTGATGATTTTAATCACTGCTTTAGGATCCAACAGCATAGCTAGGATAACATGCCTGCATTGTTGTTGATATTTTTATTTTGATACTACACTTCTGTTTTATATACACATTTGACAACAGATAAGATGTTATTTTTATATTTTCAGATCCCAAACACACAGGATAAACCTCAGAGTGTTGCACCAGAATCAAAAGGCCGTTCCACTGATGGAGATGATAGTGTCGAAGATGTAAGTTTTACTGGGCTGGATCTCTGCAATGTTCTGCCACATGTATTCATGTCTGCAGAAATATCAGTAGAATAGTGATATATGTTTGTGTATATTGAAGTTGATGCAATATGTGATGGATGCTCGGTCTCATTAATTCACACAGTAGGGCTAATTTAATCATGGAAGACCTCTGTTGTATAGAAATATGTTCTTTGTTTGTAAAGACAAGAAATGTATGTTCAGTCCTAAATGTGACAGATATATTAAAGGATGAAAATATAACACTGTGAAACGAAAGGAACAAAGTACCCTTACTAGGCTTTAGTTGCATTGCGATGTATGTCTCTGTATATTAAAGTTGATGAAAAATGTGGCTGGTCCTCAATGAAAGAGAAAATTTCGTTTTCAAATTGACAATGGAAGACTTCTCCCCTATGGGAAAACAAGTGTTGTGTATATTAAGTCAAGTAATACATGTAAGGTTCTCACTTAGAGAACTAAGGAGATGAACATAACAGTTGTTAGATCAGAGGAATAATACAACAATACAAGACATCAGTTGCTTACGGATGCTTGTGTATATTAATATTGATGCAATACGCGATGGGTCCTCCACATTTGGAGTTCCTGCTTACTACATGTTGAATCACTCTTTTTTTATCTTCAACAGCATAAGATAACATGCCTGCATAATTGATGATTGAATGCAGTAAAAAACGGTTAAAAACTGAGCTTTTTTTAATTACCTTTGATTAATAAATCCTCATTGCAGTTTAATGATTGGAGAATTAGTGAATACAGCAAAACTTGATAGAAACCTTTCACAATTTCAGTGAATGCAAAGCTAAATAAATTCAGCAATGTTTGGTCAGGACGTTTGTTTTATACAATATATTATAGGGGAGAATTCTACAAATCTGACCTGTTTGTACATACGTTTCCCTTTGTTACATTAGATCATCATTTTCTTGTTTTCGAATAAAACAAGATGTTGTTTTCATAGTATCAGATCCCAAACACACAGGATAAACAACAGACTGTTGCAACAGCATCAGGAGGCGATTCTACGTATCTAGCTAAATTTGAAGAAAACGTAAGTTTTATTGCTGGATCTTTGCAATGTTCTGCCATGTGTATTCACATTTCCAGTAGCATCTGTAATTCATAGAAGGTGCAGAATGATCCCCTTTACACCGTACTGTAGTTGGTAAGATGTTGAATAAGGTTTGGTACAGAAGACCTTTGTTGCTAGAAATATACGTGTTGTGTTTATACACCTACATCACAGAATTTCCACTTGCTAAAATTATTTCTCAAGAAGACCTTTTCTACATGATAGAATATGACGTGATAGCCAGATACCATAATGGTCAGGGTAGGTAGCTCTCAAGAAGTGATAAACATGTATGATATCATTGAGGATTGGCTGGTTTATGAAGTCGAGGAATGTATATTGAGTCATCAGTATGCGATAGATAATTTAAAAGTTGCATGTGCAATAATGCGACTTAAAAAGAAGGAAAAAGTGACACTACAAGTTGCGTAGTGATATATGTTTGTGTAAATTGAAGTTGACACAATGTGATTGCTCCCAATGGGATACTAAATTCAGGGGATGAATTAACTCCAGAAGACCTCAGTTGTATAGCAAATATGGTGTTTTGTGTACATTGAGTCAAGAATTTTATGTTGGATCGTCATTTGGATAGGTAATCAAAGAGGTCAATATAAGAAAGACTAAAGCAGACAAAATCAAAGAGTAAAATAAACTAATATAACAATAATAATGTAATAATTATGTTATATTATCTTGTAATGAACATTTTCCTGTACAAATGATGTCTTCCATTGTTAAATTGGCCCCCCTTAATTTACTATTCCACTGAGGACCAATCTCATATTTCATCAACTTCAATATAATACACAATCGAAAATCCCAATGCAACCAAATTCTAGTTAGGGTACTTTGTTTCTTTACTCTAACTGTGTTATATATGCCCATCCTTTAAAATATTTATCACAGGAGGGCTCAACATATACCATTTCTTGACTTTCTAAACACAAAACATATATTTCCATACAACAGAGGTCTTCCATTGTTAAATTCGGCCCCTGAATTTACTATCCCATTGAGGACCCATCACATATTGCATCAACGTCAATATATACAAACATAAATCCCAAAGTAACCTTAGTCTAGTCAGGGTACTTTGTTTCTTTACTCTAACTGTGTTATGTATGCCCATCCTTTCAAATATCTATTACAGGAGGGCTCAACATATACCATATCTTGACTTTCTAAACACAAAACATATATTTCCATACAACAGAGGTCTTCTATTGGTAAATTAGCCACCTGAATTTACTATCCCATTGAGGACCCATCACATATTGCATCAACGTCAATATATAGAAACATAAATCCCAATGTAACCTTAGTGTAGTTAGGGTACTTTGTTTCTTTACTCAAATTGTGTTATATATACCCATCCTTTAAAATATCTATCACAGGAGGGCTCAACATATGACATTTCTTGACTTTCTAAACACAAAACATATATTTCAATACAACAGAGGTCTTCTATTGGTAAATTAGCCACCTGAAATTACTATCCCATTGAGGACCCATCACATATATTGCATCAACGTCAATAGATACAAACATAAATCGCAATGTAACCTTAGTCTAGTTAGGGTACTTTGTTTCTTTACTCTAATTGTGTTATATATACCCATCATTTAAAATATCTATCACAGGAGGGCTCAACATATGACATTTCTTGACTTTCTAAACACAAAACATATATTTCAATACAACAGAGGTCTTCTATTGGTAAATTAGCCCCCTGAATTTACTATTCCATTGAGGACCCATCACATATTGCATCATCGTCAATATATACAAACATAAATCCCAATGTAACTTTAGTCTAGTTAGGGTACTTTGTTTCTTTACTCTAACTGTGTTATATATGCCCTTCCTTTAAAATATCTATTACAGGAGGGCTCAACATATACCATATCTTGACTTTCTAAACACAAAACATATATTTCCATACAACAGAGCTCTTCTATTGGTAAATTAGCCACCTGAATTTACTATCCCATTGAGGACCCATCATATATTGCATCAACGTCAATATATACAAACATAAATCCCAATGTAACCTTAGTCTAGTTAGGGTACTTTGTTTCTTTACTCTAATTGTGTTATATATGCCCATCCTTTAAAATATCTATTACAGGAGGGCTCAACATATACCATATCTTGACTTTCTAAACACAAAACATATATTTCCATACAACAGAGGTCTTCTATTGGTAAATTAGCCACCTGAATTTACTATCCCATTGAGGACCCATCACATATTCCATCAACGTCAATATATACAAACATAAATCCCAATGTAACCTTAGTCTAGTTAGGGTACTTTGTTTCTTTACTCTAATTGTGTTATATATGCCCATCCTTTAAAATATCTATTACAGGAAGGCTCAACATATACCATTTCTTGACTTTCTAAACACAAAACATATATTTCCATACAACAGAGGTCTTCTATTGTTAAATTCGCCCCCTGAATTTACTATCCCATTGAGGACCTATCACATATTGCATCAACGTCAATATATACAAACATAAATCCCAAAGTAACCTTAGTCTAGTCAGGGTACTTTGTTTCTTTACTCTAACTGTGTTATGTATGCCCATCCTTTAAAATATCTATTACAGGAGGGCTCAACATATACCATATCTTGACTTTCTAAACACAAAACATATATTTCCATACAACAGAGGTCTTCTATTGGTAAATTAGCCACCTGAATTTACTATCCCATTGAGGACCCATCACATATTGCATCAATGTCAATATATAGAAACATAAATCCCAATGTAACCTTAGTCTAGTTAGGGTACTTTGTTTCTTTACTCTAATTGTGTGATATATACCCATCATTTAAAATATCTATCACAGGAGGGCTCAACATATGACATTTCTTGACTTTCTAAACACAAAACATATATTTCAATACAACAGAGGTCTTCTATTGGTAAATTAGCCCCCTGAATTTACTATTCCATTGAGGACCCATCACATATTGCATCATCGTCAATATATACAAACATAAATCCCAATGTAACTTTAGTCTAGTTAGGGTACTTTGTTTCTTTACTCTGTGTTATATATGCCCTTCCTTTAAAATATCTATTACAGGAGGGCTCAACATATACCATATCTTGACTTTCTAAACACAAAACATATATTTCCATACAACAGAGCTCTTCTATTGGTAAATTAGCCACCTGAATTTACTATCCCATTGAGGACCCATCACATATTCCATCAACGTCAATATGTACAAACATAAATCCCAATGTAACCTTAGTCTTGTTAGGGTACTTTGTTTCTTTACTCTAATTGTGTGATATATACCCATCATTTAAAATATCTATCACAGGAGGGCTCAACATATACCATTTCTTGACTTTCTAAACACAAAACATATATTTCCATACAACAGAGGTCTTCTATTGGTAAATTAGCCACCTGAATTTACTATCCCATTGAGGACCCATCATATATTGCATCAACGTCAATATATACAAACATAAATCCCAAAGTAACCTTAGTCTAGTTAGGGTACTTTGTTTCTTTACTCTAATTGTGTTATATATGCCCATCCTTTAGAATATCTGTCAAAGGAGGGCTCAACATACACCATTTCTTGACTTTCTAAACACAAAACATATATTTCCATACAACAGAGGTCTTCCATTGGTAAATTAGCCACCTGAATTTACTATCCCATTGAGGACCCATCACATATTGCATCAACGTCAATATATACAAACATAAACCCCAATGTAACCTTAGTCTAGTTAGGGTACTTTGTTTCTTTACTCTAATTGTGTTATACATGCCCATCCTTTAGAATATGTATTACAGGAGGGCTCAACATATACCATTTCTTGACTTTCTAAACACAAAACATATATTTCCATACAACAGAGGTCTTCTATTGTTAAATTCGCCCCCTGAATTTACTATCCCATTGAGGACCTATCACATATTGCATCAACGTCAATATATACAAACATAAATCCCAAAGTAACCTTAGTCTAGTCAGTTTACTTCGTTTCTTTACTCTAATTCTGTTATATATACCCATCCTTTAAAATATCTATTACAGGAGGGCTCAACATATACCATTTCTTGACTTTCTAAACACAAAACATATATTTCCATACAACAGAGGTCTTCCATTGGTAAATTCGCCCCCTGAATTTAGTATCCCATTGAGGACCCATCATATATTGCATCATCGTCAATATATACAAACATAAATCCCAATGTAACTTTAGTCTAGTTAGGGTACTTTGTTTCTTTACTCTAACTGTGTTATATATGCCCTTCCTTTAAAATATCTATTACAGGAGGGCTCAACATATACCATATCTTGACTTTCTAAACACAAAACATATTTTTCCATACAACAGAGGTCTTCTATTGGTAAATTAGCCACCTGAATTTACTATCCCATGGAGGACCCATCACATATTGCATCAACGTCAATATATACAAACATAAATCCCAATGTAACCTTAGTCTAGTTACGGTACTTTGTTTCTTTACTCTAACTGTGTTATATACCCATCCTTTAAAGTGTCTGTTATAGGAGGGCTCAACATATACCATTTCTTGACTTTCTAAACACAAAACACATATTTCCATACAACAGAGGTCTTCTTTTGGTAAATTAGCCCCCTGAATTTACTATTCCATTGAGGACCCATCACATATTGCATCAACGTCAATATATACAAACGTAAATCCCAAAGTAACCTTAGTCTTGTCAGGGTACTTTGTTTCTTTACTCTAATTCTGTTATATATGCCCATCCTTTAAAATATCTATTACAGGAGGGCTCAACATATACCATTTCTTATCTTTCTCAACACAAAACATATATTTCCATACAACAGAGGTCTTCTATTGGTAAATTCGCCCCCTGAATTTACTATCCCATTGAGGACCCATCACATATTGCATCAACGTCAATATATACAAACGTAAATCCCAGAGTAACCTTAGTCTTGTCAGAGTACTTTGTTTCTTTACTCTAATTGTGTTATATATGCCCATCCTTTAAAATATCTATTACAGGAGGGCTCAACATATACCATTTCTTGACTTTCTAAACACAAAACATATATTTCCATACAACAGAGCTCTTCTATTAATAAATTAGCCACCTGAATTTACTATCCCATTGAGAACCCATCACATATTGCATCAACGTCAATATATACAAACATAAATCCCAATGTAACCTTAGTCTAGTCAGGGTACTTTGTTTCTTTACTCTAATTGTGTTATATATGCCCATCCTTTAAAATATCTATTACAGGAGGGCTCAACATATACCATTTCTTGACTTTCTCAACACAAAACATATATTTCCATACAACAGAGCTCTTCTATTGGTAAATTATCCACCTGAATTTACTTTCCAATGGAGGACCCATCACATAAATCCCAATGTAACCTTAGTCTAGTCAGGGTACTTTGTTTCTTTACTCTAATTGTGTTATATATGCCCATCCTTTAAAATATCTATTACAGGAAGGCTCAACATATACCATTTCTTGACTTTCTAAACACAAAACATATATTTCCATACAACAGAGGTCTTCCATTGGTAAATTAGCCCCCTGAATTTACTATTCCATTGAGGACCCATCACATATTGCATCAACGTCAGTATATACAAACATAAATCTCAATGTAACCTTAGTCTAGTTAAGGTACTTTGTTTCTTTTCTCTAACTGAGTTATATATGCCCATCCTTTAAAATATCTATCACAGGAGGGCTCAAAATATACCATTTCTTGACTTTCTAAACACAAAACATATATTCCTGTGCAACAGAGGTCTTCCATTGTTAATTTTGCCCCCGGAATCTACTATTTCACTGAGGACCACTATTCAACCGAGGTCTTGTTGTGTTTCTTTGTTCCTGCATTTTAAATATAATACATTCATCTTTTAAAAATATCTTTCCCTTTCAGGACGCAACACATGTTCGTTAACCTTGAAAACACACAACACATATTCCTATGCAACAGAGGTTTTCCATTGTAAAAGTCACCCCCCCCCCCGAATTTACTATCCCACTGAAGACCCATAACATATTGCATCACATTCAGTATACACAAATATATATCAGCATGCAAACGAGGTCTTGTAATGTTTCCTTGTTTCTCTGATTTAAACTATGTTGCTTACATCTCCTCAGGTGTTTATCTGAATGAGGACCCTGCGTAAATTTCTTGATTTTAGATACACAAAAGATTTGTCTGTACAACAGGGTTCTTCAACTTAATTTTTCCCCTGAATTTAACTGTTCCATTGAGGACCCATATTGCATCAACTTGAATATACACTTACGGTTAGTACAATATGTGATGGCTCATTTTTTTTTTTAAACCATTTTTTAGTGTATGAAGCTCAACAAGTTACTGCAATGTTAATACTGCAAAGCTGCATGAAACACATTATGTGTATACTCCTTCTAAGGCAGGAAGGGACAGGCTGTAGATGAAGCATTGGAAGTTTGTCAAAAAATCTAAGTGTGATGGTGTACATAACATAAGAAAGTTGGTTTACAATTTCATTTTTTTTTTTCTGTTTTACAAAAGATTCCCCAAAATTGCGGAGGATGTACATCCGAAGTTGTGTATCACTCAGCTGATGAAGGAAGTAATCAGTCATATGTCATACCACTTCCTGCGAGACTTGGATTTGTTTCAGATGAAGTGACATCTACAATCGTTGATGAAGTGTCATCTACCAGTGAATCCGACTGCAACCCATTTGAGCTCACACGTAGAACCAAAACAAGAAAAAGAGTCCAAAGAATAAGGAAGAGAGTTTCATCAGTTAGCAGTGAGTCTGATCTTGATCCATTTGATAATAAAAGTAGGAGCAGAACTATTGCAACAAAAGAAGTTCACAGAGTTAGGAAACATCCTTTGACTGATGACAGTGATGATACTGATTCAGAGGATCCCTTTGAATTGGAGGACTCAGGATTTAAGTCTAAAGGAGGCAACCTTAAACGAATGAGATTGGAATGTGACCGTCAACATCCCAAGGCAGTACATCATGTGAGTGACTCAAGTGAATCGGAATGCAGTGCTGACGAGACATCCACCATCGTTATTGACAGTGAGCATAGAGTTTCACCATACAAAGACAGTCCTGCAGAACAAGATTCTGCTGTGTCTTCAACTGCATCTAAAGTTTTTGTTCTTACAACTAATAACAGGCATGGGAGAAAGTGGGATAAGAAACACTTTTGCGTATTCTGCATGGAGAAATTTCCAAAATTGCCCAGGCATTTTGAACAGATGCATTCTCAAGAGCTATCTGTCATAGAGGCTTTTAGTTACCCAAAAGGGTCAGAGAAAAGAAAATGCTTGCTAGACGTATTGCGCAATAAGGGCAATCATGCTCACAATCTTATTGCTTTAAAGAATAACTGTGGGTACATTATTCCAGCTAAGAGACCTACTTTTAAAATTGAAGCTACTGCCTACCTACCTTGTGATCAGTGCTTTGGTTACTACATAGGTAGTGACTTGTGGAAACATGTGAAAACATGCCCTGCTAAGAAGCCTACACAAGATAAGAAGAAAGAAAGACATCAAGCCAAGTGTGCATTGCTTTTACCTGTTTCTCAAGCATCGTCCAAAGAGTTTCAAAAGAATGTCCTTGGTCGGATGATTACAGGAGAAATATCATTTGCAGGTAGATGCGATGACATGATCAACGAATTTGGTGAAAGATTGTACAGCAAAATGGGTAATGAAGTACATCAGCACCAATACATTAGTCAGAAAATGAGGGAGCTAGCCAGATTATTAATAGCACTGAGAAATTTGGATCCAAAGTTTCAGGAGTTTACTATGGGGGATTTTATCCGTCCTAGTCATTTTGATTCAGTCCTGGAGTGTGTTCACCAGTGTGCAGGTTTCAGTCCCGTCACTTGCAAATACAAAACGCCATCCTTAGCCTTAAAATTGGGGCACTCTTTGAAAAAATGCGCCTCAATTTTGAAAGCTGATGCTATTCGCATGGGAGATCGCACCCTTAAGTCAGAAGCAGAAAGCTTCATTGAACTCTGTGAGATTGAATGGTCACACAAGGTTTCGTCGGGTGCACTCACAACCTTAGAGGAACGCAAGTGGAACAAGCCTGACATGCTGCCACTCTCGGAGGATATCATGAAATTCCATGCGAAACTGAACTCAACGGCAACAAAGGCAATAAAAGAAATGCCACAAAAAAGTGCCTGGATAGAATTGGCTGAAGTTACTTTGTGCAAGATAATTCTTCTCAATAGGAGAAGAAGTGGTGAGGCACAGCGTCTGAAGGTGGAAGATTTTATTGGCAAAAGACAAGGAAATGTCAATGAAGATGTCCTTCAGTCCCTGACAAAGTGGGAGCAAAATTTGTGTCAGGCACTAATAAGAATTGAAATTAGGGGAAAGAGAGGACGCAAAGTTCCTGTTCTATTGACAAAGGAGATGAATGAGACCATACAGCTTCTTGTAGAGCATAGAGCAGATGTGGGTGTTGCAGAAAATAATACATACTTGTTTGCTCGAGCCAACTTCAGTTCAGAAGCATGTATAAGGGGCACAGACTGTTTGAGAAAGTATGCACTCAAGTGTGATGCCAAGTTTCAAGACAACGAACTCGACTTGCTGGCTGGATTTCTCGGACATGACATTCGCGTACATAGAGAATATTACAGGTTGCCAGAAAATGTGTTGCAGACAGCAAAAGTTGCCAGGCTACTGATGCTGATGGAGAAAGGAACGATATCAGACTTTAAGGACAAGAGGCTGTCGGAGATAGATGTATGTCTGGATGGTAAGTGAAAATGATAGAAATAATAAGTGGGGAAATAAACTTATTAAAAAATTACTTACTTGTGGGTATTCAGCACATGTTCAATAAGAAAAATGCATAAAATTGCCTTCAAACATCACTGACATTGTTACAGTTTTACTTCGACTGAAAAATGCTACAATTTACAAATGTGGAATTGCACACATTCATTAACCTTTTCACAGGTTGTAATAAGAACTTTTGTGAACCATATGTTAATCTTTGTATATGTTTCACAGATCCAAGCTACATGGACACGTCTGATGATGACCAGGAAGAAGATGATTCCCCACCAAGAGCACAGCTAGACCTTGAACCTTCAAGTGTAGACAATGTTGAGCTGCACGAATCCATCGATAGTGACGAGAGCAGTTCCCATTCCAAGCCTAAGAAAGGTCAGTTTACTACAATAGCGAAATTACTTTTTTTTGTACCGTCTGCAACATCAGTATAGGTAAGGTAGGAGAATTAGGTGAAAACTTGTTCTTAACATTGCATCCTTTCAAGAATTAAGCAGTGTGAACTGTTAAGAAAACATTTTCAGTTGATTTCAAACCTGCAAGCAGAACACTGTAAAGGCTAAAAATAATGGTATTTTTGCTTTAATTTACTTTTTCCCTGTTTGTATCTTGCTCACCTCAGGCATGAAGTGCAAATCATTTTGGACCACCGAGGAAACAAAAGCAGTTCAGAAAGTCTTTGCCAAGCATATCAGGCTAATGATAGTTCCGAGAAAGAAAGAATGCGAGACTAGCAAAAATGCTGAGAGAGTTCTCCGGGGAAAAGACCGGAAAACCATCAAGTACAAAGTCTATAATCTTATTAAGAACAATAAAAAGGGATCATAAGGTTGAATATATCACATAGTTCTTAATATTGCATCCTGTCAACAATAAAGCAGTTTGAACCCGTACGAAAACATTCTCAATTGATTTCAAAATTGCAACTCGAACACTGTGAAGGCTAAGAGTAATGGTATTGTTACTTTAATTTATTTTTTCCACCAAGAAGACAAAAGCAGTTCAGAAAGTCTTTGCCAAGCATATCATGCTAATGATAGTTCCAAGAAGGAAAGAATGTGAGGCTAGCAAAAATGATGAGAGAGTTCTTGGGGGAAAAGACTGGAAGATCATCAAGTACAAAGTCTATAATCATATTAAGAGCAAACAGAATGGATCATAAAGGTTTCTCAAGTTTTTCTGTAGCACATGTTTATTTTTTATGAAAGTATTCTCAGTTTTTAAAAAGAGTATTAAATTTTATTCATGTAAGCTTTGTGGTACGAAATTACTTTTAATTGTGAAAAGATTCTTGGGCCTGTTGGTATTGTGAGCATACAGTATTGACAATTTTTATTCACACTTGATATTATATATTTAATTTACAGGACAGTTGCTTGAGGAGTAAAAAGGAACTCCAACGAGAGTAAAAGTTGCAAAATTTCATAGCATTAAATTTGAAAAAATACATTGTTTATTGCAATACTTTGAAATGGAACAAAATCATTAAATCAAAGAATGTGAGGTTGGCAAAACAGGTCTCTTTTGGAAAAGTGGTGTCCAAGTTCAAGTTTAATCCCTATGACCTAATTACTTAAAGCTGAAAAGGTAATCAGGAAGTTAAATATCACCTGTGGAAGTTGAATATCACTTGTCAATTAGGGAAAAATTTTGCATCTTTGTTTAAGAATGGTCTTTGCTTTTCAAGTTTTCTTGAGTTGTTCATATTTCTACAGAAAGTATGTGTTAATATGACTGTCATTCATGTAGGCTTTCTTGTATGAAATCGTTTTTAATTGTCAGGATTCTTGGGCCTGTTGAAATTGGTAGCACCCGATATTTGCAGATATTAGTCACACTTGATACTATACATGTGATTTCAGGACAGTCACATTAGCAGTAGGAAGGAACTTTGGCAAAAGTAAAAGTTTGGAAATTTCATAGCATGAAAATTTAAAACCTACATTGTTTGATTACAATACTATTACATTAAAATGAAACAAAAACCACTGATTCATAATTTCTGATTAAAAAGATTAGCATGTCCAACAGATGAAAGAGAATGTGAGGCTGGCAAAAAAAAAAAAAACAGGTCTCTTTTAAAAGAGTGGAAGTCCAAGTGTAATGCCTATGACCTAATTACCGTGAACTAAAAAAGTGATCAGGAAGTTGAGTATCACCTATGGACTCTTCCACTAGGAACATTTTGCATCTTTCTTTAACAATGTGGTTTCTGCTTCTCAACTTTTCTGTAAGTGTTCGTATTGCTACAAAAGTAAATGTCATTTTTAAAGTATGTATCAACATGAATATCATTCATGTAAAGCTTTCTTGTACAAATCATTTTTGCTTTTAACTCTTACAGATACATTTGTAGACGTATTTCAAAAATATGGCTTTTTGAACAGAAAATTGTATCATTTCTGCTTTTAACTCTTACAGATACATTTGTAGACCTATTTCAAAAATATAGCTTTTTGGACAGAAAATTGTATCATTGCTGTTTGCCTCTTCATTTTGCATTGGATCAAATATGTTAATGTAGTAGAGCATTAATTACCAATTGTACCAAAGTATGAAGGATTTACTTTTTGAAAATATTTCAGCAAAATTAGGCAAATGGTCAACCAAATCTTTAATTGAGTAAAAGAGTATTCATTTTGCAGTGGACCTTTTAAAAAGTTGGTTGACGCTGCATCAAAGCCATGCTACCCTTCAAAGTTGTCCTAGTCATTTCATTTTCTGTTTCTTCTAAAATTTGACAAAATACACGAATACAGTGAATTATTACAGAAGTTCCACATGAACAAAAACTGTTTTTCCTGTGCTGTCTCAGGAACGAATATGACTAAAATAGCAAGTAGTTGATTCCTCATCAGAGGGTTGATACCTAACTCAAATCGAGAATCGCAAACCCTTACCAAGCTAAGGGAGCCTTGGCATAAATTTACACCAGCTAAAGCTGATGGCCTAGAACTATAGATAAATATGTATCCTCCATATACCAATTGCACATCAGTCTACTTGCCACTGTGTAGTGAAGATTAGAAAGGTTGTAACTAAAAATAAATTTCATAACAATGGTGGGTCATTCCCCCTTTTACGGGCACTGCTTTCAAAATTAGCCAAATTGTGAAAGTCATTCTCACGATTACTGCGAATTGCAATATGTTTTTACAAGCAATAAAGCTGTTTCACAGTTTGAAGATGATGACAGTAGGCTTAAGGATTTAGATTTGATAAGTTTATTTTATATATAAGTTACCTGGTAATAAAAGCAAAATGTCATGGAATAATATAAAAATTAAAATCAATAACACAGACAAAAGAAATCAACTGAAACAATATCTCCTCCCTGTATACTACGTATAGGGATGAGACAACCAATATGAAGTAGGCTTAAGTCTTACAATACATAAATGAAATCCGCTTTCTTGCACATGCCAAGACAAATATAAGCATGTACTGGTTAAACTTCTAGGCTGTTGTGAAGAGTAGAATATGCAGCTGGAATACCAAGTTTAAATTCCAGCTATAGGCAACGTCACAGTGATGCTGTAATGCACTTTCCTGCAGTTCAGGCTACTCAGTTTAGCACCTATCAGTTGCCTAGGCTGGCATATACGAGCTACTGTAGGCGTATCTGTTGTACAGTATAAACTGTTCGTGATCACTTTTCCGCCATTCGGGAGTTCGCCCTTTTTAGTTGTTATGTAACGTCATTGCAAGGGGGCCTATATAGTAATTTAAGCTTATGCTGTATGGTAAGTCCTCAGGTGCATCGTAATATCCAACTTCAGTGGAGGGTCCTCGTCTGATTAGAAGAATAGGGCAAGTCCTCAAGAGAGTAGCAAAATACCATTTGCACGACATAAGGGAAAGCTGGAAATTTTAACCCTTCAGAGATTTGATGAAACCAAACATAAGACAAGTGTTGCACAGAATTGTTCACTTTGTATGGTAAAGGGTAGTCCTCAGAAGGAGGTGCGATGTCAAGGTCCTTCATGGCATAGAAAGACACTTATGTGTGGGTGTGTGTGTGCGTCCGGACCTGTCCAAATTGTGGTTTTTCCAGAATAGTTTGAAAAGCATATGAGCAATTAAGTTGAAATTTGGTAAGGTTGTGCATGGTGCCAATTTGGGAAAGATGTATTAGTTGTATGGTAGATCGAATCAAATTTGCCGATTTTTTAGAAAAAAAAGTCATTTTTGCCCTAAAATTGCTATTTCCAGCATATCTTGAGAAGTATTTGAGCATTTAATGCAAAATTTTGCAAAAACTTATCTGGGAATGAAATATTCAAGGTATATCACTTTTGTAGTAAAAAGAGTGAAATTTGCTGATTATTTTTTACAAAAAAAGAGCCAATTTCGCCCCAAAATTTGTATTTCCATCATATCTTGAGAGTGAATTAAGCATTATACGCAAAATTTTGCAAGGCGTCCCTATGAACACAATAATGAAGATACAGTATATTACTCTTAGAGTAAACTGATGAAATTGCATGATTGTTTGGTAACAAACTTAGATCCAGCATCTGGGTCAATACTAGACACCACCTTTTAAACTTTAGCCAAAACATCTTTAGCAGAACTGGCCTCAATGGATAATGTCTTTTATTTTAAGTCAAACAATAATTTAAGCAGAACCAGGTTGTACACAGGTAAATAGGAGACTTATGTGCAAATACCATAGAGGGATATTCTTATATCCTGCCCCTAACCCTAACCACTAAGCCTAACCTACATGGAATAACCCAATGTTATAATTGTGTTATGTAGCGTAATATGCACAGATACTTTTGAGCCATTAGTTATCGTTCCTTGACCCTAGTAGCACCAGGCTATAACCTTAAAGGGAAACAGAGCATTTATTTTACAGGAAACATCCATATTTTTAAAACCAATGTTTGTGGGTGCAGAATGATAGATTATTCAAAATAAGGAAGGACAGTAGTCTTTGTTTTTTCAAGAAATAAGTTTCTCACAGACAGAAACTCAGTTATTTGTTGCTCAACACTAATTTGTTCACCCAAACTTTTCAAAATTCAAATGATGCATCTTCCGTTACTCATCACTTGCATAATGTTTTAGGGAGATGAAGCTTTGGTAGACGTTTATGGATGATACTCAAAGGTTTAATAATGACTAAAGCTATTTCTTTATTACGTCATGTTTGTGTATTCTAATGGCCCTATTTCCCTTTAAGTTTGTTACCTTACAGTAGATATTAGTATTGAGATGCTTACCACCAGTTTATGCTTGAAGAATGTTTGCTACTGATTTACAACCAGTTCCCCGAACTAGGTCTCTGTGAGATGTTGTTGCAGTAAACTATTACAAATCCCTGTGTGCATGCCCTGTATTCAAGTCAATGCATGTTGGCGATGAGATACACAACTCCGTGGATTGCCCTCTTCTTATTATTGTTACTTTAGCCTAAGTGGTGGCACCAGGCTATAGGCTTTAGCTTACTACCTTACAGTAGATATTCAATATTACCATTTTATGTTCGGTTCTCTTACCATCATTTTATGTTCGAAGAATATCCGTGCCAGGATAGGCACTTGGTGACATGTGGTTCCAATAAACTTATAAATCCCTATGTGCAGGCCCTGTATTGAAATCAATGCATGTTGGTCATGAGATATGCAACTCCTGAATTGCCTTTTTGTTGTTGTTATTACTATGATTATTATTATTATTATCATCATAATCAAAATGATGATTATGATGAACATGATTATGATTATTATTATTATGGTTATTATTACTATCATCATCATCAAAATCATTATCATTATTATCATTATGATGAATATGATTATTATGATTATTATTATTAATGCATAGCATTTGTAAAACATTGAAAATGAGTGCAGCAGAACGTGAGTGAGATGAATAAAAGCCTTTTACTTAGTTTGATTTTGTGACAATACAGAAGCTAAATACACAAATTAGCAAATATCATGAAAAAATTACCTGTACAATGTCTTTACTTATTGCAATCTTGTTGACTTGTCTGGCATCTTGACTGTAGGTCTCGTACCACAGTTGTTGGGCTGAAATGGAAGTAAAAACTGTTTACCAAACAGTTCAGTACTAAACACCTCACACTGTCCATAAAGGTAAGGACCAAACAAAAGAGGCAAAATAGATTTTGTGTCAGGCATTGGCATGTATAAAAGAGTGAGAGAGAAAAACTTTCATGACAAACTTATCTAGAACATACAACTATTTCATAATATATTGCAAAGTGACTTTTCACCATTGCAACCATAATTAGATAATTACCCAAAGGTACCACTTACTTAACCTACTGCCCACTAATGCAGACTGCATCATACAATCTCCAAGAGAAGCATTTTATGTGACTTCATAAAAAGATCCCAAAGTCTCATCCTGGCCATGGACGCCAAATTACTGAAACGCTAGGGAGAATTACTATGGATTTATCATTATCATAAGCCACAATCAATATACAAAATAGCCAGTAGAACTGTATCATACATAATTTCATAAAGAGACCAAAAGGTTCATGGGTACTTTGCAGTATACTAAAAATTACGGGACAGTAAAAAGTATGGCTATCGAGTGTCAATGTGATGACCTTTTAACCCTCTTTAAAAAGAATCTACAAGCAAACAAGCATATTAAAAGATTCAATAAAATGGACCACAATTACCACCTTGCGCAAATCTTCCTGTACACTCAGAATGACCACTATCCAAGCATCATCGTGGGGTATGATTGCGACTCTGCACCAGAATCTGTAGAAGTGTTTAAAATAGCCAATCACCTACGTTTATGAACTAGAAAACAACATTCCTGAAAATCAAAGATGGGAAACTACCCAAAGACTGTTGTGTCTATGTATCAACAAAATCCATCAAAACATACAGTATGCGAAGAGAGAAAATTTGAACAATAGGAAGTTTCGTTACATCTCCTTTTTAGCATGCGAGTATGCAACAGATAGCCCATATGGGACATGCAGGACCTTATCCCTGTATGTAGTATATAGGGATGTGATATCGCATATTGAACTCCATCGAGTTGCTTTACTCCCCCAAAATTAATAAATATTATCCCTTGTGATAGTCAACAATAACTTTTACTCTCACTCTAGGTGTTTATTAGTCTTCTACAATAGTCAATGTTTGCATGACAAAGTAGACTCCTTTTTGTACAAAAACCTTTTAAAAATGACAGCCACATTGAAAAAATGGCATACAATAGTGTTTTGATACAGTTTTGAACAGTATAAGGAGTCAGAGTCATCCTATATGTGATGTCGTATTCAAAAGGGTTTGACCCCAAATTAACTATCACCTTTTCATACACTATCTACTTGCATGCTAAGTATATACAATGCAATTCTAACATACTGCCATAAGGCAATCAGGCATTCACTAGGCAAGTATCATCTTTATCTCTGTAACACTTCCACTTACTATTTAACTTTGGAAAGCAAAAAATCAACTACATACCTGCGGCAAATACTGTACAATCGGTTGACAAACATTATTGTTCTATCCAACGTATGGAATAATTAATAAATTTCATATGACCAATCAAACCAACCTTTCAAAGAATCATACCTTCAGGTGATAATTTCATCAGTTGTAGAAAAAAATCAAACGTACATAATTTCTATTCCTCCAGTAAAATATGAGTAGGCTGAGTGCAATTAATATGGATAGCTTACGTTTATCAAGCAACTGGTAAAATTAAATGCAAAAGACCCTGGAGGATTTGTGGGAGGATAGGGTGTTGTGTGACAGTCTAGTTGTAACTTCGTTTACCTTGTGTGAAAAATAACGAACAATATTATGCATGATACAAACAGGGACTGGTTACAAGTTCTAGATATTATTTTGGTCAATATCTGGAGGCTGGTGCATAATCACTAATATGTTCGTTATCTTCTATGTTCATCACAATGGACATTCCCTGTACACTTTCTGTTCTGATGGAGGAAAAGGAAACAAAAGAACTCACAGTATACACGTAATGTAAATAGTTTACGCATTACCTTTTGCATCAAAACTCTCTAATTAGCATCATCAAAGCTCAGGATGTCCTTGATGACAGTGCATGCATTACATTACACGCATCAAAATACATCTTTAAATTAGTATAAATTGGTAATGAGTCTCTTCTGGAATTATATAATTGATGAACTTACCTGAATTGTACTTCACTCTGCTAAGAATACAAAACAACAATATTGAGGACGTGACTTCAAAAGATACTGGAATTTATACTTTCTGGAATTCTTAACTCGCACTTTAGAAAACCAACTGTAAATAGGTATAGAGCAAAATGTATCCTAAAATAGTTGTTTTCGAAAATAATTTCAGGCATTAGTTACATTATACTCATCCCAGCATCCATCCACCTTTTCTCCTTTCTGCGAAGACCTTATCTAGAATGGCAGGGGATATATTTCCTTTGCTAACGTTAATATTTTTTGATACCTCTAAGTACTTTCTAAGCCAAAGGAGTATATGACAGATACAATAACATACTTGCAGTGTAAGACTAGTTTGTTTTGCATATGCTAACATGTTCTCTTCCAAAATCATTACAATGGACCGTCTATGTATTTCTTTTGCTCTGATCGTATAAAATGAAATATTTACAAGGGACCATTTAAAATACAATGATCATACTACATAATTTATGCACACATGTCATTTCTTCAAAATAAACATACAACAGTTTAATCTGAGTTGATTGTTATCAAGTGAATAACCTTTGTAATTTAACATATGCCTTCTGATCTTGTAAACCAGTTATTTACGGACATACGGTGAAATGTCCTCTAATTGGTTCACACATATGGCGTGTTATTGCAAAGTTCTCAAATTAGCTCCTTAAGAACGAATCGTGTTTTGTGTTTTGACACAGTGACACATGCGTAAAATGGACATTAGAGTGGCCAAATTTTATAAACTCTTATGCCTCGGTCACACTACGATAAAACGTGTCTGGGATTGTATTGCAACTCATGGAATTGCAAATGGCATGCAACTGCTTGCAAGTAGTGCCATCTACAATCGGGGCGGGAGTGTGACGCAGACAGTACTGCAACTTGGCTGCGTTGTACTGCGAATGGTCTGCAAACCAGAACGTGCTGCTGTTTGCAAAACATGCTGCACTGTGTTGCGTCGATCGGTGAATGACGACGAATGCGCGCAACACGATCGGAGCCTGAGCTGCAAAGGGGCATGCAAATACCCACAAAGTGACGTGTATGGCAAGACAAATGCCCAATAATTCGAAAGACCTAGATTATCGGTTGGTAAACCCGCTTTATCAACCGATAAACCAGGTTTCTCCAACAATTAACCAGGTTTATCCACGCCATATGCCCAGTTATTCGAGAAACCTGACTTATCAGTTGATAAATCAGGTTGATCGAGTTTCTCACTTACAACTTGATAAACCTGATTTATCAACTTGATAAACCTGGAAGTTCGAATAACTGAGCATTTGGCGTTGATAAACCTGGTTTTTCAACTGATCAACCTGGTTTATCAAACGATAATCCAGGTTTCTCGAATTATTGGGCATTTGGTTTGCCATAGACGTGTGGTGGCTGTTGTATAAATAGTTGAAATTCGTGTGTGCAGTCGCCGTGCTGCGTCGTGCTGCAAACGTGTTGAGACTTGTGCTGCAAACGCGTTGAGACTTGTTTGCGGACGGTTTCAATCAGGCACGGTAGAGAATACGTTGGGGTGAAGGGCGAATACCAGTTTGCAGTAGCTGCTGCGTCGTGTTCCGCATGTTCGCAGTACGTTCTCAGCAAATTCGCACGCAGGCGGCGTTTGGATCAGTTTTTAGGGAGGTAAAAGGTATTCTTCGTACTGCGCTTGTTGGCGAATGTTCGCAGTACAGCGCCGTACGACGCAGCATGGCGCCGCACAGTATGAGACTGTTGCAGTCTGTCGTATAGTTGCTAGTTTTGACGAAGATCGTGTTGGGAATGTTCGGCGATAGGCGCAGTAGATCGCAGCATTGTACAGCACATCGGCGAACAGACAGCAACCAGTTGCAAGGTATTTCTAAATGCAAGCAGTTGCTCATGTGCTCCGGTGCGCACCGGAGCACATGAAGAAACTAGCGACTCGTCTGCAACCCATGCAACTAGGCTCAAACTCAATCCAACTCGACGCAGTCCGTGTGGAGATGTGGCAAACATTTTCAAAATGACCAGTTGCAAGCAGTCGCAGTACGCAATTTGCTATAGTGTGACCGGGGCATGAATAAATCTACTTCAGAATTACACTTAGGAATGCTTGAGGTATATCAGATATACATTCATATTCATCCAACTCAAATATGTGCCAGTCAAAGAAAACTAATGAATTGAATTCATACATTCTTACCACTTTCTTTCAGATGATACGGTACTCTTTAATGCATGATAAAAAGAGTGATTGTAAAACAGCTATTTCAAACTTTATTTACTGTCTGACTATTCTTCTTCTTTAAACAAAAAATCAATCTTTTTTAAACAGATGTTTTGCTGAAGTATCTAGCAAGTGGTGTGTCTGCTAATTAAATTAACTCAATTTAGTTTCAATTATTTTTACTCAACCTATGAAATACACAAAACACAATGCTCACTGACTTCCAAAAATCTATGCATATCCTCTTGTTATCATATACTTTCTGGAATACTCAGAACATCGACGACAGATTTCACCTTTTAGCATGCATAGGAACAATTTGACAGTATTCCTATTAAAAATCTTTTGTAATGCGTGCGCTTTAGGAAAGCTTTATTTTGCCAAGATTTTCAAGATTTCCCAGACCCGTTGTCTGCGTAGGCCTGTTGATTCTCCGATGATCCCAAAACCGGGTCACTTACTTCGATGGTCGATGCCTTGACAAATTCAACCACAATAGTTAAACTGGGAATCAGTTCCTTCGTCCCTCTGAGTTTTCCCTCTGAGATCTGTTCTGAAGATATTCTTGGTTAAACTGCTTTGATTGTTGAACTCATGTAGGTAGCCTGCTAAAGCGCTAAGGGCTTCAAAACAATTACGTAAATCATCCACATATTCACGCAAGATGTGTCAATCTTAGGGTGAGTATTTTAGTTATCCAAGCCTGTACAATGACAGCGGTGTTGCCAAATCTTTCCTTACAAGCTGCACTCTACCCTTCACTTGGTGGTTTTAACACACAATGTTGGAATGACTCAAGTAAAGGCTTTACACAGTGACCTGAGTGTGTTCAACTTAACATCATCATTCTGTATATGAGATATTAAACTTTTGAATGATGCCATGAACACATGATAATACAATGCATCCCCATCAAACTGCTTCAGTGGGTTCTTAGGTAAGGAAAAAAACTTTCAATAATCCTACCAAATTACTGTTAACATTATCGGCACTTGAACTCAAAACATTATCCTGTGATCCCATAGTATCATTACTGTTGTCATTGTCAACTTCAGTCTCTCCAGAGTCCACAACAGCATGTGCCAACTCGTGCTTGTCTTCTTCTTCTTCTTCTATGGATTCAAATCTCAATTTTGCCTCAATTATTACCTTGTCAATTTCTTCTTGTATGGCACCTTTCTCTACCAGACATACCAGTTCTGTTATACCAGTAGTCTTGTCAGGTTACCTTTACGGTTGCGTCTCGTAATCTTGAGCTAGTCCATGTTGCAGACATCAGATCCCTCTCACCGCTTGGTTCCATTAAAATGAATTGTAGTGAACGAGACAGACACCTGCCCGTCAGGCAAACAATAATGTAAGTATGCCACGGTTTGATTGGATGAAAATATATTTCAGCCTTATACGTTGACCGTCACAGGTCTCGAAAAGGAATTATAGGAATCGCGCAATTCTGTACGCAACAGCATTAGAATAAACAACAAACATTTCATACATGACTATGTGCAAAATATGTTGACGAACACAACTACCTGAATATACGGCATGCAGACATTTAACCTTTAAACAAGAGACTATCATCATCGATAATCTAGATGCAACTAAATTAAGCACACATCAAACATATACAATTTAAGACAGTGAAATTGACTAATCTCACCTTAATTTTGACTTCACCAGTACGCATAGAAACCAATTCGCATTGACCTAATCGATATAAACAAAACCGATCTTGGATAGACACTTTCTCCTCAGTATCAATACATAATGGCATAATTACAGTATGCACTCAAATACAAGAGTCCTTAAACAACGAATCAATAAATTGTCACAAAGCAATAACACACATTCTTTAAAAGGACATTACATCAACGTGTTTACAACGTTTAAAGCTGTGTTTACTTGACACTCGTATTGCGGAATGCGGAAAGGATCCGGGTGCCCAATAAACACCCACGGGGATCGTTCCCCACTCCGCGTACATCTTTGTGGTATTTGAGGTAGGCTAGCTCCATATGAATCGGAGGTGAGCCAAGACCTCTATACCAAGGGTCTACGTTGTTTTACCAGTGTCATCACGTGATGTAACCAGTCATATATGCATGGAGTCTTTTAAATACAAACTGATAGTGAGTAACTGCAGAATACCCCATCAAATTTTGAGAAGAGGATTTCCGATTGAGAAATTTCCAGGGATCCATGTTGTCAGGTGGGAGGGGGAAGAGCAGGGACAAGGCAGGTTGATACGTTACATGCCTGCCAATGTTACTCCAAGCTGCTTTGGGTCATATAGCAGTTTTTCATGGATGACTATAGCCAAGTGGATAAAGATATGAAACAGATATACTACTTATTGACTGGAAGTTAATTGGTTGATAGCACTTAAGTTTAAGTCATTTTTCCATTGTTGTGACAAGTTATCACGATAAAACATCAAAAACCTGCCGAAGTTCCCCCGTTTTATCAGTATATCGTACGACGTAGTATGGAAGTCCCGGGGAATGTGGAGAAATACTACTGGAAGCTATACACGGTGTCAGGGTGGTCACCAATAGGATTGCTGGAAGGATTCGACATGGAGAATTCGATACGCAATCCGCGTGTTCCGCAATTCGCGATCAGCGTACCCAATAAACAGGTCATTGGAAAAACAAACAAGAAATCTTTCCGCGTTCCGCATTCAGCATTTCGCAATACACTTGTCAAGTAAACACAGCTTAAGATGTTTGAAAACTTCACCTGTAATTGATCATACACTTGAAACTTACTACTCTGGTGGGCATATATACATTCCGGTTAGCAAAACTACGTCACAGGTAAGCAGGTTAACATAATCCTTTTGCGCTCAATATTTCCAGGTAATTGGCAAACGATTTATAGCATGAAATTCGAATCCATCTTCACTGAAGAACGTGTAGCAGTCGAACATCCGACAATTGCACGGTACTCACATAGCAAGACAATATTGAAGCCAGTCCAAGAATATAACAACTTAGAACGAATGGTGGCGGTATATAAAAAGACAAGAAAATATACAGATTTCCAACAAATCTTACAGACACCAAGTTATTGCTACCGAAAGAAATTCACTTTTTTACGTCTGGTGATCGCTAATGACCTCTGGAAATACAATGGGGCACATTTACTCAATATTATACACATAAACACCAAGTTTGAGAACAATCAAACCTTTGGTTATTTGAGACTATGCGGGATGAGCAACACCTCACATCAGATAAGTTTTGAATATTTAAACTCCTTGTATTTTAAACCACCATGTGAAGCAGGAGTTTGGAACATTTATCGTCTATATGCATCATTGTTAGGTTAGGTATTCTCTCCAACTGACACTGATCAATAGCATACTCGATGATGCTTTCTCACTAAAAATGGCAAAGCTCCATAAGTCACCTAGAACATTAACCATCTCATCCTGTACTGTGCTATTGATGTGGGTGTAGCAAGTGATAGTTTACTGGGAGATCCTGCACGGTTGTTTCCAGTCTCTCTGTAACAAATACTTTTCGCACATTGTTGGGGTCAGCATCCTTTCAGCGTATTTCTTCGAACTTCTGCTCTGCTTTCATGTATGATCTGCTACATTGCATTTTTACCACGGCATTGGGTCTACCAGCTCCCTATGCTTTCTATCCAATACCTGGAAGGGAATTATCCTATGGATTCAGTAGAAGATCGATTTGAAAATATTCCACTTGCTTTACTGTGGCCGCGTGGAGGAACAACTTATTATTATAATGCTTGAGGAATTAGAACTATGGTGATACTGATTGCCTGACTTACCAAGTCAGCAGTAGCATGAGTGTCTTCAAAACATCAAAAACTGTCTTAAAAGTAGTCATGAAACTTATCACAAAGAATGTGCAACGAATATAGCTCATTGTTGAAAATCTACAAAATGTCCTTACAAACTTCAAACTTAGATCACGCAAAATACCAATATGAAAACTAATATCGTCACCTTCTTTTCAGCCCAGTAACGTACCTTATCTGTAATAATGGTGACAGGAAAGATCCAACAAGTTTTGAACGCCAACCAGTCAAGACAGAAAGATTAGTCAAATAGAAAATATCTACAGAAGAACAAAAGCTAAGAAGGACGTAAAATCTAACAACCTTCCACGCAATGCAATTTTAATTTCAATGTCACCACTGACACTACCCATTTGACATGGGCAGCCACAGTAGATGTACACATAATATCCCTACCATGTGTGTAAATGCAATCCCTTTGACAAAAGTTGAGATCACTTCATGTGTAACATTTCTATATTCACCTCCTTGATATGAATCCTAAAAAATAGACAGCGTTGAACACGTATAACAAAGGGCCAAATATCAATGCAGCTGTGAAGGTAACACATTTTTCAATAGGTCAACAAAGGTTTACATAAAGCTTTTCAAGTCAGTGGGGTTTGAATGTTCCCTGTAAATTTACACCTTCCTACATGCAGTTTTCCAGTAGGTCCTATGAGCTTTCAAGTAAGGGTTAATCAATGCTGAACCGTGTTTTAACTGCACGATAATGTACCATCTGGGGTTTATGGGAGCAATGCACGCGGGTGCAGCTGGAGTGCATCCAGAGATAGCATTAACCTCCGAGAGTGCATTATACTGCAGTTAATACACAGGTCCACAGTCAATTAACCTTGTTCATACATGTAAACGAGATTTTGACAAAAATGGACGCAAAGGAATTTGGTTTTTAAATAACCGAATTTTTATTGAAAAAAAAACCCCGAGACAGAGTCAACAAATATACTGATTAAACTGATTTTTGATAAAGACAGTGACAGATTTATTAAATATGCATTGAGAGGAAAGCTTGGACATGTTTGATGTCTTATTGTCTGTCCTAACAGCAAGTGGAAGACTTGTTCGTGTGGGGACCCTAATTTTCCTTAGAGTGTAAGAGTTCTCAGTCTGCTGTGATGACACTAATGATAAAAGCATACATGTTTTAAGCGTAAGTTGTAGACTTAATTTTTTTTATCAGGAGACAGTTTGCGGGGGATATGCAAAGACTATTCCAAAATACCGCCTTGATTTCCCCTTTAGCACATGTTTGGGTTCGTAGCGATCTGTGGCAGATTGCTCGCTTCCAGTAAGTTATTTCGTTCCACGGAGAGACTTGGCACATCTGGTTTCTGTGACGTTATAATTTTAATACTATTTTATTCATCCTCAATTGAAGATGAATAAAATGTAGTTCTATCTCAACATTTAATCCAATCAAGTTCCACAAATCCAAATATGAATAATAATTATATGAATATACATCAATAATAGTGACTAAACATATTTGAAACCTTACGCTTGGAACGCTCACGTTACGTACGTATGTTTGTATGATAGACCATGTCGCCGAATCCAAATTATGGACGTCAACCGAACGAAATCGGTTAATTTCGCAGCCTTACAGCTTGGAATTTTACCACAGAACATTCACATGGAGCAAAAAAGAGCAGTCACTGCATTCTTAGAAAAGACAGACGTTATCGTCGGTTAATGCTCTCGCTGGATGCACCAGGGCGCTTGCAATACCCCCCCCCCATCTTTGCAGTTTATACACGGTTCAGCTTTTATTAACCTTTAACTAACAGACGCACGTTAGCACGTCAGACTTGTTCGAAATCTCCAGGAAAGCCATGGAATGAGATCTGTCCCCGTAAACCCTAGAAGTAGAAATTGGAAAATGGGAAAGAAATTTCAGATCGTAAACAGCGACTTGCCCGTAATAATATTTGCAATATAATCGGTAGCCATACCATGTAATGATTTGAAGGTAAATGTATCTTATAATTCATTCGATAACGTACCGGTGGCAATACAACAGGATGGGAATAATATTACCTTCGTTGTTGGAAAGAGTAACTTATCTGGCAGAAGAGGTTTCTATAGACGTTGTAACTTAGAGAGGTGGCTTAATGAAAGACCATACAAGAGACTATTACAGCATTTTAGACGTAAGGTAAGAAAAGCATGAACAACACGTTCACTGGATTTACGATCAAGATATTTGCCTAATTGACCAATCGTATAACAGAATAAAAAGCAGCACAAACGATGCTGTGTACACGATTTTTCATTTGCAGGGTTCAATCCATAATGATACGAAGACTCCTAGCATTACTGGTAATATCAACAAAAGTGCCACATTGAAACTCTTGGAAATTTTAAAGATTACAGAAGTTTAGAAGAATTATGAAGGATTGTCTTTCGTTAAAAATCATCATTATATCTACTCCATGATTTAATGTTACGAATGCATCGTTCTAATCTTGAAACTGCAACATGACGCTCAGATTGTTATAAAGTAAGATAAATTGAGTGTCATCTGCAAAAGACGTGTAACTGATACCATGAGCAGTGATGAAGTCACCTAGTGGAGCAACATCAAATATAAATCAGACGGACCAAGCACAAAGCCTTGACAACATTTACTTAGTTATTTAAGATTTTATTACCTTTGACACTTTTAGAGCCCCTTTATAGAGACTTTGGACATCTTTTGTAACATTCAAACAGATGTAATACATTGCATCTTCTCAAAGTTAATTTTTTATACACCATACTGCAAAATTTGGTAGGTGGGTTGTTAGGTTGCTTCTTTCATATTACTCCAAAGGCGTCAAAGATTGTAAACTTTGCTTAATACTAATAGAACTCTTTTCTGAAATGTGTAGTTGCATATCACACAAGAACAATATTAAAATATTTGCATCTCTTTGTTTCAGGAGTTCATGATGCTAATTTATATTAAAGTACTTGAAAAAATAGTCATGACGAAATTTATTAAGCATGCCTCTTTGTTTTCTAAGTACGTGTTGAATATAGGTCTACCTAGTGTCCCTCTCCTTTTTCTTTCTGTTCTTTTATATATCTTGGTTGAACGTTGTGGTGCCATGGTTTCACATTCAAATTAAAAACACTGCAGTACTCCCAGTCAGTTAAAGGTCAACTTAGAAGATAATTAGTGAATGCAAACTGCTTAATTAAACTATCCACGATTAAAAATGATATTAAGATTAAGAGTGATATATTCACTAGTGAACTGCTGTCTGGCATTTTTTTTTTTCTATTCCCCACATGATCTCGGGCGACAAGGGAGAGTTACTAGAGACAATCATAAACCACCTACGCTACGCTCAGACACAACACTATAGCTATTACGTAAGTTGAGTATATATGATCATTTTATTTTATTACGTAGCCTCACAGGCTACGTCTCTGGAATCGTCCTTCGGGTTTTCCACGCCGGTTGACACAAGATTCGTACATTTGCAGGAAAAATAGATCCTTTCACCACACAGTCGGCCGACATGCGGATTAGTACACAATCTCAAGTACAGTTCCGCCCCCACGATTCATCATAATAACCGTAAATATTCGTGAGCGAAGGGAATAAAGCACCAAGACAAGTATTATGTTTCAGCAATCACACCATAAATCTTTAAGATTCCGGCTCGAAATTTCACCCAGGGAAAGATTGCATATGAGTTTTATAGAAAGATTGCAAATAAATTGCATTCGTAGTCCAGGTTTGGTAGTTTCCTGAAAAGGATTTATGCGTGGAGTGATAGAGCACTTGCAACTTGCATATAAATAAGACATGACCACTACAACGTTACTTTCACAACATTGATCACATGGGCACACATAACGTCCTTATGATTGGCGTCATTTGTAACCCTGTCTAGTCCGAATTATATATCAAATGCATTGATATGGTATCGTCCCAAAGAAGGTACAATATTTACTATTTTGATTATTTTGTGTTACTATCGGTGTATGTTTATGGCGACATTGAGATATAAAATTACAAGCTGAATACAATATCTTTTCGATAAATTATATTCGAAAAGTTTGAATACATGTTTCTTTATTGTCTCTCAGTCAAGGGGTTGTACCCTTGTTTTCGTAGTAAAAAGTCCAAGTTGGGGTACTAAGCCCCACCCCAATTCAATTGTAGCAGATTTGCCACAGCTTACTGAAGCTAACGGGATATGACCAGACTCGCGACCAAAGAAACTGCGAAAAATTCTCCGAACGTACTTACACTGTGCGTTTCGTAACAAAGGGCAACATTAATACAGTACGTGTTGTGAATTTACGTATATGTGTTAACATCAGAGTAAAGTAGCTTTATCGGTCGCCGCGCGGAGGCAACTTTTCGGAGAGATGTCGTTGAAAATTTACCTAAGATTATCAAAAGCACTGTTTATTGCGACCTCAGATATTTTTGGATGTGTTCCAGCGAATTTTTGTTAACTTAAACTGCTTTTGTTTGATTCATAGGCCTAATTCGTAAGCGAGGTAGATAGATCCTACGCATCCTGCTAGTCCTAGACGTTATAGAGATTGTGTTTGATCAGCCTACTAAACATCAACCAGAAAGTGGGAGAAGAATTAAAAAATAAAAATTATCTCATTTTCTGTTGCTTCCTAAACATGTACATGTGTGCTGGTATATCTGCTATATCTATTTTATGCTATTTCAATCTTGCCAATTTAATGCATGAGTAGGCCTATGCAAGGTAGGCTTAACTTTCGTAGAAGATAACACAAGACAACTTCACTAAATATACAAGGGAAATTGAAATCTGTGGTAGAGCAGTAAGACATTTAAGCACAGAACAGGGCAACAAAAGAGACAAAATTACACATGAGAAGAAAAGAGAAAGTAAAAGTTGACGAAACATCAACAGCAAAAGTCAAAGCAAGTTCAAACGTAAGATATAAAAGTCAAGTACCCAATCATCTTAAAGGAGTGGACGCTAATTGTGAAATGGTTTTGCCCATGAAAGAGTTAGGCACGGAAGCGATTAGCATGGCTATATACCGTCAGTAGGCTCACAATTTTTCCCTCTGAAATTTTCATGAGTTTTCAATCGTCATTCAAACTGGTCTCAGTCTCATATACCATATATATAAATGGAGAGTGAGATTATGTCTGCCCATTGATTGAGGGAGAATGAGGTCAACCATCCACCACTTCCATTTTCCATTTTCAGACTTTTTTTCTGTAAGATGGCATAATTTTCAAGAAGTACCCGGGTAACGCCTAAACAAAAAGCGACCTTGAAAATCATAAAACAAGAATGACGTTACCTGGTCAACTGCTAGGCCTAACCTAGTACACGAAAAAAGTATAGGGCCCAAGTCAGTAGACCCAAGTGGGTTACGTCATAAAGTTTTATTGCACTCTTCCCTGTCTTGCTGGAATGGACCATTTCCTTCCCCTCAGGCTTACATACCGGTTGTGTACTTGAAAAAGGTATGTAAGAATAGTTTCTGTTACCCACAGACGGTGGTTAAAAAACTCAATTTTGGTTATAAGGTCTAAGTTTATATGAGAATCACTTTGTAATAACATTTTTATGCACCTTATCTTTTCTTTTGTTAATTAGAGGTTTGGTCTTGAACATCTAATTGTAAAGTTTGACTGTTCATGTGACTTTTAATTTGATTGATTAGCGGTTATAATCATGGCGAAAGGTCGTTAATAGTCATAAGTAGGTCAAGTGCTAATTGATACGGCACAAACAAACTTGACCTTAAGTCATACAACAATCATAACAATGAAATATATGGCAATATACTGAGCGGTTAAGGACTTTCAAAATTGTTATAAAATCATAACCGGGCAATTTTTTCCCACAAAACATTGGACGTGGGGTAACGAAAATGAGTTCGTTCACATAATTTATCACTTGATTGCTTTTGGAAGTTATCAATGTCCTCTACAATGTTTGACATCTCTACCTGAAGTGGATAGTAGGTTGATTATATCTGTTTCCTGGACTATACTAATAATTATCGGCAAGTATCATTACAGCGATTTACCCAACTTTTTTACCCAACTAGTTTTTATTTCAAGCCTGTCTCTGGTCGATCGTGGCTACGTCCAATTTGCCATGCAAATTCAAATTTCTAGTTTTTATTTTACATTCACATGCACAAGCACGAACCACTGTCCACATGCTCCTCGTCGTGCCAGTCTACTAACGTATCTAACATACCTACAGTCTAAAGACTACGGTGGCCGAGAGAGGATAGGTAAAAAAGAAAAAGTAGTTCACTAAGTCGAAATTTCGACTTTCTAAGTTGTGATTCAAGTGTGTGGTAGCAGGACAGAGTAGTTGGCTATTGATCTCTCAACTCAATTGTGTGTATGGTAGCATACCCTATGTAGAAGTTAAAAATTCCTACGCATTTTGTTCCCCGTCGGTGACAGTCCCTATCAAGGAAATTTGGACAACTTTCTTTGGTATTTTATCCTTTGAGATGGGTTCGTTTGTGGATAGAATATTGAAACAGGCGAGTTGAGGTATAAGTGGTGTGAAAATCACTCGTCATGTAGCATCATGAGGCTCTTTGTAGCAGCTTTCTTCTGCTATGTTAAAATCATCACATTTTGTTTTTTTTAATCATGTATTGAGTGGTAGAAACCTATCGCAAGGAGTTTGCATGCACCACAGATTTGAATGAAATATAAATTTTTCATTGCTGCCTTGGGGTTTCAAGAGAAACTGGAGCAGCTTTTTCCGCGTGGATCATATTGCCTTATTCAACTGTATCCTAAACGTCACCGTATGTTTCATCATAAAACCTATCCTCTTGTTTTGAGCTGACTTCAGGATACTCGCTGCTCAATATGTGCATTCCTGTGAATTATTGTGCGTGACCAGAAGCTGTGACCTGAGAAGAATGCCTACAAAGACGTTGACCAAACAAACGATGGCTGAAGTTGCCTCCCTGGTTACCTCTGAACTGCTCTCCAGTGATGAATTCAAAACTTCAATTGAACAGTGTGTCCTAAAGGCAATCAAGGAAAACAAAGACAGCATTCAGGAACTAGTAGACAAACTTGAATCCAGATGCTTCGATTTGGAACACAAACTTGATGTAATGGATAAAAGGATGTATGGAATTAGAACAAAAACTCAAGGAAATTGGGGAAACGCAACTAAAGATTGAAAACTCAATGAATGACGTGAACAGTACTCCCGAAGAAACAATATTCGTGTTTTGGGTATTAAAGGAAGTGAAAATGAAAACACAACACAAATCATCCAGGAATTGGCCAAAGACAAGTTGGGTATCAATCTAGAAGACGATTCTATTGACCGATGTCACTGAGTAGGTAGAACTTATCCAGTCATCGCCCCATCATAGTCAAAATCGTGTCTTACCAACACAAGAAGAAAATAATTCAATCCAGAAGGAAATTGAAGTCTACTGGCATTGTCATAAAAGAGGACTTAACCCACACAAATGTTAAGCTTCTAAATGAAATTCGGAAACATGAGAAGGTCACAAACTGCTGGACACTAGATGGGCGTATAACAGCTCTCATTAAAACAGATGGTGAGCAACAAATGAAAGTGAATATAAGCAGTCTTTCTGATCTCATGAAAATTTCAACATAGTAATATTTCATTCAATTAATATACATGTTGTCTTAAATGCAGCACCTTCGAGTAATATCTCTCCACTTTATTTATGTCTCATGTTGTTATTAGTGTATTCTTTCCCTTTTATTTTACTTTTCTATATTTTCTTTCTTCTCTCTCTTTTTTTAGGCAGCACACAAATACTATGCAATGTATCACATTCTACAAGGCAAATTATTGTTCTTTACAGGGGGCCTACTACATATTCTTGTATTGCATATGGTGGATGTTGATGTTACTCCTATGAATCCAGAGTCTGTCATAGATGCTAACTTGCATAATAATGATGAATCTAATTTTGAGACATTTAATTACCCTGACTACCACTCATCCGATTTTGAAACTGACATTTATGCTAAAAATAATTTTTACAATAATGTGAACTTAGATTGCAGATAATTTACAGATACTCAGTTTAAAGGTCACACTCATTTTGAGACAGCTTTCTATTGTTCACTTTAACGGTGGAAGCCTTAGTGCAAATTTTGAAAATCTGAGAGACTTCTTAAGCAAATTAGATTTTAGTTTTGATATAACTGCTATAAGTGAAACATGGGTGAATTCAAATTGAACCCCTGAATTGTATAATCTCACAGGATATGATATGTGTCATGTAGATCGCAATAATAAAAGAGGAGGTGGAGTAGCTATGTATGTCAATAAAAATTTCAAATACAAGGTTATAGATAAAATGTGCATTACAATTGACAATGTCTTGGAATGTGTTGCTGTTGAACTATGTCTAGATCACAGGAAGAAGAATGTCATTATTAGTTGTGTGTACAGATAACCTGGTTCTGAACTTGATAAAGTAATTGATACCTTACAAAAGATGTATACATATGCGTAAAAAGTCAGACATTTACCTATGTGGGGATTTTAATATAAAGCTCCTTAACTATAACAATGATAATGGTACCAGAGACTTTGTTGACACGTTTACTTAAGGTTTTTTTCATCAATCGACAAGCCTACTCGTATAACTCAACATTCAGCTTTCCTAATTGATAATATTTTTAACAATGTCATGGATAAGGATATGAAAAGTGAAATATTTATAAATGATGTAAGTGACCATCTTCCAGTGTTTAGCATAATTGATTACAGTATACATAGAACAAGTGTGCAACATGTCTTGTACCACAGGAAGGAAGATGACGCATCTATTCAACTTCTCAAACAAAAATTTTTTCAGGAAAAAGGGATTTGGTTTACACTGCCCCAAACGTTCACAAATCTTATGATCATTTTATTAATATCATAACTAAGTTGTATAATGAATGTTGTCCTGTAACCAAAAAATCAACTAAACGAAGGAAAAGTAACAAGCCATGGATTACAAAAGGTCTGATAAATGCATATTCTTCACGTATCCAGAAAACTTTCTAAGAGTGTTGGAATCATTCATAAAGCCAGCCAATTTTTAAATACTAAGGCCTTGTATACGTTATATTGTGCAATATTTCTTCGATATCTCAATTACTGTTCTGAAGTATGGGGAAATACTTTCGAATCTAATATTACCCCATTATTTCTAAACCAAAAAAGGTCATTCGTATTGTATATAAAGCAAATTTCTTAGACCACATGGCTGGTCTTTTCTGTAAGTTACAAGCCCTAACATCATGGCAAATTACAGATTTCAGATTTCACTGGAGTATTTATGTTTAAGGCATACCATAAGTTACTACCTAAGACCCTACAAAACTTTTTCTCCTTAGCATCCAATGATAGATATAATACAAGACAAAAGAACAACTTCAAATAAAAGTATGTAAGAACAAAGGAAAAACATTTGTGTATTTCCACCTCAGGAGTCAACTATGGAATTCACTCGATGACAGTATTAAACAATGTAACCCCTTTCCCTTTTTAAAATAAGGTATCAGGAAAAGTTACCATCATCACAAAATTTTCAAAATTAACTTATATCGCCTTTCTTGGCTATGAAGATGTTTTTCTGAAAGTGTGTACTAGCTTAGTATATATTTTTTCTCCTCCTTTTGCTGTTTTCTTCTTTTTCTTTCCCTATGTACTCTCGTGTGTTCTTTCAGTGTTAGTGATTAGTTTTTATCTTTGTTATCTAACCGCCCTTCCTATTTATCGTGTAAATAATTTATGCAAGGGAAAACATTTTATAGGTATTATACTTCAGTTTTCTCCTTTTCCATCATACCTCAAATATGTCCAAAACAAACTTAAGATATGTATTATGTTAATAATTATATTGCATTTACCTTTGTCTCGCTGCTATATGTTATGTTCTGCATGTGGATGGAAATAAACTGTGTCATTGTCAAAATGGTGCAAAGTGAAGCAATTGTAGAGAAGGACTTTTAGCTGGCGGAGCACTATCATTCGAGTGCGATTTGCCCCAGTGACAATTGTAACTTGGACCCTAGCAGAAAATCTATCCGCCTATTACGGAAAGTTGAAAGTGCCAGGAATGTCGAACGTGTCAACCCTATCTGTTGAAAACTTCTACAAGGTCTATACTTTTGCGATTCAGTGTGTAAATCATTGGGGCAATTAATACGAGTATGCTCAACGTCGACAAAAGAAGAGTGGGCATTTAATTTCATAAATGCTAATACTTTATTAGTTCAGTTCAGTATGACTTTATTCCAATCTCTTACTTATAATATAAGCCATAACAATATTCTGAGAGTGGAAAAAGTAACGAAAATACAGTATATAAGGATCATCATGCTTAGACACTTCATAAAATAATTACTTTACTTAACAAAAAAAAGGTAAGAGACTGAGGAGTGGCAACTGAAAGCTCCTAGGAGCTTGTGGGTGTTGACACTCCTTAAAGACAGACAGAAAATACAAGACAACAAAAGAAAAGCACACACACACAAAAAAAACAAGAATAGAGAACAGAAATGCAAAAAAGACGGTAGTTCAAAGGTAATTTGCAATGAAATGAACTTTAAGCTTCTTTTTAAATGCATATTGTGTTTTACAGTTTGTAACTTCCAAGGGGAGAGAATTCCAGAGTTTTGCACCTACAAATCGAAGACCAAATTGAGATGACCTAAGCCTACAAAGGGGAGTGATAAACTGATTTGAAGCACGACTAGGATAAGGGTAATTGGTATCACGAAACTGAAACTGAGCACGAAAAATTGACGGGGTTCTGTTATATAACCAGTCAAAAATAAACAACCCGGTAAGATACCGATTTAAATCATAAATATTAAGAAGGTTAAGACTAGCGAAAAGAGGTGCAGTATGATGACGATAGTCTACGTTGCATATACATCTAATGGCCCTTTTCTGCAAAATAAAGAGAGGTTTAATTCTGGTAGCATACGTGCTCCCCCAAATGATATTACAATAAGTGAGATAAGGGAGTATAAGGGTATACAGGGATACCAAAATTTTCCTGGGAAGAAGTTGTCGAAATCTGTTTAGTATCCCTACACCTTTTGAAACTTTCGTGCTAACATACTGGATATGAGCAGTCCAGGTGAGATGAGAATCAACAAACACACCAAGAAACTTAGTAACATTTGAACGCTGTATGTTAGTACCACAAAGTTGTATGTTGTTTACACCTTGATTAAGTTGCTTAGAAGGTGAGGTAAAAATAACAAAATTGGTTTTCTTTACATTGAGAGATAGCTTGTTTGCACAAAACCAGTTGTGAACATAGATAAATTCATATTGTATTACATTTAGTAGACAACTGAGGTCATTACTGGAATAAAAAAGATTGGTATCGTCAGCATAAGAAATTACATGCAATTTATTACTAGCCCTGTGGAGATCATTGATATAAATAATAAACAACAAAAGACATACAACAGATCCCTGAGGAACACCACAAGTAATACGCTTACGTATAGAATTAACATTGTTAATGCCAACATATTGGTAACGATCAGTAACATAACTTTAAAACCAATCCAGTGCTGTACCCCTAATACCGTAATGTTCAAGTTTACTGAGTAAGATTCTATGGTCCAATGTATCAAAAGCCTTAGACGGGTCCAAGAAAATGCCTGATGCATACTGATTTTTTTCGAAGGCATCTGTTACTTTATTAGTGAAGTGTAAAATAGCATGCGAAGTCGAACGCCCAGGAAGGAACCCAAATTGGTATTCATACAATTGATTTTGCTTTACAAAAAAAGAATATAATCGAGTAAACATAAGTTTTTCGAGTACTTTGGAGAGACATGGTATAATTGAAATAGGTCTGTAATTATTAACCGAATCTTTATCACCAGATTTAAAAACAGGAACAACACGTGCAATTTTGAGAGGACTAGGAACAATACCTTTCTCTAACGAAAGATTAAAAAGGTAGGTTAGTGGGGTGCACAGGGAATGAGCCACATATTTGAGGATCGTAGAGGAAATTCCATCAAAACCAGCGGCAGAATTTTTAAGAGAAAATATTATATTTAACACCTCCTCGCATGATGCTGGACTAATGAATAGAGAGTCGAAAACCCGATGGGACAGATAGGACTTATAACTACAGTGTGAGGGGGGAATCCCTGCCTGGGTAGCAGGACCAATGGCAGTAAAATAATCATTAAAGATATTTGCAACATCGGAAGGATTCGAAACACTAGTTCCATGATAATTTAATTTATCAGCAGTAAAATCAGTACCTCGACCATACAACAGGGTATTAATTGAGCGCCATGTAGATTTCGTGTCCTGTGTGGTATTGCTGAACAAAGTAGAGAAGTAAAATTTCTTAGCCTGTCTGATGACAGAAGTAAGACGATTTCGAAATCGTTTATACTCGTTCAAAGCAGCAGCAGATCGACTACGGAGGTACCTTTTGAATAAACGATTCTTTGTTTTACAAGAGTTCAGTATGGCTTGGGTGATCCAGTGCTTCGAATTTCGGTTACTACACTTTTTGGTATGGGCTACCCAAGGAAGACAATTATTTAAATGATTTAAGAATATATTATTGAAATTATCAAAGGCGCTATCAACATCAGAAGAATTATAGACATCTGCCCAGGATTCGTTTTGAACTGCGGAGCGTAATTGGTCAAGGCTAACAGGGTTGATGTCTCTTTTAAAAAAGATTGAATTTTCTCTCAACATAGCAACACCTAAATCAGTAAGCGTGAAAACTGGAAAATAATCATTTATTACCCAACGATTCGAGAAGATAAGCTGCTCAATTAGCTCAATTGTATTTCATTGCCTTGATAGGCGATTCCAACATCATTCATCTAGCAACATTCATTTAAGTCTATTGTAATCATTATACAACTAGTTTGCTCTTAACATTGATCCCAGGTGTTTAGCCAATCACATTTTCTGAAAAGAGGACCAAAACTTCAAACAACTGTTTAATTGTTAACAGTTACATCAACCAGATTTAAACAAATGTGAAATTGTGATATGATGGATCTGATGACTCATTGCCTTGGTGGAGGATGGTCCTTTGGCAAATTTTTGACTTTGTAAAATGGTGCTATATGTGATGATGGATTCAAGGAATTACTGTTTTTTAAGTAATTGATTTTAGTGTTGTTTTTTCCCCTTTGCTTTGTACTTCAGGTGAAATATTCATTTGCAGGCCTTATTTGAGGAAAACTCATTCAGACTTTCATTTCTTCATGTCTGTAGATTTCTTCGGAGTAAAACTGATGATATTGAACTAGCATTCCTGTTGAAGCTTGTAATCGAAGACATCTTGCATGAACTACATGTAGTTTTGGGTTACTTCGCTTTTTAGTTGAGGTCGCAAAAAGTGCCTGCCAGTGTTAGTTGTGCATAATTTCATGGTTGTGTAGTGACACTCACAAAACTATAAGGTCCCACTGCAGTGCAGTGAACATAACTACACCAGCGCATTCACTTGCAGCCTGCTGTAGGGATGGCATTTCTTCTGAACGCCAGAGTCATATGGCTCTGCTAAACGCAACTCAAGCATGCTTCACGCATGACGGTCAGTGACACATGAAATCTGGGGGGGGGGGGATATGTTGCTGCATATAAATGTCTCACAATTTCCTATCCTAGTAAAATCTTGGAGAAATGGGAAAGGAAATATTATTTCTCTAACTTTTCCCAAATAACTCCCAAATTTTCTAACTTCTTTGTTCCCTACAGCCACACGGTAACCCGCGACCGATATCGTCGGTAAAAAGAGTTCTGTCAGATGTTTGTAATTAAAGCTCGGATGTCAGTTGAACATTTGTCAGTGAAAGTCAAATTTCCCCAAATATGTCATAGCCACTTCAAAATAACATTTGTTTCAAACATATTTTTGCATAGATGAATATTCATGTCCATTCCTAATTGCATACTCTGCATCAAAGACAATCGGCTACCGTAAGAAAAATATGGCACACAAAGCTACCGTACATCACAGCCACCAAGCAGGACTAATCCACGCTGCCATACCGAACCACGCTTGGCGAGGAGATCGAAAATAATAAAAACTGGATTTTGGACACAAACAGGCGAATTTCATTTTGCATTTTGCAATCAATTCTCACCAAATTCGCGGACGACCTTTACAACAAGTGTAAAATCTAAATGGGATTAGTTAATTCTCGAGTTTTTGCCTTATTCGAGAGAAATTGGCCATTTTCAGAAAGGGTCCATTTCGGACGCCAACCGGTCCATGAAAACGCCATTTTACCGAATTTCGCTTAAAAAAGTACAACTTTTGTGCACGAGAGACCCTTCTAACAGTGTGCAAAATTTCAAGAGGTTACTCCGAAATCCCTAGGAGGAGTAGGCTTTTTGGCGAAAAAATGAAGAATGATAGCTAGCAAGAAAATTAAATCGTCGATCCCCGGCAAATTTTACGGACGCACGCCGCCGTACACGGTCCACCCGTCCACCAAATTTCAGCTCCGTAGCTTCCGTAACGGCCGAGAAATCGCCGTCGAAAGGGCCCCGAACTCACTAATCGGTACGCATGACTGCACAAACTGCTCTGGGGATTACATTACTTCGACTGAACTTCGTTCAAGTCGAAGTAATGACACTCAAATGGTAGCCCACCTTACACCCCTAGTGGTATTCAACCAAAACTTGGTGGATCAGTGGTTTTTATGTGAGGGTACCCCTTGATGTACAAACGACAGGGATCGAGATTACCCACTGGGGTTAGTGGGAGAGAAGGCGGGCTTAAATGCGTGTGTGTGTGCACAAAAGAGTGTTAGAACCTCCTTGACATTAAGTTGGATGAATTTCAAACTTGGTGGAAAGGTGCCCGAGTGTGAGATGGAGTTTTGGCCAGACTAGAGATGTCATAGGTCACGAAAACCAAAAACACATTTTTAGCAATATCTCTATGTGCTATATCCTAGAATGATAAAAGTACCATATATGGATGGAAGACTACCATACATGGATGGAGGACAATACCAAAAATTGTTTTAAAACATTGATGATGTCACGAGGTCAAAGGTGACGTGATTAAATGTAAAAGTGACAAATATACTTTAAAAAAGTGTGTCGCGATCTCTTCCTAAACGGTAAGTTGGATAAAGTTCAAAGTTGGTGGGTGCCAGGAAATGAGATGTAATGTCTGCCCGACTTATGACGTCATAGGTCAAGGGGAAAAGACATGATTACTGTAATGCATAATATAATGTAAAGTGCTGGTAGTACATGGTGTCATCATGAATTTTAAGTGTTTGCCTTTGCATGAATGTGACACGGTTTTTCACCTACACAACCATGCTCTGGGGTGAGTGATTTTATCTGGTAGCAATGTCAGTTCCCGTGCGTTGACATAATACCTTCACTCAGTACATGTTCACAGCATGAACATAGATATACTGCAATTATTCAAGAAATGGAGATATGCGAAGAAAATATTAAACAGCGCATGACAAGCTTTTAAGGGCGCTCAAAGGATCCACAGTTACGAGGTGTGCGGATATGAGGAATGCTTTGACACGCACGCGTTTTCTAGGTGAACTTCGACAAAGGCGCGATTTCTAAGCAATGTGTAGGTACATGCAGGAGTTTGTGCCGTTCGACGCTTACGTGGTGCATTGTAGTACTACATACATCCTCAAGTAACTTCAATGTTCAGCACTTTCATCTCCAGCGAGCAATCTGAATCACAAATGAAATATACAACTCAGGCGTACTTCAGGAGAATGGTTACGCAGGGATGAGATTTGCAACTCAGTGGATTGCCTACTTGTTAGCATTTGTGGTAAATGGCACGGATTTTGCTTCACTATATGTAAAGGCGAACGCGAAATGTCGAAATTTTTGTGCATACTCTGGGCAATTGACTTTTGGTTACTGAAACTCCTTTGCTCCATTTCCATGCTATGGATGCTTATATAGTCCATCAATTCCCGTCCTGCAAATCATGGGCGTACAGCTGGACGGGGTAGTTTCATGATCAAATGAAGCGTTAGCAGTGAGATGGGAAATACTGTAGGTGGTCGTACTAGACAAAGGCTGGATCAGTTTACGTCCTCGTGTTTCAGTGGTGATATGTGCATCGATGTAAATGGCCTTAAATTAGTAAGGTGGACAAGACACTGAAACATGCTGTCAGTGTTGGGTGATGGACTTTAAAGGGACCTTTTCCATAAATATTACCCTAATTTGCAGAATCCCATCTTTATAGCTTTAAATGAAAGATTTATGACTGTTTTTTGTAACCAGAATGCTAAAATGCATTGTAGTTTCGATATACTCATTACACTTTCTTTATTAAGCTTGTTTCCTAAGTATAACTCTAAAGCTAAGAATCAAGGGTTTGGTTTTGGTGCAAATGTTTGAGGTCATCACCTGAGGTGAAACACTGGAAAAACAGTGGAAACCTTGTACCTGTCATATTTCAAGAAGGGAAAGTTTCATACTATGAGCTAAAATGCTTTACATTTAGTACAAGAACCTTAAATTAAAGTTTCTTAAACGCACTGAGCTAACCAATGGTAGCTCTCCGCTTAGTCCTGCCGACACACAAACAATCCTGGGCAGAACCCTGTATTCGACCTCTGGTGACCCCAGATGACCTTCACCAAAAAACCTTCCTCTTAATATTACAAACCCACCTACCAAGTATGAAGAGAATCTATCATTCCTATCTGGAGGTATCGTGTGCACAATCTTTCGGTATTTGAACTGTTGTGTCCCCAGATGACCTTTGACTTCAGCAAAAACAATATATGAAACCTAAATACCAATGATAAGAGTACCACATCCATTGATCCGACCTGAATATATCGTATGCACCAAATTTTCAGTTCTTTAACTTTGGTAACCCTAGATGACTTTTGACCTCCACCGAAAACAATAGGTTTCTTCCTCTCAATATGGCAAACCTGCATACCAAGTATGAAGAGTATCCATCACTCCCCTATGGAGATATCGTGGACACAAAAATTTCACTACTTGACCTCTGGTGACCCCAGATGACCTTTGACCTCCGCAAAAAACAACAGGGTTCGTCCTCTTGTGATGTGATACTTACACACCAACTATGAAGAGTATCCATCAATTCTAACTGGAGATATCGCCAACACAAGGCTTTCACTATATGACCTCTTGTGACCCCAGATGACCTTTGAAATCCACCACAAACAATAGGCTATTTAATGTCAATATGACAAACGTGCATACCAAGTATGAAGAGTATCCATCGATCCTACCTGGAGATATCACATGCACGAAATTTTCAGTTTTTGACCTCTGGTGACCACAGATGACCTTTGACCTGCACCAGAAACAATGCGTTTCTTCCTCTTAATATGGCAAACCTACATACTAAGTATCAACAGCATCAATCATTCCTTACTGTGGATATCGTGTGCACAAATCTTTCAATATTTGATCTCTGGTGACCCAGATGACCTTTAACCTCCACAAAAACAATAGGGTTTCTCCTCTCAATATAGCAAACCTGCATACCAAGTATGAAGAGTATCAATCACTCCCATCTGAAGATATCATGCACACAAAGTTGTCACTACTTGACCTCTGCAAAAAACAGGAGGGTTCGTCCTCCTAATATGTAAAACCTACACACCAACTATGAAGAGTATCCATCAATCGTACCTGGAGATACCGCATGCACCAAATTTTCAGTTTTTGACCTCTGGTGATCCCAGATGACTTTTGACCTCCACCAAAAACAATAGGGTCCTACCTCTTAATATGGAAAACCTGTGTACCTAAGTATGAAGAGTATCCATCAATCCTACCTGGAGATATCGTGCACACAAGGTTTTCACTATTTGACCTCTGGTGACTCCAGGTGAACTTTGACCTCCACCGAAAACAATAGGGTTCTTCCTCCCAATGTGACAAACCTACATACCATGTATTCACAACATCCATCACTCCTTTCTGGAGATATCATGCACACAAGGTTTCTACTATTTTACCTCTGGTGACTCCAGATGACCTTTGACCTCCACCAAAAACAATAGGGTTCTTCCTCTCAATAAGACAAACCTACATACCAAGTATCAACAGCATCCATCAGTCCTATCTAGAGATATCGTGCACAAAATGTTTTCACTATTTGACCTTTGGTGACCCCAGATGACCTTTAACCTCCACCAAAAATAATAGGGTTCTTCCTCTTAATATGACATCCCTACCAAGTATCAACAGCATCCATCATTCCTATCTGGAGATATAGTGCACACAAGCTAGTGTCACAAACACACCCACCCCTACACACCCCTACACCCCCCCACACACCCATGCAAACACACACACAGTCCCTACACCCACACCTACACACATACAGACATACGTTCATACACACATACGTACGTGCGTACATACATACATACATACACGCATACATACATACGTCATCATGATCGCATAAGCTTCTTTCATTGAAACTAAAAATGAGTCAGATAAATAAAGTTCAAGTTTCATTACCCTTGCTGTTACTCGTACGTGAAAATGGGATTCACTTAAACCTCACTTCTTTTTTTCTACGTAGGTTCAACTTGTTGCAAATTTTCATGGCCTTAGGTCAGTTTTATCACCTCAAGCTATGATAATCCACATGGTCAATTAAACATCGTTCTCGTAAAGTAACTCAGGTGTGACAATCGAATGCCTAGGCTTTCTTGAGCAGCCTGGCAAGGGGTATTAGATGTCATATCCATAGGTAAGACGTGTGTAATCGAGCATGAAAGAGGGTCTGTTGAACACTTTAGGACGGTTGTAACGTCATTGGAACTTCCAGAATGTCTCCTTTTGTGAGATTCTGCAAAATGCTTCTCCTTTTACAGATTCTTTTGTACAATGTTGATTGTTTGTCATAATGATACTCCAATAGTGGTGGATTCAGGGTGTTCATGCCCCATGTGGGCTCTTTGGCCAATTTTATGAAAATCTGCAAAATGCTTCTCCTACAGATTCTCTTGTACAATGTTGATGTTTGTCACAATGATACTCTGTCCGTGGTACCTACATGGTTTTCAGTGATTTTGGGTGTTCAAGGATTTCACATAACCCTACAGACACTTGGTTGAAGGTATGAGCTTCTGCACCATTGGTGCTCTAGTTTGGGATGTAGGTGTGTCTCATAGACTGCAAGAACCCTTTTGTGTTTGATGGACGTCAAATGTCATTTAAGGTCAAATGTCATTTTCAGTATCTCACTGAGTACAAGAATCCTTTGGTTTTAGTGGAGGTCAAATGTTATTTGAGGTCAACATGAGTCAAATTGTGAAAACCTCATAGACATGATCTCAAGAAAGGGGCTTTACAGATCTTCTATTTCATATAAGCAAAGGATTACTTGTGACAATTTCTAATGCTATGTCAGATTTAGAAAAAACAGAATGCAGAAATGCATTGCGGTTTCGATGATCCGAATAGGCATATTTTTGCGAAATCTGATATAATAGCATTAGTATATACTGTGTCACATTGAGCTACGTATGCTTTATATGAAGCATGAGATCTGCACAAGCTTCCTTTCTTGAGATCATACCTCCATGTTCACAATTTGATGCTTGTTGACATGGAATGACCAGCTTCTACCTCCATTAAAGACTAACGTTCTTGTGCTAAATGAGATACAACTGCACATTGCAATACGACATCTGTCCAAGCTTCCCTTCATGAGATAATATGTTTACAAGAATTCCACACTGTGACCCTGTTGACCGCAAATGACCTTTGACCTTCACTAAAGAAAATGATTTTTTTTTTGTAAATTCAATGAGATAAACCTACAATCTAATTGGGAGATCTGCCCATTTCCTTGTTGAAATATTGGGCTGAAGTATATATATTTTCACAATTTGACCCCTGTTGACCTCAAATGACCAAAATCAACAGGAATCTGGTAATCAATGTGACACACTCACATACCAAATGTGAAATTTGTCCAAGCTTCTTGCAATATACTGTCTACAAGTAAGCTGTGTTGGTAGGAGCACTACGCATATATCAGTACACATGGCTGCTCCATACCTAAATGGCAGGAAGATATCCGCTTCATCACTTTAACTCTGCAATCAATTAAGGCCTGATACATTCTGTAACAAACCAGAAAAAGTATGCATTTGTTTTCAAAGTTGTGAGGAATCGAGATACACTGAGTGTCAATATGCAACCATTAACTTGAAGAAATTAAGTGCCAAACACATTGGAGGGAGGGGGGGGGGGTGAGTGAGGGATGAGGATGGAAGATATTAGGAAGTTAACATTTACATAGAAGTGCTGGTAAATTATTTACCCATCCCCTGTGGCTATTAGCCAATATGATTGAGCAGAGCTTGGTCTCAAATGCATTGAATTGGAGTTATAAAAATGTGTTGGTTTGTCGTAACACTGTTATATATGGTGAAATTTTCTCCACTCTTTTTTAAGTTTAATGTGCAAAGTTTTGGTGTAAAATAAGCTATCCTGTTCCTGATAACCCAATATAAGCTTAGCAATGTATCAGGCAACATAAAGCACATTTTCAAACAGTTTGGGTCAAAATTTACTTAGAAATCTTAGTCTAGTCTGTTCCTCTACAGTAAGTGTAGGGCACCAGTAACACATGTGTTGGCTAGGATCTATCTCAGTATTACGTATATATGTTAGGCTACAGCAAAAGTCCCAAGTCACTCTGAACGAAAATATCTCGTAGAAGGAAACATTCAAATTAAAATTTGCGAAAATGATGCGGATGGCTAGTTTGGGGTGTTATGCACATGCCATGCAAATGTTTTTGGCAGTTTTGACCGATTGAGATTTTTTTTTTTATACTTCCGACATCGTATCTTGCTTGTTTGAACAGGTGGTAGTATCTACAGTACCAAGTGTAGGCAGACAAACAGCGGCGGAGATCCAACTATGGCTTTTGTGACTGAAATCTCTTACTTTAGGGAGTCAAGAAACCTTAACAACATTCACAGTTTGCATCAACAGAAAGTTGTCTTTGGAATAAACGTTGGGTAAGCATTCGTTCCGACCAGGGAGTTGCTATTTGACAATATTAACTCCCTGTTCCGGCCGTACTGCCTTGCTTACGCGATGTACTGTATGGGTACATATGTCGGCTACTTACATGGGCAGTATGTACTTGGGACGAATCTATCTTTCTATGCAACGTTAACGAAACAGACTCGACAGGTTGTGCAACTGACTCAGTATAGGGAGATGGTATACAGAGATGGGCTCAAAACTGGAGGTGAAAACCTTATTTAGCTATTTTTTCCCCGCTTATACAACTGAGGTTTCTTTTTGGCGGGAATTGCGGGGAAAATGTTACTCCATGTTTCATCAACACGAATGTTTTCCAATTTGTAGTAACGAAATGGAACCATGCATGCAATTCACTCCTCTTTTTGCTATTCTGACATATCTAATATGGTGGGAAGTACAGTCATATCGGTCTTTCAACTGTTTTTCTAGGTAGGTGTACGGTACTTCGGACACTGCTCGGTCTCGCACTTTGCTTTTGTTTTTATGTCTGACATACATTGCTACTTATTTTGATGTTCCATTGTCACCAGTTTTTTTTTCTTTTTACTAAAATGCTAATTTGTGTTCATGTCCTCTGCAAGGTGCACAGCTTTTGCGTACACAACTTAAAGAGGTTGTCTTGGAATTTTCCGTAACCCCCAATCACGGACTACTCCAATTACGTACAGTTCAGTTACATATTCTCTGATCGACTAACTTGAGAAGCGAGGGGGTATCAATTGGTTTCTTCACACGGCTTTACTTTTTAAGACGTACTATCCATTTTCCCGGGTACACCTGGTATGTTTGGTATACTTGTTAGCTGTTAATTTTGATACTGTAGGTGTAGGTGTCAATGCCACGCCCACGTATACCACACAGTTATTTAAAAGGTTTTCACACTTTGACCCTTGTTGACCTCAAATGACCGTTGACCGCCATTAAAAAAAATAGCGTTCTTGTACTCTATAAGATACAAGTACATACTTCATATGACATCTGTCCAAGCTTCCCTTCTTGAGATACTGTGTTTACAAGGTTTTCACAAACCTGACCCCTGTTGATCTCAAATGACCTTTGACCTCCATCAGAGTCAATACAGATGTTGCACTCAATGTGGTACACCAACGCACTAAATATGACATTTGTCCAAGCTTCCGTTCTTGAAATATTGTATTTACAAGATTTTCACAATGTAACCCCTGTTGACCCCAAATGACCTTTGACCTCCACCAAAAACGATGGGATTCTTCTACTCAATGCGGTTCACCTACGTACCAAGTATGAGATTTGTCCAAGCTTTGCTTCTTGAGATATCGTGTTTACAAGGTTTTCACAATTTGACCCCTCTTGACCCCAAACGACCTTTGACCGCCACCAAAAATAATAGGGTTGTTCTTCTTCTCAATATGGCACACCTGCATACCAAATATGAGATCTGTCCAAGCTTCCCTTCTTGAGATATCGTGTTTACAAGGTAGGGCGTCACGGACATACACACACACAAGTGCACGCACCCTCCCACACATACACACACACACACATATGCATGATTACAAAGGTTACGATTATCATCGAAACCAAAAAAGTGTGAATATGTGTGTGAATTCTTCTCTTGCATTATACTGACTTCTTGTTATAGGAAAGCAATTTTAGTACCTTGTGCGTACACAAAACTTTTTGATTCCTTGCTGAAGGCAGAAGGAATCTATGCAATGGTGATGTCCTGTGTGTGAGGGTGTGCAGGTGCGTGTAATGCCTGCTTGTAAACACGATATCTCAAGAAGGGTAACCATTACTGATCTCGTACTTGGTGTGTGGATTGGTCATAGTGAGTGACCAACCCACACACAAAATATTCCATCATTCAGAGTTACCCTTCTGGAGATATTGTGTTTAAAAGTTTTGAACAGTTTAACTTAAGGTGACCTCAAATGACCTGTGACCATGACCAAAAACAATAGGATCACCTACTCAATATGACCAACCCACACACCAAGTACGACATCAGTTACAGCTAACCTTCTGGGGATATTGTGTTTACAAGGTTTTTACAGTTTGACCTCTGGTGACCTCAAATGACCTTTGACCCCGACCAAAAACAATAGGGATTATCTACTCACTATGACCAACCCACACACCAAGTATGACATCAGTTGCAGTTAACCTTCTGGAGATACTGTGTTTAAAAGTTTTGAACAGTTTGACTTAAGGTGACCTCAAATGACCTTTGACCTCAACCAAAAACAATAGGGATCACCCACTCAATATGACCAACCCACACAACCAATATGACATCAGTCACAGTTGAGCTTTCTGGAGATACCGTGTTTACAAGATATTCACGTTTCGGCCTATGGTCACCTCTAATGACCTTTGACCTTGACTAAAGATGATAGGGATCATCTATTAAGTATGAACAACCTACACACCAAGTTTGACATCATTCACAGTTACCCGTTTGGAGATATCGTGTTTACAAAGGTTGCAGTGTTGATGGTTTGTCATAATGATACTCCATTAGTGATACCTTCAGGTTGTTCAGGAATTTTGGGTCCATGGTCCCTTTGGCCCACTTAACGAAACTCTGCAAAATGCTTAGAACTCCTTCAACAGATTCTCGTGTACCATGTTGATGGTTTGTCATAATGATACTCCAGTGGTGGTACCTTCAGTTTGTTCAGGAATTTTGAGCTTTTGGAATTTTATGAATGTCTCCAATGGTCCACCACCCAATGGACATTGTGTGTAAGTTCCAAACTAATCCATGAAAGTATGTAGGAGGGGAAGCATTCTGAACAATTGTGGACAGATAGATAGATGTAAGGATAGAGTGACACCACATGATTGCATACGCTCACACCAGCATGATGGTATGAGCTAATAAGAGATCTGTCCAAGCTTCCCTTTTTTGAGATACCATGTTTACAATGTTTTCCTGATGTGACAGATTTGGATTTTGAGCTTTTACCTACATCAAAATTTACAGACATCTTGTATTCAATATGGTACAACTACATCTCAAATATGATATTTGTCCAAGCTTTACTTCTTGAGATGTCACGTTTACAAGCTTTTCACAATTTGACCCTGTTGACCCCAAATGAAATTGGACCAGCACCAAAAATATGGTTCTTGTACTCAATGTGGTAAACCTACAAACCAAAATTGGGATTCGTCCAAGTATCCCTTCTTGAGATACCCTTCTTGAGACCTTGAATGACCTTTAACCTCCACCCAAAAACAATAGGGATCATCTACTCACTATGACCAACCCACACACCAAGTATGGCATCAGACACAGTTACCCTCCTTGAGATATTGTGTTTAACAAGGTCTTCCCAATTTGCATCATGTCGACCCTGAATGCCCTTTGATCGCCACCAAAATTATTAGGATTTTGCTCTTCATGAGATACATCTGCATACTAAATATGAAGTCTGTCCAAGCTTTCCATCTTGAGATATTGTGTTTACAATTGACCTACTAAAATTAATCTTGCAGTCAATGTGGTACACCTACATACCAAATATGAGATTTGTCCAGCCTTTCCTCCCTGAGATACCATGTTAAAAAAGTCACAAACACACATGTACCAGCCATGTGATTACATAAGTTATGATTTCATGAAAAATGCAAAAACAGCAAAGGGAAAAGAAAGTAGATAAGACATGGTACAAAAGAGAATCACCTACGTTTGTTCATTAGTTTCAGAGATTTCTTTGAAGTATGCTTTACGTTACAAGACTGAATTATTTGGGGTTGGGGTTCCATAAGCCATACCCAGCAAAGTAGATGGTATGTTGGGAAGAGCTGAGCCTTGAAGCATGAGTAGAAAGGAAGTTCTTACCACCAGTAAGGTGAGTTTGAGTTTCACAACAGAAATGAAGAGTACATCTAATGACATTAGGAAGGGTATTCTGTATCTGTGAGTGCATGAAAATACCACCTTTAAGATGATAAATATCCAAACTAGGCAGAATGTTTAAAGCTTAGCAAACAAGTCTCTCAAAAAATGTAACAGCCAGTGTGTAAGTATAAGACGAATAGCTCTTTTCCGGATTATTAAAATGGGGTAAATTTTGGAACAATACAAATCACCTCAAAGTAGCACACAGTACTGAGGATGAGAATGGACTTATTAGAGTAACCAGTATCTTACAAGGAAGATAGTGAGGAAGATGGGCAATAATACCAATGTTCTTAGAGAAAATATTAGCTATAGACTGACTGTCATCATTTCAAGTGAGATGGTTCTCAATAACAACACCAAGGAAGTTAACAGAGTTACAGAACAATTCCATAGAAATCAATACTAAATATACATGAGTTGGGCAATCTATTAGGAATACAGCAGAGAATAGAGGCCACTTTGTTTAAACTGAATCTTACGGACACAAAACCATTCACTAACCTTCACATACACTTTCCATTAGGGTATACGGATTATCATGGGAGCAAAAAATTGTGGTATCATCGGAATATAAAATGAAGCTGGTCACTGGCTTAAGAAAGATCATTTTAATGCATAGATAATAAAAAGTAGTGATAAGAGAATGGGGCCCTGTGGAATGCCACAATCAGTGGGTATGGAATCTGAATTTACATTACGAGTACCCACATACTGCTATTTTCTCTTTCAGGTTCTCAATCAGTTCAGTAAGTCTCCCTATATACCATAGTATTCAAGTTGATCTAACAAATTGTTATGATGGAGGCAGTCAAATGCTTTAGACATGTCAGGAAAGGTTCCTGAAATGGAACGTTTCTTTTCAAATGCACCAGTTAATATAAAGGTAAAGCGTAAAACAGCAAAATTGTAGAGCATCCAGGCAAGAATCCAACTAAAAAGAATATAAAATTTCATACTTAACTAGAAAGTTGTATAAGTGAACAGACATTGACTTTTCAAGAATTGTGAAAAACAATGCAGTGTATGAAGATGGTGCATAATGTTTATGACCAAACTAGAATTTGTTTTAAATACTGAAATAACACAGGCTACTGTAAAGGCTACAGGAAAAACATCTTGATCGAAATGATAAATTCATTACATGTACTAAAGGATCATTAATGAAAGGAGCTGCAGCTTTGGCTACTTACAGTGAAATTTATTCAGGACATGGGGAAGAGTTTTTCAGACTGGAAATTGTACCGAGTACAATCGCAAGTCATCAATTACCTTGCAATAAGTAAATCACACTTCACAGTACAACAGTTCCATGTTCTACAGGAGTCTCTGTCACAAATTCCCACAACAACTAGCAAGCACTGACAACTGCCACTGCTTCATTAGCTAGACTAGACCATTGTCAGAAGTGATATACCGTGTGTTAGTATACTGCTAAGTATCCCAGGATGGGACAAATCAAACGGGATGGTGCATGCCATTAAAGCTTGAAACCAAGAAATGTATTTGAGAATGATCTCAGCTGGTGTAAGCAATGATAATCCAATAACAGTACCTATGGCAGTCCAAGCTCTTTAGCATGAATACAATGGAATATCACCTTACTATCAACCTTCTCAATCAAACATGTTGCATATGTATATAAATCTATCACACAATTTAGACAGTGATTTTCATCAATGTAATTTCAAGTGCTACTCTTTTAATGATAGTATTATTTTACAGCCTTGCAAGGCAGTAGGTAGTGCAATAGGTTTGCAAATAAATGAATACAACATAGTGAGGTAAAAGGATTAAATTATACATTAGACTAAATAATATGTTAGAGTTGATCAATAGTTTTGACAGATACTGTAAGTGCGGCTTGGCTACTTTCTTCTGCATTGTGAAGGTATGTGTTGATGATTCCACATAGTACATAATACGGAAATTTTGTCGATATAGTATGAAACTGTGTGAATGCATACGGCTTGACACGTACAGTGAAAGATGTACACAATTAGTTCTCCAGAGAACAGTTCACAATTTCATGATTAAGAGTTGTCAACAATTAACTGTCTCAACATGATTCCTCATGCTGTCTGGCATGGTCTCCTCTCAAATTCCTAGTTCTTTGCAATTTGTCTTCAGCCAGTTGTGGTACTTGTTCAACATATGATCAGTTGGAGTAACCTGTGACAAGAAAAGAATAAAATGCAATTGAAGACCTTCATGAAGGAAAATTACATTTTCTAGTGATATATTTCCTTATGTACAGATAAACCAGGAGTTAAGTACCATGTGTAAATTTTATATCTCCCAATTATTGATTTAATTATGAGACATAACAAGAATGCACAAATGCATTGAAGTTTAGATGATTCGATTATGAGCATTCTTTTCCTAAATCTAACATTATGGCATTGGTATGTGTCAAAGGCTACCTATGCTTTATATGAACCAGAAAGCCAAGAGGCTTAGTGATTCCTTACTGTTACTGAGTGTCCAACTGCCCTCCTAACACACTGTGCAGAAGAGAAATTTCACTTTCTCTTCAGTCCAGTACACCGAATTTTGGCAACTAAGCACCATCATCCCACTTTGTATTCATGAATGGCAGGCTGAAGTTATTCTCCATTGTTTAAACTGCTGGTTCCTTCACCAAGCTGTCTGTTGTTGTTCTCCTGCTTTTTCCATTCCTGTCATCAGGTAGACCGCTGCTACCTTCTCCTGGCTGTCTGCTGATGTCTTCCAGTGGAACTGTAAAACCACCCCTTCACTGTGTTCAAGATACCCACCGCATTTGATAATACCTATTCTGAACGCACCACATTTAATATCTATTCTGGACGTGCTAGAGCTTTTATCTCTCGGATCTGTATCCTGCAACACCCAGGTCAAGGACCAGCCACTTGGAAGACAAAGCCAGTAAACTAGCGACAAGACCTGGATCAAGACCTAGGTTATAGCTTTTGGATGCAGTGAGTGTAATGCTACATGTTAGTTAAATGTTCAAGGCCTTGAATTATGTTTGCATTGTTGTTATCATGTCTCATATGTTGTCCTTAAAATTATGAACACCCGTTATTAATTGTCAAATGTTAGAAATAGATAAGTTTGGTAGGAGACTCAAACTACCCCTGTCTGCATTGCATCTTTGTTATTACTTCTCAAATCTGCTACTTTGTAACACACTCACCCCATCTCAATTCAAGTACTGGTCTTTTATTCATACAGCATACCATGTGATGTTTGCAAAAACTAAATCATCACAATTCTGTGAAAGTAATGAAAGCAGTAAGACAGGTTTAACTACTGTATATTAGCTTTTTTCTACTTCCAGTGTAAAAGTTTGAAATTGCAATTTCACATCATTCACAAAAGTTTTCTTCCAATGTCCTTTCCAATTTGTAATTGATCATCAAGAATTCAGCAGCCAGCAAATGGTATATATTGATATTACAGTTACAACTTGTAATCTTTGAGGTCAGTTCATTACAGCCTTCCTTTCCCTAGCTGGATTTATCCAAACTACAACTACTCTCTGGTCCTATCTTGGAGTAAAAAATCTTTCATAGGTAATCCAATTTGACATGACAAATCACTTCTCTCTGGATGTGCAGCTCAATTGCTAGATAAAGATCCCTCTGGGATTAATAATACCTTTCTGAGTGACCTTAGAGGTCAATGGTCACTTTTCAAGGAAAACAATTCTCTTTATATGCTAGAAATGTTATCTTAGTAAAGCAAAATCAAACATCAATTGCTTGTGTTTTGGAAATTTTGTACACAGTACTATCAAAACAGCTCAGTAATTAGCAATAGATTAGTAATAGAAGAAAAGGATTATAAAGGTATGTATTGTTTTTTGTTGTGCACTGCATTAAAAGTCACAGAATTCAAATTTGTAAGACCAAAAATACTAACTGAAGAATTTTATAAAACACTTCAAAGTATTGCTGATCTGTGAATGTTGGTAACACTAACTACTTGTTTACCCACAAGAAGAGAAAAAAAGTACCATCTGAGTGCTAACATTTTGTACCTCCTAGTGACCCAAATAACCTTCAATTTACACCAAAACCAAACCCAAAAAAAGTCTTTATGTAGTGCACCTTAACACCACCTGTAAAGTGCAGGGTTAGTTCCCCCTTGAAAGTAGTGTGTTCACAAGCTTTTCACTGTATGCCCTCTAATATCCCCATATGACCTTTGACCTTAAAACACCTCCACAATTTTACTTACATGGAAGGAAGTATACCCCCTCCAAATTTGAAGCTCATGCAACATGTGATTCCTGAGATACTGCAAACATTGGTTGTCTACATTCTACCTAGTAGTGACATCAGATGACCTTTGACCTGCTCTGAAAACAATCCCAGCTGATATTTTTATAAGTCCTTCCAACACACCAACTTTGATCTGTCTTGAAGCTTTCCTTAAAAAACTATAGAGTGTTAATAAACGTTTACAAGCTTTTCACATAATGGCGTCTGCTGACACAATATGACCTTTGACATCCAGGACAATTATCACAATGTTATTTAATAATAAGGGAGTAGACACTGTACCCTATAAGTTTGAATTTCAAGCAATACATACTTCCTGAGATACTGCAAACATACTTTGTCTATGCACTGGCTAGTGTTGACCTCATATGACCTTTGACTCACACCAAAAACAATCCCAGCCATGATCTTTATATGTCCTACCCACATACCAACTTTCACCAATCTCGTACCTTTCCTTCAAAACTAGAGTGATAACGAGATTGTTGTTATATAAACACACACATGCACGCATGTTTACATTACACATGGAGTGAGGACTTCATTGAATTTTGCTTTGTTGTTGCTTTCTGAACCCTAACCTTAATAATACCATCCCTATTGCAGTTTTTCTGAGTACTTGAAAAATCTACAGTATTTCTCTGAGGACAATGGCACATACACACATCCATAAACACACCTATACACCAAAACAAAAGCACCATCGCATAGACTTCTTGCCTGCCTTGATCAAAGAATTCAGAAAGATGCATTACCTATGATTCTTGCATCATCTTAACCCATCTGATATACACTGGCATTTTCATAGTTTCACTTTTGCTCTCATTAATTTGAGAAATTGGAAGCATGAGATCCCTGTTTCAAGACTGTGCATATACAGCTTATGACACCCAGGAAATACTGTTTCCGGCCATCTGGGGAGTTTGAAAACCCAAAATTTTCTTGTACTCTCTCCACTAATTGATAGTGGTGCTCCACTTTGGTTCTTCAGGGTTTCTAAATAGAGATGGTAGTGACAACTGGTTCAATGGCGCCATTTTGCCTCCACGTGTGAGACCATTCATGTCCTAAAAATTGCTGTTTTAAATGTTTGTTTTCACTGAATAAGTTCAGATCATGTTTCCCTGTTTGACTAACCTATATGCATGTACATACAATGATCCCACAGCTGGAGACAAACTGGTGCCTTAAATCATGACCCTCTCTATATAGGATCCTAATAGCCATGCTGGCCAATCGCAACCCTCCCTACATAGGAACACTTATAGTCATGCCTGGTATCTTTTAAAGAGCAGTGGGTACTTGTACTTTACAGCGCCCCTAACAGCCAGTTTCACCCCCTTTTGATTGAAACTGTTAGCTCAGCCACTGAAAAGAAACCCAGCTCGGGTAACTGTGCAGATTTCCACAAACAAATGTCTACACACCATCCGAAGAGCATCAAGAGGGTGAGTAGTGTTCACAGTTGCTTGTGCAGTGCATAGGGGAAAAGTAAGGAACTGCCCAGCACAGATATATGGGGGTATGTTAAAAACGAAGACCAAAGACCTTGCTGGGTCTTCCATCTTAGTTTTCAACATCTTTGCTTTTAACACACCAACACAGCGGTATTAGAAGCGAAGACCTTAAAAACAAAGATCGAAGACCCTAGTGTAAACGCCGAAATACAGCGAATGATGTACTTCCAATCAATAATATGTCTTACCATACACAGTTAATGCATAGCTCTATTTTTTATTGATTTCATGTACAACAATTAACGTTAACCGAGGGTCCCCGTTTTTCATGTCTTCGTTTTTGACACACCCACACAGCAATGCTAAAAATGAAGACCTTAAAAAAAGAAGACCAAAGATCGAAGACCTTGCTGGGTTTTCCATCTTCGTTTTCAAAATCTTTGCTTTTAACACACCAACACAGTGGTGTTTAATAGAAGCGAAGACCTTAAAAACAAAGATTGAAAAGCCTAGTGTAAATGTCGAAATACAGCGAATGGCATACTTCCAATCAATAATAAAGATCGACGACCTTGCTGGATCTTACATCTTCGAAGGTCGAAGACCATGGTATAAACGCTGAAATACAGCGAAAGACGTACTTCCATTCCATAATCTAATGTCTAACCATGCACAGTGAACAGATAGCTCCATTTTCTATTGATTTCGTATATACCGATAAACGTTAACCGAGGGTCTTCGTTTTTCAGTTCTTCCATTTTAATACACCCACACAGCGATGTTCAATACGAAGACCTTAAAAACGAAGAAAGAAGACCACGCTGGGTATTTCATCTCCAAAGGTTGAAGACCCTGGTATAAACATCAAAATATAATGACTGACTTCCAATCGATAATATAATGTCCAACCATACACAGTAAATGCATAGCACTATTTTTTATCGATTTCGTGTACAACGATAAACGTTAGACGAGGGTCTTCGTTTTTTGAAACGCACAGCGATGTTAATAACAAAAACCTTAAAAACGAAGACCAAAGAACCAAGACCTTGGTTCGTCTTCCATCTCTGAAGATCGAAGACTGTGATACAAACGCCGTAATACAGAGAAAGATGTACTGCCCATCAATACCATGTCTAATCATACACAGTAAATGCACAGCGCAATTTCTTATTGATTTCATGTACAACAATAAACGTTAGCCAAGGGTCTTCATTTTTTGGGTCTTCATTCTTAACACACCCATACAGCGATCTTAAAAACAAAGACCTTAAAAACGAAAACCAAAGCCTCACAAAATGGAATTGCTGCCTTCTTGATTGGTTATCAGTGGTTACTGGAGTGGGGTAATAATACATACTGAAATTTGATACTGTTGAATGCTGAAATGGCTGTTTTGGTTGAATAGTAGCAAAGTGCCAGAGATGGATCTTTGGAATGAACAGATTGTGAACGATTTATGTATTAGACTAAAAAGGATCCAGGGTGGACATTAAGAGTCCTGCTTTACAAAGTTCTTGCTGTCCCATCTAGGACATCCTGACAATGTCACTCTGAGGTGGCAGTCACAAGTTACTTTGATGCTTCGACTCTTTTTACCATTGCTGTATTCAATTAGCGACAAGTTGCCCAGCTGTTGAAACAACTAGGTCTAGATGTTTTTGACATAAATGCTGCTGCTCACAGATTGATATTCAGCAAAGCAGGTTCAGCTATTTGTTCGCATTGCATCTAGTGTTTTGCGATTAACACATTTGAGTAGGCTGCGCCTTTAGCAGCTATCTTGACATCAGTTCACTTTGTATAATACCCCTGGCATACGTAATACTGGAGTTGGTGGAATTAATTGGTTTATTTGATTTTTCCACCAAATATCAAAGGGAAATTGGATTTTGGTATTTACCAACATTTTCACATGGAGGTCTTGAAGTTCAGCAAGGGGAAAGGTGCTAGTCTAAATGAAACTTGCAATACTCTCTTCCAACGCACTGTTACCAGTGGCTGAGCTAGCAGTTTCAGTTGGAGGGGACAAAAATGGCTTTAAGGGGCACTGTATAATAAAATACCCACTGCTTTTTAATGATATTGGAGAGGGGAGCACTGGCAGGACTATTGGGGTTCCTGTATAGAGAGGGGTGTAATTGTAGGCACCATTTTGCATCCAACTGCATGAACATTGTATGTACAAGCATGTAGATTAGTTAAAGGGTGATATTGATCTGAACTTGTTAAGCAAAAAACAAACAGGTAAAACAGATAAGCTGCATATGCACAGTCTTGAAACACTGATTTCAATAAGAGAAAGGTAAATCTGTGAAAAAGCTAATTCATATCGGATGGGAAATTGAGTTGATGCAGGAATCCTTATTATGCATGCTTTTTCATATATTCTCGAAGCACTTGGCAAATATTCTATTGGAAATGAACATATCTTCAGACCCACACATTTTTTTTTCACTGGGTAGTGGAGTCACATTGATTGTTTGCAGGGAGTTCAAGAGAATCAAAGTAAGTAGTTAGATTTGCTTTCGTAATGAGCCTGGGGCATGGATGAGGGAATATCAATGAGTGTGATATGAAATACAGTATGCCCATGTTGCATTGGCACAGGAAGAATTTTGGATTTGGGGTAAACTGAAAATTGTTCCAAGACTGTTTAAGAGGAGCACCAGCATTGTTTGGAGCTAAGCTCATCAGAGAACAATACATACAATATCCCCTTGATTGCCAGAAATTGCCCCTCCCAGGTTCAGCAAGTAAGCACCAGAAAATGGTAGTGTCAGTATTTTCTTGCATATCGAAAAGTTGTGATCATATTCCTTGCAAATGCCTTTCAGTGTGGTATGTGCACATGGTGTACCTTAAGGTTTTTCGTTTAATGTAAGTACGCTAAATTGGATTTGTGATGTTCATGCTATTCAACACCCATTAAATACTAGTTTGATAAGATACGTCCCTTACTTACATTGAAAATTATCAATGCGTGACTTTTATTACCTAAAAAGCGTTTTTTAACCCCAAATTTACTTAAATTACAGGATTAATACTGGTAGTCACAAATATATTAACATAGCTAAATGCGTTTCCAGGAGCTGCGTGTCATTGGTAGCAGGTGGGGAGGAACTGGTTTTATGAGGATTGATAGTTGTTTTGTGACATGGCCAATTATTTTGAAGAAATTCCCCGAATTATGATGTCACAAAATTTTGAAAAGTTCAAAAGGCACATATTTCCAACAAAAATCGCAGTTCATGGGTTGTTTATGGCACACCTAGACACGTAATTTTGAAGTAAAACTGATTGAGCATACCTTAATGGACCATATCCTCTCTATGGACTACCTACACACCAACTTTGAAGTTCACATAACTTTCCCTTCTTGAGATATTCTGTTTACAAACCAAGGCGTCTCACACACACATGCACCCGCATACACAAACATGCCATCACCATCGCATAGATTCTTTGCCTGCCTTCAGCAAGGACTAAAAAATGATCCCTTCTAAATCCTCCTTCAAATCGTCATTGATCCATGATTGTGATTTGGAATTCTAATCTTAGTCACAAACAGAAGCCTCGGTCTAACTTAAAAAGTTTTAAAGTAACATATCAAAATTACCCACTGGAGAGAGAAAGAAACAGTGTTGTTTGGGTATGTGCAATGTCCAACAACTTTTCGTAGGGTTTGAAAGCATTCTGTTTACCAAGACACTTTGCATAGATGAAGGAAATGTTTTAGCCAGAAACATTTCCATAATACCATGCTCAAGATGCCCATTATACCAGGGGCCACAACTATTTCAGCTTCACATATTGTAAATAGTCCCTTGAAGGAAATCGTCAAAGTAAATTGTTGACAATCAAGAACCAGAATACAGAAATGAATTGTGGTTTCAATGATCTGATGAAGAGAACTTTTCTCTCAATCTGTTGTAATAGCATTAGTATGTGTCACATTAAGCTACTTATGCTTTACATGAAATATGAGATCTGCACAAGTTTCCTTTCTTGAGATCATCCATCTACATGTTCACATAAACGATGGTTATGTTTTTAATGATGCTGCATATTGAATATGACATCTGTCCAAGCCTCCTGTCTTGAAATAAGATGTTTACAAGAATTCCATAATGTGACCCTGTTGACCCCAAATGACTAGCTTCAACCTTCACTAAAGACAATGGAAAATTTTGTATACTCAATGAGCTACACCTACAATCTAATAGGGAAATCTGCCCAAGTCTTCCTCCTTGAAAGATTGTTCATACAATATTTTCACAATTTGACCCGTTGACCTTAAATGACCTTTGACCTCCACCAAAATCAACAGGAATCTTGTAATCAATGTGATAATACTTACATACCAAATGTAAGATGTAATGTGTACAAGTTAGCTGCGTTGATAGAGCAAAAATATATACTGGTATTCTGGCTGCTCCATACCTGGTATACCTGACATTTTCGTGGAATCACTGTTTACTGTGTTACTTGGACGTACCACAGTGTTGTCATGTAGGAATGTACAGTACATGCACATGTCTGTGTAAACAGTGTCAATTTCACCATGATCTTTTAATGAGAACAAGTTTTGAAAAAAATGTGGTCAGTTTCATGTGTGTACTCTGCATTTGAGTAAATGTTACATTAACATTCATCCCTGATTCTGCTCGCTGCAATGTTCCTTACTTCTTATAGGACTTAATACTTGGCACACCCGCAGTGGCAGTAACTTGAAATTTCATGAAATCACTGCTTACTGAATAAATCGTACACATGCCATCTGGTTCCTGTTTCTCGTTCCCTGCATATGTGCAATGTCTATGTTAAGTTGTTAACCACACACAGCCCTCTCGAGTAAGAAAAATTGCTACAGCAATAAAAATGCTGAAGTTAAATGGCTTTTCCTCTGCTAAATAAGAATTTACTACGGCATCTTTAGTAATGACCATCATCAAATGGCAGGAAAATATCCACTTTATCACTTCAACTCTGCCATCAATTAAGACCTGATACACAGCTCTGTAACATCCCTGAAAAGTATGCATGTTTTCTTTTTAACAAAATAGAGAAGAATCCCGATCCAAGTGACACATGTAACCGTCAACTTGAAGAAATAAAGTGGTTAGTGCTGAACACATGGGGGGGAGGATGGAAGATAACAGGACGTTTAACGTAGAACATTAAGGAGTGTCATGAATTCTTTTACTAATCCCCTGTGGCTATGAGCCAATACGATTGAGCGTGGTCTCAAATGCATTGAGTTTGGAGTTATGAAATTTTCTTGGTTTGTCATTACACTACTATATATGGTGAAATATTCTCCACACTTTTTTTAAGTTGAATGTACAAAGTTTTAGTGAAAATATGCTATCCTGTTCCCAATGATCCAATAAAAGCTTAGTAATATATTAGACACTGTATAGCACATTTTCAAACAGTTTGCGTCAAAATTTACTTGAAAATCTTAGTCTAGTCTGTTCCTTTACTGTAAATGTAGGGCACAACTGTAATACATGTGTTGGCTAGGCTCTATCTCAGTATTACGTATATATGTTAGCTAGCTACAGCAAAAGTCCCAAGTCACTCTGGACAAAAATATCTTGCAAGAGGAAACCTTCAAATTTAAGTTTGCAAAAATAATGTGCATTGCTAGTTTGGGGTCTTTTGCACATGTCATGTAAATGTTTTTGGCAGTTTTGACTGATTGAGAAATCTTTTTATACTTTTGATGTTCGATCCTGCTTTCCTGAACAGGTGATAGTGACTACAGTGCAAAGTGTGCAGAGACAACAATACAACTTGTGAGATCCAACGATGGCTTTTGTGACTGAAATCTCTTACTTCAGGGAGTCTTAAACCATGACAACATTGTCACAGTTTGCATCAACAGAAAGTTGTCTTTGGGATAAACGTTGGTTAGGCATTCGTTCCGACTATAATACTTTAGTTTATTGTTGCAGCTGCACAGAGGACAGTTACATACAAATGTAGTTACGTGTGCAGTATATGCTAAGAATCTATGCAACGTTAACATAACAAACAGGTACGGTGTGCAAGTTTGCCCTAACAGCAGAGGATCATAACACTGCGCAGAATCAGTATATGTGGATGGGCTCAAAACTTTAGGCAAAAGCCTTATGCAGCTACTTTCTTTTCACCACTTACATAACTGAGGTTTCTTTTTGGCAAGAATTACGGGGAAAAGATTACTTCATGTTCTTATCAACAGGCATGTTTTCCAACTTGTAGTAATGAAAATGAAAACATTGCATGCAATTCACTCCTCTTTTTGTTGTTCTCCCATACTGTACATAGTGGCAAGTACAAGCATATCGGCCTTTCAATTGTTATTCTACGTAGGTGTGTGGTCTTTCTGAATACACTTTTTCTCGTGCTTTGCTTTTGTTTTTGTCTTTCAAACATTGTTACTTATTTTGATGTTCCATTGTCGCCAAGTTTTTACTAAAATGCTAATTTGTGTTTGATGTGCCCTGCAAGGTGCACAGCTTTTGCATACACAACTCGAAGCATGTGTCTTGAAATTTTTCGTAACCCCCAATCACGGACTATTCCAATTACATACTTCTGACTGTAGGGTGTATATACACTGCAAGTGGTGTACATGTGATTGGCCAATGAAGCATACTCCATTGTGTGAAGGTAAGAATATGTTTGCAGTTCAGAAATATGTACTCTATGATCAACTACCTGAGGAGCGAGCGGGTATCAATTGGATTCTCCACGCAGCTTTACTTTTTACTATGTATTATCCATTTTTCGAACTACACCTGGTATGTTTGGAATAATTGTTAGCTGTTAATTTTGATACCATTGGTGTAGGTGTCAATGTCATGACCACCTATACCAGGTATATCGACACAGTTTATTTACGTTTTCACAGTTTGACCACTGTTGACCTCAAATGACCATTGACCTCCATTAAAATAATAGCATTCTTCTACTATATAAGATACACCTACATACTTCATATGACATCTGTCCAAGCTTCCCTTCTCACGATATTGTGTTTACAAGTTGACCCCTTTTGACCTAAAATGACCTTTGACCTCCACCAAAACAATAGGGTTCTTCTACTCAATGTGGTACACCTATATACCAATTATGAGATTTGTCTAAGCTTTGCTTCTCGAGATATCTTGTTCACAAGGTTTTCACAATTTGAACCCTGTTGACCCCAAATGACCTTCCCACCTCCACCAAAAACGATAGGGTTCTTCTACTTAATGCGGTACACCTACAAACTATCTGTCCAAGTTTCCCTTCTTGAGATATCATGTTAGAAAGGTAGGGCATCACATACATACATACATACATACATACATACATACATACATACATACATACATACATACATACATACATACATACATACATACATACACACACATACACGCTTACATACATACATACATACATACATACATACATACATACATACATACATACATACATACATACATACATACATACATACACGCTTACATACATACATACACGCATACACACACATACATACATACATACATACATACATAAAAACCTACATACATACATAGCCTAGATACATACATACATACATACACACACACATACACGCATACATACACGGATACATACATAAATACATACATGCACACACCCTTACACATACACACACCCGTATAAATACACACGTACATTCACACATGCACACATACATACATGTACACATATGTACACATACATTTATACATACATACAAAGATACTTTATACATAGATACACACATACATAAATACATACATACATGCATACACATGCACACATGCATACTTACCTTCATATACTCACATTACAAAGGTTATGATTATCATTGCAACTAAAAACCCTTGCAATCATAAAAAAGAATTTGCTCAGTCACTTTTCAAGTTAAATTACACTTATAATTTAAACCAAGCAAAGAAAGACATTTCATCAACAAATTCTCTGGAAGAGCGTACAAAGAAATTATCTGCAGCTTACAAGAAATTTTTTGCTGTTGCCCCAAAACTCCATGGTTTGGTAATTCGCTATCGATGTAATCACCTCATATAACCTATGGAAGCAGACTGAAACAGATGCAAGTGCGAAGCAAGAACTTCGCTGCAGGACCAAAAGGCTTTTAATTATGGAAAGGTGGTGACCATATACACACACACACAAAATTGCCAGATAATAGATCGTAGTCAATATGGTAATGCATAGGTTATATGAGGTGAGGACGTTCGTGCAGTGAATTCAGGATTCATTGATACATTAACAAGAAAGGCATACTATCAATGACAAAACAAGAAAGGCTCTTTATTAATGACAAAACAATTTACAATACACAAGTACCAAAGCTGGTCATATTCTTAGTGAAGGCTATGTGAATTTTACACTTTTACCTACAATTGGATTGGCCAAATGACATATGTCATTTATGAAGAATACAAAAAAACCTCAATTGGCATGGGTCATTGTTGGTGCTATGAATTTGACTTTGAAATCTGATGTAATTCCATATCATGTAGTGTGATGTTCAAGAAGAAGAGTAACATGAATGAGACTGATAGGTTAATGGGTGTATGGTGTAGGGAATCTACCAAAACTTTAGACCAGTGATGTTACAAGAAAGCGCATCATGGAAAATTATACGAAGTACCATCCAATAAAAGCCAGAACTTGTCTCAAAAGCTTGCTTTAGAAATTTGAATGAGCAAAATTCAGCAAAATGCTATCAATAGTTTTCTACTAATGAATCCATGACATTGGTGTGCAAATAATACTACTTGTTTGTATTTACCTGTCTCCACTCATTAACACAAAATATTCGATAAGAGTCATTTCCATATTTTCCGATCCCATGTAATTCTTCTGGATACTTCCAATCTTTCCTTAAATACTCTTCTGCAAAAGAGAATGAAAGTGGTTGTAATATTTCCTGACCATGGGTATTCATGAGGGGCAAACACTTGTAAGAATGCCAATGACACATAGACAACTGCTGAGGTGACTTTCCAGCAAGCAAATTTGTTCACACACCATACACCATCTACAAGCAAGAGCCAAAGAGCACTATGGCTCCTTGCATGAAGATCACATGATGGTACCACAAGTAGTCATATGACACAACCTCAACCAAGTACAGTGCAATCTCCAGGAGAAGCATTTTTTCTACGTATAAAGTGGCCCACATGGTCCACTCAGGACCTTGGACCCAATAATCTTCAACAACACGAAGGTACCACTTTCACAGCAGTAATGTGACACAACTTCAACCTAGTACTATACAATTTGGATGGGAAGAAGCATTTTGTATGATTTCCTTAAATGACCCATTTGGACCATGGACAAAAAGCCTTGAACACCACAAGGGCAACACTACCATAGAAGTAATGTGACACAACCTCAATGTAGTATTGTACAATCTGCAGGAGGAGAAGCTTGAGTCTCATTACAACTCACATAAGTTACATGTTGTCAGATACGATTGTTTAGAATAATCCTACAGGAGAAATAATTCCACACAATCAGTACTACCATGGGGCTACTACTCTTAACTTGCAATAAGGAAAGTCAATAAACACCTTGATGGACAATTATACAAGCATCTTTAGCAAAATAAATGGGAGTAAAAAACACAACTAAACTACTCATTAGATTAACTGAGGCAGTCAGACTCAAAATTTGCTGTACTGTTGCCACACACTATTGCCTATTGAACTTCCCATAGAAATGTATGGTAACCCACGATTGTCATAATATTACCGTTTAGGACTAACATAGGACTACTACTCTTTGTCTCTGGCTTGACCTCCATCAAAATAAGTCACATTTACAGTATCTCATATTATGCATCAAGGTACAAAGTATAAAATCTCTTCGAGGTTTCTACCTTGAGATTTTGAGTTAAAAAGGTTTTGAGAGTTTTGCCCCCTGTGCTCCCAGATGACCTTTGACCTCCACCAAAAAAAAACAATAGGGCGCACCTTCTCAATATGGCAAATTTACAAACCAAGTTTGACTTTCCCCTATTGAGTTAAAATGTGCCCAAGCAACTGTCACACATATACCCCTTTACAGCGCAGATCTGGGACATGGACTTTTCCTCACGTATTCGTGGATATCCCCACGTGGCAGATGATGTCCCCAGTTCAGTGGTATTTAGTCTTGCATGCATCCCTGATACACAAGTGTAGATTCAAAGAATAGGTAATTGGGGAAAAAGTAAGATTGACCTATAAAGTTGAGGGCGCATATCTGATACCCCAATTTGCCTATAAATGATAAAATATCCAGAAATGGGCATATCCCCTTTTTCGGTGTATCCCCATGCAGTTACAAACTTGAAGTTCTTTTGCGTGTCCCCGTTTGGCGCCCTTTACAAACCCAGACAGACACACACACATATATGCCAACCTGACAGCATCAGTTCCTTCCATAACACAAGGAACTTAAGATAACTCCTTCTGCCTTTCCTTTGTTCCAATGAAATTAAACTGGGTTAGTGTTAGGCTACACTTCAGGATGTCAACTTAGCATTAGCAACATCAGTAAATGGTGTCAAGCATTACAAATACCCTAGTATGCATATGAAACAAAGTTGCTTTTTCATTTAGTTAACAAGTTAAGCAGGAGCAAGCTTGGTTTTTGACAAACAAAAATATATGTGTTCAATAAAGGTTTCAATAAAAAATTGAAAGAGTATGTGCTAATCTTACTATATTGCAAATGTAACATATTCATGACAGCAAACATACCTATGCATGTGAGGAAAGGAGTATGGCTATTTGCCACCGCTATTGTTATGTTGGTGCTTTTTGTTTTATTCGATGTTCTTAGTAATTCATCTGCTACATTCCTTCTGCACCTTGGATTGTGTTACATAGATAGATGGTGCATTATAAACACTGTATTATTATTATTATTACATTAACATCAAACAGATAGATGCTATAAAATGACCATGAAAGGGTATGAATATATTCAGTATTTTTCCAGTAGAATGGATTGAATTGCTTATGTTATGCTTAAAAGTTTGACAGCATTGCAAATAGTAACATTAGTAGCAACTATAAAAAACAGAAAATCAACCCATTTTCACAACTACAATCTTGGACAAAATACCTTGGGACACCCTGCGCCCCTGTTCAATGTTGGCTATAGGATTACTGTTCAAAGGGTACATTCACTTCTATAGCACAACATCGTGAAGGGGTGCAGGGTTTCATGTTACCCTCTTACCTAAAATTCAGTATTATATTTGCAATGTACGACAAAGTGTCCCAACAATTTTGTAAAAGATTGTCTGAGAATTACAATGAGTCAGAAGCATGCGCGGGGCACAGGAAAAATCGTCAATTTGAAATAAGTTATACGGCAAAATGGGGGGTGATATTCCTTGCAAAAAGAAACTTCAGCAGTGCATGTTCGGCATGTTTGGGGCCTATATTGAAGTTGGTTTACCGTAATAATATTATTGTGAATGTTGTCAATGTTATTATGGAGTAAATGGAGGAATAAGTCAGTGAAACCCATGTATTTGCACTAAATGTGCTAAATAAAATGCAGTCATTGGGGAGGTAACATCATAACTCCAATGCATCTTGTCGACCAGGAAACTACTTTAAAACATTTTGTATGATACAAATGACATACTTTCGGCTCAAACTCTGATATTGAGACAGGTACCGAAGAAAAAAAAACAAACAAAAACAAGAAACCAAAACCCCCCAAACAAGAAAGCCAAGAGGCTTAGTGATTCCTTGCCACTAATACATGCACTTCCTGTATGCATGTAATGTAAGATAACACTGGTGGCCAAGAATTCTCCAGCCTGCACAGTGGTAGCCTAGGTACAGTACAAATTTCCCAGGAACAAGAGATATACTCATATGACAGTTGAAATGACTGCCAATTATATAAACTACATCAATTCCTCCATCTACCCCATCATATGACCAAGTAATAACTTATTTATCTCTATTGCACAATAAGACTTTTCCCTCACAGAAATCTTCCATGTGGAACTGTCTCCACTTCAGAAAACAAATCTATTCTACATTGTTTGATGACAGAAGGAGCGCTGTATGCAGATAATGATTCCTCTGGGAAAGATAAGGGTCAACCTTTCTCCCATTTTCCACAGAGGTCATTGGTCAATCACCATTTTGAGACCAAACAAATGTCTCAGATGGAATTAAAAGCCAATTATGGCTTCAAAAACTAAGTGAGCACTTTTAACTGTCAAAACAAGAGTAATAAAAGAAGCATGATACCAAATACTGTACAGCTGAATTGGGGACTAAATAGAAACTCAAAGGTGTCTTGTACCTGCTGAACTTAATTAACCAAATTGGGCTTTTAGATACTTTACAGATGCTTTCAGACATACAGTATTTTATCAGAAACCAGCATGATGCCAGCTGAAGAACCATAGATGTAGTTTCATCATCATATGTCAAAGACTTGTGAAATTAGTACAGCAACTACACTTTATTACGTAACTGACAGGTAAAAGTTTTCAAATTGGAACTTCCTAAATGTGCAAGCATTGCTAGTCTTTGCTTGGAAGGGAACTCAAATACCTTCCACCCATAGCAAGAGACAGAAGGAGAGAAACATCAGCAAAGGTCTTAACACTTTGTACTCAAGGACCTCAGATGACCTTTGACCCACATCAAAACTTAAACCAGTAATTATATTTATATACTCCATCTAAAAAGGACAACTTTAAAGTGTGAAACTGTCTCCCCTTTGTAAATATTGAAATTATCTCCTCCTTTGTAAATAGTGTGTCTACAAGTTTTCTTCATGTTACGACCTCTGATGACCCCACATGACCTCTGATCACAAGACACACCCTCACCTTATTTACTTAGAAAGTCCTACATACCCTCGAAGGTCAAAGTTTGTGCAATGTGCAGTTCATGAGGTACTGCAAACATATTTTGTCTGTAGTCTGTCTGCAGATGACCTCTGGTGACCTTTGGCATCCACCAAAAATGGCTCGAAGGGTGGCTTTGTCAATTTTCGAGGACAGCGTCGAGAGCTTCAATGAAACATGCCCTTTACGAGCTAACGGAGAGCGGTGCTAGTCCCTCCTGTGGAGTTCATGAGGTACTGCAAACATATTTTGTCTGTAGTCTGTCTGCAGATGACCTCTGGTGACCTTTGGCATCCACCAAAATCAATCCCAGTCAAGATCTTTAAATGTCCACCCCACACACTGACTTTGGACTCTCTTGCACATTCCCTTCGAAAGATAGAGTGTTCACAAGCTTTTCACATTATGACTTCTGATGACCCCAGATGACCTTTGACCTACAAGAATACCCTCACAATCTCACTTACTTACACGGCAAGGAATCAAAAAAACTAACATGTTAGTGGTCTGTTGAAGAAGCTGGATGTATATGTGTTATTTATTTGAATTTTTCACAGTGATGACATGGTGTCTGGTATTAAAGTAACTACGCTTAATAACTATTATGACTGACTTGCAGGTTAATCTGGGTAAAAAAGTGTACTATGATTATACAAAATAAACCCCTAAAATGCAAATTTAATAAATGTGACGTTTGCTCATATTCATATAACAGTGACATTGTGGCACCCATTCTATGGTACCATACATGGTGTACTGTAATATGTTAGTCATTTTAAGCAGTTCCAACGGACCTCAGAGTACAAATTTGTTATTAGAGCTACATCATTATATTAATGTAGAGATATATATTACCTTATGTTATATATGAATGAATGAAAAATGAGAAGTTGACAGACATTTGAGTTTATAAATGGATAATTGAGCAGTGAAAAACACTATGGTCATGCCATGAATCGAACCCCGGCCTCCCCATCCAAGCTGACTTAGACCTAACAACAGCGTCCGACAGTATAGGTTAATGGAACCCATGTTCTACCAAATGTCTTGACAGGAAAATTTAAGCAACATGTGGGAAAATTGCATAGATTACAAGAATGAAGATTACATACGTTACCAGCTTCATGCAATGTAAAAATTGCAGTCACAAATCTTGATTTAGCGGCCAAAAATGTAAAAACCAGCCTTTACTAACGTTCTACCATTATTTTAATATTAAGCTGAATCTACAGTTCTGACTTTAACACATTTTGGTAGAACGTGGAGCTACTTCAGAATATATTATAACTGGGATTCCTACCAGCATTCTACAATTGCAGTAACACTCCTGTTGCAATGCAATGCAACAGCTGCCCATCAACGTTATTTCTAAACGCAACCATTTCTGTCTGCAAACAAGACCATGAAACAATCTATTCATTCATGATCACTTGTTTTCAACAAAACATATACAACTAAACCCCCAAATTAAAATTAAACTTGTTATGTTCATAGTCGAAATTCAGAATACTTTCATTTGAAAATCCCCAGACCCATAGGCCCTAACTAATTTTTATGATGCACCTTGTCCAAAAATGTTCAATTTTCTTTCAAAATTCTGAACCAAAATTGCTCCCAAAAACTCAGACAATCTTGGACAAAATACCTTGGGACACCCCGAGCCCCCGTTCAATGTTGGCTGTAGGATTGCTGTTCAAAAGGTACATTGACTTCTATAGCGCAACATTGGAAAGGGGCGCGGGGTTTCATGTTATCCTCTCACCCAAAATTCAGTATTATATTTGCAAGATTCAACAAAGTGTCCCAACAATTTTGTCCAAGATTGTAGATACAAGTGTGATCCTGGTATCACTGAATTACTATCCTGGCGATTGCTCAGTCATGCATCAGCCATACTATTCCCTCTGTCTTTGTGGTTTCCAGCTGCAGTTTTACACTTCTGTGTGATTTCGATGGCAAAACATCACATTAGCATCAAAATTCATTCCAGGAGCATAAACTACACATAACTGGAGCATAGATGACAGATTTTTTACTCTATCAAAGGAAGAAGTCAATTCTATCTGGAATAAACAATTTATTTTTCAGGAGTGTTCATGCATAGAGAATTAGCTATCATGAATTTCATATGTTGGGATAATTTGCTGTCAAATTGAGTGCTTTTCAATATGAAACATTTTTTGTGTACAATATGACATTGCAAAAGCCTTCCAGCTCTGCTTTGATTTTTCTACCCCAACAGCTGGTCTAGTAGATGCTAACAATGAAAAGAGTAAATATCTCCACTTTTAGTTATCACAAAGGGACAGATCTATTTTTTTAGGTCAGTTACTGTGAACATCATAATGCTTTCTGTTTTTGAGATCCATGAGCACATGGTGTTCACCACTTGAATCTTGTTGACCCAAATGGATTCCATCAAATGTAAAAGGCTTTTGCACTACATATGGTATGCCATAATGAGTACACAAACAAATATGAGATTATTGAAAGATTCCTCTAGTTTGAGATATCACATTTAACAGGCTTTCATAATTTGACAACTGTTGATGCCAAATGAGTTTTGACCTCCACAAAAAATGATAAGGTTCTTGTAACAAATATTCAGTACATATGTGAATATGACAGCTATCCAAGCTTCAATTCTTGATATGTATTTCACAAGGGTTTTAACTATGCCATGTTAAGTGGACGGAAGGTATCTGTGTCTTTCAAACAAAGGGATTTGATAAATATTGCACTACTCCAAAGTTTATCTCATCCCTATACGTAGTATACAGGGAGGACCTCATCGAAGGAGGCCGTAAAAGGGGGCAGGCAAAGGCATCGTCGGTACCTGGTGTATTTGTGAGACAGCATGAGACGAAGGAGGGCAGCGTTTTCCAAGCAGTCACCGTGAGAATGTCGTTCAAAGGCACGTCGAGGAATCACGCCACTAATGCCCCGTGTCCAAGTATGTTGTGCGCTCGAACGCACTCGTCTGGATCGACATGAGGCCAGATCAACCCAAGCTACAACACATTGTGACTGTTTCTTTTGAAGCCAGGGTGAACATCGTGGCAACTTGTCCTCTGCCAAAGAGGAGGCCTCGCTAAGTTTTGGCAGCCTGATTTCTCCAGGAGAAAAAGACAGTGTCTGTTTTTTTGTCAGAAAGTGTGGGTCCAGGAGGAGACGCACCTCCAGGGGTCGAAACAGGTAAAGTCCGCCTGTAGAGTCAGTGCGTGAAGTGATGCCTGGCGATGAGTCGGGCCGCCCCCACCAGAAAAACCAGAAGGCCAAAAGGCTTTGTGATTCCTTGCGACATGGTTATATTATAACAAACATGAATTATCCACATGACAAGTATGAGATCAACTACAGTTATTGTTCTTGAAACACCACATTAATAAGCCTTTCACCCAAAATGACCTTTTTTTTGGTGACCTCAGATGACATTTGACTTCCACCAAAGCAATAGGGATCACCTACTCAATATGACCAATCCACACACCAAGTATGACATCTTATGCTCATTATTACCAACCCACACACTTGGTATTACATCAGTCATGGTTACCCTTCTGGAGATATTTTGTTTACAAGGTTTTTACAGTTTGGCCTCTGGTGACCTCAAATGACCTTTGACCTCAACCAAAAACAACAGGGACATTCTATGTCATATGGGCAATCCACATGGCAAGTATGAAATCCCTCACAGTTACCCTTCTTGAGATATTGTGTTTACAAGCAAAGCATCACATACACACGCACATACAGCTTTGTTTTCCATTCATTCTGAGGACCTCATTGTGCTTTCTTTTTTTTTTCTTCCTCAACCCTGAAATTAACAATAGACTGTCTATTGTTAATCTTGAGAGGACCGAAGAAATCTATTGAATTTTCTACAGAGGACCTAAAATCTACTATTCGGTCCTCGATCCCACCTGAAAACAAGGGCATATGCACACACACATGCATGACATCACCATCGCATAGATTCCTTGCCTGCCTTCGGCAAGAAATCAAAAACCGTGTAGGTGAGGAGGTCCAACAGAGAGTTATGGAATGGCTCGAAGGGTGGCTTTGTCAATTTTTCGAGGACCGCGTCAAGAGCTTCAATGAAATATGCCCTTTACGAGCTAACGGAGAGCGGTGCTAGTCCCTCCTGTGGAGCCATCGGAGAAACCATGATGCACTGCTCCTATGGCCGAAAGATAATTGCGGATGGCATTAATCTGTTTCCCTTCCCAGAAGAAACTGGTTAGGCCAGAGGCGATTTTCATGGGAGTGTGCTCGGACACCCACGCATAGTAGTGCTCCAGATGTGAATTGTAAGTCTTAAACGTGGAGGAATGCCTGGCTGCCGTGGCAAGGTATGCAACCTCTGCTGAAGAGCCAGCTGCTTGGAAGGATGTCCTGACAGAAGCCACGCAGCTAACCTAAGGGACATCAAGTCTGGATGGCCCAGCACGCCGCTCTGTTTGGTCAGTAGATCCGGAAAGGGAGGGAACGACAGGAACCACAGCTGGTTTGGCCAACATGGGACGAGCAGGAGATCCGACAGGGTGCTCTGCAGACGGCGCAAAACTGTGTGGATCAGTGCGAACAGTGGAAAAGTGTACATGGAGAGGCATGCCCACAGGAAGGAGAGGGCGTCCACCCTCCACACCGCAGGTGCTGTGTACCGTGACACGAAGGTGGGGGCATGTGCGTCGGCTGGAGATGCGAACATGTCTATGTGCGGCCGTCAGTGAAGGTTGAAGAAATGGTCCGCCCAAGAATGTGTTAGGGTAAAATCCCAGATATTGTAGGTCCCCAGGAAAGTGCGTTCGCCACCATATTCTGTTGGCCCGTGAGGTCTGCTGCTCACAGCATGATCCAGAGGGACTGGCAGAGTAGCAGGAGGTCCCACACCCACTGAAGTTTGGCCACTGACTTAGTGCCTCATGCCGGCTGATATACGCAACTGTGGTAGAGTTGTCGGAGCGCACCGTACCTACACGTCCTGCAGGTGTGCTCCAGTGTCCGATTACTCCCATAAGTGCTTCAGTCTCGAGAACATTGATGTAAAAGGGCTGCCTCAGTCAGGGACCAAACCCTGCAACAACCTGGTCGTTTCCCCAGCTCGACTGTGACACGTCAGTGGTAATTGTTGCCAGTGGTGGATTGCTCCGGAAGGGGCTGTCTGCCCCAAACTGGTCCCTGTGCGTCCACCATTCTAGGAAGGGACGCAACTCCGCGGGGAAAGGAATCATTTGGCCCGAGTCTGGAAAGGGAGCATGTGCGAGGAAAAGGTGCTGAAGTAGGCGAATGTGAAGGCGACAAAGACCTAGCAGGCCCAAAAAGCTGGCCATCTTACCGAGCAGCTGCTGCCATAGCAGGGTCGGCAACTGAGGGGCAGCCAGGAATAGATTTGCATCCAATATGCAAAAACCGTAATCCTGCCCTGGCGTAGGAATGCTGACACCACAATCTTGGACCCAAAAATCTTGAACACCCCGGGTTCCACTACCACAATGCTAATTTGACAAACATTTCACATTTAAAGGAAAATATGCAGAGAAGCATGACCTGATAAGATGGTACATGTGACCCCATATGGGTCCAATAATCCTGGATAACCTGAAGGAGCCTCTACCACAGTAGTAATGTGACACAATTTCACCTGAAAATCATAGAATCTGTGGTAGAAGAAGCCATTTGGCATGATTTAAAAAAAAAGGGCCAATATGGGACCAATCATCCTGAATAACCTCAAGGAACCTCTTCCATAGATAGTAGTAATGTGCCACAATTTCTTACAATCTGTAAGAGAAGTGGCATTTTGCATTATTTCATCAAATGGTCCATATGTCCCATTCAAACCTTGAACCCAAAAATCCTGAACATTCCAAAGGCACCCTACCATAATGGATCTATATACCAAGTATAAACTTTGTCCAAGCTTTGAGATATCCTGTTAAAGTGGCTTTCAGAGTTTTGTCCCCAGTGCCCCCAGATAATCTTTGACCCCCACCAAAAATGATAGGGCCCATGCTCTCAATATGGCAGACCTACATACCACGTTTTACTTTCATCTGAATTTCCCCCGTTTAGTTAGAGCATACCCAAGCAAGTGTGATGGAAACAAATTTTGCTACAGTGACCCCAGACGACCTTTGACTGCCACCAAAAACAACAGGGCACACCTTCTTAATATCGGGGATTTAAATACTTTCATCTGATGTTCCCTATCGAGTTAGTACCCAAGCAAGTGTCACAGACACACACATACCAACCTGACTGCATAGGTTCCTTTGCTGATGCAAGGAACCCCAAAACAGTAATGCTGATAATTTCAGGCCAGCCACATTGTTAACTTTTAGTGTGCTACAAAGGTTCTATCAACAGAACATAATGGTGCATGCTTGTTGTAGAGTTCAGAGTTGAGTACACCCAAGTGTGATTCATAAGAGCTGGTTGTCAAGCACATTACAAAGACTAGCAACAGCACTGGCAGCGCTGTCTGGTAAAAAAAAAAGAAGTCTTCTCTTACTGTAAGCTATAGGGTAAGAAAATGAATTGCAGGATACCAACTTCCTTGTTAATAATGTATGTATTAAATGAAACAATACACCACTGATTAGATGGAAAACATCAATATATTTAATGTGTACACAACAATTATAATAAAAATACATGTTTAGGAAGGTCAACTTCTATTGTCAGGTTGTTGATAAGACTACATAAGGAGAGTTGAAAGACTACCAACTGGTGAGTCAATGACAAAATATTTGGGATAACACTTAGTTGAATAGAGAAAATAATGGGGATTCCAGTTGTTTGTTGAGATTGGGCAGATTCCAGTTGATATAAAGGCTTTCCTTGAGTTAAAGCTGCAGCTTAGAGGGTGGGAGTCAATTATTTTGAAAGAGTTGTGATTGCATTTTGCCTTGCAAGAGGGGATTTGTAAAAATGTTTGTAAACATGTGAGTTTTTATTGATTTTTGATGCTCATTGATCCTTCAGTTGTAGCCAAATGTCTGTGGGTTTCCTCGATACAGCAAGTGTTACAGCTTGAACAATTGAATTGGTTGACTACATGGGATTTGAGACTTGTTGGAATAGAATCCTTGGCAACAAACAATTTACTTATTTTGGAGGTGAACACAAGCCTGATATCAATATTAGTGCAATGTACAATGTAGTACAATTAGTTTCATAAGGCCTATTTTGTAAAAATGCTATAAGACTAGAAAAGTTGGTAAGTAACCCAGTATATATGTAAGCCTTGTGATGTACAGAACTATTGCACTGATCAGTATTAGAAATAAGCACAACTAGAAATGATAAGACATCATGCTGTTTTTCAATGAGGAATTGAATATTGGGGTGCTGATTATTGATATATTGCAAGGAGTCTGCATCATTCTGGTTGTCAAAACAACAGAAAATGCCATCTACATATCTACGGTAGAGATGCGGTTTGGCTGGGGCTGACGTGTCATTGAGAAGACAATTTTTCAGATGGCCCAAGAACGAGCTGGCTATTAAATACTGGTGCAAGTGGGGAGCCCATGGCTACACCGTCCACTTGGTCATAATAATTGCCATTAAAAAGAAAATGCGTTTGAGAGGTAGCAAATACTAGTACTTTCTGAAGATCACATCTCTTGATACCAATATCTGAATTATTTTAAATAATTAAATCAATGGCTAAGTCTATAGTTTCATACAAAGGAATATTGGTGAACAGACTGGTAACATCATAAGAAACCATGTATTGATTAGACACGTCCATGGATGTAATTTCCTGGACGAATGAGAAAGACTCCTGGGTGCAGTATTCTACATTGATATGAGGTGAAATAAGTTCACTTAGAAATTTAGCTACATGAAAATTGTAATCACTAATGCCGGAAACAATAGGCTGAAATGGAGGTATAGGATTGTTTTTGTTGCATTTGTGAAGTTTAGGTAGTCCATAGATTCTGGACGGATAGGAGCCTGTAGCATAAATATTTAAATATTGTTCCTCAGGGAAAAACTGTGATCCTTTCAGTTTTCTAAGAAAGCTTTGAAGCTGTCCTTCCCTGGACACAATGGGTTACATTAAACAATGAAGACATCATCTTTATGGAGCAACAAAACAAAAGTAGTGATGGCAGTACCTGAAAATCTAATAATCATTTTAGCTCGTTTTGCGTGTAACCCTAATGTCCAAATCATCTCTGCAATTGGCTTCCAGTCTGCTTTGCATGTCATCTCAGCTGTAGGGTACTTGTCCAAGAATTGCCATAATATAGGTATTGCTTTTACCCCTATAGGAGAAAGAAAAATAAAGTTGGAAACATCACATTATGAAAGCTTGAGAATTTACATGAGGCTGGGAAAAGACGTGGCCTCAGACATAATGTAACAAACACCTAAGCTACAATCCTTCACAAAAATGATGGGACACTTGTGCAGCAATGTACCAATTTTAGAACAGATTTGTTCATCTTGAATATCCCACTGCCTGACTGATCAATGTTGTCCCAACCAAAAGATATTTTATATTGAAACAATTTCAATATTGAATGGGGGAGGCAGGGTGGTGTCCCATATATTTTTGTTGAAGATTGTCTGAACTGCTGTACACAAGTATGGAAGCATAGGAATATGGTAGCATAGTACACAAACATTTAAAATTTTTGTGACAACTTCGAGAGTGGTGATAGGAAATTGGCAGAAAGGTAGTTAAAAGATACAGTATATTCCTCATTCGGGAATTGAAACAGTACTTGGGAGAAAGGAAAAGCAACATTACTGTAGGTGAAAATGTTGATAACGAGTGAGATTTCTTGAGAGGTTTATAAGGAGAACTATGCACTATAGGTGTATTCATTCACTATTCATGCAGTCCTTCAATGAGGGGGGGGGGGGAAGGGATTAAAAGAGGTGTTCGGAGAACTGCTTACTCAATGGGACCCATTATATAGCTCAAGTTCTGTGGCTACATAGTTGTACATCAGACACAGCATACCACAGGACCTTGCCATGGTGACGTACAAATTCATTTCATTGGAACGCAAAGCTTACAACAAATTGCTGAGAGAACGCAACAAACTTACTAACAGGAGAATTGCATACATTGTGGGAATTTTAAAAAGTTTGTTATGGCTTTTTATTAAAGACATCAATGTGCCAAAATTCACAACCAGAGAGAAATCCCTGCAATGGTTTCTTGCCATTGCCAAGTGGATGTGACAGTATCGTACAGAAGTGTTAACAGTGAAATGAATGAATTATTCTGGTGGATACTACAACAGATAGATTTCATTATTTGGAACTCTCAGATTATACATAACTTCTTGTCAAACACAAAAGTGAAAATGTCACAGACATGGCGTGAAACTTATTTCAAACACCAATCTCAACATGTAGGCATTAACGATGACTTTAGCATTTCAGAACTGCAAAGGTCGACTAAACTTGAACTTTTCCATATGCTATCGCATTTATGTGACACAGTTACACGCTGAAATACAAGAATACCTGTTTGGAATTTGTTTACATGTTGAAAGTGCTTTTGCACAGTTACTTAAGTAAGATAAGTAGATAAACTGCAAGGTTAAGTCTAATAAACACTATAACATAGTGTTGAATTTTCTTGCTAAGAATGAAGAAGTGCTGTAAACAGGATGTTTGCAGCTACAAATTTTAGGGGGCACAAGGTAGGCCTATTTGCTAAATAATTATGTGGCTTCCATGACACATGTAACAATTACTCACAGTCTCTAACAGCACAAATTAACGGCACAGACTTAAATGTATTTGACCCAACAATGTAGGTGTAGAATTTCTTTTCATGTTTTCCAATTTTTCCAATAATTAATAAATTAGTTAATTCATAATTATTTTAAGCAAAAGAATAACATTTTCAATCAAAGAAATTTAATTCAATCTTTTAAAGCCTCCTGATCATTCAAGATCACATGATTTGATGTGTGATCATGGGCTGTGACCTACAATATTTTGTCTAACAGAAGGTTTATGGGTTTTTAACAGTTTTGACTGGTTTAAAACCTAGTTTTGACTGGCTTAAACCATGTTTAAACCGCTTTGTGGTCAAAACCAGTTTTGACCACTTATATAACAACCCTGAAAAGTTTGAAATAGAAATTTCACAGAACTTTTCCTAAAGCGCTCTCCCAGGTTTGTAATTGATTGCCAAGAATTCTGAAGCCAGCAAATGATACATTACACTTTATATCTTTGAAGTTATATACAAATACAACTACTATCTGATCATTTCTCACATGTAAAAAAATCTCTCATAGTTAATCCAAACTGACAAACTGACTCTATTAAATAAGCTGACATATTCCTCAGTGTTTGTTGTCACATAAAGATCTCTCTGGGATTGATAAAACCTGACTCAGTGACCTTAGAGGTCAATGGTCACTTATCAGCTAGGAAAATTCTCTCTGTATGGGAGGGATTGTATCTTAGTAAAGCACAATCAAAAACCAATTATTTGTCTTTTGAGAATTTTGTACTTGTAACTATCAAAATAGCTCAGTAAATAGTAATAGATTTATAACAAGAGGATGACAAAGTATGTACTGCTTTCTGTTGTGCATTGCATTAAAAGTCACAGAATTCAAATTTACTAGACCAAAAATACCAACTGGATTTGTAAAACATTACAAGTATTGCTGGTCTTTGACAGCTGGTTACACCAAATACTTGTTTACCCACTAATACAGTAGTAGAGGAGGACACAAGTACCTGCTGAGAGCTTACATTTTTCACCTCCTAGAGCCCCAAATAACCTTTAACATCGACACCAAACCCCAAAGAGGTTATGCACTGCACCTTAACCCCACCTGTAAAGTGCAGGGTTACTTTCTCTTTGAAAGTAGTGTGTTCAAAAGCTTATCACTGTACAACCTCTGATGTTACCATATGACCTTTGCCCTAAAAAATAAACCCTCCACAAATTTATTTTCTTAGAAGGAAGTACACTACAAACCCTCCAAGTTTGAAGTCTATGCAAAATGAGATATTCCTGAGATGTAACAAAGATTGGTTGTCTGCATTCTGCCTACTGATGACCTTTGACCTGCACCAAAAATAATCCCAGCCGAGACTTTTATTATGTCTTCCCCACACACCAACTTTGATCTATCTTGCACTTTTCCTTCAAAAGTTACAGCATTAATGAACATACACAAGCTTTTCACATTGTGACCTCTGATGACCCCATATGATCTTTGACCTCCAAAAATATCATCACAATGTTATTTAATTAAAGTGGAGTACATACTCTTCAAGTTTGAAGTTCATGAAACATGTAGTTCCTTACTGCAAACTTACTTTGTCTGTATACTGGCTGTTGGTGACCTCATATGACCTTTGACCCACACCAAAAACAATCTTAGAAGAGATCTTTAGATATTCCACCCAAACACCACCTTTCAAGTACCTCCTACAAAAAACTGTAACAAGAGCCCAATGGGCACTGTGGTTCCTTGCAAAGAAATTAGGGCAAGTGAAAAGTTGGGTCCTCAAAACTGGGGACCCAAATATTGGGGCTGTCAAGAATGGGGCCCAAAAATGGAGTCCAAATCAGGTCCAAAAATATAGGCCCATCTGTAAAGTGTCCCGATTAAATTAAGAAATATACCACGTGTTTACATAATGAATTAAAAGAATTGAGGCCCAAAAATTCAGCTCAAACTGGATCCCAAACATTTTGGGCCCATGTATAACCATTAAATTAACAAACAACTAAACATGTTAAAATATAATGAATTAAACAGTTTCCCATTTTTGTCAAATTTGAGGATAATGCAAATTCAATTGGAACACACATTGACTGTACTGGGCAATGGCTACCATACTGTAGTTGTGTACCAACTAATAAATTAAGGACTCACTATACTATATTTAGATACAGTGACTGAAACTGTTCCCCAACCAACCCACTTTAATCTATAAAGATAATGCAAATTCCACCATTACATACATCAGATGATGGTCTTCTAAGCTGCCATAGCACTAAAACAGCAACAATTTTCGAATGACCAAAAAATAAACCACAAAATTTTTCCCCTCTATCACTGAATTTCACAGGGTCGTGAACCTGTCAATAACAGACAACTTTATCAAGTTTAAAACAAATCTGAACCACGGTTATGGAACTATGGCAGTTTTAAGATTTTAATGTTTGACCCCATAACCTCATTAATATGCAAGATATGGACACCAAAAACAATAGGGCACTTCTACACACTATGACGGACCTGTACACCAAGCATAAGTTTTATCCAACTTGCCCATATAGAGTTAGAGCGTACCCAAGGTGTGTCCCAGATCACCATTGCATAGATTTCTTGCCTGAATTCGGCAAGGAATAAAAAATGTAACATTTGGTATATTCAAGTGGAAACTCATTACAATTTCCAACTAAAAAACAGATGTTGGTCAGAACTTGATTCACACTTTGCCTTGTGCATCTAAACTACCAGTATTTATCATCAGTATACCAGTATGGTATTGCTGATGGCAACCCTTCTCACAGACTACAAAAAGGACCAATAACTGTCATTTTAAACTAAATGGAGAAATAAAATCACTTCAATTGACAATAATATTAGAACTTGCCTGCTGATTTTATCATGGCCACTTCACTGAGCCCATTGTATAAGGAGTGTCGACAAATTGTACCACAAATGACTTTAATTGAATTGTTACTAATTTTGAAATAATATAAAACAAGCTGAAGGGAACAGCAAAACAGCAGTACCTAATAAAATTTACTGACCTGATGTTTTGTTCAGGAATATTGTTGCCACAAGCATCTTCCAAGGGTCATGAAACAAACATTCTTGCACCAAATTGTAAGGTGACTTTGGAGGAGTCCAGGTTTTTCTATGTGATATACATGATGAACCCAAATTTGGTTCAAAGTAAGGGCTTTTTGTCTTTTCAGTTCTCAAATTTCCAGAAGCTGAAGAAAAAAAAACACAAGGAGTTTTATAACACTTAGTAAATTTATTTACTATTCAAAATGAAAGGCCTCTTGAGCAGAGGAGTCGATAGATCTATGTGTCGACATGGCATTAAGATATTCTATTCAAAATTATTTCTAAGGCAGACATAAAACCAGAATGCACAAATGCATTGTGGTTTTCAGGATCCAATTATAAGCCTTTTTTCTGAATCTGACATTATATTATTAGTATGTGTCACAAGCTACCTATGCTTTAAATGAAATATGACATCTGTACATGCTTCCTTTCTTGAGGTCAACACACTAAGAGAAATTTAATTTCTATTAAATAATCAGCTATAAAGAAGTCAACTGTGGTAAAACACTAAAAACTTGGCTTAAGGGAATCGTAATACTTGGCAGAGTAAATACATTTCTTTATTCACTGACCCTAACCATGATGCACTCCTAATGGTCACATCTGTCAAAGCACCCCTCCTTGAGATATGATGCCCACAAAAATTCAATAAATTATGTGATGCTGTTGACCTCAAAAGTGTGGAACACTTACATACCAAATATGAGACTTGTCTAAGGTTTGCTTCTTGAGGTATAGTGTTTCCAAGGTTTTCAGTTTGACCCTTGTTGACCTCAAACGACCTTTGAACTACATTAAGAACAACGAGTCCTTGTTCTCTATAGGATACACCTACATACTTAATATGACATTTGTCCAAGCTTCCCTTCTTGAGATATTGTGTTTACATGGTTTTTACAATTTGACCCATTTTGATCCCAAATGACCTTTGACCTCTAACAAAAACAACAGAGTTTTTGTGCTCAATGTGGTACACCTATGTACTAAATATGAGAATTGTATAAATTTCCCTTCTTGAAATATAGCGTTAACAAGGTCTTCAAAATTTGATCCCTGTTGACTTCCAATGGCCTTTGACCTTCACCAAAAAAGAGGGTTCTAGAACTCCATGTGGTAAACCTATGTACCAAATATGAGATCTGTCCAAGCTTTCCTTCTTGAGATATCGTGTTTACAAGCTAGGCATCACAAACACACATACACATGCACCGCAGCGTGATTACAAAGGTTATGATCTCATCAAAACCAGGAAGGGAAAAAATAGCGAATGCATTGTGGTTTTGACATGTAGCTGCTCACAAAATTAATACTCTAAGCAATAGGAATTAAGTGGTAAATGAATTAACATTACACATACTAAAAATGAGGTCTTTCCATATATCCTTCCTTCCTTTACAAATCTATTGCTTATAACTAAACTTAAGCAAGAATCACCTTCATTTTTTTCTCAGCAGAATACCTGTCACAACAAATTGCAATGTCCCAATGACAGATTTGTCACTTTCAAAATTTGTAAGAAAGTCATTGGACATGAAAGGAGTAACCAAATAAATCTTTAATTCTGCAGCATTACATGATTACTTTTTTGTTCTAATTCTGTAAAAAAAGTTGGTAGCGTTAAATCCAATAATCAATAGCACAATAATAGTCTAAATTCACAAAACATACAAATTCTCACAAATATATATCACTATGTTAAACATGAATTCTCCTATCAGATATAGAGTTCTTGTACATTAAATACATCAAAACACAAAATTACACATATCCATGGTACTATTTTCAGCTTGACCTCAGAAACCAATACAACTGTGTTCTTGTTCTCACCATAGTTGATCAACTACATGAGACAGTACAACATTTTATTCTTAAGACAATTTGGAGTAGTTACAACACAGTAATGACAGTTTTGTTATTTTTCTCCACCAGTCTTGTTATCTTTCTCCACATTCTTGTTTCACATGTGTAACAGTAAACACAAACTTCCTGTTCATTGTGCACACTGGAACTGGAGTATAATAGCTACGGTAGGTAGAAAGCGCAATGTATACACCGAGATCTGTAACAACTACTGGTATCCACTGTGCACAGGAAGCTTTTTCAAGGTGTTTTCACAGCAAAGTGTTATAAGAATTGGTGTTTGGAGCATCCAATGCTCGAGCGTTTGGACACTCACTTTTTTCATTTTACCAACAAGCAAATGGAGAATTTTATTTTACTTTTTCAGATTGTCATATACAAATAGTACATGGACAAGTTTGCTCAAAGTCTGTTTACTGAGTGTTTCCAGCAAATTAAATGGGCCAACATTAGACCGAGAAGGAAACTAGGAACCTGCTCAGAAAGCTTTGCCTTGCTTGTATGCAGCAAGGAAATCTGAGAGCCTTTGACAATGGTTTTCAGCAAGGTATTGAAACTAGAGCACCAATGGTGCAGAAGCTCATATCTCAACACCTTGAAGGTACCATTTATGTATCATTATGTCAAATCATAGGAACCACTAGCTGAGTATCATTATACAATATCATCAACATTGTATAAGACAATCTGTAGGACTGCACCATTTTGAGAATTCCATAAACTCGAGCACCAACAGTGCAGAAGTTTGATCTTTGTATATGAATTAAATATGTGAAAATTTGATGGGCACTACCAAATAACAATGCTTAAAATTAGCATCACCATTCATGTCCAATAATTATGACAACTTTCAGTTTTCATTAATTTGTTCCAATGATTTGTACTGGCTTTGGGTATATGAATTAGTACCTAATGTGGAACAGTGAATGGTCAAAAGTTTTATGGACCCAATTTAAATGATAAAGTGCTAACACAGTAGTGGTCACTTGAGACTCATAATGGGGACCCTCTTAGTTGACCATAGATCTGTCACTAGAAAGTTGACATAAAATTCACAGGTTTGTGAGGACTCAAGTTCATAAAACAACTCAAAAGTGCATTGTTAATGTCCATTGACTGGTCAACATACCCGAGGGCAATATAGAGTTTCAGTAAGTACACCAACTGACACTATCCCATTACTGAATTATCATTCATGCATGATAAGGATATTTGAGATGTGTATCACAGTTCAAGGGGCACTTTAACAGTAGAAGGAGAAGCAATTTGCAGAATTTCATCATAAGGGCCATAGGGTCCACATGTAACCATAGACTACAAATTCATGAACAACATAAACGGCCCACCACCCAATAAACATCTTGTCTAAGTTTCAGACGAATTCATGAATGCATGTAGGAGAAGCATATTGAACAATTGTGGACAGATAGCTGGACGGATGGGCGGATGGACAGACAGACAGATAGATGAAAAGGATAGACTGGACAGATTAGATAGATGGATGGATAGATGGATGGATAAATGAAACAGATGGATGAATGGATAGATGCCGCATGATTGCAATAGCTTACACCAGCATGCTGGTATGTGTTGCGACACTTTGCTATGCTTGTGGTCACACTGCACACTATACGAACTCAACCTGATCGTCACATGCTACTTTTGAATCACAGTCAGAATTTTCAGCTGCATGACAGAACCACACACACTTTACTACTACCTATCACACAAGACACTATTTCGCAGAGTGGTTGTGCTGCCACACGTGACAGAGTACAACTATGATATGCATAATCCCTGACACATTAATGGTTAGACCAAATTAATGTCGCAAACTCCAGTCAGGAAAACTGAACATGTTCCATTTTCCCTACTGTGGCTGACGCAATTTAAAACTGGTGATAAAACTGTTGGTCGGAAGTTGTTAGGACCACTGACCTTTAAATTAATTGGGGGAACAGTTCATTGCTGTGAAGCCACTGCAAAGTGGTATGTTTGGTGAACCAACATGGCAGACACTGGTGTCTGTGCAACACAGAGGACAAAAGGAATTGGTGAAGGGGGTGATTTTAAGTGATAGCAGTATGAAACATTGAGTAGCAATGGAAAAGAAAGTAGTAGTGATGTAAACAGAGTAGTAGGGATATAAAATCATGCCACTACCATTGGTTTTCCCTTTTGGCTTTCCATATTTGGTGAGCCACAAGTGCTGAAATCACTTCCAGTGGCTTCGCAAGATACTGACTGATTACTGCATGAAGAGAAGCACTGATCAGCTAATCCAGCTAATTTAGAGATCCCTGTTTAGGACACGCTCACTACACGATTTTTTACCTTGGACCAAAACATAAAGAGAACCACAAACAGATTGTAAACCTGGCATCATTATGACATGCCTTCAACTCCAAATGTTTAACATCAACAGGAGTTACCATTTTGCAGTATTTCACTAGCGACGTACTCACCTCATATCTCCTATGCATTACTGTATTGACCATCTAGGATCTGGCAATTGTGTGTGTGTGTGTATCTGACCACTACCCTTCCGTAATTTCCAGGCTGCAAGAGCCACAGACGGGCGTGAAGTGAGGTTGAGAAGGAGGATGACAAGGTAGCACGACGGTACGGATGAAGGCTTGACTGTTGAGTTCCTCGCCATCCTCTGCAGGGCAGACTGGAATCAGCATGGCACATCCTGTTAAAGAGGAAACAAGTCTGGCCCACGATGAGAATCCAAAGAGATTATGAAGGACGAAGTGCTCCTAGGAGGCTCACAGATCTGGAGGCTCACAAGTCCAGAACAGGGCTGGTGGCGGCCGGAGTATTTGTAAGATAGCAGGAGACAAAGGAGGACGGAGTTTTCCATGCAGCAGCGGTGAGAATGTCCTCCAGTGGAACGTTTCGAAACCATGCCGCGGACGTTGCATGACCCTGCATGTCATGGACCGGGATGAGTTCCCTGGTTTGTCTATGCAATATACCACTCGAAGGCCCAGACCGGACACCAGTGCTTATCCTCTAAGATGGAAGAGATAATGCTAAGTTAAGGCAATGGGATTTCCACAGGAGAACGAGAGGGTCCGATTCTTAGTCAAGAAGTGCGGACCTGAAAGCAATCGTAATCAGTCCAAGTCAAAGTGAGAAAACCCCAGCTGGAGGGTGAGCACCTGCAGAGATGCCCAGCAACGCACAGAGGCCGTGACCATGAGAAACAGTGTTTTGTACGTGAGCAAGTCAAATGGTGTGTTGTGAAGCAGCTCGTAAGGTGGTCAAGCAAGCTTGTCTTAAACCGCATTGATGGACCGCATTTGACGCCCATTCGTTATACTGCTCCAGACGCGGGTCGAAAGCTGCCGCTTGCAAAGATGCCCTGACAGCAGACTGTCGGAGGCTCACCAGATGCGGGTGGTGAATTGTACAAAAGATGGAGGTGGCGCTGTGAACTCCATGCGTTAGCCCTCAGAGATGACCCCTAACACCCAAGGGTCAGGAGAAATCACCTGCCATGCTAGTAGGAAGTGTTGTAGTCACCACCTGCACGGATACTTTGGTGAGGAGGGCAGCCCTAGTTACGTTCGGAACGTCCACCCCCATTCCGGTTATGAGTTGTGTTACTACCTGACAAGCTGGTGACCAACTGATCGGCTGTCGCAGCTACCGGAGACGCCTTGCCAAGTGTAAGGTTGGTATTGGTTCAGGCCAGCCCATCTCTACTGATACCGACCTTGTCCGAAGTGGCAGTTCCTAGAAAAACCCTGCTGGCGAGATGGCTGACCTTGGATGCCAGATGGATTGCCCCTGCAAGACATATGCTTGTCCGTTATTAGGTCATTTCCTAATATCAGGAGGTATCTAAAAGCTTCAGCCGCTGTGCAGGAAGGCCAGTCCAAGGATTCCAGGACCTGGTCACGGTGCGCTGTTGTGGCTTTAACAGAAATACACGCAAACTGATCGTACACGCTCCTTGCTACCTGCCCAGAAGGACAATTACCGGGCCCATGTTGGCCCTAGAAATGACTGTCGTGTGAGCCTAGGAAAAGGAGCAATTGAGCAACTTGGCAAACAGCAGGAGTGCTGAAGCATACTTCAGACCCATGCAGGATGCCTGATCTACATCGTACATGGAAGACTCCAGGAGGTGGGAGATCTTACCCTTAAATCTGCCTCGGGCATCCATGGTGCCCGCCACACACAAACGTTCCTTAACGCATGTGGGAATGTGAGGCGCTGAAAGGGGTTTAACGCAGTCTGACTCATCCACATGGAAGGCACACTGCACATCCCACTGGAAAGCCGTCCACTGTCGAGCCAAAGCCAAAGACTGGAAGTGCTGACTGCACCCGGTGTCCACCGGAATGGACGCATGTGGAGTCCTACAGGCTGTGTTCAACATTAACTACAAAGCTGGCGCCTCGGACAAGTGGCCTCGAGTCTGTCGTGGGACCGTGGCAGCTTGCTCAAAAGCCTCCACCCTGGAGGCCGCCTCACCGCGTTCGTGACTGGGAGAAATGGTTGTTGGGGTATCCTGTTATACACCGCTACGGAACGAATGGTCGACATTGCAAGATAGACAATCGGACGGATGTGCTTGCTGCACCCACCCGGTATAAGGGCCCAACGGTTCCGGAGTAGCACGATCTGGACGCTAAGGTTGGATGAGGTTTTCAACTTGGCTGACCACCGACTCCTGCCTGACTTGCAGAGACCGCTGACAGCGGCGCCACAAATCCTGATCCCCAGACAAAGGGGATGAGTCCGAGGAAAAACCCTGGCAATCCGCTACACATTTTCGAGTTCGTTCACGACTCCTATTGCTACGCAATTGGGGGGAAGCCCTACAAGTCCCGTGTCTGCCTAGAAAACAACTCTGAACTTGAAGGAAAAAGGTAGAGGACAGTATGTTCCTCCACCAAGGGATCCCCGGGAGTGAGATCCTCATGTCAGGACAGCCCGGTCCTGCCTCCTTGGGAATGAGTCTGGCATTGCTGGCCAGACGTAGGCCGTCACATGAACAAATGTCCTGAGATCTCTCCATATCTGAAAAAGAGGCTAAGGAAACCAAGGACATACACAAGTACCAATGTTAGCCCAGGACCAGCGCAGAGGAAAACGAATCCCAACACTAGGTTCCCCAACCAAAACAACTCTTAACTAGAGCACCATTGCAGAGGCTCATACTTCAACATCCTGAAGGCACCATTTATGTATCATTATGTCAAATCATAGGTACCACTAAGTATCATTATACCAAATCATCAACATTGTACAAGAGAATCAGTAGGACTGCACAATTTTCAGAATTTCATAGACTTGTGCTCCAACAGTGCAGAAGCTTGATCTTTGTCAATAAATTAAAGTTGTAAAAATTTTAATGGGTACTACCAAATAACAATGCTTATAATTAGCATCACTATTCACATCCAACAATTATGAAAACTGTCAATTTTTACTAATTTTATTTATTGGTTTGTACTGGCTGTGGGTATATGAATTGGTACTAATGTGGAAAAGTGAATGGTCGGTCACAAGTTTCCAAAACCAATTTACATCATTAGCTACTCACTCATTAGTGGTCATTTACGATGACTCATAATGGGGCCCTCTAAGTTGAACATTGATCAGTCACTAGAAACTTGACACAAAAGTGAAGTTCATGAAACAACTCAAAGTGCCCCTTTAAGTCCATATACCTGAGGGCAATACAGAGTTTCAGTTAGCATACCAACTGACACTATCCAATTACTCAATTATCAGTCATGCACGATAGGGATATTTGAGATGTGTAAGACAGTTTAAAGGGGCACTTTAATGGGAGAAGGAGAAGCAATTTGCAGAATTCCAAAAAATGGGCCGTACGGTCCTCATGGAACCATAGACTACAAATTAATGAACACCCTAAGATAACCACTAGCAGAGTATCATTATGACAAACCATCAACACTGCACAAGAGAATATGTAGAAGAAGAAAAACTTTGTAGAATTTCCTAAAATGGACCATCGGGTCCACATGAGACCTTAGACTGAAACTTTTTTGTACACCCCACATGAACTACCACCCAAGGATTATTGTATCCAAGTTAAATGTAAATCCATGGATGCATGTGTGAGAAGCAACATTTCAAACAGAATTTCACATAATGGGCCACTGGGCCCACATGGGGTCTTGAACTACCAATTCATGAACACCCTGAAGGGACCAATAACTGAGCATCATTGTGACAAACCATCAGCATTGTACACTATAATCTGAGCACCCACTAAGCTGCAGCTTAAACTCAAGGAAAGCCTTCATATCAACTGGAATCTGCCCAATCTCAACAAACAACTGGAATCCCCATTATTTTCTTTATTCAACCAAGTGTTACTTCTAAATATTTTGTCTTTGACAACCCAATTGGCAGTACGTTCACCTCTCCTTATTCAGTCTTATCATCAACTTGACGATGGAAGTTGACCTTCCGAAACATGTCGTATTTTGATTATAATCTTTGTGTACACTGCTAATATATTGATGTTGTCCATCAAATCAGTGGTGTATTGTTTCATTTTATTATCTGGACTTTTGCTTTGTAGAACATTCACAATATAATCTGTAGGAGGAGAAGCATTTTGTAGAACTTCATAAAATGGGCCAAAGGGCCCACATGGAACCTTGGACCACAAATTCTTGAACACCCTAAATGGTCCACCACCTATGGAACACTGTGTCCAAGTTTCAGACAAATCCATGAAAGCATGACGCAAGAGGAGCATTTTGAACAATTGTGAACAGATAGATAGAGTGACGCCGCACCATTACAATAGCTCACACCAGCTAGCTGGTATGAGCTAAAAACGAAGGCCCAAGCGCCCTGGGAGAGGGAAGACACTCCAAACTCGAGATTCAAAGGCTAGTAAAAAATACTGAAAGATACACACAGGAGAGAGGCTAACATTAGATCCTAAATAATGTTACATAAATAGCAGCGAACCTACGCTACATAACATAAAATGCTACAGATATCCGGTTTAGAACTAGTCCAAACCTAAATACACACATGTGAAAAAGGCATTCACAAAAACACACAAATGAGAAACGATACTCATCCAAAAAGGCCCTAGAAAGGTGGTTAGGATGAATCCAAGTCAGGCATGTTGTAGGATCCTCAAAAGGATGAAAAAGGCAGAAGATTAGAAAGGATGCAGATGCATAGTAAAAACTTCACTACAAGACCAAAAGGCTGGCAATTACAGAAAGGCAATGGCTAGATACATACACACACACAATTGCCAGATGCTAGACGATGGTCAATACAGTAATGCATAAGTTATGTGAGGTGAGGATGTACTGTGAATCTTAAGTTGCTAAGATATCCTCAACATGTGTTCAAACTTTCCCCTTTGGTGACCTCAAATGACCTTGACCTACCTGAAAAAAATATGGATCATCTACTCTCTGGACTACCTATACACCAAGTTTGAAGTTCAAGCAATTTTCCCTTCTTGAGATATCGTCTTTACAAGCCAAGTGGTCACACACACCTTATCACCATCACATAGATTCCTTGTCTGCCTTCGACAAAGAATCAAAAACAGGACAACCAACACACTAATTTTGAAGTTCAATCATCTCACCTTCCTTGAAATACCAAGTCAACAAGGTTCTCAAACTAAGACTTTAGCTGAGCTCATGTGACCTTTGCCCTTCACAAAAAATGGCAGAGATCATCTGTTCATCAAGAGCTGCCAACATTAGCAGTTTGAACATGCAGCAACATTCAGTTCCTGAGATATTCTCCATGAAGGGTTAAAAACTTTCACCTCTGGTGACCTGAAATGAATATTGACCCCTGTGAAAAATGATAGTGATCATTTACTCACAATGGACATCTATACGATGTTTTCAGTTTCATAACCTTTCCCCTCTGGAGAAACTGGGTTTCTAAACCAAGACCCCTACTGACCTTATGTGACTTTGGACTGCCCAACATCATCACAGAGATCATCTACTCATCTAGAGCAACCAATGTAAAGAGTTTGGAGCTCAACAACATTCAGTTAAGATATCTTCCTTTTGAGGTCATTTAAGGTCACCATAAGTTAAAATCTGAAAATCTTTGAAGGAAGACATCTCATCAACTGAATGTTGTTGCAGCTTCAAACAGTTAATGTAGGTAACTCTTAATAAGTAGATGATCTCTGCCATTTTCAATGGAGGTCAAAGGTCATGTGACATCATAGTTTGAATGCCTTGTAGCCATGGTGTCTCAATCAAGGAAATTTGCTTGAAGTGCAAACTTAAGTTGCAGGTTGTTCATTGTAAATAGATGATCCCTGTCATTTCAAATGGAGGTCAAATGTCACTTGTGGTCACCAGAGGTTAAAGTCTGAAAATCTAAGGTAGATAGTGGCTGGAACTTCAAACTGAATGGGTTTTACTTCATTGTAAGTAGATGATCCCTACAGTTTTTCATAGAGATGAAATGTCACTTGACATCACTAGAGGTTGAACCATGGAAACAAATTAAGAATCTCTGCAACTGAATTTTGCTGGATCTTCAAGCTATTAACATTAGTAGCACTTGAGTTTTGTCATTTCTTATGGCAGTCATAGGTTAGTTTGAGGGCAGTAGAGGCCATAGTTTGTAAACTTCTAGACATGGTATCCCACAAAAGGTAAGGTGTTTAAACATCAAAATTGGTATGCATTGTCCATTGTTTTCTACAAATATTGTCATAGAATTGGAAACACAAAGTCATTCAACTTCTGGTTGGTTCCTTACATAAAGCAAAGGACTAATGCAGTCAGGTTGGTGTATGTACTGTTGTGTGTCTGTGACAATTGCTTAGGTATGCTCTAACTCAATAAGAGAAAGTCGGATAAAAGTCAAACTTGGTGTGTACAGCTGCCATATTTAGAAGGTGTGATGTATCGTTTTTGGTGCCATATCAAGAATACTAATGTAATACGAGGTCAGAGGTGAAAATATTTTGGTTGCTTTAACCAAGGGTGTGAGTGGGGTGTTTCAAAAAAGGTGGAAGAGAGCTGAAGCTAAATCAATAATTCCCCGTCCTGAGGGAAGGATCTAAGGAGAGGTGGTGTGTAAATTAGGGGGGTTTTGAGGGTCCTCAGATGCAATCTGGTGCAACATTTTGAACAATATTTTATGGAAAATTACTGCAAAATTTTTGACATTTCTTACAGAGGAAATAATTAAAAATATACACCTCAAAATAAGCCTAGCCTACTCAAAACCAACCATCCATCTTCAATCATTAATGTCGAGAAACAATTTATAGTAACATATAGCTTCCATTCACACATCATCTTCCTTTTAATGATAATTAAAAATGTAACTGTTCATGGAGAAAACGGTACTCCGTAATGTCTAAGAGTCTTGCCTATTTCCACTACATACAAACTTAATGAGAAAAATAAGCTTAGGCTAATCTCTGCCACGTAAACATCCCTAACACTATACTGCTGCCTAATGCAGAATCAGGAATAGTTATGAGTTAAGGCTGTAAGATATTCAGTTCATAACTAACCTGGGAGTAAGCTATTGTTTTTCCTCATTTTTAACACTATTTGATGGCTATCCTTTAAAACATGCTGCACAAGTGCGATTCTTTCCCGTGATCTATATTTTATTTCTTTATCGCAAAGAACACACATTGCTGTACCAATTTTTGGAAGGAAGTTGCAGTCTGATGCCTACGTAAATACTATGGTACAGCGATTTGAGTCCATTTGTAACGTGCGTGGACTTCATGCATTCCCGTCGTACGTAGTGTACGGAGAGACAAAGCATTTTCCCCATGGTTGCATATTTAGTACCCAGTGTAACGGATCAAAGGTGGCTAAAACCTTTTAGTTTTGACTTCCAGTCGTTTCGCTAGTTGACTCTACTTTAAAGTACACTTTTACCTCTGGATTTTCAAAAAGGCAGTGATCAAAATCGGAGAAAGAATTAAAAAAAAAAAAAGCAGCGTTCCGCTAAAAGGCACAGATTTCACACCCCTGTTTAACTCTACAATCATTTGTTGGATTTATCCAACGTTAGCATAGATATGCTGAATGAGGATAGGCATGTGTCAATGTGGATTAACTTCAATAATATACTTAGTTCTTAACAGGAAGGGTTCTCAACCCAATGTTGTTGATGAAAAACCCCAAGTCCAATAGTAAACAGCCCTTATGGGCTACTGTACAAACTTTTGAATGATATTTACTTACAAAGTTTATGGTCTAAATTTAATATCTTTGCTTTTCATGGACTTCTGCAGTCTTCAAGCTGCCGTGGTTCCATAATTATTTATCAGGTTATCTCCAAACTAAGTTATTATTAGGGTGATTATTGTAGAATGATTTTAGATGTAAACCTACTGTACTAATTTGGCAGATGAAATGTTTGGGCTCAATCTACTTGATTAGAAATTTCGTGTTAATTCCTTACTGTCCATTTTGGGGCACAACTTTTCATGGGTCCAAATCTCTACTACAGTAACTTTACAATTACTAGTCACATTTTATGCTGACTTGGTGTATCGGGTGTTATTTTGTATGCAATTTGGTTGCCTTTGTGTTGAGTGCATGGCATTTTCCACTTAGGCAAAGAACCATAGTGCCCTTGAGCTCTTATCTATTTGTTCAAACTTGCTATCAATTCATCTCCCACACAATCTTTTATGCAGTTTCTTTAAAGTTGGGGGCAGTGATCCATGGGTTCTGTGTCATCAATGTGTAGAAAATTTGGGCATTAAAGGTCACATGTGGGCCATGAAGTGGACTTAATTGCCCATCATTTTGGAAGTATGTCAATCGGTACTTATTATCCAACAGATTGCTAAGTAGTACATTGAGGTTATGTTACATTGCTACTATGGTAGTGGTTCCTTCAGGGTATTCAAGATTTTTAGGTCCAAGGACCAAATGGGCCATTTTATGAAATCATGCAAAATGCCACTTCTCCTACATATTGTGTGGTATTAAGTTGAAATTGTGAAATGGTACTTTTAAAGTTATGGTTCTTTCACCTTGTTCAGAGTAACAGGTCCCATATGGACCATTTTATGAAATCATGCAAAATGATTCTTTTCTGCATATTTTGCCTTACAATTTGGAAGGTTTGTCAAATTAGCATGGTGGTAGTCGAAAACTTGGCAGTGTACAACATGGGTCCAACTTCAGAATGGGCCATGTGGGCCATAAATTATTACATTGCATGGAGAGATTTTTTCAACAGATTATATGTTACATTCTGAAGGGGTTTTCAGATTAGCACTACAGTAGTCGAGTACCTTTCACTTATCAGAATTCTTAGGGACAAAATGGAGCCCAACCTTTTTTTAAAATGTCATAAATTGTGAATTAAACTTAGTAAAGACCATGGTTAAAGTATCTTCATGCAAGAAACATAATAGTGCCTGTGGACTCATGTTGATTCCTTGTCCTATTCAGGCAGGGAATCTGAGATGAGATGGTATGACCCCTAAGTTTTTTCAGGTAGGCAAAACATCATTTGAGACTACCAGAGGGGAAAGTCTGAACCAGAATGCAGAAAAGCATTGTGGTTTCGATGATCCTATAAAGAGAATTTTTTTGAGCAATCTGATATAATAGCATTAGTATGTGTCACATTGAGCTACGTATGCTTTATATGAAATATGAGATCTGCACAAAGCTTCCTTTCTTGAGATCGTATCTACATGTTCACAATTTGACACTTGCTGACATGGAATGACCTTCTACCTCCATTAAAGACTAACGTTCTTGTGCTTAATGAGATACAACTACACACTGAATATGACATCTGTCCAAGCTTCCCTTCTTGAGATAATTTGTTTACAAGAATTCCACACTGTGACCCTGTTGACTGCAAATGACCTTTGACATTCACTGAAGAAAATGAAAATTTTTGTAAATTCAATGAGAAAAAACCTACAATCTAATTGGGAGATCTGTTCAAGTTTTCCTTCTTGAAATATTGTGCTTACAATATTTACACAATCTGGCCCCTGTTGACCTCAAATGACCTGTGACCTCCACCAAAATCAACAGGAATCTTGTAATTAATGTGACATATTCACATACCAAATGTGAGATTTGTCTGAGCTTCTTGCAATATAGTGTTTACAAGTAAGCTGTGTCGGTAGAAGCACAATGCATATATACATAGCTGCTCCATGCCTAGTAAACCGTACATTTTCCTGGAATCACTGTTTACTGTGTTACTTCTACATACCAAAATGTTGTCATGTAGCAATGTACAGAGCATGCATATTTCTGGGTAAACAGTGTCAATTTCTCCAAGATCTTCTTTAAATGCACAAAAGTTTTGAAAAAAATGTCTTCAGTTTCATGTGTACTCTGCCTTTGAGTAAGTGTTACATTAATGTTCATCCCGACTCTACTCACTGCAATGTTCCTTACTTTCTATAGCATACTTGGTACACCTGTAGTGGCAGTAACTTGAAATTTCATGAAATCATTGCTTACTACATTAATTACATATACCATCTGGTTGTTGCACAGACATTCCCTGTACATGTAATGTCTATGTTAAGTTGCTAACAACACACAGCCATCTTGAGTAAGAAAAATTGCTGCAGCAATAGAAATGCTGAAGTTAAATGGCTTCACCTCGGCTAAAGTAAGATTAACCACAGCATTTTTAATAATGATTATTCTAATATGTCACCATCATCAAATGGCAGGAAAATATCCTCTTCATAACTCTGCCATCAATTAAGACCTGATGCATTCTGTAACAACCCTGAAAAAGTATACATTTGTTTTCTTTTTAACAAAACAGTAAGGAATGCAGATACAAGTGACAATAGGCAACCATTAACTTGAAGAAATTAGGTGCCAAACACATTTGGGGGTGGGGGATGAGGATGGAGATATTAGGACATTTTGAGTAGAACATTTAGAAGTGCCGGTAAATTCTTCTACCCATCCCCTGTGGCTGTGAGCCAATATGATTGAGCTTGGTCTCTCAAATGCATTGAGTTGGAGTTATGAAATTGTGTTGGTTTGTCGAAACACTGCTATATATGGTGAACTTTTCTGCTCACTTTTTTCCAGTTGAATGTGCAAAGTTTACGTATAAAATATGCCATCCTGTTCCTGATGACCCAATATAGAGCTTAGCAATATATCAGACAACATAAAGCACATTTTCAAACAGTTTCGGTCAAAATTTACATGAAAATCTTAGTCTAGTCTGTTCCTCTACAGTAAGTGTACGGCATAATAGTAATACATGTGTTGGCTGGGCTCTATCTCAGTATTACATATATATGTTAAGCTACAGCAAAAGTCCCAAGTCACTCTGGATGAATATATCTCGTAGGAAACCTTCGAATTAAAGTTTGTGAAAATAATTCGAATTGCTAGTTTGGGGTCTTTTGCACGTCATGCAAATGTTTTTGGCAATTTTGACTGATTGAGGTATTTGTTTATACATTCGACGTTCGATATTGTTTTCCTGAACATGTGATAGTAACTACAGTACAAAGTGTACACAGACAACAAAACAGCTATTGAGATCCAACACTGGTTTTTGTGGCTGAAATCTCTTACTTTAGGGAGCCTTAAACCTTAACAACATTATGGCAATTTACATCAACAGAAAGTTGTCTTTGGAATAAATGTTGGTTAAGCATGCATACGCGATGTACACTCTACGTGTGTCAGCTAGTGACATGGGCAGCATGCACTATACTTACAACATACGAATGATCTATGCAACGTTAACGTAACAGACTAGACAGACAGGTGTGCAACTGCGCAGACTCAGGAGGTATAGGAAGCGGGGCTCAAAACTCTGGGGTGAAAGCCTTATTTAGCTTTTTTTCCCGCTTATATGACTCAGGTTTCGTTTTGGCAGGAATTACGGGGAAATGTTACTCCATGTTTCATCAACACGCATATTTTCCAATTTGTAGTAACAAAATGGAAACATGCATGCAATTCACTCCTCTTTGTGTTAATCTGATGTATCTAATATGGTGGGAAGTACGGCCATATCGGCCTTTCAACTGTTCTTCTAGGTAGGTGTTGGGTACTTTGGAATGCTCCTCGTTCTCGAAGTTTGCCTTTGCTTTTATGTATTACAAACATTGTTACTTATTTTGATGTTCCATTGTCACCAAGTTTTTTTTTACTTTTTACTAAATTGCTAATTTGTGTTTGATGTGCCCTGCAAGGTACACAGCTTTTGCGTATACAACTTGAACAATGTGTCTTGGAATTTTCCCTAACCCCCAATCACGGACTATTCCAATTACGTACAGTTCAGATCTACGTATTCTCTGATTGACTACTTGAGAAGCGAGGGGGTATCAATTGGTTTCTTCACACGTCTTTACTTTTTAGGACCCATTATCCATTTTTACAGGTACACCTGGTATATTTGGTATACTTGTTAACTGTTAAATTGATACCGGAGGTGTAGGTGTCAATGCCATGCCCACGTATACCAGCTAAATTGACAAAGTTTATTTACAAGGTTTTCACACTTTGACCCTTGTTGACCTCAGATGACCGTTGACCTCCATTAAAACAATAGCGTTCTTGTACTCTATAAGATACACCTACATACTTGATATGACCAAGCTTCCCTTCTTGAGATATTGTGTTTACAGTGTAGGGCATCTTCGACATACATACATACATACACACACATACATACACCCGCAAGTATGCAAGATTACAAAGGTTACCACTATCATCAAAACTAAAAACTTTTCTGTCACTTCATTTTGTTTCTTATCCATCTTACCTACAGATGCTGTGAAATGCCCAAGTATTGTGAATTATTGCCATTTTCTGCAAACTAGAACAACTATCTTCTGAAAAAAGTGAACAACCTATGCATTTGTGATTTACATGATGATTATTTGTGACTTCGATGATGTTAGACAAAAGCCTGTACCAGCAAGCACAAACAGTTAAAGACTGGTTATGGGTCTTTGAGATGGCCTAATGTTATTTTTCTCTGATTAAAATTGAAGTTAAGTAATATTGTGCAGCACTTCACGGGATTTTGTTTTCCCTTTGAACAGATGGATTTCTGAAATTCTCTGTGTGACTTACATGATGAAAATTGAGGGCACTGTGATTCAATCATGGTGGAAGGTACCTGAGATTTACCTGAGATCAGTAAACATTAAAAGGATAGTCTAGCCAGAAATTTACCTTTGATATGTTTAAGAGTAAGTAAATTTGACCCTTATAGTAAAACTTCCATTCAGTTCCCATGCATGGTTCTCGTGATTTTATCAGTTCAAATTACACCCTTTTCTACCAACTGGGAACTTGTAGCAAACAGGAGTGACATCAGCTCTTCACATTGCTAAAGAGTCTTTTGTTTTCTGCATTTTTGAATTTATTATTTTGACCTTGAAATCAGCAGGTGGTCAGCCAACATACTGCTTACATGAAGGTCAAAAAACTCTCATACCCCTCCTACATTCACATTATGATATCACTATGTTTTGAAGTATTAAATTTGGTGTATATTTTAAAGAAAAACATAAAATGCTTTATCAATGTGGGGAGATGACATCATTCCTGCTTGCTTTAAGTTAACTGTCAGTAGCAAATGTGGCAACTTCAACTGCTTATATCTCGGGAACCACACATGGGAATTAAATGGAAGTTTCACTGTAATGGTCAGATTAACTTACTCTTCAACATATCAAAGCTATATTCCTGGCTAGACCATCCTTTTAATGCTGTGAAGTTTTCAGATGTAATGCTGTGAAGTTTTCAGATGTAATGCTTTTTAAGAAAGGATATTCTGAAGTTTGTTTGAAAGAGACCTTGAAGTTGCGATTCCTAATATGCTGTGACTTCCGTAACGTGGAATGGCCCATCAGGTATTACAGTATGCCCTCTCTGATCTCACATGGAAGTGCACCAAATTGAGAATGAGGTTCTTATTTTTTGGTGGTGTCAAAGGTCATTTAGGGCTCAAACAGGGTTAGAACAGAAAAATGCTTTTTAAGCACAATACCAAGTAGGAGAACTTGAACTGATCTCATACTTGGTATGTACAGGAAGTAGTGTGTGACAGGTGCAATATTGAGTGAACATGTCTATTCTATTTGGTGGAGGTAATTTTGCTCACATTTTGTCAGCCCTTGAAAGTTGAAGTAAATGGACATTACCTTCCAAAAAAAAATTGCTGATCCACAAATATTACAACCCCACGATGACACTCCCACTGACTGACTGAGCCTAATGGGAATCACCCGCAGCAGAAAGTTAAAATAAAGCCATGCCTACAAAGTTACGTTGAAAAATTCAAACCTGAATAACACTGAATCATACCACATCCAACTCAAACATACAGAAGAGCCAATGTCAGTATTGGTTTTTGTGTGTGCTTGCTTCTTTCTTTCCCTGATGGGCTTTTCTATTTGCAATAGTGACTGTGATTGATTGAAACTTCAGTGTAGCAATGGCAATACCAATGCTATCAAAATTATCTTAATCGAAACATAAATAGTGTCAATTTAAAAGATAAAGTGACATGAAAAATAATCTAAAGTAGTGAAATCATTCTGGTGATAGTTTTTGCAAAACTGAGATACTGTTGGTTAACTTTTAGACTTCCTAAAGTAAGAGACATCAGTCCCCAAAGACATCATTGGATCTTACAAGTTGTATTACTGTTTGTGTACACTTTGTATTGTAGCTGCTGTCACCCCTTCAGGAAAGCAGGATCGAACGTCGAAAGTATTGCAAATACCCCAACTGGCCAAGAACGCCAAAATCATTTACATGACATTAGTGTTGTTGTGATATTACAATAGCGGCAAACGATATGGATAAGAAATTTGCTCCTGATATGATTTGTAAGTAACCTACACGATATTGTAAAAAAAACCTCTTGTATACATGATGCTCAGCAAATAAACCTAAAATTCATGTAAGGGTGTAAACTTGAGAAGAATGGCAAGGCTGAGGGGATGAGCTCAACAGCTTCCATTTAAATTTCTGTAAACAATTACATGATACTTAATCGCGACATTATGACTTGTTGATGAAATCATTCGCCCTTTCCATATTTGACAAATTTAGCTTGTGGTGAGCTTTGTCAGACTTTTCAACTCCTTTTGTTATAATTTGGAGATAGAGGGACAGAAAAAAAAAGTCCTGGTCAACTGATGTTCCATTACTGACAATAACCATGCGTGACTCTGAATAGCAGACTCTTGCTTCTTGAATCAATCCTGTTTTATGTTTCAGACAGAAAACATTGTCATGATCATCTGTATTGTCATAATTATCCTACTTTCAGATAGAGCTGCTAATATTTTTAGGATGACATGTCTACATTTTGCAGTGTTCTTGGTAATTAGTGAGATGTTTTAGTCTTTTAGCGACCAAGTGAAGTCCGTACTACCATAACATATACAAGGTCAAGTAACCTTGTGAACCGCCCGAACTTGGTTTGCTTGAAAATCTGTGGTACTGGCGCGAAGTCCAGGACCTCCAGCCCGCCACGAAAAGAAAATGGAAAAAAAAAGGGAAAAGAAAAATCAGAACAAGCATTGGAAAAACAAAAGAAATTAAGAAGGTAAGACTGTTAAAAAAAAACAAAACATGAAAATCTGTAAAGCACCGCAACAAATTACTTGGTTAAACACCAAAGTTAGAACATCAACATCAGGAACAGTTTTCTACCTTCTGACTTCCTGCTCACGCCAAATGTTCTGGGCACATGTACAAAATACCGTATGTAACCTTTGAAGGAAGTCCCTTTATCACAAGGCTTTCCCTCCCTTCATTATGTGTAGAACTACACAAAAACTTCATGAATGGCATTTCCCTGAGCCAATCAGATATCATCATCTTAGTGTTTTCAAGCTAGGCCGCATGAATGCATGAATCCATGTAACTGTACCAGTTGTACACAAATATTTGCAAACTTGTGCAGGGTCACTAGCGTAAATGTAGTCAGTACTGCTTCCCTCATAAACTGCCAATTGAACTGTACAGACTACACCCACCTTGTGTATTTTTTGTCATCAACCCAACCTTGGCAGAAAAAAACTGTAACAAGAGCCCAATGGGCACTATGGTTTCTTGCAAAGAAATTAGGGCAAGTGAAAAGTTGGGTCCTCAAAACTGGGGACCCAAAAATAGGGGTTTCCAAGAATGGGGCACAAAAGGTCCAAAAATTGTAGGCCCATCTGTACAGTGTCCCCATTGAATTAACAAATATACCACATGTTTAGATAATGAATTAAAAAACTGGGGGCCAAAACCTGAGCTCAAATTGGGTCCCAAACAATTTGGGCCCATGTATAACCATTCAATTAACAAACAACTAAACATATTAAGTTATAATGAATTAAACAGTTCTCCATTTTTTTTTTCAAATTTAAGGATAATGCAAATTCAATTGTTACACACATTGACTATACTGGCTACCATATTGTAGTTGTGTACCAATTACTAAACTAAAAACTCACTTATACCATGTTTAGACACAGTGACTGACACTGTTCCCCAACCCATTGGAATCTATACAGATAATGCAAATTCAACCATTACATACATTCACTGGTCTCCTTAGCTGCCATAGCACTAAAACAGAGCAACAATTTTCCAATGACCAAAATCCTATTATCTGTGTCACTAAAACCACAAAATGCCTGTACACCAACCTATGAGAACCTATAAAGATAATGCAATTTCAAACATGATATAGATTCACTGATGGTCTTCCTAGGCTACCATAGCCTTAAAAACAAAGTAAAAATTTTCCAGTGACCAAAATCCCATTGAGTTAACGGTGTCACTAAAATCACAGACTGCCAATGGGAATTTTGCACACTGTAGCCCATGAGCGTTTCAACTAATTTGTATGGTAGCTTATAATAACCGCAATATGTGTTAAGGCTAATATTATTGTTTTAGAGTGAAAAATTTACCCTTCCCCTGTATTGATAAGCATAAAATTCACAGGGTCATGAACCTGTCAATAACAGACAACCATATCAAGTCTAAAACAAATCTGACCCACGGTTATGGGAATATGGCAGTTTTAAAATTGTTATACTTGACCTCATAATCTCATTAATATGCAAGCTATGGAAACCAAAAACCATAGGGTACTTTGACGCACTATGTCCGACCTGTGAACCAAGTATAAGTTTAATCCAAATTGCCCATATTGACTTAGAGCATACCCAAGGTGTGTAACAGATACACATACGCATACACGCCAACTTGACTGCATAGGTTCCTCTTGCTGACGGAAGGAACCAAAAATCCAAAGAAAAAGAATTAATTTTTCATCTTCATCAAGCAGAATCAGGAAAATAAAAAAAAATATAAATGATACCAACATCGATTGCCACCACAAACTTTCAGATGTGAAAGAGTGTGTTCAGAAACCATTGGGTTAGATACTGTAATCATGGATATGGAAATCTGGCCTCCGGCAGTAATGCTCAAACCTTGATGAACTTGTTTAATGAACGTTCTACAGGTATTTTTGGTACATAAAATGAGTTAAAACTTAAATCTCCTCCGTGCTGACACTTCAATTTCATTCATTATGATGGCATGTAGTTAGTAGGATACACACCATGTCAAAGTGAAATATCGTACCATGTCATAGTGAAACATTGTACCAGATATTGTTTGGCAATGTGCAGAAGAGTGTGCGGGATATCAATGGCAAAAGATCTCATATCGCAACAACACTACATGACATGTGCAAAAGACCCCAAACTAACAATCCCCAATGTTTTCGCAAACTTTAATTCCTGTGAGATCTTTCCTTCCAGAGTGACCCAATCTCAACGTAATATTTGCTCATAGCAACAGAGGGATCAGTTAAAGGATTCACAGGCACTCCTAAAGGCTCTATTTCTAATGTCCTAATATCGTCCGTCCTCACTCATGACCCCCCCAATTGTCCGGCACTGACTAATTAATTGGTTCAACTTGTATAAGTCATATGATTGTGGCATATTGTCACTTGCATCTGGACTCCTCACTATTTTGTTAAAAAGGGTTGACTGAGTATAAAGTGGATATTTTCCTGACATTTGATGACAGTGTTCATGTGTAAAAATAATCATTCTTGAAAATGCCGTAGAAAAGCTAACTTTTGCAAAGATAAAGCCATTTTACTTCAGCATTTTTATTGCTGTAGCTACTTTTCTTACTCACTAGGGCTATTTGTACACAAGCAAAGAGAGACAGCTGGGACATATCTCTTATGTAGGGTGCTTGTCTTCACGTTCAGTTATGATGCCTACCAGTCATTATCTATAGTTACCAGATATGATTACCTATAAAGCAGTTGTTACATCTGAATTGTGACAAGATCAATAATGACTGTAGCATTACAAAGACAAGCATGTAACACATCCTCAACTTATGCAATGTGAGATTTATATCAAATACTCATAAATCATCATGACCACTATGCACTAGTGCATTCTAGTTTCATGTAAGTTGTTAAACTCAATTTATTATATTCACAAAATATCTGCAGTCTCAGATTAGTTTGCAGGTGACATGTACATGTTGCAAAAGGAGAAGAATTTAAAATATAATTCAAGTTTTGTGACAATCCATGCTATACCACACTAAATTGACAGGAGAAGGTTATGTTGGCATTAAGATTAAAGATGTATGTCTAGTGAAAGGAATATGGCTTTCAGTAATTTCAAGGAAGAACAGTGTACAACAGATAATTTTAAAGAATGTCACAATAAAACTTTGAAAAAAAAGTTCAAAGTCATGCTGGGGTCCTGAAAATTCATTGTAAAGAATATCCCAAACTAATGGTTTCTGGTATCTTTTAAGTGAAGAAAAATTTTATTGCAAAGAACAATAAGTCAATTCCGTATTAAGGCACATGATCATCATCATAATAACATAAAAATGTAAAACTGGAGTCAAGAATGATTGAAGCAGGTGTATTTGACTGGCTGGATACCAATGTGAATAAAAAAAGCCCATAAAAGCACAGATTACAGAACCACCTAAATTTGGCTAACACAGCGATCCATCACAGTGTGTTGTAACCAGAAGAGACACTTATGACCTAAGCAGTCATGTGACATATATTCAAATTAGCTACGGCACAGCAACACTCAAAAACTAGAGACATGTCCTTTCTTGGATTTTTCCACACCAACTGCTATGAATTACCTAAATCTGGCTAACTAGAGCCACTAAATGGTCCATATCTCTTGACAACTGTGTGAGCCCCAGCAGGTTCTCAGTTTAGACCATCCCATCATCAAAATCATCGTCTGATTCTGATTCACTGCTAGTCATCTGTCTCTCCCCTGGTTTCAGGAAATTCATTTTCACAAGAAGTTTCTGAAATGCTTGAGACCTACTGGCTTTGTCTTTCTTGGACACAGATGGCTGTAACACTCTCCTTGGTCCCTTGACAGGTACTTGATTGTTGTTATGTGCTTTTGTTCTTTTTCTCTTGAGCTTTGCCTCGTCTGTCTTTGATAACATTGGTCTTTTCCTTGGTTTAAGTGTAGGAACAACCTTAGAAGTATTCACCATTGATCCAGATGATGGTTTATACTTGAAGCTGAAATTTTCAATTGTGAAGTCCAGTTTTGTTTCTTCTAAGTGTGCCACAAGCTCTGGTCTAGATCTAAACTTCTTTCCTTCTGGGCTGTTGGCAAAAAGGAAAAAAATGGATCAGAATGCAAGAATGCATTGTGGCTTTGATACTATAACCTACAGTAGCCTAGCTGCTCACAGAAACACATAATAGGAATTGGGACTATGATAATCAGTCCATTGACAGTACATACAATAAGTAAAGTAATGCTTAAATCAGTACATGTTTTTGTTTTCTCAATAACTCATCTCCTTAACCATTGTATGTAATGTTTTCCAACAAAAGTTACCGATGATCTTCTGGTGAACTCAAAATACAGTGTGACACATGTCCAAATTTCTTGAAATAAAGTGTTTACAGAGTTTGGTTTTTACCTCTGCTAACTTGATATTAGATACATATAATGATATAATGGTACAATGAATAACAACATTGGATTAAGTTAAGTCACTACCAGCAGATTTCTGGCTTACTCTATAGCACTCTCAGTACACTAATCAGATCACCTGGCTCACCTCCTACATTCACATTATGATATCACTATGTATTGAAGTATTAAATTTGGTGTATATTTGAAAAACATAAAATGCTTTACTAATATGGGGAGATGACATCATTCCTGCTTGCTTCAAGTTAACTGTCAGTAGCAAATGTGGCATCTTCAACTGCTTATATCTCGGGAACCACACATGGGAATTAAATGGAAGTTTCACTGTAATGATCACTTGATCAGATTAACTTACTCTTCAACATATCAAGGCTATATTCCTGGCTAGACCATCCTTTTAAAAACTTTGCGACTGGATCAATGTTAACCAGCCAATGAGAACTCGTGATACACTCAATACAACTTTTGCGTGTGCAGAAACCCTCACACACACTTAAGTCAAAGGACTTCCCCATTGAGTTTGTGTTATGATCATGCAAGTGTCGTTGAACGTTGCTACGGCAGCGAAGCAACGATGTTTGGATGCAAATATTTTATACTATCGATTTGTTTTTATAAAGTTTAACTTAATGGCCCCGTGTGTTTAGTCTTCCTTTCAGTAAAATTCTTCATCCAGACTTTTTTCAATCAGCCATACTTACATGTAATTAATAAAAGTGAACTTAAAGTTGCAAAGGAATTTTACACTTAATCAATTCATTGGTAAGTTAAACAAGAGCACCAACAATCCTAACTTTCAGATAAGGAATATAGTGCACTTGTAGAATTGAAGGATGTGAGCACATCAGTAGGGAAGGGTCTCAGTAGTAGCATAGATAGCTAATTTAGATGGCTTTTTTTGCATTTGTAACTTTATGTAAATACTTTCAAATCAAATTCAAATCATCATTCTCTAACAACTCATTCTAATCCATGATTCTTTTATGTTTCAAAGTTTCTGAAATGGGCCATGACGAAACCCATCCTGATGAGCCATTAAGGGCTGCTATGTTCATTTCCACATAGCAGGCAAGGTTACGAGCTGCTGCACCATAACCACTAATCCTTGCCGAAACTTGGTGGATCAGCACCCATGAAACAACGACAATTTTGAAAATTCTCTTCCAAAGGGTAGGCCTGTGGGCAAAGGGTATGTGGGAAAGAAGGGGGGTGGGAGGAATCCCCTGAAAAAAATTGCCCCATGTAGTTTAAAGTTCACTCTTGATTTTATACATTTTTGCACATTTGCCCACCTGAAAATTTACCACCCCCTGAAAATTTTTCCCCCTTCAGAACCTTGTCTATGGGCCTGCCAAAGAGGCTAAAGAGTCAGCAAATGATTTTGCAACAAGACACAAAGAATACAGTGCACCATTTACATAGGAGTATTGCAAAGTCTCAATGATCAGAATGATATTTTATTGCTGCACCATTGCCCTTTGTTGAGGATTTAATCATACTATAAAACAACAATACTGACCAAGAGTACACTTCTAAGAACGTCCTGGTAGACTGGAACTTGGCATACATGTTTGGTACATTGCTGAAAAGTAGTTTTTCAGTCATATGAAGTCATGCTGATCCTTCTAGTTGATGGGTAAGGTATTCTTCCTTATATTGTTAGTTGGGTGGGTCATGAAATAGGGCCTATATGTTGCTAAGTCATTATATCCTATCACAGTCATGTGACTTGTAGCATCTTGCTACTGTCATGTTCTTTTAATGCACTGGCTAGTTGGATGTTTAAGTAGTCTACCTGGTCTCTTTCTACTATGTGGGGAAGTATTTAATGAAAGGGAAGAGTATGAAAGGGCCCAGGGCAAATACAGCACAATACCAAACCTCGGCTCATTAAGGGGTGTCTATGGAAAAAATATTCCTGGGGGGAAGGGGTATCTGCCAATGTGACGAAAGTTGGGACTGTCGACTTGACCCCTTCTGCTCAGTCGAGATATTTTAGTTTGAAAGAAATCAAAAAGGGAGGCGGTCAGATGTCTGAGAATTAACCCATACGTATACCCTTGGTAATTTCTGACATCTATTGCACACCATTAAAAGAATAGGACTGAGGTGCATTCATAGATAATATATGCAATGATTGTTTACGGGGTCAGGCTTATAGTGAATTCATGAGTTTATGGGTGATATAAATTTAAGAAACCTTATTTCACAGGTTAAGTCTTTACTTCATAGACTTTGGCCCTGTCACAGGCGAGGATCATCACAGAGAAATGGTGTTTACGGAAATATTTAAAAGTCCATTCCAAACTAGCAGGCCTTTTTTCGTTAAATCTTGCATTTGTGAAACAAAGTTTCATCTCTTTGGATCCATAATTGACATGAGTAGATCTTTTCTTCCAAGGTTATTCTAGTGTTGACATAAACTTTAATCCTTTTTATAACAAAGTGCAATTTTCCTTTAATAGACATTTTGCTGTCAAAGATGTTCAGCATGATGTTTTCAAAAAGTGTGGCATCACCTTCTTCATCACCTTCTTCTGTGTGATAGCTCCATGGTTGAATATACACTTCAACCCTGTGTGTACCTACCTGAAAAATAAACCTATGTATCAAGATCATATATGCATTAACGTAATTGATGCAGATGAATGAACATGCAGAAAACCCGTAGTCAAGGGGTTGGAGCCTTGGGGAGACCACCGCTTTAAATGCATTCTGATTCCTAAAGGAATTCCACCCCCCCCATACCAGGTCTGATGTGTGAAGAACGTAAAATTGGGCCAAGAGCATTTTGCCTCCTCAATGTTTTAGTAAAGAAGCATGGTTTATGAAAAATAACAATCTGACTGAAATAGCGTTTCAATGAACTGCAACCTTGAACGTGTGTGAAACTAAAATCTTGAGGATAAAGGCACACACAAAGAAAAACAAAAGACAAAACTACAATAATCCAGATCATTTCAAGTGAGATGGGTAGTGCAAATCAAAATCCAGCTGAATAACACAGAAGAACCATATAACAAAGGAAATATTGAAATCAGTTGTGGAAACTCATACAAGTGATGAATCGCTTGACAATACTTTGTAAAATTGATTGTCACCCTAGGAGGGTGTGAAGTCAGTAATTAAAGCCTGCACTGCTGTGCTACACAAAGTGGCAGTTAACAAGAAAACAAACATCAGACGGTGAACTGCTATTACTCCTGCAAAAGGAAACCAGAATGCAGAAATGCATTGTGGTTTTGATGATCTGATTAAGAGAATTTTTTTTTCGGAATCTGATATAATAGCATTAATATGTGTCACATTGAGCTACGTATGCTTTATATGAAATATGAGATCTGCACAAGCTTCCTTTCTTGAGATCATATCTACATGTTCACAATTTGACCCTTGTTGACATGGAATGACCTTCTACACCTCCATTAAAGACTAACGTTCTTGTGCTAATGAGATACAACTACACATTGAGTATGACATCTGTCCAACCTTCCCTTCTTGAGATGATATGTTTACAAGAATTCCACACTGTTACCCTGTACGCTGAGAAAGCATTACATTAACTTCCATCCCAACTCTACTCACTGCAATGTTCCTTACTTCCTATGGCATACTTGCAACACCCGTAGCAGCAGTAACTTAAAATTTCATGAAATCACTGCTTACTACATTATTTACACATAGCCTACCATCTGGTTATTGCACAGACATGTTCCCTGTACATGCAATGTCTATTTTAAGTTGCTAACCACACACACAGCCATCTTGAGTAAGAAAAATTACTGCAGCAATAAAAATGCTGAAGTGAAATGGCTTTACCTTCTACCTGTTTTACCACAGCATCTTTAATAATGATTATTTTTACAACTTACCATCATCAAATGGCAGAAAAATATACACTTTATCACTTTAACTCTGTCATCAATTAAGACCTGATATATTCTGTAACAACCCTAAACCAGAAATTCCAGAATGCAGAAATGCATTGTGGTTTCGATGATCTGCTTAAGAGAATTTTTTTCGATTGCTTTTATGTCTTACAAACATTGTTACTTATTTTGATGTTCCATTCTCACCAAGTTTTTTATCTTTCAACTAAAATGCTAATTTGTGTTTGATGTGCCCTGCAAGGTGCGCAGCTTTTGTGTACACAACTTGAAGCGCGTGTCTTGGAATTTTCTGTAACCCTTAATCACGGACTATTCTAATTTCATACTTCTAACTATAGCATGTATATTGCGACCATACATTGGGCAATGAAGCACAAGCCATTGTGTGAAGGTTAGAATATGTTTGCAGTTCAGTTGCGTTCTCTCTGATCGACTACCTGAGCGAGCAAGCAGGTATCAGTTGCTTCCTTCACACGGCTTTACTTTTTGCTGAGTATTATCCACCTTTATAAGTGTACCTGGTATGTTTGGTATACATGTTAGCTGTTAAATTTGATACCGTCGGTGTAGGTGTCAATGCATGCTACGTATGCCATGTATATTGACGCAGTTTATTTACAATGTTTTCACAGTTTGACCTTTGTTGACCTCAAGTGACCATTGACCTCCATTAAAATAATAGCGTTCTTGTACTCAATAAGATACACCTACATACCAAATATGTGATCTGTTCAAGCTTCCCTTCATGAGATATCGTGTTTACAAGGTTTTCACAATTTGACCCCTGTCAACCACAATGACCTTTGACCTCCACCAAAAACAATAGGGTTCTTCTACTCAATGTGGTACATATACATACCAAATGTGAGATCTGTCCAAGCTTCCCTCCTTGAGGTATCGTGTTTAAAAGGTTTTCACAATTTGACCCCTGTTGACCCCAAATGACTTTTGACCTCCACCAAAAACAATAAGGTTCTTCTACTCAATGTGGTACATCTACATACCAAATATGAGATCTCTCCAAGCTTCCCTTCTTGAGATATCATGTTTACAAGGTTTTCACAATTTGACCCCTGTTGTTCCCAAATGACCTTTGACCTCAACCAAAAATGATAGAGTTCTTCCACTCAATGTGGTACATCTACATACCAATTATGAGATCTGTCCAAGCTTCCTTTCTTGAGATATCATGTTTACAAGGTTTTCACAATCTGACCCATGTTGACCCCAAATGACCTTTGACCTCCACCAAAAACGATAGGGATCATCTACTTAATAAGGGCAACCTTCATGCCAAGTATGAGATCACTCAGAGTTACGCTTCTTGAGATATCATGTTTACAAGCATGCGTCACACACGCACATACATACATACACACACACACGACATCACCATCGCATAGATTCCTCTGCCTTCGGCAAGGAATAAAAAAAAAACAGCGTTCTAGTACTCTACAAGATATACCTACATACTTGATATGACATCTGTCCAAGCTTCCCTTCTTGAGATATTGTGTTTACAAGGTTTTCACAACTTGATCCCAGTTGACCTTTGACCTCCACCAAAATCACTAAGGATGTTGTACTCAATGTGGTACACCAACGCACTACATATGACATTTGTCCAAGACTCACTTCTTGAAATATTGTGTTTACAAGGTTTTCACAATTTGACAACTGTTGACCTCAAATGACCTTTGACCTCCACCAAAAACAATGGGGTTCTTCTACTCAATATGGTACATGTACATACCAATTATGAGGTCTGTCTAAGCTTCCCTTCTTGAGATATCGAGTTTACGAGGTTTTCACAATTTGACCTTTTGACCCCAAATGACCTTTGAACTCCACCAAAAACAATAGGGTTCTTCTTCTCAATGTGGTACACCTACATACCAAATATGAGATCTGTCCAAGCTTCCCTTTTTGAGATATTGTGCTTACAAGGTTTTCACAATTTGACCCCTGTTGACCCCAAATGACCTTTGACCTCCACCAAAAACAATAGGGTTCTTCTACTGAATGAGGTACACCTCCATACCAAATATGAGATCTGTCCAAGCTTCCCTTCTTGAGATATCGTGTTTACTAGGTAGGGCGTCACAAACATACATACACACACACATACACGTGCACACGCACATACACACACACCCATGCATGATTACAAAGGTTACGATTATCATCGCAACCAAAAAGTATGCATTTGTTTTCTTTTTAACAAAATAGTGAGGATTCCAAATACAAGTGACAATATGCAACTATTGACTTAAAGAAATTAAGTGCCAAACACAATTGGAGGGGTGGGGAGGGGGGTTAGGGATGGAAGATATTAGCAAGTTTTAAGTAGAACATTTAGCAGTGCGGGTAAATTCTTTACCCATCCCCTGTGGCTATGAGCCAATGTGATTGAGCCAATATGATTGCGCTTGGTCTCAAATGCATTGAGTTGGAGTAATGAAATTGTGTCGGTTTGTCGTAACACTGTTGGTGAACTTTTCTCCACTCTTTTTTTTAATAAGTTGAATGTACAAATTTTTAGTGTAAAATATGCCATTCTGTTCATGATGACCCAATATGCTTAGCAATATATCAGGCGACATAAAGCACATTTTCAAAAAGCTTCGGTCAAAATTTACTTGAAAATCTTAGTCTAGTCTGTTCCTGTACAGTAAGTGTAGGGCACAACATAGACACGTGTTGGTTAGGCTCTAACTCAGCATTACATTTATATGTTAGGCTACAGCAAAAGTCCCAAGTCACTCTGAACAAAAATATCTCGTAGAAGGAAACATTCGAATATAAGTTTGCGGATTGCTAGTTTGGGGTCTTTTGCACATGTGATGCAAATGTTTTTGGCAGTTTTGACCGACTGAGATATTTTTTTATACTTTCAACATACGATGTTGTTTTCCTGAACATTGTGGTAGTAACTATGTACAGTACCCAAGTTTACGCAGACAACAAAACAGCGCGTGAGATTCAACGATGGTTTTTGTGACTGAAATCTCTTATATTAGGGAGTCTAAAACCTTAATAACACTCGCAGTTTGCATCAACAGAAAGTTATCTTTGAAATACACGTTGGATAAGCATTTGTTCCGACCAGGGAGTTGTTGTTTGACAATATTAACTCCCTGTTCGAGCCATACTGCTTTGCATACGTATGCACTGTATGTGTACGTGTGTCGGCCAATTACACGAGCACTACGTACTTGCAACCAAAGGCAGTATAGCGCCGTAAGGCACAAGACCGGTTATTCACACGAAAGTGTTCACAACTGCGCGTGGTATGCAATGAAGCAGAGCGTCCGCCATTTTAGTAAGCAGCTTTGATGTACGGTATGGTATTGCATATAAAGCATCTTCATACCTCTCCTTATTATTGGGGAATCCGAAAATGATAAGTTAGGTCTTACACGATTCGTGCAATTTATTGCCGAACAGTGAGCTAAACTCTTCTTCCCCAACACCATCAAGTGGAAATTGATAGCAACCCGATCGTACATACATAAACACAGTTCATCACATCAGAGCCGATGTTTAGTTTGCTTACTAAAATGGCAGGCGCTTCGCCCCATGGACGTACTATGGCTTTATAAGTAGATCTAGTGACCAGTCTTGCGCCATACGGCGCTACGCTGTCTTTGCTTGTAACGAATCTATTAACCTACGCAACTTTAAAGAAACAGACTACAGGGAGATGGTACAGCGAGATGGGCTCAAAACTGTTGGTGAAAACCTTATTTAGCTATTTTTTCCCCTGCTTTTACTACTCAGGTTTCTTTTTGGCAGGAATTACAGGGAAAATGTTACTCCATGTTTCATCAACACCCATGTTTTCCAATTTGTGGTAACGAAATGGAAAAATGCATACAATTCACTCCTCTTTTTGTCATTATCATGAATGGTGGCAAGTACTGCCACATCAGCCTTTCAACTGTTTTTCTAGGTAGGTGTGGGGTATTTCGGAATACTCCTCGGTCTCGCACTTTGCTTTTGTTTTTATGTCTTACAAACATTGCTACTTATTTTGATGTTCCATTGTCACCAATTTTTTTTCTTTTTACTAAATTGCCAATTTGTGTTTGATGTGCCCTGCAAGGTGCACAGCTTTTGCGTACACAACTTTAAGAATGTGTCTTGGAATTTTCCGTAACCCCCAATGACGGACTATTCCAATTACTGTACGTACAGTTCACTAACGTACTCTCTGATCGGTTAACTTGAGAAGCGAGGGGTCTTTTTCAATTGGTTTCTTCACACGGCTTTACTTTTAGCAACGTATTATCCATTTTTCTGGGTACACCTGGTATGTTTGGTATATTTGTTAGGTGTTAATGTTGATACTATAGGTGTAGGTGTCAATGCCATGCCCATGTATACCAGGTAAATCCACACAGTGTTTTACAAGGTTTTCACACTTTGAACCTTGTTGACCTCCATTAACTAGAAAGCCAAAAGGCTTAGTGATTCCTTGCCTCATGATATATATTGTAACAAACATGAATCGCCCACACGACAAGCAGGAGATCCCACACAGTTATCCTACTTGAGATACCATCTTAGTAAGGTCAAAACCTTTTGAAATCTCGTGACTCAAAATGACCTTTCACCTCCACTTAAAACAATAGGGATCACCTACCCTATATGGCCATCAACATGCTAAATATGAACAATTCACAATTTAAGTATAACATCCCTCACATTTATCACCCTTAAAATATCATCTATACAAGGTTTTGACCTTTTGTTACCCCAAATAACCTTTGACCTACACAAACATGAGAAAACTTCCAAACGGATAAGATGCTGCAGGGGAACAAATTATATTTTGTCGTGTCTAATAACTTGATAAAAAGGTAAACATGTTTATTTAATCAAAATTATAGCACTTTATTTTGTCGAGTTACAGCTATTGGTGGCAGCTCTTCCGTATTTGATTTTTTGGCATGATGCCCTTCCCAATGGCTATGAGGTCCTTGAAAATTAGCAAAAACGGATAACCCTATTAAACCAGAATCTAGCATGACTTGCAATTTTGCCTTTAGTCTACTTAAAGACACAACACACGGTACAAGTTTCCCTGGTTTGATACACAGTAGTCATTTGTTTAAAGCTTACCTGAACTACTGTAAAGTGAAATAGGGCGTTTAGAATACACCAACATGGCGTACAAAGAAATTCACTTCAACCATTGTTAAACCATTCAGTCTCATCAATAAATATCTGTCAAAGCTTCATCTCCTCAAAACATTATGCATGTGATAAGTAACGGATGCATCATTTGAATTTTAAAAAGTTTGGGTGAACAAATTATTGTTGAGCAACAAATAACTAAATTTCTGATCTGTGAGAATCTTATTCCTTGAAAATAAGGCTACTGTAATTCATTACTTTGAATAATCTATCATTCTATGTCCACAAATAATGGTTTCAAAAATATGGTTGTTTTCTGTAAAACAAACGCCCTATTTCCCTTTAAGGGCTAAACAGAGACACTGTTTATAAAGTAAATGGTTCAGTCCATTAAGCACCTGGCTCAACAGACTGTATGATTTATTCTGGACATTGTGGTTTCTACTGGCAGTCAACTGTGATAAATTATGTCAGATAACAGAGACCAATTTGAACAGAGGTGGGTCAGTTACAGTTTGATTCATTCAATTAAGCAATCACAGTTCATGCACGCTCAAGGGTATTTAACCCAAATGACCAGTAATTTAGTTCTTTTTATAAAGCTAATAACCCGTGGTATATTTAATCAATTCCAATTTACAATTCATGAATGCTCACATGTCCTTATGAGGACAGTGGCAGGTTTGCCAAATAATAATCTTTGATACCAAATTTAATGTTGTCTTCATCTTTTCTTTATGGTTATCAAAGAGACTATGTTGGTATGTCCTAAAAGAAATTCTCAAATCAACAACAGGATTCTACAAGTATAAAATTCACTAGAAGTTCTTTAAATATTGTAGATTCAAGTTTTGCACATTTTGACCTCCCATGACCCAAACTGACCTTTCACCTCTGCCAAAAAAATAGGGATCATCTACTCGATATGGGCAAACCACACGCTAACTATGAGATCTCTCACATTTATTGTTCTGGAGATATCGTGTTTACAAGCAATTTTCAAGGTATTTACCTTCTGACCTCTGGTGACCCTTGCACTCAATAAGATACACCTACACACTTCGTATGACATCTGCTCAAGCTTCTCTTCTTGAGATATCGTGTTTACATGGTTTTCACAATTTGACCCCTGTTGACCCCAAATGACCTTTGACCTCCACTGAAAACAATAGGGTTCCTCTACTCAACATGGTACAACTACATACTAGACATGAGATTTCTACAAGCTTCCTTTCTTGAGATATCATGTTTACAAGGTTTTCACAATCTGACCCATGTTGACCCCAAATGACCTTTGACCTCCACCAAAAACGATAGGGATCATCTACTTAATAAGGGCAACCTTCATGCCAAGTATGAGATCACTCAGAGTTACGCTTCTTGAGATATCATGTTTACAAGCATGCGTCACACACGCACATACGTACATACACACACACACGACATCACCATCGCATAGATTCCTCTGCCTTCGGCAAGGAATAAAAAAAAAACAGCGTTCTAGTACTCTACAAGATATACCTACATACTTGATATGACATCTGTCCAAGCTTCCCTTCTTGAGATATTGTGTTTACAAGGTTTTCACAACTTGATCCCAGTTGACCTTTGACCTCCACCAAAATCACTAAGGATGTTGTACTCAATGTGGTACACCAACGCACTACATATGACATTTGTCCAAGACTCACTTCTTGAAATATTGTGTTTACAAGGTTTTCACAATTTGACAACTGTTGACCTCAAATGACCTTTGACCTCCACCAAAAACAATGGGGTTCTTCTACTCAATATGGTACATGTACATACCAATTATGAGGTCTGTCTAAGCTTCCCTTCTTGAGATATCGAGTTTACGAGGTTTTCACAATTTGACCCTTTGACCCCAAATGACCTTTGAACTCCACCAAAAACAATAGGGTTCTTCTTCTCAATGTGGTACACCTACATACCAAATATGAGATCTGCCCAAGCTTCCCTTCTTGAGATATCGTGTTTACAAGGTGGGGTGTCACAAACATACATACACACACACATGCACCCGCATGCATACATACACACACCCATGCATGATTACATAGGTTACGATTATCATTGAAACCAAAAATAACATGCAGAAAGTTTGGGAAGGTACTTGTCCAATGAGCGGTATTCTGCTTCTGGCTCTAGTGTTAGTCTGCCACACTGTGATGTAGCCAATGCAAATCAGTTTTAAAAATTAATTCGTTTTGATGATAACTTAATATTTCTACAGAGCATAATGAACTTGTTAATAATTTATGGCAGGAGTGTTGGGAACAAGTTCAGATGGAACTCAAAGGGTCATCACCAATGAAAAACATAACTATAAGCAAAAAATTGAGCGCAATTTTTCTAGAAATAACATTAAAAATAACATAAAGAAAGTTTGGGGAGGTATTTGTCCAACGAACGATATTCTGCTTCTGGCTCTAGTGTTAGTCTGCCATTCTGTGATGTAGCCAATGCAAAACAGTATTTCTCTACAGAGAACAATGAACTTGTTACTAATTTATGTGCTTCATATTGTAATATGGTTGTCAATAAGGATGTTCAAGAAAAATTTCTTAAGCTTCACTTATAAAAGGCTGCTGGACCAGATGATCTTTCAACCTGTGTTTTAAAACAGTGTGCTATATCATCTTACCAAAATATTTACAATTATTTTTTAAACTTTCTCTCAAAACTCAGTCAACTCCTACTTGATGGAAAGAGTCCTGTATTGTTTCAGACCCTAAACAAGAGCCTAAAGGCACTATTGTCCCTTACACTTGGAATATACATACTGTAAAATGATATGCTGGACTGCAATCAATATCAAAGAAGCCATTGCAATCACTGCAATAAATTGGAGCTGTTGAATCGTACAATATAAAGCAATAGGGGTTCAAAATACAAAACTAGAGACAAAGGGCACTATGGTTCCTTGTACTTGGAATGTACACACTGTAAAATGACATGCTAGACTCTCATAAATATAAAAAAAACCCATTTCAATTCATGCAATGAATTGATGTTGATTCCTTCGATATAAAGCAACAGGGGTTAAAACTAGAGCTTTCACGATTAAATGAACAATGGACTGTATAAACAGAGCTCAATTCTGCTAAACGTTTCTGTGGACAACCTCCCTAAACTTTCTCAAAGACTTTCAATTTTTTCACTTCAATATTAGCCATTCAAATGTTGCAATCTGCCGCATTTTAACTGCGTAAAAGCAGGGAACAAACTGTGCTTTTTCCACCTAATCACTGTGTCACCAGTTATAATCCCCTATACCAAATGTGTGGCAGTAAGTTTGTTCCTATACCTTGATGATGTAGCTAATCCCCTAATTATTACCTGGACACTTGAATGGCATCCATGTAAATAAAACCAGAAAGCCAAAAGGCTTTGTGATTCCTTGCAACATGGTTATATTATAACAAGCATGAATTATTCACATGACAAGTATGAGATCAACTGCAGTTACTGGTCTTGAAACACCACATTAATAAGCCTATAACCCAAATAACCTTTATTTTGGTGACCTCAAATGACATTTGACGTCCACTAAAAGCAATAGGGATCACCTACCCAGTATGGGGAACCTACACATCAAGTATGACATCAGTCAACATTACTCTTCTGGAGATAATGTGCTAGAAAATTTTCACCTCGGGGGACCTCAAACGACCTTTGACCTCCACAAAAACAATAGGAGTCATCTACTCAATATGACTAACCCACACACCAAGTATGACATCAGTCACACTTACCCTTCTAGAGATACTGTGTTTACAATGTGTTTACAGTTTGACTCAGGGTGACCTCAAGTGACCTTTATCTCCACCAAAAACAATAGGGATCATCTACTCAATATGACCAACAAACACACCAAGTATGGCATCAGTCGCAGTTACCGTTCTTGAGATATCATGTTTACAAGGTTTTCACATTTTGACCTCTGGTGACCTCAAATGACCTTTGACCTCCACCAAAAACGATAGGGATCATCTTCTCAATATGTATGACCCACACACCATGTATAATATCAGACACAGTTACCGTTCTTGAGATATCGTGTTTACCAGGTTTTCACATTTTGACCTCTGGTGACCTCAAATGACCTTTGACCTCCACCAAAAGCAATAGGGATCATCTACTTAATATGATCAACCCACACAGTAAGTATGACATCAGTCACAGTTACCCTTCTGGAGATATTGTGTTTACAAGGTTTTTCCAGTTTGACCTCCGTCGACCTCAAATGACCTTTGACCACCACCAAAAACAATAGGGATCATCTACTCAATATGAATAACCCACACACCAGGTATGACATCAGACACAGTTACCATTCTTGAGATATCGTGTTTGCAAGGTTTTCACATTTTGACCTCTGGTGACCTCAAGTGACCTTTGACCTGGACCAAAAGCAATAGGGATCATCTACTCAATATGACCAACCCACACACCAAGTATGACACCAGTCATGGTTACCCTCCTTGAGATATCGTGTTTACAAGTGTCACATGCACACACACACACATACACACACGACATCACCATCGCATAGATTCCTTCTGCAAGGAATCAAAAAAGCACCATCACCTTTTTTTAACGGAAGCTAGAGTTACTGATTATCCACAGAAACAAATTCTGTTTTCACCTCTTTTTTCCCATTATTTTTTTTTTTTCCATTTTCAATTGATTCATCTGGCATTAAATGCCGTAGCATGTTTGCAGTAACAAAATCTATCGATGAGAGTTTTTCCCAGTCTCTTTCACAGTCAGTCTCACAGTAGAACGATAGTTTATTGAGTGAAAACACAAAAGTTTGATCAGAAAAAAATCATTGATATTGCTTAAAAGTATACCATTCCACAAAACGTTTCACATGTACATAAAGCAAACAGTATTACATGTATTTTTGAAGTTGAAGCGTCCCACAAATTCTTGTTAAAAGAAACAGGTAAGATAGTGTACAGCCTTCCGAAACTTTAAGTAATGATATCCTAATGTAGTGGGGGTATAGCAAATAGCCTAACCACCTAAAGCGACTCGTCTTCCATATTACAGGGAACAAACAACTTTTTGTTAGTTTCGGACTTCGGAGTTTTGCAAGAAAAATTTGAACCATATATTTCTGTTTTGTTCATTGATCCTAGTCACTTAACAACAGCCCAATGGGCACTGTGGTTCCTTGCAAAGAAATTAGGGCAAGTGAAAAGTTGGGTCCTCAAAAGTGGAGACCCAAAAATTGGGGCTATCAAGAACGGGGCCCAAAAATGGAGTCCAAATCAGGTTCAAAAATGTGTTCTGTGCTATAGTAATCATGACCTCTTGACCTTGACCTATGACATCATAGGTCGAGTGGACTTTGCATTCACATCGTAGACATATAAGCCTCACTAATGCATCATTTGACCCTATGCTCAAATCGTCCTCGAAACTAATTCTAGCACAGCGCCCTCTAAGCCTAGCTCGCTCTTGTTTGCCTTTCGCTCAAGTGCTACAACACGTTTTGGAAAAGCTCCGCTAGTTTTTGCCTCGCCCAAAGGCGGCTGACTCGTAATACCTTGAGTATTCTTGTTTTTTCTTTTCCAATTCTTTTGTCCATTCTAGCTTGTTATATTTATCACATTTTGCTCTCGCTTCTCCAAGAAATTTGTTTTAAATATTTCATTGTTGTTCAGCGTTAGGACTGATATCCCACCATGCCACTGCACAGGTTAGCCGCTAGCCTATACTTTCGTTTATTATGCAATCCCCTTGAAAGAACTGTGCAATCCCTGGCTAATGTTAATTTGCTTTAGTGTTTGCATTTTTACATAGCAGTAGCCTCCTTGTTCGTGTTCTTACCTTCTGTATTTCAAGTTGCTTGCATTATACTGTTTTCCCTAAGCCCCCTTTGTAATATTCCTTGTTTTTTGGGGTGCTAGCATTTTCTTCCCATAGAGTGACACCCCCCTGTGGGACTTGGCTATGTCATCTCCAAATCCTGGCCCGCGTTGCTCTATATGCAACCAGTTTCGGTCGGGTAGGGACTGGGGTTCGCATTCAGTGTGCCCCCTGTGCCGTTCATGCACGACGACAAACCCGTGTGAATGGTCTATGTCCTTTCCCCGGCCCAGTGGTCTGAGATTCATTCTTGGCTGCAGGACCGGCGGGAGAGGCTCAGAAGGCGCTGCCAGATCCCTCCGTAGTCGTGGGTCCATCAGGAGTCCAGGCTCCTGCTGGATCCGTGGCTAGACCTAAGGGTAAGTCAAAGGCCAAGTCAAGGGCGAGCAAGGTTAGGCCAGCGGAGGTAGGGTCGGTCCCGTGCAGCTGAGTTTCGAGTTCTGGCGATCAGGAGAACCAACAAGGAGCGAGTGGCTTCGGCCGCCGAGTCGTGCTCCATCTCTCGGGACATCCAACTGGCTCGGCAGGACTCCAGCCTTCCCTGGGAGGCCGTGGTTGAGGACATTCCTGGGATCCGTCGGCTCACCAGGATTCAGCTCCTCAGAGCCTGGATCCTGTGGGAACCCAGGGTGGTGGAGAGCATACTCCAGCTCCGGGAGCTTCGGCTCCCGACGGGACTGGGGAAGGCTCCCATGACTCCCAGGGTAGTGGTTCGTGATCAGTGTTGTCTTTTTTCATGTGACACAACAGGACGGGTTGGGGTAGGCCTATTGTCATTTCATGTTTGCACGTCTCTAGCAGGATAACCAGAATGCAGAAATGCATTGTGGTTTCGATGATCTGCTTAAGAGAATTTTTTTCAATTGTTTTTATGTCTTACAAACATTGTTACTTATTTTGATGTTCCATTCTCGCCAAGTTTTTATCTTTCAACTAAAATGCTAATTTGTGTTTGATGTGCCCTGCACGGTGCGCAGCTTTTGTGTACACAACGTGAAGCGCGTGTCTTGGAATTTTCTGTAACCCTTAATCAGGGACTATTCTTATTTCATACTTCTAACTATAGCATGTATATTGCGACCATACATTGGGCAATGAAGCACAAGCCATTGTGTGAAGGTTAGAATATGTTTGCAGTTCAGTTGCGTTCTCTCTGATCGACTACCTGAGCGAGCAAGCAGGTATCAGTTGCTTCCTTCACACAGCTTTACTTTTTGCTGAGTATTATCCACCTTTATAAGTGTACCTGGTATGTTTGGTATACATGTTAGCTGTTAAGTTTGATACCGTCGGCGTAGGTGTCAATGCCATGCTATGTATGCCAGGTATATTGACGCAGTTTATAGACAATGTTTTCACAGTTTGACCCTTGTTGACCTCAAGTGACCGTTGACCTCCATTAAAATAATAGCGTTCTTGTACTCAATAAGATACACCTACACACTTCATATGACATCTGTTCAAGCTTCTCTTCTTGAGATATCCTGTTTACAAGGTTTTCAATTTGACCCCTGTCAACCACAATAACCTTTGACCTCCACCAAAACAATAGGGTTCTTCTACTCAATGTGGTACACCAACATACCAAATAAGAGAACTGAGGAAAATGTGGGCAAGAGAGTGTTTATAATAATTTCAGTTTGACCCCTGTTGACCTCAAATGACATCTGACCTACACCAATGCCAAAAAAGAGCTTATATTCAATGTGGTATGACATTTGTCAAAGCTTCCCTTCTTGAGATATTGTGCCTACAAGGTATTCACAGTTTGACCCTTCTTGACATCAGATGACCTTTGACCTGCACCAAAAACAACAGGGTTCTTCTACTCAATGTGGTATACCTACATACAACATATATTTGTACAAACTTTCCTTCTTGAGATACTGTTTTTACAATGTTTTTACAATTTGACCTGTGTTGACCCCAAATCGGTGCCACCAAATACAATAGGGTTATTTTACTCAATGTGGTACACATATACCACAAATATGAGATCTGTTACAGCCTTTCTTCTAGAGATATTGTGTTTACGATGTTTTCACAATTTGACCCCTGTTGACCTTTGACCTCCACCAAAAACTATAGGGTTCTTCTACTCAATGTGGTATACATACATACATACCACATATATTTGTACAGTCTTCCCTCTTGATATATCGTGTTTCAAATGTTTTCACAATTTGACCCTTGTTGACCCCAAATGGCTTTTGACCTTCACCAGAAGTTGATAGATCTCTCCTACTCAATGTGGTACACCTACATACCACATATGAGAACTGTCAAAGCTTCCCTTCTTGAGATATTGAGTTGACAATGTTTTCACAATATGACCTCTGTTGACCCCAACTGACCTTTAACTTACACCTAAAACTGTAGACTTCTTCTGCTCAATGTAGTACACCTACATAAGAAATATGAAATCTGTCCAAGCTTCCCTTCTTGAGATATCTTGTTTACAAGGTAAGGCATCACAAACATACATATACACACATACACACACTTACATACACACTCACGTATGCATAGTTACAGAGGTTATGATTATCATCGAAACCAAAAACAATAGGGATTTTCTACCCAATAGGAGAAATCCAACACTAAATAAGAAATTCCCCAGTTACCATTCTGTTTTTTCGAGGTTTCCACAGTTTGAACTCCAATGACCTTTAACCACCACAGAAATCAATAGGGATCATCGACTCAATATGGACTACATTCTCTAATGTTGTTGTTGCGATATTACGATATTGGCAAATGATATTGATAAGAGATTTTGCTCCTGGTATGGATTGTACAGTAATCTAATCGATATCATAAAAAACTCTTGTAAACAAAATATCATTCTTTGAAACTTGATGCTTCGCAAATACACTTAAAATTCAACATCGTTCATAATTGTATTGCTCAGTGAACTGTGTACAACCTGTGAAACAAATGAGGCTAATTTCTGATGAATCGGTGAACTGTTTCTAGCGCGGCATGGGCGTTGCCTACAACGTTCATTGTTAGCTGTATCTGCCTAGCCTATGTATATAAAGAACTAGATACATCCTATGGTATACATACAGTACACATCGTGCATCACAACTCTACGTACAGACCCAATAGTAGGACTGTGTTTGAAACAAAGAACTAGATAAATTTCTACGGTTTGAAAAGAAGTGTCAATGAACTCCATAGCTGTTGTTTGGAAATGCACGTAACTGACCTACTTGCACTTCTCTCAATCCACTGTGTGTTGAGTCAACCACATAAAACTAGCAGCAACGTATTCACTGTACATCGGGAACTTCAAGAAAATTTGAGCTTGTTCTGAGTAATGCTTTTGTCATGAGTTGAATAAACAAACTTCAGTGTAAAATTTCAGTTTTGTTGCAATACTCTTCGTACGTATGTTTAGTTTCGAAGATGGATTTCATTTTCCCCTGTTGTGAACTTATCATCTGCTGTGCATATACTTGAACGATCTGAGCATGCTAAATATAATAATGCTATGAGTTCTGTACATGTAAAGATGTAACCGTGAGAAGAATGGTAGGGCTGAGGGGATGAGCTCGACAGCTTTCGTTTGTAGAAATTTCCGTACACAATTACAGCCTTTAGTTAATCGCTAACATTATGTATTGATGAAATCATTCTCCCTTTCCATATTCGACAATTACCTTGTGGTGAGCTTTGTCAGACCTTTCAACTCCATTTATTATAATTTTAAGAAAGAGGAATAGAAGAAAAAGTCCTAGTCAACTGACAAATATTCAAGTACTGATGTAATAAACACGCATGACTTTGAACAGCAGACTCTTGATTCTTCAATCAATCCTGTTTTAAGTTTCAGATAGAAAACATTGTCATGATCGTCCATATTTTCATAGTTATCTGTTTTGAAATAGAACTGTTAATATTTTTATGATGATCATGACATGTCTACATTGTGTAGTGTTCTTGGTAATCAGTGAGATATTCAAGAGTCTTTGAGCGACCAAGTCAAATGCCTACTACCATACATACAAGGTCCGGAAATCTTGTGAATCGCCACAACCTGGTACACAGGAAATTTGTGGTACTGGCAGGAAATCCAGGACCGCCCGCTGCCACAAAAAGTTTTTAAAAAAAAAAGTGAAAAAAAAATCAGAACAAACATTAGAAAAAGGGAAAAGAAATTAGGAAGATAAGACTGTACAAAAAAAGACAAAGAAAGGTCTCTAAAATACCTAGAACAAATGATCAGTTATACACGAAAGAACATCAACATCAGCAACAGTTTTCTACCTTCTGACTTCCTGCTCACTCAACATATGCTTGACACTTGCACAAAATACCATATGTGACTTTTTCAGGCTGTTCCTTCATTCCCGAAGCTTTCCCACCCTTCGCTTCGTGCAGTAGTAAGCAAAAAGTTCATGAATGACATTCCCCTGAGCCAATCAGATATCAGTATTTTCAAGGCAGATCAGAGGTGCAGATGCGGATAGGTATGTTGCACTTGCAGCGCTAGGGCTTGGTGTGTGAGACATGTAACACACGTATGTGCGGACTTGTGCAGTAGTGTATACATGTGCGTGTCACTAGCATAAACTGTAGTCAGTACTGCTTCCCTCATTTACTGCCAATTGGACTACTGTATACAGACATACAGACTACGCTCTTTAAACATATTTTTTTCATCAACCCTCTGCAGAGAAAAACTTTGTAAAAATCCAAAGAAAAAGAATTTTTTTTTCCATCTTCAACAAGCTGAATCGAGAAAAACTAAACAACGTAAAAAATGATACAAACATCGATCATCACTTACAGAAAGAGTATGTTCAGAAACTATTGGGTTAGATACTCGTGGATACGGAAATCTCGGCTCCCGAAGTAATGCTTGAACTTCAACAAAATAATGAACATTCTACAGGTATTTTTGGTTGACAAAAGGGTTAAAACTTAAATCACCTCTGTACTGAAACTTCAATTTCATTCACTTAATATGATGGTGTGTAGCGAGTAGCATACACACCATGTCACAGTGAAATATTGTAACAAAATATCTAATACTGCTTACGCTAGATTGTAGTATTACAATATGCTGACATAATGCATACTGTGTAGTACACATATTTTCAGACGATATCGCGATATTGTTTGGCAATTTATGGAAAAGTGCTCGCAATATCGTTGGCAAAAATCTCATATCGCAACAACACTGTTCTGTAAGTGTGAAATTATTGAAGGTTACCCTTCTTGAGATACTGTGTTTAAAAGGCTTTCAGTATGACCTTTGGTGACCTAAAATGACCAAGGAACACCAAAAGATCAGGGATCATCTACTGAATATGATCATCCCACACACCAAGAATGTGATAAGTCAAGGCTACCCTTTTGAAATACACTGTGTTTACAAGCAAAGCATCACATACACTCACAAGTACACACTTCAGATGACCTTGGACAAGAATTAAGAACTCAGGTGATCACCTGTGGAATCATTTCATAGCAAATCATTTCTGGATGTAGCCAAACAAACTAAATGTTCCTCAATGGTTTGGTAGGCTGATGAACTGTTTTGGTCTCATAAGTGTTTTTTTTTTCTTTTCTTTGAATGATGGTAGTACAGCTCCCTCTACTGGTAAGAAGTGTGTAATGAGGCCCTTGCATATCAGTGCTACCACAGTAGAGCATAGCTCTATTCACACAATCAACTCACACACTTTACCTGAAAATATACACATCAAATTTGCCTGCTGATTTCCCTGTCATCCTCTGGCTGATTTTTCGTTTCCATCCTTCAGGTACTCCATCTGTGTCCTCAATGGTTAATGTGGGCTGTCTTGTGATTGGAGGATTGGCAGATTCCTTTGTTTTCTCATTTCCTTCACTGAATTTCCCTTCATGGCTGAATTCTTCCATGATTCTGCTCTTACTATCATTAAAATCAAGTTCATCTTGACATTCTTTATCTACATTCTCACTGGATTTGGTTTGATGCCTGTCTCCAATTTCCATTGAGTTTTTGTTACTTTCATCAGCTTTAGATGAAGACATCTGAGGAATGTTTACATTTTCAACAATAATTTCTTGTTTGGGTGCAATGTTGCAGTTGTAAAGATATTACTCTCTGAGCAATTCCTGGTATATACAACGTTGAAAGATTGACTTTATTCTGGTGATATTGTCCTGCAAGAGAAAGAAACACAGACATCAACCAGAAAGCCAAAAGGCTTTGTGATTCCTTGCTACATGGTTATATTATAACAAACATGAATTATTCACATGACAAGTATAAGAGCAACTGCAGTTATTTTTCTTGATACACCACAAGCCTTTAACCCAAAATGACCTTTATTTTGGTGACCTGAAATGACCGTGACATTTGACGTCCACCAAAAGCAATAGGGATCACGTACTCAGTATGGCCAACCCACACATCAAGTATGACATCAGTCAACATTACCCTTCTGGAGTTAATGTGTCAGCAAGCTTTGACCTCGGATGACCTCAAATGACCTTTGACCTCCACCACAAACAAAAGAAATCTTCTACTTAGTATATACAATCTACACATCAAGTAAGACATCAGTCAAGGTTAGACTCCTGGAAATATTGTGTTTACACATTTTTAGTTTGACCTCTGGTGACCTCAAATGACCCTTGACCTCAATCAAAACAGTAGAGATCTTCTGCTCATTATTACCAACCCACACACCAAGTATTACATCAGTCATGGTTACTCTTCTGGAGATAGTGTTTTCACGTTTTTACAGTTTGACGTCTGGTGACCTCAAATGACCTTTGCCCCTCACCAAAGATGATAGGGATAATCTAATTAGTATGACCAAGCAACACACTAAGTATGACATCAGTCACAGTTACCCTCTTGAAGATAATGTGTTTATAAGGTTTTCACAATTTGACCTTTGGTGACCTCACATGACCTTTGACTTCCACCAAAATCAAAAGGAGTATTCTACTGACTATATACAATCCAGCACACTAAGTATGACATCAGTCACAGTTACCCTTCTGGAGATAATGTGTTTAAAACGTTTTCAAAATTTGACTTCTGATAACCTCAAAAATGATCTTGACCAAAAACAAAAGGAGTCATCTACATAATATGAACAACCCACACAAAAAGTATGACATAAGTCACTGTTACTCTTCTGGAGATATTGTGTTTACAAGGTTTTCACAATTTGACCTCTGATGACCTCAAATGACCTCGATCAAAAACAAAAGGAATCATCTACGTAATATGAACATCCAACACACCAAGTATGACATCAGTCACAGTTACTCTTCTGGAGATATCATGTTTAAAAGGATTTTACAGTTTGACCTCTGGTGACCTCAAATGACATTTGACCTCCACCAAAAACAATAGGTATCATCTGTTTAATATGAACAACCCATACACTTAGTTTGACATAAGTCAGTTACCCTTCTGGAGATATTGTGTTTACAAGATTTTCACAGTTTGACCTCTGGTGACCCCAAATGACCTTTGACCTCGACCAAAAAATAGAGATCTACTTACTATGACCAACCCATACACCAAGTATGACATAAGTCACAGTTACCCTTCTGGAGATAATGTGTTTACAAGGTTTTCATTTTGACCTCTCGTGACCTCAAATGACCTTTGACCTCGACCAAAAACGATAGCAATTATCTACTCAATATGACCAACCAACACACTAAGTATGACATCAGTCACAGTTACCGTTCTTGAGATATCATGTTTACAACCTTTTCACATTTTGCCCTATGGTGACCTCAAATGATCTTTGACCTCCACCAAAAACAATAGGGATCTTCTACTTACTATGACCAAGCCACACAGCAAGTATGAGATCAGTCATGGTTACCCTTCTTGAGATATGGTTTTTACAAGAAGTGTCTCACACACACACACACACACCAGGACTGCATAGATTCCTTTTGCCTGCGGCAAGGAATCAATAAACCAGAATGCTGAAATGAATTGTGGTTTCGATTTTCTGTTTAGGCGAATTTTGTTTCTAAATCTAATATAATAGCATAAGTATGTGTCACATTCAGCTACGTATGCTTTATATGAAATATGAGATCTGCACAAGCTTCGTTTCTTGAGATCATATCTACATGTTCACAATTTGACCCTTGTTGACATTGAATGACATTTTACCTCCATTAAAGACCAATTGGTTCTTGTGCTCAGTGACATACAACTAAATATTGAATATGACATGTCTTAGCTTCCCTTCTTGAGATATTGTGTTTACAAGGTTTTCACAATTTGACCCCAAGTGACCTTTGACGTCCACCAAAAACAACAGGGTTCTTCTAGTCAATATGGTACACCTACATACCAATTATCAGATTTGCCTCAGCTTTGTTTCTCAAGATATCGTGTTTACAAGGTTTTCACAATTTGACCCCTGTTGACCCCAAATGACCTTGGACCTCCACCAAAAACAATAGGGTTCTTCTAACGAATGTGGTACACTTACATACCAAGCATGAGATCTGTCCAAGCTTCCCTTCTTGAGATATCATGTTCACAAGGTTTTCACAATTTGGCCCCTGTTGACCCCAAATGAACTTTCACCTTCACCAAAAACAATAGAGTTCTTCTACTCAATGTGGTACACTTACATACGAAGTATGAGTTCTGTCCAAGCTTCCCTTCTTGAGATATTGTGTTTACAAGGTTTTCACAATTTGGCCCCTGTTAACCCCAAATGACCTTTGACCTCCACCAACAACAATAGGGTGCTTCTACTCAATGTGCTACACCTACATACCAATTATGAGATTTGTCTAAACTTCGCCTCTTGAGATATTGTGTTTACAAGGTTTTCACAATTTGACCCTTTTGACCCCAAATGACCTTTTGCCTTCACAAAAAACAATATGGTCTTTTACTTTTGTGGTACACCTACATATCAATGAGATTTTTCTAATCTTCTATTCTTGAGATATGTGTTTACAAGGTTTTCACAATTTGACCCCTCTTTACCCCAAATGACCTTTGACCTCCACCAAAAACAACAGAGTTCTTTTACTCAATGTGGTAAATCTACATACTAAATATGAGATCTGTCAAAGCTTCGCTTCTTGAGATACTGTTATGTAGTTATCTTCCTGTTCTTTAATTATTCTTCTTGAAATCTTTCTTAAATATCGGATGTTGACATCCTGTCCAATTATCACAGCTCACTTAAATCTAAGGCAAAGTTCTCTCTTTTCTGTAACTTGTTATCACAAAACATCAGAGGTCTGGCAAATAGTATTCTATTAATCCCTTGCCCCACGCTCTCTCTGATTCATCACAGGGTACATTTACTGTCTTACAATGTATTTAGTTTACATTACTAAGGGACGAAGCTTACGTAATCTTTCAGTAGTACAGATTTACGTTTGCAACTTCCAAGGTCATTAAATATAAAGGAAGCTCTTCGTTAAGAGAGCAGAGATTAGAAACAGACATGAGAGGGTTAACATATGTTTGGAGAGAGATCAGAAAAACTTTGAGGTGAAAGCTTTCAACAGTTCATACACGTTCATACAGAATTAACGAGTAAGAGAAATAAATGAAGTTAATATTAACTAACTAGAATCTTTTGTCTTTGGGGTCCTTAATGTGCGAAAGCTCGACCGCCAACACGACAATATCGTGTTTACAAGGTAGGGGGTCACAGACATACATACACATACACACACACGCACACAGTTTTGTTTTCCATTCATTCCGAGGACCTCATTGTGCTTTCTTTTGTTTTTTCTTCCCCAACCCTAACTTTAACAATAGACTCTCTATTGTTAATCTTGAGAGGAGCAGAGAAATCTGTTGAAGTTTCTACAGGACCTAAAATCTATTGTTTCCGTCCTCAGCCCCACCCGAAAACAAGGGCACACCTGCACCCATACATACACACATACATGATTACAAAGGTTACGATTATCATCAAAACCAAAAACTAGAGGGTCAATGACGCAAAGTTCGACTAAAGACTGCATACAAGTTAGTAACGCTAGATTAAAGGTTGAAAGGGCAATGTCCATAATGGTATAGGAGTTGTGAATGGGGGGGGTGGGGGTGGGTTACTATTTTTCTTCTGCTTGCTGGTCATTTTACGGTTTTTCGTTTTCATCCTTATCTGGTTTTTCTCATTAAAATGTTTAATTTTCTTAGGTTTAAGGAGGGGGATGCCTGTTGTGGGGGCCGCCAAATGCAGTTTGGAACTGGTAAATAAGCAGCTTGTTCTTAATGCTATTTTGGCAAATCAAAATCAGAATCTTGCAATCGTCGTTTTGTTCTCATATTCTTTTTGTTGTTTTGCAACAGTTTCTTAAAATTAGATGATTTTCTGAAGGCAGTCATGATCATCGAGACATAATACAAGATCACAGTACGAATAAAGAATAATGGCAATATCTTAAAGTTTTAATTTGAAACGTTTCGAAGCCATACTTTTTTATTCTTGTGAAAGTGAGTACAAAATACCCCCTTCAAATTTAGCAGTCAACAACAAGCTTTTTGCATATTCATATTTGCTATTAGTTTATACCAAATAGTGATAAAGGGTGTATCATATACTTCATGGAAAATTGACATTAATTACAATCAACCATCACCACCAAAATACGTAACCATGTATAATACTGGAAAAATGACATTAATTCATGTAAAATTTAAAACTAACTCTTTAAACGGGCTGGTTTTGTTGTTAGTATCAATGAACATACTCCTTCCTCAATCATTATCCGTAATGGTTTCCAAACAAGTAGACTGCATGCTCTGAATCAAAGACACCCGGCTTGCGTATTACACGTTGACTACTGTAAGAAAAATATGGCACACAAAGCTACATCACAGCCACCAAGCAGGACTAATCCACGCTACCATACCAAACCATGCTAGGCGAGGAGATTGAAAATAATAGAAACTTGATTTTGGACACAAACAGGCGGATTTCATTTCGCATTTTCTCCACAGTTTCGCAATCAATTCTCACCAAATTCACGGACAACCCTTACAACAAGCGTAAAATCTAAACTAGAAAGCCAAAAGGCTTAGTGATTCCTTGCCTCATGATATATATTGTAACAAACATGAATTGCCCACATGACAAGCATGAGATCCCACACAGTTATCCTACTTGAGATACCATCTTAGTAAGGTCAAAACCTTTTGAAATCTCGTGACCCAAAATGACCTTCCACCTCCACTTAAAACAATAGGGATCACCTACCCTATATGGCCATCAACATGCTAAATATGAACAATTCACAAACTAAGTATAAGATCCCTCTTATTTATCACCCTTAAAATATCATGCATACAAGGTTTTGACCTTTTGTCACCCCAAATAATCTTTGACCTACACAAACATGAGAAAACTCCCAAACGGATAAGATGCTGCAGGGGAACAAATTATATTTTGTCGTGTCTAATAACTTGATAAAAAGGTAAACATGTTTATTTAATCAAAATTATAGCACTTTATTTTGTCGAGTTACAGCTATTGGTGGCAGCTCTTTCATATTTGACTTTTTGGCATGATGCCCTTCCCAATGGCTATGAGGTCCTTGAAAATTAGCAAAAACTAATATTCCTATTAAACAAGAATCTAGCATGACTTGCAATTTTGCCTTTAGTCTACTTAAAGACACAACACACGGTACAAGTTTCCCTGGTTTGATACACAGTAGTCATTTGTTTAAAGCTTACCTGAACTACTGTAAAGTGAAATAGGGCGTTTAAAATACACCAACATGGCATACAAAGAAATTCGCCTTAACCATTGTTAAACCATTCAGTCTCATCAATAAATATCTGTCAAAGCTTCATCTCCTAAAAACATTATGCATGTGATGAATAACGGATGCATCATTTGAATTTTAAAAAGTTTGGGTGAACAAATTATTGTTGAGCAACAAATAGCTAAATTTCTGATCTGTGAGAATCTTATTCCTTGAAAATAAGGCTACTGTTATTCGTTATTTTGAATAATCTATCATTCTATGTCCACAAATAATGGTTTTAAAAATATGGTTGTTTTCTGTAAAACAAATGCCCTATTTCCCTTTAAGGGCTAAACAGAGACACTGTTTATACAGTAAATGGTTAAGTCCATTGAGCACCTGGCTCAACAGACTGTATGATTTATTCTGGACATTGTAGTTTCTACTGGCAGTCAACTGTGATAAATTATATCAGATAACAGTGATCAATTTGAACAGAGGGGGGTCAGTTACAATTTGATTCATTCACTTAAGCAATCACAGTTCATGCACGCTCAAGGGTATTTGATCCAAATGATCAGTAATTTAGTTCTTTTTATAAAGCTAATAACCCGTGGTATATTTAATCAATTCCAATTTACAATTCATGCATGCTCACATGTCCTTATGAGGATAGTGGCAAAAGGTTTGCAAAATAATAATCTTTGATACCAAATTTAATGTTGTCTTCATCTTTTCTTTATGGTTATCAAAGAGACTATGTTGGTATGTCCTAAACGAAGTTTTCAAATCAACAAGAGGATTCTACATTACAAGTATAAAATTCACTAGAAGGACCGTTCTTTAAATATTGTAGATTCAAGTTTTTCACATTTTGACCTCCCATGGCCCCAATGACCTTTCACCTCTGCCAAAAAAAATAAGGATCATCTACTCGATATGGGCAATCCACACGCTAACTATGAGATCTCTCACATTTACCGTTCTGGAGATATCGTGTTTACAAGCAATTTTCACGGTATTTACCTTTTGACCTCTGGTGACCCTTGTACTCAATAAGATACACCTACCCACTTCATATGACATCTGCTCAAGCTTCTCTTCTTGAGATATCGTGTTTACATGGTTTTCACAATTTGACCCCTGTTGACCCCAAATGACCTTTGACCTCCACTGAAAACGATAGGGTTCCTTTACTCAACATGGTGCAACTACATACTAAACATGAGATTTCTACAAGCTTCCTTTCTTGAGATATCGTGTTTACAAGGTTTTCACAATTTGACCCCTGTTGACCCCAAATGACCTTTGACCTCCACCAAAAACAATAGGGATCATCTACTCAATAAGGGCAACCTTCATGCCAAGTATGAGATCACTCAGAGTTACTCTTATGGAGATATCATGTTTACAAGCAATTTTCAAGGTATTTACCTTTTGACCTCTAGTGACCCCAAATGACCTTTGACCTCCACCAAAAACAATAGGGGTCATCTACTCAATATGGGCAATCTACATGCCAAGTATGAGATCACTCAGAGTTACGCTTCTTGAGATATCGCGTTTACAAGCAGGCGTCACACACGCACATACATACATACACACACACACACGACATCACCATCGCATAGATTCCTCTGCCTTCGGCAAGGAATCAATGAGATTAATTAATTTTCGATTTTCTGCCTTATTTGAGAGAAATCGGCCATTTTCCAAAAGGGTCCATTTCAGACGCCCAACCGGTCCAGAAAAACGCCATTTTACCGAATTTCACTTAAAAAAGTACAACTTTTGTGCACGAAAGACCCTTCTAACAGTGTGCAAAATTTCAAGAGGAAACTCCGAAATCCCTAGGAGGAGTAGGCTTTTTGGCGAAAAAATGGAGAATGATCGCTAGTGAGAAAACTAAATCGCTGATCCCCACCAAGACGCACACCGCCGTACACGGTCCACCCGTCCACCAAATTTCAGCTCCGTAGCTTCCATAACGGCTGAGAAATCGCCGTCGAAAGGGCCCCGAACGCACTAATCGGTACGCATGACTGCACAAACTGCTCTGGGGATTACATTACTTCGACTGAACTTCGTTCAAGTCGAAGTAACTAGAGCACCAATGGTGCAGAGACACACACCTTGAGGGTACCATTTACATATCAGCATTATGTATATCACATCATAATCATAGGGACTACCAGAAGTATTATTATATTGAATCACCAACATTGTACGTACAAGAGAATCTTAAGGACTGCATAATTTGCAGAACATCATAAAGTAGAGCACAAACAGTGCATCTTTGTCAATAAATCTGTGATACGTTTAATGGGCACTACCAAATTACAATGCTTATAATTGCATCGCTATTCAAGTTTGACGTCCAATAATTATGAAACTGTACATTGTACATTTTCTAAGTGGTTTGTACTAGCTGTGGGCATATAAAATTTGAAGCATTTTCACAGGGTAGAAATACGTACCCAGGCATCGGAACGCCACTACCTGTCAGGTACCCCGGTACCTGATTGTCAATGTGCAACTTGGTAAGTGGCTTTGAAATTGCATAGGCCTAAGCCTTCAATTCACAAAACAATCCACTGCCCATAAACTATTGAGTGCTTTAGGCCTACTTCACAGGTTATTGTTGTTTCCTTTTTTTTTGTTTTGTAGTGAGTGATTAGAGGTGAACCGCCTAAGCAAACTGTAAATGCACTAAAGGACGGGATGTCACCTCATACTGAAATGGATTTGGCCTGCACAGGTGAGCTGAATGCATCTTGCATGGCAAAAAAAAAAGTGAAGTTAAATGTGGTGAATCAAAATTCCAGATCAGGCTGCCTAAATATCTCCAAAACTATTCAACAGTTACACTTGTCCAGTTTACTCCCTCGATCTCACCTTCTGTGAAGTTTGAATCTTTATTAATTTCATCGGTTTCTGTTTGCTTCTTTGGTTCCCATTATCCAGCGTAACTTAGCCTGGCCGAGTACAGTAAACGTCTAGTTCTTTGGTATAAGTAATGCTAATACTGCGTACGAACAATGTCAATTTAGTATGTGCCTCACCCTCAGAATTACTAATTTACTACTGTTACCAATATTACTGCAACTTAGGCCTAGCTTATACTGTAGCTATGAGCACAAGAAGACCTGGCTGGAACCAGTTCCAACACATGTAACATTGCTTCACATGTTCCTATGCTGCACTACGGCAATTTCTATACCAACATGCTGGAACATGCCTCATGTACAGTACTACCTTCAATATGATTACTGGGCATGGCTTCTGACTGAAAACTTGTCCTGTTGGTTGAACACTTTTGATATGGTGCATGCGGAGCTGGCCTTGTAAAACAAATGTTAACAGACATGCGTAGTAAGTGACAACGCCCTGATAACAAAACTTTGGTCTGCTGCTAGAGGGCCTGGGGTTGGCTGGGATCCTGATTTATTTACAACTTATTGGTTGGCTTGTAAAACAAAATTATATCTATGCATATATATATATACATATATATATATATATGCATAATTGAAAGTTCCACACATTGGAAACATACAAAGACAGAACAAATAGAGGTAATGCCTTTGGTTCCAATGTAGTATATTATCAACAACAAATTACACAAATTTTCAGACCCCTGGTCCTTCTTCAGGTGCTAGAATAGAAATGCAGCAATGACTGTTACTTACTCTCTGTTAAAGTTAAAGTTGGAAAGAAACCCTAGATCTTGGTTCAGTCTGTGAAGATGAGAAGAAGCTTTAAGTATTAGTTCAGCTTCTCTCAGAATTCTTTTGTTGTGGTGTGTTATGTTGCCATTGAGGATTGCAAACTTGAGGCAGTTGAGATTGTGATAAGTCCTATTGAAATGCTGGGAGAGGGGAAATCCCGCTTTGTTAAGTCTAATACTACTTTTGTGGTTATTGAACCGTATGCGAAAAGAAGTGGAAGTCTGGCCGATGTATTGTTCATCGGGACAGAGGGTGCAGGCAATAAGATATACTGCATGAGAGGTATCACAATTGAAAAAGCAGGACCTGAGTACAATGCCAGAGGGGCTAAAAAGAATGGTGGGATCAGTGACCATGACTCTGCATCGTGTTTTGCCACATTTAAAGTTACCCTGGGACTGGGGGTGGGAGGTTTTTAATTTGCTTTTAACCATAAGCTGGTGGAGAAGACAACCCAATCCAATATTAGGCCTAAGCTGTTCGTCCATTCAATAACCAAAATTTCTGCCGAATAGCACATAACGTCATGGCTAAACCACCATGACCTACTGATTCATGGTAATGTCTCATCAGAAGTGTTACCACTTCTCCTGTAGGGGGCAAGATGACTAGGTGTTTGACTTCATTTCCTAAATCAGCCTTGTCAAGGCGACCACTCACCCTAGGAATATTTCCGAGAAGAACAGGTTTACGTTTAATTAAGCTCTGGTCACTCTGCCAGGATTTAAACTCCGATTTCTGGATGTGTGAAATTATAGCAGTTTCACTCATTTCAATTTCTGATATCGACACATTTTTGCTACTAGTCACAGGTACACGTCTAGACTTACTGATGAAGCGAAATACCCATATAATCACCAGATCGGTAAGATGATTAGACTACTTAACGAATAAATGATCCTGATCAAGAGAAATCTGCGTTGAAAAATCTTTGTGATCCACATGACTCAGTAGATTTACATGTCCTGCGTGATTCAGTAGATTTACAAAACGGTAATTTATATTAAATTATGAACTAGCTATGTTAGATAGTGGGTCAAAAAATTAACATGCAACATTTTTGATTCCTTGCCGAAGGCAGAAGGAATCTATGCGATGGTCATGTCGTGTGTGTGTGTATGTGTGTGTGCAAGTGACACTTCTTGTAAACACGATATCTCAAGAAGGGTAACCATGACTGATCTCGTACTTGGTGTGTGGGTTGTTCACATTGAGTAGATGATCCCTCTTGCTTTTGGTGGAGGTCAAAGGTCAGTTGAGGTCACCAGAGGTCAAACTGTAAAAACTATTTAAATACAATATCTTCAGAAGGGTAACTGTAACTGATATCATACTTGGTGTGTGGGTTGGTCATATGAAGTAGATGATCCCTAGTGCTTTTGGTGGAGGTCAAAGGTCATTTGAGGTCACCAGAGGTCAAAATGTGAAAACCTTGTGAACACAATATCTCAAGAATGGTATGTGTAACTGATGTCATACTTGGTGTGTGGGTTGGTCATATTGAGTAGATGGTGCTTGTTTTTGGTGGAGGTCAAAGGTCATTTGAGGTCACCAGGTGAAACCTTGCTAACACATTATCTCCAAAAGGGTAATGTTGACTGATGTCATACTTGATGTGTGGGTTCCCCATACTGGGTAGGTGATCCCTATTGCTTTTAGTGAAAGTCAAATGTCATTTGCGGTCACTAAAATTGAGGTTTTTTGGTTAAAGGCTTATTAATGTGGTGTTTCAAGACCACTGTCTGCAGTTGATCTCATACTTGTCAGGTGGATAATTCATGCTTGTTATAACATAACCATGTAGCAAGGAATCACAAAGCCTTTTGGCTTTCTGGTTATATATATTGTATATATATATTGCATATTATATATATTATTATATTATAATATATATTTTGTTCACTGTAAATCTACTGAGTCGTGCGGGACACAAAGATTTGTATTTTATATAGATTTATATAATATGATATATAATATAGATTTGTATATAATATATATAAATTATATATTACATTATATATATCTATTATATAAGTATATATTACTTTGGAACACTGCAAACAAAACATTTATCTAGGTATAGATTAATATTCAAGGAAAACCTTTCATAAGAATGATCTGACACTTTCTTTGCTATGCACAATTTCGTGGTATGTCTTTTTAATATCTTCTTACAAACTCGTACTTTAACGCTTCTCACTTTCCCATCACTGCTTTCGCCAAAGGCCACTTATCGGGAAGAGTCTCATCGGTGAGAAGAACTATGTCCCCGACAGCAACATTTTCTTCCGGAACATTCCACTTATGACGTTTTTGAAGAAGAGGAAGATATTCTTTTGGTCATCTCTTCCAAAACAAAGAAGTAAGGTATTGTACCTGAAGCCATCTTCTCCGACTATAAGCGGTTTCTGTGCTTACTGGAGTATCAGGGCTCTGTTTCATCAACATTGGAAATTGTCAATTAATATAACACGTAACAGTGACTACCAACTTGCAACTGACACAGAATCGACGAAAACAATTTTAAAACAATCAAAACTTACGTGCACAAATTCACACACATACATGCACACCCACACGCACGAATGTACGCAAAGACCAATAAATAAAGGCAACGCTATGGGTACAACCCCGCTTCACCGTTCAATTTTGGCTACAGGATTACTGCTCAAAGTGTACATTCACTCCTATAGCACAACATTGGAAAGGGGGATGGGGTTTCATGTTATCCTCTCACCTAAAATTCAGTATTAGTAAGTATGGCAAAGTGTCCCAACAATTTTGTCCAAAATTGTAGATTGAGTTTCAGTAGGAAACAATCTGATCCATTGCCCCATTACTCAATTATCATTCATGCATGATAGGATGCATGAATGATAGGGATATTTGAGATGTATGACATTTAAAGGGGCACTACTAAAGTAGGAGAAAACTTTTGTAGGATCTCTGAAAGTGGGCCCTAGGGCCCACATAGAACCATGGACCATAAATTCATGTACACCCTAAGATTACCACTAACAGAGCATCATTACACCATCAACATTGTACAAGAGAATCTGTAGGAGGAGAAGCATTTTGCATAATTTTATAAAATGGGCCATAGGGTCAACATGGGACATTGGAGCAAGCAGTTTTGAATACCCCAACTCTGCCTACCACACAGGCAACATTGTGTCCAAGTTACATACAAATCCATCAAAGCATGTGCAAAAGGCATTTAGAACAGAATTTCATAAAATGGGCCATTGATCCCACATTGGGCTTAGAATTAAAAATCCCTGACAGTGGCGGCGCTACAAGGGGGCACGAGGGGGCATTTGCCCCCCAGATTGTTTCCTTGCCCCCCAGTTGCCCCCCCCAGTTGCTCTCACCCTTCCCGATCAGATCTTGTACTCATCCAAAATTAATTTAATCACAAAACTATGTATTGGCATTGGACTGAATAAGAACAGCTTCCAGGGAACCATGATTGATAAATGCCTAATTTATGTTACACAGGCTGCCACTTTTCATATCATGCCCGTAGGCACTTCAACAGTAGGTCAGCCTGGCCAGACCAATTTTCTCTGGAATGTTTACCGTCCAGCATAAGGGAAGGGCGGGTAGGTGGTTGTTTTCCTAAAAATAGGAATGTCGTTGTTTTCCTAAATATAGGAACGAAATGGAAGTGTATGTAGCCTATGTGTGCACGTGTGTGGGTGTATGTGTGTGTGTACTCGGTGGCACCGCGTAAATGTGAAATAATACCCCAAAAGAAAAAAGTTGGGAACCTTGGAGTACGGTCAACCGAAAAAATGAATAATATAAAAATAAATAATATACCTCTCTTGGGACTTAATTTTCCACCCAGAGAAATGCTAAAACCTCAGAGCTTCCGGGGGCTTCGCCGCCTGGACCCCAACCGGGGCTTTGCCCCTGGACCCCACCAGGGGACCTAAGGTGGGCCCCTGGACCCCACCTGCAAGGCCTCGTGCTCCGCGCTCGGTTTCGCACTGCATGCGAAAATCTTTGCCCGCCAACATTTTCCTCTGCCCTCAGTTTGCCCCCCCAAGTCCAACATTCTGGCGCCGCAACTGATCCCTGAACACCCTGAAGGCACCACTAATAGAGGATTATTGTGACAAACAATCAACATTGTACAAGACAATCTGTAGGAGGAGAAGCATTTTGCAGAATTTCATAAAATGGGCCATAGGATCTACATCGGACCTCTGGACAAAAATTTTTTTTGAACACCCCAAATAGTCCACCACCTATGGAAGATTGTGTCCAAGTTTCATGCAAATGCATGGGAGCATGATGGAAGAGAAGCATTTTGAACAATTGTGAATAGATAGATTAGATTACAGAGACAGACAGACAGACAGAGACAGACAGAGACAGACAGAGACAGACAGAGACAGACAGAGACAGACAGACAGACTGATGCCACACCAGGTAGCTGGTATGAGCGAAAACAGTAGAAAATCTGAGCCCTTGACCTTGCAAAATTTCAAGCAGGAATGACGTCACACTTTTTCAATTTGCAACGGCTGAACCTATATATGCATCGATAAAATAAAACATTTTCATGGAAATCTGCCCAATTTTAAGTATTGATATGACATATATACCTCAAACGTTGCAGTTGACGAGGACGAAATAGTCATGTTTGAGCAGTGCAAATTACATAGCCTAATTTCATGAACAACGTTGAGTCTTACATATGAGACTTATGGACAAGGTTTTCAGATTGGCCCAAAATATCCAAAACATGGGTGAAAGAAGAAAACAAGCAGGGAAATGTTACAGAAATTTGTTTTTACGTAATGCAACTGTCAAGAAATGTAACCAATGGCTAATATGCTTAGTCTTACATGAAACTTACCCCTGTTCCTTTAAGGGGAATTCCAGTCAAGGAACATGTCTTCTGACAAAACGGGATATACCACGGAAAGTCATACAGAGCAGGGCTCAACGTAAGCGCTGGCCCACTGGCCCGAGGCCAGTGATTTTATCGTCGGGATAGTTAACATACTGACAAGCTAGCCCTCCGGGCCACTTGAATTTTGACACAGTACATTAACCCATACAATGTTAAAAATACAACTGTTACACTGTGCACTTGAAAATTGTTATCGGCAAAAATTGTAACGTCATAAATCCAGCGCATTTTCTCAAAAATAACGATCATTTCATTGCATTCGAACATAACAAAACCCAGTTCTGCGATATGAACATCTCTCCGTTCAACTGACAGAATAGAGCTAACACAACGTTGTTTGTGCACCTTATGTCTGTGTGTATAATGCTTCATATGCTGTGCAGTATAGTTTCATGCATGCCAACGACCAGTATGCTAGTAATGTTGGAAATCTGCAAATTCTTTGCGATAACTACGAGACCTATCCTAACGGTAACTTAGCCTACGCCTGGACTAATCAAATACCTTAGCAGTAAAAAGGGGCGTTTTTTCGTAAAATACCTTTTTACGCTCTGAGAGGACTAGAATTGTGAGGAGAATAAAAAAAAATCTCATGACTTTATTTGGAGGCTAGGCCTAACACTGACTGTACAAAACAGTAAGATTAAGGCTAGGCCTGGACATAATTGTTAAACTTCGAAGTTCGAGTAGACTAGGCCTAGGACTTTTTGTAATAATGGCTGCATTGAAGATAAGGAAGAAATTTATCATGTAACTAGATAAGGTAAATTTTCATTGTTTTCTGAAGCCATCAATGCACCAAAGTAATTTTTTCTGAAATCTCTAGTTTTGCTACAATACACATAGAATACCAATTTCTTATTGTTTTAGCCAGGAAATTCAGTCTACTCATACTGATAGTGTACTGTAAATGCAGTAACACAAGTGTTTTAAAATTAGTATAATTTGTCATGGAAACTGGACCAGTGAAAATATGGTAGGGCCAGTGGAGTTCAAAAGTTACCTGGCCAGTGATTTTTCTTTACCCTCAAGTCGAGGCCTGCACAGGTAAGGCATTAAATCAGTATGTTGGTATATGTGAGTTAAAGAATTAAAAGTCCTCCATTAAAATGACTTGGGGTGTACTAGATTCTGCATAAACATACAGTTTGCAATTTTGATTATAAATTGTATTTTAATCAAGAGTGAGCAGATCAAGTAACAATAAACAAGAAAATCACTGAAGAGAAATGATCAACTGCTTTTCTTATGAAATCCTTTTATTTGTAGTATATTTCTCTTTTGGAATTATAATGCATTGCATAAAACTATTCAATATTCCTACCAGATAAAATGTATAGAGCAAAGGGAACCATAATGAGTCAGTCTAGTGGTGTTCATTGCCTTAAGTTTGTTACTGAAAAAAACCAGAAAGCCAAAAGGCTTTGTGATTCCTTGCTACATGGTTATATTATAACAAGCATGAATTATCCACATGACAAGTATGAGATCAACTGCATGCAATACTGTTCTTGAAACACCACATTAATAAGCCTTTAACTTTTATTTTGGTGACCTCAAATGACATTTGATGTCCACTAAAAGCAATAGGGATCACCTACCTAGTATGGGGAACCCACATATCAAGTATGACATCAGTCAACATTACCCTTCTAGAGATAATGTGTTGGCAAGATTTCACCTCAGGTGACCTCAAACGACCTTTCACTTCCACAGTCATCTACTCAATATGACCAACCCACACACCAACTATGACATCAGTCACACTAACCCTTCTGGAGATATTGCGTTTACAAGGTTTTCACATTTTGACCTCCAGTGACGTCAAATGACCTTTGACCTCAACCAAAAACAATAGCAATCATCTACTCAATATGACCAACCCACAAACTAAGTATGATATCAGTCACAGTTACCGTTCTTGAGGTATGGTATTTACAAGGTTTTCACATTTTGACCTCTGGTGACCTCAAATGACCTTTGACCTCCTGCAACAACAATAGGGATCATCTAATCAATATGACCAACCTACACACCAAGTATGAGATCAGTCATGGTTACCCTTCTTGAGATATCATGTTTACAAGAAGTGTCACATACACACATACACACACACACCCATACACACGACATCACCATTGCATAGATTCCTTTTGCCTTTGGCAAGGAATCAAAAATGTTACCGTGTATAAACAGTAGCCTGTCAAGGAACATCTTCAAGTAAAGAAAGCAGCATGAGATCAATGCTCAACTGCACAAGATATGTCAAAGGTAAGTATGAATGCAGGCCTTGAATTTTGAGGCGTGCGAGTGTGACTGCACACCACCACTGACCTCAAATCACTGTGAGGAGTGCGATTTGTTGCACATCTTGATACAGAATGGGAACTATGATGAATATATTGAAGTTTAATAAAACAGCACACCTACCACACTTGTAAATTTCCTGAGGAGTGTGATTTGAAGCACACCTGGAAAACATAAAACACAAGGCCTGGTAATGCAATCATATCAATTAGTATTTCCCTAAAGGGACCAGAAAATGTTTTGCTTATTTCTGGCTCCCCTGCCCATCAATGCAAACTTACTTATGTATGCCTTGATTTCTAAAATAACTTGTAATCTTATAATATATTTATTTCATATGTGTTTCATACCTCTGATATTCTTTGGTAATAAGTAGAAATGAACTGATAGCCAGCCTAGCATTTAACCTATGTCAGGCCCAGGGTGGCCTCAGACAATCTCTACATATTTTACAATTTAAGTAATCCTACCCCAAGATGAATAAAAGTTCCTGATGTGCATGCCATTTCAGTGTACCGTATTTGAAAGGTTCCAAATGGAACTTCCTGTTGATACAGTTCTGTAATATTTGAAAAAAATGAAAAATTTTATTTCACAGCTTCATGACTTTTGCATGCTCCATCTGATCTGGTTTGCGATATGTTTTCTAAAATCAGGGTGTTACCATATCATCCCCTTTCTTTGGTAGGTGAGGTCAAGATTGAAAGCTAGGAATAGGCTCTCCTATTTTTTAATACAACTATACCTCTTGGAACATGTCCACAGATATTAAGATTATAAGAGGAATTGGATGCACTAGGTCTTTCACATATATAAATAGATCCTCTGATTTAGTGTGGTTGTATCTGTGATACTTGACATCCGGAAAAGCATTGCACTCTTATCATTTAAATCGCCATGTTCATGTTGGAAAATAATCTCCAGAGCCAAAGGTGGAGCAATCTTATATTTGTGGTATCCTTTTTGACAACACTGTGTCCTGACTGTACTACTAGTACTTTCCCCCTTTTTTTCCCCAATGTATGTTTTGAGTATTTTCTCAAATCACTTGAATATTCATTCCTACATAGACGTCCGACAACCCAACCACACGACGACACTGTGTCTTGACTGTACCACTAGTTCTTTTCCCTTTTTTCACCCAATGTATGTTTTGAGTATTTGCTCAAATACTTGAATATTCATTCCTACATAGACGTTCCACATCCCAAGCACACGTACATGCAAAACTGGTAATCATTGGGTGACATGTGCTCTAGAGAAAATAAATAAACGTTGTATGATAGTAAAAGATTTAGGCCCAAAAGTTGTTAACAGTACTCGTTAAGCAGTGGCGGTATATCGATATTAACGGTATTAGTCGGTAATCCCACAATACCCATACTGTCGATATATGCGTTTTCAACTATATCGATATATAGTAAAGTCGATATGTAGAAAAAGTATCTAACATATCGATATTATACTACATAGTAACATTAGTAGCATACCAGGTCAACTGTCGATATCGACAGTCAGTAGCAGTGACTAAGTATCAACTAAATGACACAGATTGATAAACCTCCGTCTCATGTTACAAGGACACTTACGTTCAACTCGTGTCTCTGACCTCCATAACAAAAGCATCCCTAATAGCAGTCACTACACACATGTATAAATGCACTTCGATCGCTACACACGTGTATACAATACATGCACTTTGACCGTGCAGAAGCAGTTGTCAACGTTAGGTACAGGGGTTACAGTGTCAAGTACACACACAGTGTTCAGGGTTCAAAGCAGCAAGTTCAGACAGCGCGGAGTACGAACGTTAGCGACACACGTTGTCACGTGGACATTTGCGCGGGACAACCATCACAATTTGTCATCCCTGTGGAGAGTTTCAGTTTCTGTAACAACTACGTCATGATGTTTAAAAGATGAAACCAAAGTAAAAGGGCTGGATCACTGCATTTTAAAAACAGGTGTAGAGTAAAATTGTTTTTTTTTTCTCTGTTCAAGGTTTTCTTCTTTTACGGCATGGGGAACATATTCGTATCGATAAAATATCAGTTAGTATTTTACATATATAGGGATGTTTTTGGGGCAGGCTAAAGCTGCGGTTGTTGATGAATACTGACCAGCAAGTTCAGCTCTACTGCGGCAAACAATGAGTTCAGTAAAACCCCTTATTTACAGGTTTGCGTAGACTATACAGTAGTGTGATGGCCAAGTTGTAGTCACTCAGGAATCAGGGGCTTTTAATCCATTTAGGCGTAGTTTCAGATTAGTGGGGGATAATTAACCTGCAATTTTCTGAAAATGTTAGCTTGTACAGTGCGACTTAAGTGACTAGTTTGTGATAGGGCCTCAGTCCTTTTCTTTATGATTGCTACTCAGATTGGGTACGCTATTCTATCAATCATGTGCATTTGAAGAAAAAATAGCCAGTTTAAGGGCCACCGATTTTGCGTGATCGAGAAAAAAAACGAAATGAAAAAGAATTTACGAATTTTGGAGAAGTTTCTAAAACTAGTTTTGATTAAAATAGTTAATTAATGAAATGCACATGATTTACAGCTGTTTCAAGTTTCCTTACAAATTTTACAATCGTTATCAAAGCCACAAACTGCAGTACGTAGTACGCAAGCCGACCCCAGCAGACCAGCCGCAGTTGGCCAAAACACCTGTTAGAATCAACCATGCCTCCCCCATGAGCGCATGCAGTGACTACGATATGTTTAGCCCGCTAAGAAGAGGAGCTAACTTAGTCAACAAACATATTTGCTACTGTAGCACCACAATATATCACAACTCATCAAAGTTCTCTTTTTCTACAAATGCAAGATATAATCTCAATAATGAAAACAGTAGGATACATTTATACGTTTCTTTAAATAACATTAACTCTGTAACTAACAAACTGTTGGCTGTTCTTTCACAGAGAATGAAATATGCACACATTTCTGAGGTGGATAGGCTATTCGCAACATACCTATCTATGTTAGGATATAATTAGCGTAAATTTATAGAAGGCTTTGCACGATCTTTTGTACATTTTTAATGAAAGTCTTTTGGGACATTTAAAGCTTAACAATACATGTAATATAGTTTGGTTTACATGAAATATGCAACATTTTGTGAAGCAATATTGAATGATTTTTGTTAATCAAAATTTCGTTACCCTGGTGAAGTGGTTTTCGGCCTAACCCTAAAATGTTCATTAAGGGCTATTAATACACACGCGGGCAATTCAAACAAGAGAAACGAAAGATCGCAGAGACATACAACTGCCGTTTAAGTCTGAAACAGAAAGTCACAGAAATTGGAAAGAAAAAACACTGGAGGAATCTGAGAAGTGAAAAGTGGGATATCCCACTTTATGACGCAGAAAATCAGAAAGGGGGCCTGTCTCCAATTTTCACTCGGAGTTGACAAGTATTTACGATTGCTATAAAAAAAAAACAAGCAAACAAACAGAAAACGGCACAAGACAAAAGATTACGATTAGTACAGTACATTTACAGTAGTTCTCGATCATTCATAGTCAAGTCCTACATAATGTATACCATTAAAGGCACATTTCCTGTGTGTACCTGTTGCACGAAAATATCAATATTACCGGTATTAACGGTATTTTGAAGTCGGTATATCGATATTTTATTTCAGAATACCGACCCACCTTAGTACTAGTGGGTCTTTTCCATAAATGTAATGGTTTGACGTGGCTTTTTAATTTAAGGTACAAAAATGAACCTTGCAGAAATGGTATCACCTGAATTTATATATATTACATAGCAACACATGTATGAGCACTGATCAGTGTACATGTCATTTCTGCCCATTTTGGTTCATGGAGTTATTCTGTGGAACCCCAAAAGGGAAGTCTTTTGATGAAAACTGGTGAAACAATTATGGTGCAAAGTTACATGATGAAGATGCAAAGTAATATGTGATGATGGTGCAATTACTTTATAATAAAAATTCATAAGATGAAGAGTGAAGACTAATCCAATGGTGACAAGACAGACTTGATGAATTTATTTTATCTATTTTGTATTTAAACCTTTTTTAATTCTATGAGCTGGGGCTGATTCCCCCCCTCCCCAACCCTCATGAAAAACATAAAATAACGATCAAACAAAAAGTAAAACAAGAGTTAAAGGTAATTGCTATTACCTAGAGGGAAGGATGAACTGTTTGTCACATCAACAGTCAGTATTAATAGGTCCCAGCAATGTATCATTAAGGATCTGATTGGGACTAGTCAGTTTCAACATTTCAGAAAGGTTCCACTCACCCTCAGCAATTGAAATTGTACAGTATAAAAGTTAACTCAATTACCACGTTTGGCAGCCCAGTTTATTCGGCAGGTGCAACGAGAACAAAACTTAGGGATACCTTTAGGCCGTCTGATGTTGGGATAGTTGATGTGGTGGTAGTCACGCAGGGGCAAGTTGAATTATTGGCCAAATTAGCTGTTGGCTTGGAGTTTTCGCGAGGAGAGTCTCAGACCTTGTCTTCATCAAAAAGTGGTTGTCGTTAGTTACCCTTTTGGCGTTCCATAGATTTTGGGTCAGTACACTCTAGTGCTAGCTTACATTTCGCACAAGTGGTTGAGGTCGCTCCGCAGAATATGGCAGTAAGCTTCAGGGATTTTGAAGACAAAAATATCTCTTTCAGGGATATCGGTGGATAAAGCAGATATTTGATGGTGGAAATTACACAACCAACTTTACACGTGCATATAAATTTTTTGCAGCGATATACCTGATAGGGTCAGGAAAGAGAAAAGTGGAAAAATTAACATGCTCACACGGTGTGAGTTACTGTCCATGGCTGTTGATAACAAAATTCTTTTGTTTTGGCTTCATTGTAATTCATCAGCAGAATTTTGCGTGAGCACAATTTTTTTCAGAGAAGTACTGCAAGTAATTTCCTTTATTCGGATTTTTGAACGAAAATTAGTAAATCGCTCCGTAGAACTGTCTCAACGCAGAACTAACTTGTAAGTAGTATACCTACAGTAGGCCTACTTTAGTTTGGATACGAGTCCAGGATTTGAAAAAAAGTGTTTTGCTGCGGTGGAATATTCTATGGTTACTCCAGTAACTTACTCCACAACTAACCTTAACTTTGCAAAATCTGCATGTCACAAGACTGAGATAAGCCTCGGGGCATGGCTTACGTAGCCTAATCTGGGTAATCAGTAATCTTATCAGTTATCTAGTTTCGCCTACGTACTAGTACGTAGCCTAACTTTTACCCTAACACTTTTTAGGGCCAGGGTCAACCACATAAAGATGTGACACATTTAATGTGTAGCTACGGGTAACGATACAACTAATGTGTTCCCTTTATTTGGTAGAGCAATGTACCATAAAAATTGGTACAGTTATGCTAGGTTGGTTTATGGTAATAATCAACTGTAGGCCTACTTGCTTTTCATACATACCCTGATCCTACAATACTTTGACTTGACCGCACTGTGTGTATGATCGAGGTAAACTCGAATTGCACTGTACCATGCATGACAGCGCGCTATAGCTAGCTAGCTTAGGCTATCCATATATACTGTCTAGTCTCTGAGTACAGTGTGATAAATTCATACCGTAAGTACCGCGCGTAGCTAATTCTAGGCCAAGCACTGTATATCGTCTATGGCAAGCCCAATGTGCAGTAATTTGAAAAACTGAGTTTATCACCGACAAGTTTTTCAAACGAAAAACTGAGATAATCGCGAAAAACTCAGTTTATTGACAGAAAACAGGGTTTTTCCTAAAAGTCTGTTTTACGAGTGGAGAAAAAACAGAGTTTTCCCCCATTTTTTCTTTTATTAAACTCTATTCTTTAAGTGAGAAAATTAGTTTGAAAAACTTTATATCTTGAATTGAAAAAAAAAAAAAAACAGAGCTTTTTGCTTTTTTGATAAACTCAGTTTTTCGAGGGGTAAACTCAGTTCAGCGACAAACTCTCTTTTTCAATCGAAAAACTGTGTCTTGATCAATAAACGCTGTTTTTCGACAAGCAGGGTACATAAACCAAAGACAAGATTCTTCCGTAGACTTTTTTTCTCGATAAAGTCATTTTTTCTAGTGATACACTTTGTTTATCAAAAAAAAAATTGTATTTGACCTAAAAACAATGTAACACATAAGCAATATGGCACAACTTTTCTTTCAACAGTCTTCTCTGTCACTATGTACAGTACAAGGAAACGCTGTTGTGTATATATAAATTACTTGTGTCATGACCTCTTAGGGTTTCCGTAGGCTGGACGCCCGAGTTGTATTCAGGCGATATAGCACAGCGTAGTGTTAGTGACCGTAGCCGTATGATAAACGATGTGGTACAACAAGAGAAATAAAATAAAGTCAGACCAGAATTAAAGTGTATCTCATCATTGCAGCAACGTGTATTTACTATATCCATTCTACAACATCTTCAACAACTCGTGAAAACAACTGAGAATTTCGACTTATAACATGGCTGAAGTCAACAAGTTGAAGTTATCCAGACGGAACAGCAAGGGTCAATTGACAAGAACATTATCGACAATAGATACCTTGGTGAAAGACGATGCTGGTGATTTGGAAGTCTTAAAGAGATACATCACTAAAGCAGAACAACAGTTTGAAAATGTTAAACAAAAGCATTCTGAGCTAATGAATGTCGTCATGGAGGAGGCAGATTTCGAAAATGAGGAAAAGTGGATGACAGAGTGTGAACATGAGTTTGTCCAGGCACTGTTAGCTGTAAGACGCGTCGTTGACAACCAGTTGCAATCCCCCCTGGCTAACCAAACAGGTATGACCTCTTCATCTGTAACTTTCCAATCAGAGAAACTGCCAACAGATCCTACACCACCTGTGAGCACAGGAACTCCAACGACTGTATCCAGTTCAACAGCTCAAGCATCACCCCTTACGTCACATCTCACTGAGTTGCCCACACCAAAGATGGCAAGAATGAAATTCCCAACGTTTAGCGGGTATATCAGAGACTACAAGCGGTTTAAAGAGTTATTCACTCACTGCTCTGCCAACTTGACAGAAATAGAGTGTTTCTATCAGCTAACTGAGTCAATGCTCAATCCAAAGGAACGTAATAAAATAAAAGGATGCATAAATGTACAGAGAGCCTGGCAGGTACTAGACGAGTGCTATGGTGATGAAGATAAAGTGGTGGACAGACTGTTGAAGGACCTGGACAACCTGAAGCCATATGAGATCAAGGGAAGGATTTACTTGCCTGCCATGTGTCGATTCGTCCAAACTCTCCAGATTTTTGAGACGCAGGCAGAAACCGTTGGACTGTCTGATGAGCTTAACAGCAAAATCATGTTAAGCCAGATTAAGCAGAAACTACCTGAGGACCATCGTATTGCATACTACAAGAGTGTGAGAGATGACCACATTGATGACACCCTTAGTGGTCTTGTGAAGTGGTTGTATGACCAACAATTATTATTAGAGAAATCGAAGCTCTCCAGCACAGAAAGTCCTTCGACCTCATCAACACAACACAGAATGTTCAGGTCTTCAAATGCTGCCGGGATGGATGTCAGTAACCAAGCCCAACGAATCAAGTCTACCCACACAGGGACACCTAAGTGTGCACTACATCCAAATGCAAACACTCACTATCTGAAGACTTGCAACAAGTTCAGAAGCCTTCCGATGAAAGAGAAATATGACATTATGAAAAAGAATGATATCTGTTATCGTTGTGGACACAACAATTGCGTAGCTGGCAGACCACCACATAATCGAGATTCTTGTCAGTTTGCATCCCCATGTCGTATTCAAACGTGCGGCAGTGATTCCCACTTCGGAGCGGTTTGCCCTATAGTGTATGGGGAGAGAGACAAGGACCCTCCAAGTCGACTGAATGTTAATGCAGAGACATTTAGGCCCATCAGCACTTCTGCTAATGCATCAATCACCCCCAACAAAAGGACAGGTGGACTGCACGGTACCCTACCAACTGTTATGGGCAACCTAAATGGAAATGGCCGAAGACCAGTCCACATTTTACTGGATGGTGGCAGTCAGGGAACACTCCTCAGAAAGGGACTTTTCCCGAAGACCAATCATGACATATATCAGGATCATGAATTAAGTGTGGTTGGTGGCGGTAAGCTCATCAAGAAGCTTAGACTGTTAGATTGCCAGATCGAGGACATCAGGGGGAGTTGGTCAACCCCTTTGACCGTCAGAGATATTGAAATGCCTTGTGCCGACACCCCAATTGTTCTACCGGAACAACTCCAAGAATATCGTCATTTGAGTGAAGTTGATATTCACATTGCACCATCTGAGACCATCGATGTACTGCTGGGTGTTGACAACACTCACTTGATGATTTGGGAAGACCACATCCTTGGTGAAAAACCGGGTGAACCTATCGCTGTCAAATGTCCGTTTGGTTGGTTCATCCAAGGAGGACAGTCGACCAGCTCAGCTTCATTGTCAAACAATGTCAATGTGTCAGCAATTGGACCAATCGAGGAATTTCTCGGCTTAGAGTCTGTAGGCTTGGAGCCAAAGAAATGTAGATGTTCATCTGATGTCCTAAACAAGAGCTCAACCGAGGCAATGCAGAAAAGTGTGACACAATTGCCGGATGGTTCTTATGAAATCCAACTGCCGTGGAAGAAGGCACCGGTTGACCTGCCTGATAATTATGACTATGCTGTAAAGAGGTTGAAAAACCTGGAGAATCAGTTCAGAAACAGGCATGAGGAGTGGGAGATTTACTGTAAGCAGATGAGAGACCAGCTCAAGAGAGGTGTATCTCGGTACGTTACTGAGAAGGAATTAAGACAAGACAGAAATGCTGGGAGAAAAATGTGGTTCCTCCCACATTTTGCAGTCAATAAAGACTCAAAGACCACGCCAGTCAGAGTAGTCTATGATGCCAAAGCGAGATACCAGGGCCGCTCGCTTAATGATTATCTCTTGAAGGGGGACAACATAAACTCTGACTTGTTTGAAGTTGCATTACGGTTTCGTGAGAACGAAGTAGGTGTCATTGCAGATACCAGCAAGATGTTCCAAGCAATTAAACTCAAACCTGATGACGCCCGGTTCCACAGATTTGTGTTTCGTGAGAACCCTCTTCATCCGATCCAAGTTTACGAACTAACAACAGTCACCTTTGGGGACAAACCTTCACCAACAGCTGCAATTGTGACCCTAAGACATGTTGTGAATGAACCTGACGATGAGAAACTTAAAAAAGTGGTTGCCAAACAGTTCTACATGGATGACTTGAACGGGTCCGTCATCGATGTCAATGAGGCTTTGGAACTGAAGTCTAAACTTATCGAAACTCTTCGAAAAGGAAATTTCGCTATAAGAAAGTGGCAGTCAAATGTTGAAGAAGTGTGTGACAAGACGGAAGACCTGAGAAATGCCACTGTCTTGGGCACCAGTTGGAATCTCACAAAGGACACCTTACAGGGTAAGGAAGTGAAAGGAGCTAAAGGCACCGTCCCAACAAAACGTAGCCTTTTGGCAAAAACTTCATCATATTACGATGTGTTTGGCATGCTGTATGGGCTCCTTGTCAGACCCAAGATTCTCTTGCAGACGTTATGGCAGCTAAACTTCGATTGGGTCACCCCTCTTGATAAGAATCAAGAGCTCTGTGACATGCTCCATCATATCAATAAAGACCTGGAAGCGGTAGACAGCATCGAAATTCCGAGATGCCTGATCCCTGATGTGTATAAGGGCGTGAGACCTTTGGCGGAAGTGTCTCTTCACGGCGCAAGTGATGCATCCGAGGATGCTATGGGCATCGGCATCTGGTTGAGATGGTCCCGTCCTGAAGACTCTGAAGCTCAACTTTCCTTTGTGTGCGCTCGAGCAAGATTAGACCCCCTAAGACAGTCTAGTATACCACGTAAGGAACTCCAAGCAATACTTCTACTGTCAAGGTTGATGATCACAGTAAAGAATATTCTGAGGTACAACATATCTTACTGTAAAATTTGGACTGACAGTATGACAGCAATCAGTTGGCCAAGAGGACAATCTAAAGCCTTTCGATCTTATGTTGCATACAGAGTTGGTGAAATCACCGCAGAGTTCGACCCTGTCCAGGATATTGCCTACGTACCATCAGAGCAAAATGTCATAGATATGGTCTCCAGAGGTGGGACTGCTGCTGAGATGAAAAAGGTAATTGAAGGGCCGCAGTACTTGAAGTCACCCCCTGCATCTTGGCCAAAGACACCAGAAAATGTGCCCGTGCACCCAGGAGATGGGGAACAAAAGAAGTTCCACGTGAGAAATGCCAAAGTCCTCTCACTTCGAGTCAATGATGCATCTACGCCTTCCCCTATACTTGATTCCACCAAGTTCTCCAGTTGGCCGAGATTAAAGATGGTCACAGCCAGAATGCTGTCTTTGAAAGAAATACCCAAGAAGCAATGGTTAATGCAACTTACCAGGCAGATTCAGAAGTGGCCATCCCACAATCTGGTCAAGGAAGCTGAACTGTATTGGATTAGACATGCTCAGAAAGAAATCAACTTTCAAGATTCCAACATCATGAAACTTGACCCATTTTTTGATGAGGATGAAAGGGTGTACCGTGTTGGCGGTCGTATTAGCAGGGCACCACTGTCTTACGATATTCGTCACCCCTACCTACTGCCTAGAAATAGCCACATTAGCCTGCTGATTGTTCGAGACAGACACACAGATGCCCTTCATGGAGGACACCTTAGAACTGCAGCAGAGGTTAGAAAAAGATTCTGGATTGTTGGTGATGTGAATATCTGTAGGCGAGTCGTTCGCAGCTGCATACCATGCAAAAGGGACAGAGGTCAACCACCGCGACAGAAAATGGCTGACTTGCAAAACTTCAGAATCACTCCATGCTCTCCACCTTTCCAGACCACCCTTGTGGATTATCTGGGGCCAGTGAATGTAAAACTTAGTCGAAATACCACCACTAAAGGCTACTGTGCCTTGTTTACATGCCCAGTTATCAAAGCCGTTCACCTGACCTGCGTCCAGGACTTATCAACACAAGTTTTCTTGCAGGCCTTGGAGCGGTTCGTAAACATCAGAGGAGCACCGTCTTTGCTAATCAGTGATAATGCTACCTGCTTCAGAGGTGCCAACAATACAATAAATGAATTGAATCTAAAATTAGACCAAACTCATATCAGGGAGCATTGCCAGCTGTATAATGTTCACTGGAAATTTGGGCCTCCAGGTGGACCACATCACCAGGGAACTGTCGAAAGAATGGTGCAAGAGGTAAAACGAGGGATGAGGCATCTAGTGAAGGCAGATCGCTTAACGTTCATTGAATGGGAGACTGTGTTCTGTCAAATATCCGGCCTCATTAACAGTCGTCCCCTCACAAGCAAGTCATCATCTCCATTGGACGAACCACCCCTGACGCCAAACCATTTCCTGATTGGAAGAGGCGACTTGCGATGTCCGGAGATTCCCTGTGAAGAATATAAAGGAAATTTGCAGAAACGTAGAGAAATGTGTAACGCCATGGTAAGCGAGTTCTGGCGACGATGGATAGAATGTCTCCACAAGCTTTCACCCCGGCAGAGGTGGCAATCGGCAGCTGAGAACCTCCAGGAGAAGGACGTTGTACTTGTGGTCGGGGAGGATAAAAGGAGAGGGGCCTGGAAGATGGCAGAAGTCGTAAAGCTCTACCCAGGGAAAGACGACCTGGTCAGAGTCGTTGACATTAGATTTTCTAATGACTTAGTTGTTAAAAGGCCTGTTACAAAGCTGATCCTACTCATAAAAGGTCAGAAAGGTCGGACGTCTCGTAAATTGAACATTCATGGTTGTTACAAGAATTATATTTGTTATACATTTCTTTCATGTTTACGTGTTGTTAGCTGGTGACATTCCGTCGCCTTTGGGGGGATGGGATGTCATGACTTCTTAGGGTTTCCGTAGGCTGGACGCCCGAGTTGTATTCAGGCGATATAGCACAGCGTAGTGTTAGTGACCGTAACCGTATGATTGTCGAGTACTTACGCAACTATGTTAACAAATGCGGACTTTCACTCATTTTACCGTTACGAATTTCCCTTCTGATTCACAAAGATACCGAAGATCAAACACAGTTGTTGAATAGCTTAAACAAAGGAACGATACAACTTTAAACGATGGTGTACAACAAGAGAAACAAAATAAAGTCAGACCAGAATTAAAGTGTATCTCATCATTGCAGCAACGTGTATTTACTATATCCATTCTACAACTTGATTGGATTACATGTTAAAAACGGGAGGGTCAAATGACGGTCTTGACAAAAACTGCAGCATGTTCATCACAAATCCCTGTTTGTAGGTCAAAAAACAGTTTAAAATGAGTTCATATTCGTAACACCGAGTTTATCGACCCGTTTTCGTTCGATTAACCTTGCTTTCGAAAACAAAGAATTTCAGAAGAAAAACAGTTTTCTTTTTCGATGGAATAACAAAGTTTTGCCATAAACTAAATTTAACTCTCCCAAAAACAGAGTTATCGCAAAACTCAAACATGAAAACCGTGTTTTTCTCTCGATAAACAGAGGTTTTTGAAAACAAAACTGACATTTTTAGCCAGAACTTACAGCCTTTGTGGTACGGTTAGATCTTGTTGTTTTCTAGAAAGACCGGGGCTTATTGAAAACTCTTGTTAATCAAAAGCCCCTGCGGTTTTTGGCGATATACTCATTTTTTAAGACTTCAAGTGTTCATTTGTGATATATTTCTCCCGAATAACTGCACATTCGACTTGCCATAACCACCTCTGTAGACTTCTCAACTTCGCGGTCCTTCACCAAATTTGTGCACCATATACTTGTCAAAGCCAATGCACGTGATTGAAAGAGGGAGGGGGAAGGACATCTGGACTATTTTTGGGGGTGCCGACAGGACTATGTAAGCCCATCGCCACCGTTGTTGGGGCGAACTGTACAAAAGTTTTGGCTTTTCAAACCCTCCAAATGGCCTAAAATGGCACCTCCTGTGTGTATAATACTTATCCCTGAAATAGGGTTCCATGTCTGGAATTTCGCAATAACGAGTCAACAAATCCATCAATAACAAAAGTAACACATTTCCAATGGGTTGAGATGATACGAGAATCATGATTGAATTATGCTTCCCCTTTCATTTATTTCTGAAACACTTGGCAAATATGTGGGGTTAAACATACCCTCCTCCCATTCTGCCGCTACTGCAAAGCTGCTAAGCAAACTTTGAACAAAGGGTTGAAATGGGAGAAACGGTAGTGACGCTATCAGGATCTTATGTTTTCTCGACATGGATTCCATCAAAACGGAGAGCTACGATTAGTTGGTGTGCAGTGTACGGAAAAAATTTTGATAAAAGTACCTCTCAGATTGCAGAAAATTTCACTTCCCCTGCGATCTCTTTCGTCTTGTTTATTTCAGCTAAATTGCCTTTATTTTTTAGAACACAAAATATACACTTCCACTGTTAAAAAGTGGGGTAGGACTTGTCTCCCCCCAATCGACGCCCATGGCCGGATCCCATTTAAACATGACTTTGATGTGCCTCTGATATATCAGGGAGATGGTATTGAAGACAGGGAAACACGCAGCTTAAAGCGAGTCTGGTAACTTAACCATGAAGGCAAATGTGGCATGTTTCTCTAACTACCATATCCAGTCAGCTGGTGCATGAGTCATTCACCTCCCTTCGGACAACTGGCAACTGCACGGATGCATAGTATACAGTTCGCGCAGGGAGATCTAAACCCACTTCGAGGTGGTCTACAACACGTATAGACACAGATTTAACACACCGGGCTGAAGAGGGAGTCCAAGGTGGGGGGAAAGCCCGGTTCAGTCGGAACACTGTATATCAGTCCTGATTTCGAAGTTCCAGGGGATCTTTTACTGCGTTCATAATTAAACGGGCTTGCCCCGACCTTGGACTCCCCCTTCAGCCCGGTGTTTTGGATCCATGCTGTAGGCGACCTCGAAGCAGGGCAAGAGCTCCCTGCGTACTGTACATGCGTGCAGTTTTTATGTTGACCCATTGACCGTGTTTCACTGATGATCAAGCAAAGGATTAACCAACGAAGTACACAAGTGGTCGTGTCTTCAGTATGCAAGCGTTGCGAGCACAGCTTTCTGTGTAGCACATTACAGTGCATCCACAAACCGGAGAAAGTTGGATAGCTGGGCTGCTAATAAATAACTCCATACTTATAATGTACAGCATGCAGTAGTCATATACAGTCATGTTGTTTGCTACATGGATTTTTGAGTTGACGATAAGTTTATTAAAAAAATAACGCATAAAAAGAGCTTGATTATTTGACTTCACATGTTTCTTGTATGTATTATAGTACTTTCTATTTGACGGTTGCTCTTTGCTTCACTCATGTAAAATGAATGATGCCAGCATGACAACTAAGTGGTATATAAACAACTGCGCTGCGATGTTTTCGTTGCTACTAGCAAAAAGTGCTTGCAAGGTATTGTGACGTTTGTAGAGAATTTTCAAAGAGACTGCAGTCACTTGAGGCATTACAAATACGACCAATCATCTTCTACAGAATAGAAAAAAAAACAAATTATTATTATGGTTTGATCAATATCCGTGACGACATTGTTGCAATATTTGAATTCATTAGGTTAGGGGATTTCAACCATTATTCAATTCCACGGTTTATCACCCTGTCAGAAACCCTGTTTGCAAATGCGAGGTGCATAACTTTGTTGTGTATATACAAAAACAACTGGAAGTCATAGCAGGTCCGTAACATTTAGAGATATTTAGGTGTAATACATGAACTCATACGTATATGCGTATGCATCCATTGTGAGTTTGAGTGTACATATACATGTGTAAACAAATGTAGCAGTGACGTATCATGAAACCAGTGGCGGCGCCAGGATGTCAGACTTGGGGGGGGGCAAACTGAGGGCAGAGGAAAATGTTGGCGGGCAAAGATTTTCGCGCGTAGCGCGAAACCGAGCGCGAAGCGCGAGGCCTTGCAGGTGGGGTCCAGGGGCCCGTCTTAGGGGATCCGAGTGGGGTCCAGGGGGCGAAGCCCCCTGAGGCTCTGAGGTTTTAGCATATCTCTGGGTGGAAAATTAAGCCCCAAGAGAGGTATATTATTTTTTTTATATTATTTATTTTTTCGGTTGACCGTACTCCAAGGTTCCCAACTTTTTTCTTTGGGGGTACTATTTCACATTTACGCGGTACCACCGAGTACACACACATACACACACACACACATAGGCTACATACACTTCCATTCCATTCCTATATTTAGGAAAACAACGACATTTCTATATTTAGGAAAACAACCACCTACCCGACATTCCCTTATGCTGTACGGTAAACATTCCAGAGAAAATTTGTCTGACCAGGCTGGCCTACTGTTGAAGTGCCTACGGGCATGATATTAAAACTGGCAGCCTGTGTAACATAAATTAGGCATTAACCAATCATGGTTCCCCGGAAGCTGTTCCTATTAAGTCCAATGCCAATACATAGTTTTGTGATTAATTTTGGATGAGTACAAGATCTGATTGGGAAGGGTGAGAGCAACTGGGGGGCAACTGGGGGGGGGCAAGGAAAAAATCTGGAGGAGCAAATGCCCCCTCATGCCCCCCTACCCTTAGCGCCGCCACTGCATGAAACAAATAAATAAAACATATAAACAGTAAAAACATAACATAGCATCTATAGCAATGCAGCATAGCAGTGAGCCGTTGCTGCTTTCGTATTACTCTAAACTTGTGGCAAAGACTGTAAACTTCAAAGAGATTTGTGGACTTCTGTCAGTAGGCTGAGCATACGATACTAGGCTCAACATGGCAGTTACTTTTTTCTGAGTTGTATATCTGCTTGTCACACAACTTATAAGTACAATATTAAATTATTTGAATGTCTTTATTTCAAGTGTTAATTCTTGATGCTAATTTATTAAAAACACTTGAAATGAAAAATAATAATTCTGACCAAATTTATTAAGCATGCGTCCTTGTTTTCTAAGTCTCTACTATTTATCTAATTTAGTTCTACCCCATACCCCTTGTGTGTTTCTTTCTGTTCCTCGATAGGCCTATATGGTATTGTTACGTTGACACTGCAATACTTCCATACCCGTTGATGATGTAAACTGCTTAACTAAGGTACCCACGGTAAATAATCACGAGTGATATATAGCGCACTGGTTTTGTGGCAGTTTTTTTCCCCATCTGGGCGACAAGTGAGAATTCCTAAAGGCAATCCGAAACCACTTAAGCAACGCTCAGACATAACACTGTAGCTGTAAGTTAGGTATGTATTGGGGTCTAGTCCCAAAGTTTTTATTTTATTTGTTGTTTTACATTCATATGCACAAGCACGAATCACTGTCAACATGCTCTCTATCGGTGTGTCCGTTTAGCAACCTACCTACCATACCGACCTACCTACTCATCTGCCTACCTACACTCTAAATATAGTTGGGTAAACTTTTACCCAGGTTGGTTACGTATGCCTTGTCACAAATTGTTGGGTAACAAATATTCAAGTTGGTCAAAATATTACTGTTCTGGGATTCAACGTTATGCAACAACAGGAAGGTGGCCAACACGTGCCCAAGCCCCCCCCCCCATCCTACCCAAAAAATCTTGCACCAATTTGCATCTAAAACCATTTAAAAAGGCAAACAATTTTAATCGAGAAGAAGCACCGTCTCCCCAGGCCAGCAACACTTTAATCAACATTGATGTAGGCTTACCCCGCCCCAAATTCGTTAGTCTGGCTACGGGACTGTTCAACAATGGGTACTTTTTAACCAACTTGGGTATTTTTTTTTACCCAACAGTTAGTACGAGGCACACCGTATACGGTACGTCCCCAACCTTATTAGAATGTACCTATACCAAAGAACTACATAAACCATCTACTGTCAATGAAGTTTTATTAGAGATATTATTTACATCATCGGTAAAAAATTAACATTATCGGTAAAAAGAATTCTATGTTACTGGTATTTATCCTACATTATCCGTTCAAACAATTTTTACATTAATTTCTATTTTTATTGTATCGGTTGTTTTTCATTATCGATAATTTCTGTACATTATAGGTTGTTTTTACATTATCGGTTGAATTTTATACATAAATCGCGTTAACAAGACGGGACATACGTGCAACTCAACTGTACGTTATGTTTGACATTTATCAGCATTGAGTTCCCCAACCAGGTTCTTGTAAAGCAGCGAAGGTTCGTGGGTGATAGCTTTAAGTAGTAAATAGTGGTGAATATGGTCGGGGGGGGGATTCACATGCACCAGTGTCTGGTGATTTGGGACTGCATAGGGATCATACCCATCTTATATAGGGAGGGCTTTTTGGGACTGCTTCGGGACTGCAATTTGGGACTGCATATGGTCGTATCCATGTTTGGGACGTATTTTGCGGCCGCACAGGTTTTTAGGTGTTGACTTTTGCTGTTTCGTTGCCACTTCTTTGGTTTGCCCACCCATTTTCTTCTTAAATGCGCTCTTTAATTTTTACTATAACTTTAATCTCATTTTCTCATTTTTGTTGTATTTCCTTTTCATTTGCTACCATTTCATTCTCATTTCCTCATTTTTGTTACATTTCGATCTCATTCGCTATCAATTTTGTCTCATTTTTGTCATAGTATCTCCCTCTCATTTACTATCATTTTGTAGTTTCTTTTTCTTTCTCATAAATTGCTTGGTCGCTATATATTTGTATTTTTTCTTTCATCATTGGAAATTTTACACACAATTTCTCTCTTCTGCGCAATGAGTGCATCGTTTTAGATATCCCGACACGCCTCTGAAAACAAGGAAGACGGATCTCTCTCGCTTATCAAAATAAGCTACAAGTGGAAGCATTTACTTATGCCTCGGTCACACTACGGAAAACATATCTGCGACTGTACTGCAACTCATGGAATTGCAAATGGCACCCAACTGCTTTAGTGCCGTCTACAATCGGGGCGGGAGTGTGACGCAGAAGGCACTGCAACTTGTCTACGTTGTACTGCATTGTACTATTGAGATAGTATGGCAATGTTGTCTCCAGATGTATATATTTACCTCAGTGGTTGTACTGCGATGTACTGCGAATGGTCTGCAAACCAGAACGTGCAACTATTTGCAAAACGTGCTGCGCTGTGTTGCGTCGATCGGTGAACGACGGCGAATGCGCGCAACACGGTATGAGCCTGAGCTGCGACGGGGCATGCAACTGTAACGCGAGCAGAAATTACAACAAATTTACGTCGTTTTAAAAAAAAGTTGTTCCACTGTTGTTCCACTCAGCAGCTCCATCAAAGGGGTTTGCCACGCGCAAACGAAGGAAGCTATGACCCAGATTCGACCCCTGACGTAGTGGCATTATTTTTTTATATTCTTTGTTTGTGCTAACTATATTTAGCATGTAAAGTAGAGACCGCGTGACCTGGATGGGGCGGAACAGGCAGTATAAAAGAGCCAGTGGCGGCGCTCCGGGGGGGGGGGGGGCATGAGGGGGCATTTACCCCCAGATTGTTTCCATGCCCCCCAGTTGTCCCCCCAGTTGTCCCCCCAGTTGCTCTCACCCTTCCCAATCAGATCTTGTACTCATCCAAAATTAATTTAATCAAAAAACTATGTATTGGCATTGGACTGAATAAGAACAGCTTCCAGGGAACCATGATTGATAAATGCCTAATTCATGTTACACAGGCTGCCACTTTTCATATCATGCCCGTAGGCACTTCAACAGTAGGTCAGCCTGGCCAGACCAATTTTCTCTGGAATGTTTACCGTCCAGCATAAGGGAAGGACGGGTAGGTGGTTGTTTTCCTAAAAATAGGAATGTCGTTGTTTTCCTAAATATAGGAATGGAATGGAAGTGTATGTAGCCTATGTGTGCGCGTGTGTGGGTGTGTGTATGTGTGTGTGTACTCGGTGGCACCGCGTAAATGTGAAATAGTACCCCCAAAGAAAAAAGTTGGGAACCTTGGAGTACGGTCAACCGAAAAAATGAATAATATAAAAATAAATAATATACCTCTCTTGGGGCTTAATTTTCCACCCAGAGATATGCTAAAACCTCAGAGCTTCCCTGGACCCCACCTGCAAGGCCTCTCGCTTCGTGCTCGGTTTCGCGCTGCTCGCGAAAATCTTTGCCCGCCAACGTTTTCCTCTGCCCTCAGTTTGCCCCCCCCTCCCCCCCTTCCCCCCCCCCAAGTCTGACATTCCGGCCCCTCCACTGAAAAGAGCTGAGCTGGCAGAAACCAGGGAGAGTCGGAGCAAACGGTCGGCTACATATAAATTCGTTACGGTGACTCAAAGGACTGGTTTGGTTTTTTTCGGAGATAAAATGTTTTTAGAAGGTTCTATAATACCCACTCACAGAGCGCTTGTGGTGAGTCAATGGGCATCGATGTTCTGTCAGCGCTTGATTCATAAATGTGTTACTGTGTGCGGATGCTGTATTCAGTGCGGGGAGTCTAATCAGTTAAGGCCTGTCTGTACAGGATGCGTTGCGTTTCGTTCCGGATACGACACTTTTTTTTTTGGGCACCCTTCTGGATACGTCTAGACGCATGCCTGTCTGTACAGGATGCGTTCACAATACGTCAGTTTCGATGCGTCACTTTGAGATGCAGTGTGTAGTTTCCAATGACAATGCTTGTTGATTGAAAAAAAGGTGTATTTAAATCGTAGGATGCCAAGAAAATTTGAGAATTAAATATATCCTAGATAGCCGCCCTTGCCATTGGTCATGCTTTACAGCAGTCATCGACACAAGATGTGCAAGTTTTGTGAAAAAAAAGTAAAATTTGATTTGATTTTATTCTTAAACACATTCAGTTTGTCACAATCTATCCGAATTTGTACAAAATTGTTCAAAGTGGGTTTATCTCGATGGATTTCAGTGGCGTACCCAGGATTTCTCTCATGGAAGTGTAGGGACATGCAGTATGTTGCGTGATCGCCGGCCTGGGGGAGGTTTCCTAGAAGAGGGGGGTCCCCTTCCTCCTTTGAAGGCGTTTGAAACATTCGGTGTCCTTGGTGCTAGATTAGCTACTTTTTGAAGTAAAATTTGTGTTAAAAAGTTTCTATCTACCATCTATTCCACTATTGTGTGCGGATGCTGTGTTCAGTGCTAGGAGTCTTTATCATTTATTGTGCTGGGATAACGTACATCCAGTGTATGTAACATGACAGAGAGGCGTCTATTCAACTGTTATGTATTCAAAGGTGTTACTGTATTGTCGTACATAACATAACCCTACTGTTAATTTGTCTTTGATCTCAATTGCATGTAAATCTACCTGTTTGAGGAAATCAGAGGGAAGTAATTAAAGCACAGAAATCGTAATTCTTGTGTTTTGTGTCCATTTTAGTCTTTTGTTTCACTGCTTATTTAAATTCATTGGCGCAGCCTATCCTATTGGACTCGACGTAGACGGTGGCGTTATGCAACGTATGCAGACTGTTCGGCAATCTACTGTGAACTTTTGGGGATGAAATGGGGGCATTTGTAAAACATAAAACCAGTCATAACCAGCCAAAACCACCCCAAAACTAGCCAAAACCAGTCAAAACCACCCAAACCACCCAAAACCAGCCAAATCCACCCAAAACCAGCCAAAACCACCAAAACCACCTAAAACCACCCAAAAACAGCCAAAACCACCCCAAACCCCACAAAACCACCCAAATCCACCCAAAACCGCCAAAACAACCCAAAACCAGCCAAAACCACCCAAACCACCCAAAACCAGCCAAATCCACCCAAAAACAGCCAAAACAACCCAAAACCACCAGAACCACCCAAAACCAGCCAAAACCACCCAAAAACAGCCAAAACCACCCCAAACCCCACAAAACCACCCAACTCCAGCCAAAGCCACCCAAATACACCCCAAATCCGCCGAAATACGATATGATTCAGAGGGAGTCAGACAGGCGTACTGCACGTGCCCACTATCATAATGATGTCGTCCCAAATGTGCCCCGCACATTTCAAATCGAAAATTTCGATGTGTTATTTAATTTTTGTTTTATTTGGGGAGCATTTCCGTGGTATGGTCTTGCCGATCTTCTGTTTGTCGTCTTATTACCTTTTCAAATGGTTGCATTGCAGAGTATTTTTCATGTGTCGTCATACATGTTTGCTTATATAAAATTATGTTCTTAACGACTGAGGTAGCATTATGAGGAACGAATTAATCCAAGCCCATTGCTTCGATTCTTGGATTTACTCAGCGAGTCGTGTAATTTTTTTTTTCTGATTTTCATCTGCGTTGGTGCCCATGAATAGTTATGTTATATGTTCCTACGCACACAAGTAAAATGCAGATTCAACGTACAGATGAACAGTGACGCAGACATTTCTATTGTTTTATTAACTGCTAATCGCCATTTTTGCCTGCTTTCAAGACCCTTTGAATCTTGAATCTTATCATAGGGTGTAACACAGAGTACCCTTTCCAAATATTACCGATTTTCACTCAGGGAAAATAGAGGAAATGATTGATTGCTTCAAGTCGTTCCCACCTAGTAGCAACTCTGTTCATCGTAGCTTGAACTGACAGTGACCTGTGCAGCTAATGCGCAAGCTGCCTGCTATAGTCGTGTACTGTACTGATAATTACCATACCACGACCAACGACATAGTGCGATCATTGTGTTTTTCGTTGTTTTTTACCGCATTGTCTTTACTTAGCTATTTGAAGAAGTATCTTTACCGCCAGAATCCGTTGATGGCGGATTATATTAGGCCTAGCATTACTCCGGCTTCTGTTTTAACAGAGTTTGTGGCTTAATTTATGTGAGTTTTCTCTCACTGTGGTGGTGTTTGGTGCGCGTTCTCGAAGCCATACATCGTGGCTCTTAGTGCGTGCCGTTATACCATCTAAGCCAGGCTTATTTGTTTGTGTCATGGCTTGTCCATCCTATTTAAGATGTATATATCTATTAGCTTAAGGAGTACATGTTACTGGGCGGATCTGCAATCAGGGTCCACAGTCCCAAGAGGCTTGCCGCAAGCTCAATTGTTCTAGTTGAAACTGTATTTCATACTCATACACAGGGCATATGGAAATGAGTAACAAACCGGGATGTGGCATCCCCTCCTCGGGTGTTATAGTCTTTTATTCTGTCCAATGCCTACCCCCTCCCCAACCGCCCCTCGATTAGTTGACACATGCTGCCCTGCAAGTCTTTAATTCTGTCCAGTGCCTAACCCCTCCCCACCTCCTCGATAAGTTGACACAGGCTGCCCTGCACGTATAGCCTATTGACTATAGTGCTCAGTTCCATACCTAAAGTACAATGCTGTGTCATATTACAGGTCTACTTAGCATTTAGCGGCAAGTGCTAGGTCTACACGCACATGATAAATCACACGGTATGCCAATTGCAACATCGTAATCACGATCTTCTGACTCAAAGCGATACACTGTTCGATTGGTAGGAAGTAAACCTCTCTGTCATGCACAGGTTTCGCCTGTATATATTAACTCCCCTGATATAACACCGCGAATACGCTCTCATGAATCCTAATGCCTTCCTCATGCACATATTGAGAGGAGTTTCACCACAATCCTACACGACGCGACCTGGTAAGCGGCATGCCATGATATTCCATCAATTGCAGCACCGGTGAAAAATCAGGTACAGCTTGTAGAATGAGTATGAACCAACGATGCAAACGATGTCTCGAAATCCAGATGCCCTCGTAAAGAAGGTTCCAGATGAAACGTCCCACTGGTTCATTTAAAGTTATAGCCCAACTCCCCTTTTCATGATCATTATTTGTTAGCCATTATACACCTTTACAAAAGCAAAGCACATCCCTTCATCCGTGGGCCTATGCATGACCTGAATAAACCACAGACAAAACCAAGTCGTGACTGAGTCACAACTCTCCATCTCTCTCTTAGAAGGTAGAAAACTCAGGGAATTTCTGCTATTAAAAAATTAAAATAGTAGAGACTCGCGTTGATAACTACACTCAGTTGCTAAACTAGCTGCAAATGATTTGACAGGCTAAGAAAAGAGACACTTTACTACATTTCTGGGATGAACTTGTCACACTGATAAAGTCTTACAGCAATATGTCATTAATGTGAAAACAGAGAGTCTTTACACAGCCAGCTGGTCAAAATGTAAGGAGGAAGATAAGGTTGCAACTGAATTGACAGACATTTTTAAAAGTATGGGCAGATATGGTGGGAGGAGGTGGGGTAGACATGGCATTGCTGAAATAGAAGCCAAGCACTCCAGTAGGGGAAGCCCAGGCTAAATCAAGTTCTTGTTACTCAGTCCCATGTCTCTGATAGCAAACTTTGGTAGGCCGGAGAACTGACCTCAGGCGACCACGCAGTCGGTCGGCCGGCCGAAGAAAGGGCCATTGGTTCGACTGCATATAATCATACAAGGTTTTGTTCAACCAGGTGGCTCCGGTGGCCCTCCGTCGGCCACTTTGGCACTGGCGGTCAGATATTTCTGGCTGGGTCATATATGGTCTGTGTTCAAGTCAATTCATTTTCATCCAGTATCATGTATCGCAATCATTGACAACGTTCAACAATTACACATGCAGGACTTTTGAAAAATATCTTCTTAAACTAGCAACCTTGAAGGAAACAACACTCAAGTAAGCAAGGCATCTAAAAATTGGCAAACCCATACCTCTGACGCTGTATACGCTAGGAAAAAAAAAAAGGGACCGGATTCAGTCACCTGATATTTAGACGGCAACGTTTCCTTACACCATTTTGGGTTATTATGGCTGTTTTTGACTTCTTTTGGGTAGTTTTGGTTGTTTTGGGGTGGTTTTTGCTGTTTTGGGGTGTTTTTGGGCTGGTTTTGGGTGCTTATGGGTGGTTTTGGCTGGTCATGGGTGGTTTTGGGTGGTTTTCATTGAGTTTTGGCTGGTTTTGGGTGGTTTTGGTTGATTTTGGGTGGTTTTGGCTGGTTTCATGTTTTACAAATGCTCATGAAATGAAATGAAATCGGAGCATGTTTACAGTCAGACATACCCACAAGTGTATAAAAACGTGACGTGTGGTGGCTGCTGTATGAATAGTTGAAATCCATGTGCGCAGTCGCCGTGCAGTAGAGAAAGTAAATAAGAGGAGAGGAGAAAGATTAGTCAGTCTGTGTTCATTTCACAACCCTCAAAATCTGTCTTTTACAAATCTGCCGGCGAATAAAATCCGTTGTGCCATCTCTCTGGTCGTGATAAAATTCGAAGCATCGATTAAAACAAAAAAACTTACTTAAATGTGTAGGTCTATCTGAATGTGCTTAGGGTGATGCAATACAGCCTTTAATGTACCGTGTTGTAACTTGCAAGCTACCTATAACGATTTGTTCACTATTTTTCTTGCAGTACCTTCGCAGCACATTCGCGCAGGCGACGTTTGGACTAGTCTTTCGTATAGTTGCTAGTTTTGACGCAGATCGTGTTGGGAATGTTCGACGATAAGCGCAGTAGATCGCTGCCTTGGTGCAGCACATCGGCGAACAGACTACAACCAGTTGCAAGGTATTTCTACTTGCAAGCAGTTGCTCATGTGCTCCGGTGCGCACCGGAGCACATGAAGAAACTTAGCGACTCGTCTGCAACCCATGAAACTAGTCCCAAACTCAATGCAACTCGACGCAGTCCGTGTGGTGATGTAGCAAAGATTTTCAAAATGACCCAGTTGCAAGTTTACAATCACTTTCTTTCAACATACATCTTTTTTCCAAACTGATTATTTTTCTTTTTAAATTTCTATAACCTTGTGGCACCCTATGCACCATTATGAGTTTGCTATATGTCATGGTGCTGTAAGAAATCTCCTTTCTCCCCATGTCATTCATCCTCTCCCTCTATTGTCACTGCTGACTATTTCCAGTTTTTACATCGACTTGAACGAAGTTCAGTCGAAGTAATGTAATCCCCAGAGCAGTTTGTGCAGTCATGCCTACCGATTAGTGCGTTCGGGGCCCTTTCGACGGCGATTTCTCGGCCGTTGCGGGAGCTACGGAGCTGAAATTTGGTGGACGGTCGGACCGTGTACGGCGACGTGCGTCCTTAAAATTGGCGGGGATTGGCGATTTAGTTTTCTCGCTAGCGATCATTCTTCATTTTTTCGCCAAAAAGCCTACTCCTAGGGATTTCGGAGTTACCTCTTGAAATTTTGCACACTGTTAGAAGGGTCTCTCGTGCACAAAAGTAGTACTTCTGTAAGCGAAATTCGGTAAAATGGCGTTTTTATGGACCGGTTGGCGCCCGAAATAGACCCTTTCGGAAAATGGCCAATTTCTCTCGAATAAGGCAAAAACTCGAGAATTAACTAATCCCATTTAGATTTTACACTTGTTGTAAAGGTCGTCCGTGAATTTGGTGAGAATTGATTGAGAAACCGTGGAGAAAATGCGAAATGAAATTTGCCTGTTTGTGTCCAAAATCCAGTTTCTATTATTTTCGATCTCCTCGCCAAGCGTGGTTTGGTATGGCAGCGTGGATTAGTCCTGCTTGGTGGCTGTCATGCACGGTAGCTTTGTGTGCCATAATTTTCTTACGCGGTAGTCAACATGTAATACGCAAGTCGGGTGTCTTTGATGCAGAGCATGCAGTCTACTTGTTTGTCATGCCTAGGTCAGTGGAAACCATTAAGGATAATGGTTGAAGATGGAATATTTTCGTTGATACTAACAACGAAACCAGCCCGTATAAAGAGTTAGTTTTAAATTTTACATGAATTAATTTAATTTTTTCAGTATTATACATGGTTACGTATTTTGGTCGTAATGGTTGATTGTAACTAATGTCAATCTTCCATGAAATATATGATACACCCTTTATCACCATTTGGTATACTCTAATAGCAAATATGAATATGCAAAAAGCTGTTGTTTACTGCTAAACTTGAAGGGGGTATTTTGTACTCACTTTTACAAGTATAAAAAAAACTTTTAATTTAGCGTTACTAACTTGAATGACGTCTTTAGTCGAAGTTTGCGTCATTGACGTTCTAGTCACAGTTGAATGTCCCTGCGTGAGTAACCCTATTTATCCTTCCCTAAGAGAGAGATCGTTGTGGCTTCCGTTACCGAGCAGTCGAAACCAAGAGCAAACGTCTGACACATGTTGTCTCTGTAGATTACACACTTGGTTACTTATGTAATTTGTGTCCGTAGATGAATCAACGTAGGTGACAGGAGAGGAATAAGGGATGTAAACATTCCCCTTATACTTCCCCCTCATTACTTGGTATTCAGGATGTTTGTAAAATCTGATTTTTGCCTAAATTATCCCTTCGTGACCAGTTCTAAAGTAACACCTTTCCTGGCACCTGGTGACCCTTCATAGGGGCTTTCTTTGTGCCCATGCTATATAAAATATCCATGTTTGGAACGAAATCTACCACTCACTAAGACATCTCCAGCTGTCGCCCTTGTCCAGGCCGAAGACAGAATTCCAATCAAGTTTGTACTGTCTCTAATAGGTAAGAGTTCATCTTTGTTGCCCCAGTAAAACTTTTCATACATACATTTCACATGCCATTGTATGACCTAATATAAGTATGTTTTGTTCTGTGATGGCAAGTTGCACACAGGATCGACAACCCCTCCTTGAAATATCAAGTTTAATTATGCCCCAATGTTTTGGCATTTGCACTGAAGAGTTGTAATATTTTAACCAATGTCTGTTGTGCAAATATTGGGGATTCCCCCTTGATACCTGGCACTATCGTCAAAATTGTTGAAACATTGGGGATAAGCTGTAGTGTGATAAGAGTTATCGGTACTTTAGTGCACGAAGCGCCCCTTACTATTTTATATTGCTGTGTAAGCTAGGTGTATGATCATCACACCGATATCCGTCCCCCGGCTGATTCCCCTGATCTGTAGACGATATGGTCTGTGCCACCTGTACTTAGATGACTGATGACCTGTGGATGACCTGGTCGATTCTCCTGATCTGTAGACGATCTGGATGCTCCCGTAGACAATCCAGACGATACCCCCGTGGATGATCTGGTTGGTCCCCACCTGTAGTCTATCTGGCTGGTTTCCCCAAAGACGTTTCGTCGACGCCCAATTGAAAGACCAGATGACCCTGGCCCACTAGTAGTCCAAGGGACGCTGGATTAGTACCAACAGTCGATCACTGACTTGATTAAGGTGTTGTTATATTTTGTAAATACATGCTGCTGATTACCGAGGGGTTACCAGTATTAAATTCTGTGTCCATGCGTTTATTTGTTTACTCGATGTCAACTCGGACATCCCCCCCCCCCCAAAGGTAGGAGAATCGTTTACAGAGAACTGAACCCCGCTACTGCTACGTCCTACAGTGACACATGGCGTAACCAGCACAGATGGTGTCCACACAAATAATCTGTTCTACGTTAAGAATTTACACGGTACCACGCACAAGGATTCCCATGTGGGAAACACTTTTCATAGATAAATCCCAATCCACAAATCTGGGTCATTCTCACTTGAGTGTCTATATGTTACAGTTTTCCCTCATTACATATTTTAGACCAGAGAGCTAGCTGTTCCGAAAGGAATGTAGCCTGCTGTAAGCAGGCTGTTGTGTGTGTTGTATTAGTCCAAAAGATAATTCAAAAATCCCACTTCCGTAGTATGTATAATACGTGGATACATTGGCATACCTACAGGTATCTGTATATTGTGTAAAGAAAGGGGGTATTATGATTACCGAGAGAGTGCCATTTGCTTGGAGGATAACTACAGCGTCTGCTCCGCAGGCTAATAGGAATTTTACTAGGACATGTTTGAAAGGGTAAAAGGTGGGTGAAACTGGAAAATGTGCGGTAATAAGCTGTAAAATTACGGTTAAATCATAATAAGACTGTGACAAATTTGTGGTAACACTGCAGTAAAATTATAATACAAGAATGTCCATTTGTAATTACGGTAAAATGGGGTAAATTTAGGGTAAGGGCCGATTTGGTAAATATGCGGTTAAGTGCCTTGATAATATCTTGGTATTACCGAGCCCATAGGGTAAAAAAAGTATAACAGATTTACAGCACTGAGTTTTCATAAGCGTGGAATTTAACGACAGAAAACGTGAACTAAATTTTTGTTAGGAGAGAACACAAACTCATTGAACACAAACAAGAGAGAAACTTTGTTAGTTCAAAATGGTTATTTAATGGCCAGTTTTCGACTGCTCCAAATGGCACAACAGTTACAACCATAATGATTGTGCAATTCTTCAACTATTCCATGGACTCCATGGATACAAAGGTGACATGCAGTCAAACAGTTCTATTTGTTTCGCAGAAAGACACGGGCCATGCCAACAAACTGCTTGGTGCACCGAACGCCTACTTAATGACATTGTAAAATGGCTGTCCGCCTCAACCACACATTTTTGGTCTCAATGATGATCGTAACCTTTGTAATCATGTATGCGTGTGGGTATGTATGTGCGTTTATGTGTGTGTGTATGTATGTCCATGACGCCCTAGGTTTTAAACGTGATATCTCAATAACTAAAGCTTAGACAGAGCTCATACTTAGTAAGTGAGTGTACCACATTGAGCAGAAAAATCCCAATATTTATGGAGGAGGTCAAAGTTCATGTGGATTCAACAAAGGTCAGATTGTAAAAACCTTGTTAACACGATATCTCAAGAACGAAAGCTTTAACAGATCTCGTCAGTATGTAGATGTACCAGATTGAACAGAAATACCTAATTGTTTTTGTGGGGGTCAAAGGTCATTTGGAGTCTACAGCGTTCCAGTTGTAAAAACGTTGTAAACACGATACCTCAAGAAGGGAAGCTTAGACAGTGCTCATACTTAGTACGTAAGTGTACCACTTTCAGTAGAAGAACACTTTTGTTTTGGTGCAGGTCAAAGGTCATTTAATGTCAACAGGGTTCAAACTGTATAAAGTTAATAAACACGATATCAAACGAAGGGAAGCTTAGGCAGAGCTCATACTTAGTATGTAAGTGTACCACATTGAGAAGAAGAATCTTTTTTGGTGGAGGTCAAAGGTAATTTGGGGTCAACCGTTGTTACATTGGGACATTCTTGAAAACACGATATATCAAGAGTGGAAGCTTTAACAGATCTCGTAGAAGTATGTACCACATTAAGTAGAAGTACCCAATTGCTTTTGTTTTGTGGAGATGAAAGGTCATTTGGAGTCTACAGAGGTCAAGTTGTGAAAACTTTCTAAACATGATACCTCGTGAAGAGAGGCTTAGACAGTGCTCATACTTAGTATGTAAGTGTACCACTTTGATTAAAAGAACCCTTTCGTTTTTGGTGGGGGTCAGAGGTCATTTGAAGTCAACAGTGGTCAAATTGTATAAATATAATTAACACGATATCTAAGGAAGGGAAGCTTAGACAGAGCTCATACTTAGTGTGAAAGTGTACTACATTGAGTTGAAGAATCCTGTTTTTTGGTGGAGGTCAAAGATCATTTGGGGTCAACAGTTGTTAAATTGTGGAAACATTGAAAATACAATATCTCAAGAAAGGAAGCTGGAAAAGATCTCACATTCAGGCTGCATATGTACCTACCACATTGAGTAGCAATACCCAATTGCTTGAGTAAGGAAAAAAAAAAAACCAAACAAATTTTGAGTAAAATTGTGTAAACACGATATCAAAAGAAGGGAAACTTAGACAGAGCTCATACTTAGTATGTAGGTGTACCACATTGAGTAGAAAAATCCTATTATTTGGTGGAGATCAAAGGTCATTTGGGGTGAACAGGGGAAAAATTGTGAAAACTTGTTAACACAATTAAGTTAACACAAGTAACACATTTTTGAAGTGTGTAGATTTACCACATTGAGTAGAAATACTCGAATGTTTTTCGTGGAGGTTAAAGGGTATTTAGAGTTTACTGCGGTCAAGTTGTAAAAATGTTGTAAACACGATATATCAAAAAGCGAAGCTTAGACAGAGCTCATACTTAGTATGTAAGTGTGCCATATTGAGTAAATTTACCCTTTTTTATGGTGGAGGGCAAAGGTTATTCAGGGTCAGCAGGGGACAAACTGTGAAAATCTTGTAAACGCGATATCTCAAGGAAAGAAGCTTAGACTGAGCTCGCACGGAGTATGTAAGTGTGCCAAATTCAGTGGAAGCACCTTATTATTGTTATAGGTCAAATGTCATTTGGGGTCTACAGAGGTCAAATTGTGAAAACCTTGTAAACACGATATCTCAAGAAGGGAAGCTTAGACTGAGCTCTTACGTAGTATGTAAGTGCACCACTTTGAATAGAAGTACCCTATCGTTTTTGGTGCAGGTCAAAGGACATTTGAGGTCAACAGTGGTCACATTGTATAAAGTTAGTCAACACGATATCTAAGGAAGGGAAGCTTAGACACAGCTCATACTTAATATGTAATTGTACCACATTGAGTTGAAAAATCTTGGTTTTTGTGTAGATCAAAGATTATTTGGGGTCAACAGTTGTCAAATTGGGAAATCCTTGAAAACACGATTTCTCAAGAACAGAAGCTTTAACCGATCTCGTATTAAGTATGTAGATGTACCACATTGAGTAGAAATACCCAATTCTTTTTTTGTGGAGTTAAAGGTCATTTGGAGTCTACAGCGGTCAAGTTTTGAAAACGTTGAAAACATGATATCTCAAGAATGGAAGCTTAGACAGTGCTCATACTCAGTATGTAAGTGTACCACTTTGGGAAGAAGCACCTTATTGTTTTTGTTAGAGGTCACAGGGCATTTGAGGTCAACAGGGGTCAAATTGTGAAAACCTTGTAAACACGATGTCTCAAGAAGGAAACTTGGACAGATGTCATATCATAGTGTATTCGTGCATCCCAGAAAATAGAAAATGCTATTGATATTAGTGGAGTTCATCTGGTGTGAATATGAATCAAATTGTGGAAACGTTGTTAACATGATATCTCAAGTAGGGAAACCTGAACAGATCTCACATGTAATGTGTAGGTGTTCACTGTAATATGCAGTTGTGCATGTTGAGACACGATACATAACAGTCATCATATATCAGATTCATCAAAATCCTCATATTGAAGTCATCGAAACCACAATGCATTTGTCCATTCTGGTTCATCTTAACAATACCAATTGTGTCCTTAGAGATCTTGATTAAATTTCGAAGTAGTCTGAAGATTGGCAAATGCTCAATTCAACGTAGGAGAATGTGAAGTAATGCATATTCGTCATGGGAATGCAAATATTAATGATAGTGTTGTGTAGAGATGGTCATTCTACGCCACCATACTCAAAAGGGTCATACAAAGTTCAGTCTTCCAGTGTTTACTAGAGTTTATTAACCTTTTCTTTATTCTCCCCAGACAGTCAGATTAGACAAGTCAATACTTTAAAAATAGAAAAAGTTAGACACTGTTCTTAGAAAGATTTCTCAATACTTTGCTGATTGGTAGATCACGGGTAGCGACCATTTACATATGTCGTCATAGACAATTGTTGTCTCTATGATTGGTCAATGTTGCCTTGTGTCCATCAACCTCGGGAAGCCACGAGGCGAAGCGTCAGGCACAAGGCCCGCACTGGCTATTCTCTCTTCGAACTCTAAACATCGTTCTCTCTGTAATTATGTAAGCCGTAGGCCTGCGTTATCTTATCTCTCCGTTCCCCTTTCTTCCTGTCATCGTCATGTAGGCCTAACTCTGTTATCGATTCAAATCATCTTTTTTAATTCCTCTAATTTGTGTGAGTATTAATATCCAAGATGTTCAGGTTGAAAAAGATCTTGGACAATTTTCCAGACAACGGTGGATATAGAAGCGGCTAGGAAATCGAACTATGCAGATTCAAGGTATGATAAGACAAAACTTTTATAATGGTATTGTGGTGGAGTATGCTGTTTAGATTCCTTTTTTTCTAGTGCAAAAAGTCCCCCCCCCCCCCGACCAAATATACTGACAACCTCACGGTGCAGATGTTCAGGCCGGACTTACAGTATACTAGCCACAGTGCGTAAAGCAAAATGCACACTCAGTGTATGACTGATGCTTGTCGTAAGAAATACGTGTGTTGACATCTGTAGTATTGTTACACAATTTCATTATCAAGCACTGATTCAAGACGACAGAGGAGACTAAGCAAAAAAAAAAAAAATCACAAAATCACCTCATAAAAGCGGACATTAAAGACATGCTAAGTTGAAACAGCAACATTTTAGGGACTCGTGGGCAAATTTCTAGCCTAAGAGAGTTCGTTAGGCTGTGTTTTGATATAATATGCCCCCTACACATTCAAGTGAATTGTTTGCATGCGCATCATTTCTTTTGCATGATGTAGGCCTAGGTCTAAGCTGGCATTCAAACAAAAACATAATTTGATAACAGGTAGTGTGAAACATTAACCAAGAAGAACATGTTCATGTAGTATATTCCAATCTACTTTAATAGGGATGACAATTAAACTATCAGTTTGAACACTACCGCACATGTTGAGGCCTATCATTGGCTACTCTTATTTTGTTTTCTTTTGAAAATTTTGAAAGGCAGAGTCAAGATTCTCCAAGTACATGTCAGAATCAACTCAATCCCCCCATCCAATCCTCCATGTATGACACTCATTTTGTTTTCAGACTGACAGCATTTATAGCTGCTAATCAGTGACTACCAAGAGTATGGTATGTGCATCACACACTACACTTTGCTCGAGCCAGTGCAACTGATTTTATCTCACTTGGTTCATCCTATGGATTAGTGGCATCCATATTCACGCGTATAGTTTTAAGAGCATTGAGAAGATTAACAATGAAATTTTAAGATACCTCCACAATTGCCACTGCCAGTTTGTCCAATATTGGGGCTTATGATATTCCGCGAAACGAAACGGAATAGACTTACCCTGAAAACACGATCTCTTTGATATACAACAAACTAAGGAATGTAAGGGAGGACAAAATTCAATCGCTCAAAGTATTTACAGATTTTCTCTGCTGTTTCGCAAAACATCATTAGCGTGGTGGAGTATTGATATTCTGCGAAAAGAAACAAAATAGCCTTACCCTGAAAGCACGATCTGTTTGATATATAGCAATTTTTTTCTATTTCGTTTCGCAGAATATCATAAGCCCAAGACTGCAACATCTACTCAGAAATACTCTTCTAAATAAGAGGATGTTATGCGTTAAAGTAGGAACTTAATAAAAATTTCTAGCTTACTCTGGGCAGCTCTTCTGGCCGCAGGGAGCAACCTCAGACCTTCTTCGAGTAGAACTCTTTCTGTGGTAGGACTATCTGAAATGGATAAAACATGAGATTGTGGAGGAATCCCAGTTTAGAAATTATCAGTACAGACATGAAAAAGTTTCAGACAACACAACTCAACTTTAAATGCTAGTAGCTGACTCAAAGTAAAATAAAAAAATTGATTAAGTTACCTTTCACAATATATATTATTACTTGCAATATGTAAAAAAGTACACTAGTGATAAGTGAAACTGTGAGAGGCAACAGCTATGTAAAGTCCTGACATTATTTTTATGTTCTGAGTTTGGTAATCATGATATGACAAGATTTGCAAAAATATTTCACTTTAATTTGAAATCATTACTAAAATATGGATCCCAGTATACAGGGTCATTCATACACTAGATAATTAACATGTCTCAACTAATAATATGGCTATGAACTATGAGAATTGCCTTCAGAAAGAGAGCTTGCCAAATTTATGATATCACACCTACATAAACATTTCATTAACAAAATTTTACTATTCGGCAATGAACTTCGCATGTGTGTAACTGAAATACATGCTATTCATGCACTCAGTGGCGTGTGCAGGATTTTGGACATGGGGGCACAACCTGTGATTCCCCCGAGTAACATGGAAGAGGAATCACTCGTACACCAAAGGTGCACTACATGTGCAAAGCACGAATTTGAATTCCTGAGGTGTTTTTTGTTGTTGTTGTCAAAACGCTAAATGGGAAGAAGGGCAAATGTCAGGTGCATTAACCAATAACAATAGAAACATAGTGTGTGCGGTTAAGGCTTCGTAATAGGGTTCAAAGATCTCACAGACATGGAGCGTAGATGGATGAGGTAGCGTAAATTAGTATGCCAAAGAAGAAGGTCAGCTACTGTGTAAATTACCGGTTGAAACATGTGAGAACCAACGGCAATTGTTGGGAGAAGGGTCCAGGAGCACACACCCGGTGGGGGCCAAAGGTCGAAGCTTACAGAAGCTCATGCAATACCAGCACTTTAAACCACACTTGTGATGTCAATCTGGCAAAGGCCTTAAAGTTTGTCCTCAATTTACATTCGTCACAAAAACGGAAAATAAGTTGTGCATGTTAGTCATATCTACAACTGGTAGCCGCAAAGCCCGTCCCCTATTTTGCTGATTAGCAATAACTGAGACTATGTTTTAGTTTTATCAAAAAGAAAGTAGAAATACCTAGGCTACTGCAATGACCTAAGGCACCCTGTTCCCCTTTCATTACACGTAGACAATGAGTATTGAAATGCCGGGGGGAACTTAAGTAATGACTGCATTAAGGTTGTATACTTTTTCTTCATAGACTTGAGTAGCGTATAAAAAAAAACTAGAAATTTGAATTTGCATGACAAATTTGACGTTGCCACGATCGGCCAGAGACAGGCTTGAAATAAAAACTGAAGTTGGGTAAATCGCTGTAATGATACTTGCCGATTGCCCGGTTATGATTTTGCGGTGATTTTGAAAGTCCTAAACCGCTCAGGATATTGCCATATGCTTCATTGTTATGATTGTTATATGACTTAAGGTCAAGCTTGTTTGTGCGGTATCAATAAGCACTTGACCTACTTAAGACTATTAACGACCTTTCGCCATGATTATAACCGCAAACCAATCAAATTAAAAGTCACATGAACAGTCAAACTTTACAATCAGATGTTCAAGACCAAGCCTCTAATTAACAAAAAACAAGATAAAACGTGCATAAAAATGTTATTACTAAGTGATTCTCATATAAATTTAGAACTTATAACCAAAATTTAGTTTTTTAACTAGCGTCTGTGGAAAACAGAAACTATTCTTACATAACTTTTTCAAGCACACTACCGGTATGTAAGCGTAAGCGTAAGGGAAAAAAATGGTCCATTACAGCAAGACAGGCAAGAGTGCAATAAAACTTTATGAAGTAACCCACTTTTGTCTACTGACTTGGGCCCTTGAATTTTTTCGTGTACTAGGTTAGGCCTAGTTGTTGACCAGGTAACATCATTCATGTCATATGATTTTCAAGGTCGCTGTATGTTTAGGCGTCTTACAGAAAAAGTCTGAAGTGGGAAGTGGTGGCCGGATGGTTGACCTCCTTCTCCCTAACCATACGCAGACATGATCTCACTCTGCACTTATATGTATGATATATGAGACTTTTTTTATTTCCCCAGTTTGAATGACGATTGAAAATTCATGAAAATTTCAGAGCGAAAAATTGTGAGCCTACTGATGGTATTTAGCTATACTAATCGCTTCGGTGCCTTACTCTTTCATGGGCAGAACCATTTCACAAGTCCCTTTCTTTAAGATGATTGGGTACTTTACTTTTATATTTTACGTTTGAACTTGCTTTGATTTTTGCTGCTGATGGTTCGTCAACTTATACTTTCACTTTTCTTGTTATGTGTAATTTTGTCTCTTTTTTTGGCCCTAATCTTTGCTTAAATGTCTTACTGCTCTACCACAGATTTCAATTCCCCTTGTAGAGCTAGTGAAGTTGTCTTGTGTTATTTTCTTTGAAAGTTAGCTTAAAGGCTGTATTGCATCACCCTAAGCTATATTTTTACCTCCCTGAAAGGAAAATTCTCAACTGGTTCTAAGTTACAGTACTCTTAGATTGCCAGCAAATTCGAAAGATGCAGAGCAGCTCGTATTACACAGCGTACACAGGGATCCATTGTTTTGATTACACATGTGGAGGAATGTAAGACAGGCTGAGGGAGGGACTAGAGGTAGGTGGTTGGGAGAATTGAAACTGTCTGGGGTGATGCATTACAGCCTTTAAGCCTACTTTGTATAAGCCGCCTACTCATGCATTGCATTTGCAAGAATGAAGTAGCATATAATAGATACAGCAGATATACCAGCACACATGTACAGGTTTAGGGAGAAATAGGAAATGAGGTATTTTTTTTTAATTCTTCTCTCACTTTCTGGTTGATGTTCAGTAGGCTAATCAAACACAAACTCAGCTATAACGTCTAGGACTAGCAGGATGCGTAGGATCTACCTCGCTTACGAATTAGGCCTATGAATCAAGCAAAAGCAGTTTACGCTAAGAAAAATTCACTGGAATACATCCAAAAATACTTGAGGCCTCAATAAACAGTGGTTTTGATAACCCTAGGTGAACTGTCAACGACATCTCCACGAAAAGTGGATTTTTTTACTACGAAAACAAGGGTACAACGCCTTGACTGATTGAAAATAAAGAAACATGTTTTTAAACTTTTTGAATAAAATCTGTCGATTAGCTTTTGTATTCGGCTTTTAATTGTATATCTCAATGCCGCCATATATATACACCGATATTTAACACAAAAATAATAAAAGTAGTACGTAATGTACCTTCTTCGGGACGATACCATATAAAAAATTTTGATATATAATGCGGACTAGACAGGGTTACAAATTACTCTAGTCAAAAGAACGTAATGTGTGCCTACGTGATCAATATAGTGAAAGTGACGTTGTTCTAGTCATGTCCTATCTATATACGATTTCATTTGTGCTCTATCACTCCACGCATGAATCCTTTTCAGGAGGCTACCAAACCTAGACTGCGAATGTAATTTATTTGCAATCTTTGTATGAAATTCATAAACAATCTTCCCCTGTTAGAAATTTCGGGAAGTTTCATAGAGCCAGAATCTTGATTTATGGCTTGATTGCTGAAACATAATACTAGTATTGGTGCTTTATTCCCTTCGCTCACGAACATTTACGATTATTATCATGAATCGTGAGGGCGAGGCGACCGGAACTGTACTTGAGATTGTGTACTAATCCGCATGTCCCCCGACTGTGTGGTTAACGGATCTACTTTTCCTTTTAATCCGCGGCCATGTTCACTGAAAGCAGGGTTGCGGTGACGATGTTGTTACATGACTGCAATGCTATTGACGTTCGTATAGATCACAGTGCATAACCAGAAATAGGCAGTCAAGCTAGTTTCCCTTTTTCGCTGTCTTGCTTTGCTTGTTTTTATTTCGAGGTCATGGTGTAGCAGCACTTAATTACAATTTAAGGTAATACACCGAGTCCAGATGTAAATCATATTTATACAGGGACGGGGGAGGTTGGGGTTATAACCACTCCGCTTTTTGACAAAGAGGTTGTCCAATTACCCCCCCACCGTATCTATGCAAAACTAAAAAAAAAAAGCAAATGAGATAATAATTAAAACTAGAGACTTTTACCATGTCCATAGAGTAGTAACTAAGCTGTCACTAACATTAGTGACATCAGTAATCAAAATTCAGATGTCAGAATTGTGCCAAGAGCGGACTGGAGCTGTGCCATGTAGTGCATGAGAAGTTTACCTTTGCATGTACTGCATAAAATTGAAAATGAAAATTATTTTTGATCATTTATTGGTTAGTCATAACATAAAATACTTTGTTATACTAGTATTGAAAATTTCATCAATTTCACTGCTTTAAAGTTAGTCATTTTAACGTAAAAAGGTTTGAATCTGTTCACTAAACGTGCATGCAACAAGTTCACATTCACTCTTGTGTTTCGCCTATAGAAAATCCATCAGGGTTCTGCATCGCTTCATTAAGTTGTTCGACATAAATATGTATGTAATAGCCATGGACCATTCCAGCCTGCTAAGAGAAACGATTTGCATGAGCAAGCAGGGGACAATAGACCAAGAAAAACATAATATGTTTCCAGCATACATAGTATAAAGTATGCACCAAATCACATATTTCACGTTGAAAATAAAATGAATAAATAAAACAGCTGCACCCCTCCCATACTCTTCCTCTCACGCGCAAGCGAACTCGGTCGATTCGTACTCCCTTTAACCAAGTATGGAACACCACAGAAATCTCCATCATGTACAAGGGTATGCCACAAAGATCAATTCTTGGACTACTTCGGTCTGTTCTCTACCTGACCGTACATGTACTGTAAAGCAAGAAAGTAACTACTCTCATTTGATACGACGATGGCACACAAATTATACCTCAGCTAATAGACTTTTCCGCAACTTAAAAACATTTGATCATGGCAGTGAAATAACACACTTCACTTAACACACTATATCTATTGTTTTGCTATTTCACTCCTTTCAGAGAAGAAGAAAGTAGATGCAACAAACTTGTGTTTGAATACGGGTGTTAGTACAAAACTGTATTCCATTTTTAAATGAACGGCAACATTCTTAGGAATTACACACCGACGGTAGTCTTTATCATGGATTCCTCATATCAGCAAAATGTCATGCAAATTAAAAAAAATGTCTTGGCATAATTTTGTTTAAGTAAACGGAGTTTCTTTCAATATATTTTTTACAATGTGTCTATTCATCCTTAACTTATACTGAAGGCCCAAGTGAAATTCTTACTCGTACGTCACATTTCCACAAATTATTTGTTCAAAAAAGAATGCTGTGAATAATTCATTGTATTAGTGTCAGCACTAATACCTCTTTCTCCACCTCATCAATCATCACAACTTTCAGTCAATTTTTACAAAACCAAACTGCAAAACGCCACTTTCATGTATCAATTTCATAATAATTTTATACTCATTTGATTCTCTGTCCGTATACGCATTCGCTGTCTGTTCGCAAATCGCACAACAGTTACTTCGTCTTGCTAGAAGTGTAATCGGTTAAAAAAGTTCAACTGAACAATTACAGAAGGTTGTTGAATTGTTCAAATGACAAAAGTCGACAACTGATCATTTTTCTGATTTTTTAAAAAATATTTTCTCGTTATCGATAGACATTTGGCAGAAATAGTCAACTTGATATATTCATATTAATATGGCCGTTTGAAGCTTCCGTCTGTAGGAAACTCGCTCATGAAAGGGGGATTTTTTTGGACTGAGTAAGCCGCTGGGACCAAAAAAGTCCCCTTGAGTTAAGCATAGCATATTTAGTCCCTTTCTGCAGTCAGGCTGGTTTTCCAGTTGGGCGGTGCTTATAAAAAATTGTGTTACGCGTTCAAAGACCGAAAAAAGCCAATTATTGTCCCAGGGATCAAAATTTAGGGGGAGCATTTGTACTGCTACACCGGAAGTCGCCCTTCCCCGCCCAGCAAGTACGCATCTTAAAATGGTATTGTCAGTAATTAATTTAATTTCAGTGGAATTTTCCCCTGAAAAAGTCTGATCAAATTTGCGAATGTCATGACTAATTCTGTAGTTGATTGAATTTGAAAACAGACGGTTGGCAACACAATCATCATTTCTGACGCACCCAAACTTGCATCTTTTACCTTTACCTTCATTTTTCTCTAATCCTTATCGTTTTCTCTCTTTTTTAATATTTTGTCCCTTTTTGTAAAGGTGAAAAAGGCCCCGGCAATCCATGTTAGTCGGTCTATGATGGGGGGGGGGGGGGGGCGAGGGAGACGACCGTTAGCAGCGCAAAGGATATGAAGTGGCCCTGTAACGTAAGGTAATGCACAGCCTTGTCCAAAGACTTCAAAAAAGGATAGGAGCGTGGACGGTCAACTTTTTTTTCTTACTTGGTCCTATGAATTTCCAATGTATTGTGTAGATGAGCACAAGATCTCTATTGATTCCAGTAGAGGTCAAATGTCATCTGAGGTCAGCAGGTGTCAAATTTGGGGAAAATTGTAAACACAAAGTCTCAATAAGGAGGTTCTACAAGGAAAAACTTGTAGAACTTCCCTGGTCTCAAGAAGTAAGGCTTGGACACATCTCATATGCAGTATATAGGAGTATCACATACAGCACTAAAACCCTCTTGATTTTAGTGGCGGTCAAAGGTCATTTGAAGTCACCAGGAGTCAAAATGTGAAAACCTTGTAAACACTATATTTATCTCAAGAAAGGAAGCTCGGACAAATCTCATATTTGGTATGTAGGTGAACCTTACGAGCCTTATCAATCTTGTTCAAATGTCAAAGGTCACTTGAGGTCGACAGGGGATCAATTTTGAAAACATTCCAAACACAATATCTAATGAAGGAAAGGTTGTTGAAGTTTCACTCGGACGTTTCTGATAAAAGCAAAAATTCAGTCGGGTTCTGCGTCGAATTGTTGCGTTATGGAGAGTGTCCAACGGCCTACCCCCAATTTTCATTTTCGAGTTTCATCGATTTACACAATACTTTATTTAGATATGCCACAGACATATGAAGCTACAATTCTCGACAAAAGTACAGAGAGCACCTTCCCCCGCTCCCCCGTTCGATGTTGAAATTTGGGACATCTTTTGGTTGGGACAACATTGATCTGGGGGGAAGGGAATGTGAAAGATGAACGAATCTACTTCAATATTGCCACATTTGTGTACAAGTGTTTCATCATTTTTGTCAAGAATTTTAAAATTCAAACTCCATATACATAAGTGAGGAAAACTTGTTCTGCTTAAAGACAGAGTGCACAGTGTTTTCACGTAGTGTAAGGTGACATGCGTGGAATATTCAGACATAAAAGTCGATCGCCCTACTGCTCTTACAATGACACACTCCAGTGGAATTCTTAATTTCAATTTCGGTGGAGCTGTAAGGAAAGTTCCAGATTATGTAAATAAATTATCATATGGGTTCGTTGTGACTGCAGAAAAGTTTTGTGTGTGCGTAAATGGGAATTGCACAATAGTTTGTAATCTGCATTTTAATATTTCTGTGAAATGTTGAAAAAAGAACCATACTTGGGACCTCTTAGATATATTTCGCACCAGTCTGAACACTTAAGAAATGCTGATCTGTTATTTTAGGCACACAAGCAATTTACCTGTGAAGATGTACTCAATAGGCCTAGGCCTATATGCTTTCAATGTGCAAAAACAGCACCCTTAAGGAGCTCTTAAGTGCCTTTTGCACCAATTTGAAGTCTTAAGAATTGCTGATCTGTTATCAGGGGCATGCAAAGACTGTACTTGCAAAGTTTCATCGATGTACGCAATATGTGCTTTAATTTGCCCAAAATAACGCCATCTTTCATGTGTGCTTAAGTGCCTTTTGCAACAGTTTGACCACTCAAGAATTATTGATCTCTTATCAGGGACATGCAACGAATGTACTTGGAAAAAATTCATCGATGTACGTAATATGTGTTTTAAACGTGACCAAAACAGCGCCCACTCAGTTTCGTTTGTTCTTCAGTGTCTTTTGAACCAATTTGGACACTTAAGAATTGCTGATCTGTTATCAGGGACACACAAAGAATGCATTTGCAAATTTCATCGATGTACTCAATATGGGCTTTAAATATGACCAAAACAGCGCCCATATTAGTTTGTTCTTATGTGCCTTTTGTACCAATTTGGACACTGAAGCGTTGCTAATCTTATCAGGGGCATGCAAAGAATGTAATTGCAAGTTTCATTGATGAACTCGATATGTGATTTAAATGTGAATACCACACCTATTGAGGGCGTTCTTGAGTGCCTTTTGCACTATTTTTTGCCCTTAAGAACATCAGCTGCAATCAGGACCATGAAATTGACCAAAGTGCACTACTTTTGTGGATGTGCTCAAAGATGTAATTTTAACGTATTTTGGGGGCATTCAACCCTCCCCACCCCCTCCACTTTCAAAACTTGAGAATGTCCATTCCTATGTTCCCACACCACCCCCTTTCCATTCACGCAATTAGACCTTTTGTACTCGAAATGTGGATTAAACCTCCGCTAGCTCCTGGACCATATAATACACGCGTGTAAAACATCTGTAGCGTTTCCGAGCGTGGTAGGCGTCCTCCACGCTGGCAGTTGCGACGTTGCCAGGTAGTGAATCAGTTGCATGTTTTACAAAGAACACAAGTTGCTCAAAAAAAATTCTCTGCTCACTAGTACAGTAATTTCTGTTTCGCTTGCTCGTCCCTCTCGGTATATGTAATTAATCATGGCACTGAGTTATACGTTTGAACAAAATCTTTTTAAGTATTTACTGATAGTAACAATAACATTTACATGAACCTCATGCACACATGTCCGATATGTACTTTTACAACAGTTTCCTGGTTTAGTTCTACCCAAAGTCTCTTAATTAACTTTCAATTATGCAATACAGTAAAAACATTCAACTCAAGATATTGAACAGCTATGACAGCACCTTTGTCTAAGGAGGATTGTAAAGGCCATTTACGTTACACAGCGAATGATTATGGACAACGATAGGGATGAGAGGCAACTCCGTAAATTTCCCTCTCGCTTTTCTTTCTGAATTTGACATCATCACATCAAAACAGGGAGCTGCCACCTCAAAGACTTCTTTGCTTTATCATGAAATACATGCGGTACAAGCCTCCTTTCTTGAGATCATGTCTACAAAGTTTTCACAGTTTGACTCCTGTTGACCTTGAATGACTTTTGATTCCCACATAAAATCATATGGAATCTTGTGCTCAATGAGATACACCTATTTACTGAATGTAAAATATTTCAAAGCTTTTCTTCTCAAGATATGATGTTTGCAAAAATTTCATAATGTGACCCTGTTAAAGTGATTGCGTGCGTAGGCAAAAAGTAAAAACATTGAAATTTCATCTCCAAAATTTTGGTAAGGCTTTTAATTACACCATGCAGACAATCTGGGAAAATAAATTGGTTTCAGTTGGTTAATTTTGCCATATGATTTCAAATTCTTCTAACATAACGACAAAAAGTGTAGAATACGATAATATAGTGGCTGACAGTTTTCATTCAAATCAACGGTGTACTTCTTTGAGCAAGCCAATGGGAAGTGTACTAGTATTGAATGTTCAATTAACAACTCAGGATCACTGACGCCGCGGGCAAGGTTGTGTTCAGTTCGTAGGTTATTTGTAAATACAGTGTTTCCTTTTACCAAATAATACAATTCCCGATACCTACCAAGGAGCGACGACTTGAGGTGTATGTTTTGATACACTAGTGAGACCTGTACTGTTGCATATTCATTACGTAGGCGGTTACAGAAAGAACCGTTAATTTTTAAATATGATTTCTGTTTTTTACTGTTCTTATGCCAATCCCGTTGCTTGTCGAAGTAGTTACTGTCATTTTCGTTCATTGAAAGACATAGTCTGTTCATGTATAACCTCGCGTGTACACTTAAAAATAAAGAAAAAGTTAAGATCAAACATAATCTTATCTTTTTGGTTTTTCAGTACACACGCAATCACTTTAAGGCCAAATGACCTTTGAACGTCACCAAAGACCGTGGAATTCTTGTACACTCAATGAGATATACCTTCTTACTAAAAAGGGAATCTGCCCAAGCTATCCTTTTTGAGATATCGTGTTTAGAATGTTTTCAAAATAGAACCCCTGTCGAACTCAAGTGACCTTTGACATTTAAACAAGATTGATAAGGTTCATGTGGTTCCCTACATACTAAATATGAGATTTGTCCAAGCTTCCTTTCTTGAGATATATATAGTATTTACAAGGTTTTTACATATTGACTCCTGGTGAGTTTAAATGATCTTTGACCTCCACTAAAATCAACAGGGTTTTTGTGCTGTATGTGATACTCCTATTCACTACATATGAGATCTGAGATTTTTAGATAAAATCTTGTGTACCGGTCATATATTTGAATGTCCTATGTATATAGCCATTTTGGCTGAGGAAATACAGCAAAATTAAAATCTTCACTAATTTGGCCTTTGACCTTAAATTTTGAGGTGAGATACAACTTCAAACCATGGCCCACCTCTCTACCAACTTTGTTCCTCATTGAAGTTGCGGTCTAGGAGGAGTTGCTGACGCCAACTTTCGATGTGAAGTATGACCTTTGACCTCTGCCCTTGCCTCAGACCTCAAAACACATGCAGACATATCGGATAAAATCTTGTATACCGGTCATATATTTGAAGGTCCCATGTAAATAACCATTTTGGATTAAGAAATACAGTAAATATAAGATTTTTAGCTTTTTTGACCTTTGACCTCTGACCTTAAGTTTTGACGGGAGACACAACTTCAGACCATGGGTCATCTGTCTACCAACTTTGACCTTCATCGGTCTTGCAGCCTAGGAGGAGTTGTGGATGAAAACTTTTCAGTGTCAAATTTGACCTTTAAACTCTATACTGGACCTTTTGACTTCAAAACACATACAAACATAATTTTTAGATAAAATCTTGTGTATCGGTAATTTATTTGAAGGTCCCATGTTAATAGCCGTTTTGGATTAAGGAATACAGAAAAACTAAGATTTTGCTAATTTGACCATTGACCTCTGACCTTTCAGTGAGAGTGTAGACTTGCCCTAAGTCTGAGTGATTGTCCTCTCCCAGCTTAGGCAGCTAAAATATGATCTCTATGGCTCTCCCCTCCAACTGCTCCTTCACAACGAACACACTCCCAGCTTTCTACAACGAGTCTTTGTGATCTTGTTACACTGTGCTACGGTCACCGACCACAAGAGACTTGTAGCTTTTGCAATTGGTGACGTCATACTTTGAGCATGTGGTATTCAACAAAAATCTTCACCAATTTGTTGCAGGCAATGAAAAGCTTTTAATTTGTTTAACTGACAGTCTTATCACCTTTTACACAGTGCCAGTTAAAGGCAGTAGTGTTCATATTTGAGCCAAATTGTTTTTTATTGTTACACTGTGTCACTGATTGAACCAAATAAATCGATCATGTATACAGGTACATAGGCATGGGAGAGATAGTACAGAGATTTCGCAAGTGTTTCACTTGTTTTCAAGACATCTTGCTATTGAAGAGCGGATAACTTTACCAGGGGGACCACTAACTTTAGTGCGCGAATAGCGACACTTTACGTATATGCTGGTACTGCAGTAATATGTGTGGTATGCGTATACTACGTTGTGCTCAGCGTTCATGCGTGAATATATATATCCAGCAAGAGACATACAATAATCAATGCTGATTGGATGATAAGAGCTGGTTATCTTCAAATATATTCAACCTTAATTTGGGATGAATAAAACAATAAAATAGTAAAAGACGATGGCGTCAACAGAAGCAAAAGATACAAGTCTCTCGCGTGTAACAAGCCCCTTCATTGAGCAGTCCTTCGCAGTGTGTGTGTGTGTGTGGGGGGGGGGGGGGGCAAGTGTGCAAGGACCATTAGAAACAAGTGCTACAGTTCCGTAGCTGTACATAGCACTTAAGGAACTGTAAGAACAGTGGTATACCGCATTCGGATGAAGTCTTGAGCGTAGGCAAAAAACTTCATGAGAAGTAGAAGAGAGCAGAACCTGGGAGACTTGGGGCAAGTCTACTTAGAGAGCCATATAATACATTCTAATGTCCCAACGCAATTACAATATCTCATCCCGTACATAACATGTATTGGTTTGATATAAAAATGCTCATATTTGGATCATCGAAAGCACAATGCATTTGTGCATTCTGGTTTTACGTGATCTTATTGTTGATTCGTAGATTAGTGGATTCCGATCATATAGATATAGATAAACACACAGATGGCACGCCATAGTGAGCTGTTGGCAGGCAACAGCGTCAGTCGGTACGGTAACCCCAGAGCATATACTGCTTTCGGTAACCACGGCCACAAAGCATACGTGCACTGCAATGCACTCGCGATCCAATATCGCCCGGCACCGCGCCGCATGTTGAGCGTCCACTCATGCGCACTTCAGCCAATTCCAGAGATTAATTAAACTGTCCACCATGAGAGCAGTACCAACTTGGGTTGATAAAGTTGTCGACAGAGACAAATTAGAGCAATGGTTAGTGGATTCCTTTCAATATTCTTTTTTTGAGAAATAGCTCTTCAATGTATACTAGGAGTTACTCGTACTACTTTTCTTTCTTTACAAATGAAAGTAAGCCCTAGATACTAACAATATAGAGGGCTGGATAAGCTGTTGAGACTCATACACTAAGTAGGACGCTAACCCGTTTCACGAAATGTCATTCCCAAAGCTAGGCGGTGTTACTTACTGACACTTGTGACAGCTCAAGGTCTCCTTGTTATTGGCCCAGACATAACTTCTACAGGGGCACCGGATTTGGAATTTTAGAATCCTCAAATCCGGCCTTATTCCTGGCCGGATTCGAAATCCGGTGCATCTCTACTCTAGTAGGCCTAACCTCGATACTGAGAATTAAAAACTTTCTAATTAGTGTACTGGTAGCCCGAACGTTGGATTAACAACACTAACGGGAGGGGGGGGGGGGGCAGTTGAAGTTAGCAAGCTTATTCAGATGGTACGCCTAAGTACTAGAATACTGTAACTGTGCCGTAGTTTCTGGCCACATAGATGTAGATTTGAGACACTTGCACTGGATGCTGACTCTGTTGTAGAAATTCTCCTGTTATTGGCCCAGACATTTATACGGCTTCAAATTTGCCGTCTTTAATGAAGGCTAAACCACTGATCTCAGTCTTCTATAGGGATCAGTGGGCTAAATTTGGCTCTCCCATCTCAGCCAATGTCCCTCGATGTCCCTAGTAACCCTAGGCATTATATCATTTGAGGTCGGGTGAAAAGTTGATACTGTGTTATTCAAATGATGTCCGGGTCAATAGACACAACAAAGCAAGGCGTACAGTAGGTACATAGGTTTTGTGTAAGTCGAGATAAACAATCGCCTATTATTGGCAAAATAAAATATTACCGGAATCAGTTTAGGTGTCCAACTGGAAAATTTGTCTGCTTTTTTGTGCCAGGTTGTGATTTCTTTTTTTGCCTATGGCAAAGGTGTAAATTTGGACAAACTTGAAGTAGGCCTAGGCAAAGTATGCATTTAAGTATTGGCCCAGGTTCTGTGCCAGAATTTAAATGAAGTTGAACTTTTTCCGTTTTCAACAAAAGTTGACTAATTATGTCAAACTTGTTCAAGGTTATTGTGTAGAAATGACATGCAAGCAGATTGTGCTAATTATTTTGATGGTTATTACATTATTTTTTGCAATTAAGGTAAATGGTAGTCTAGGCCAACTACGTTTTATGTGTTAGTTATATATCGGCTTAGCAAAATGATAATCTAGTTTGGATGAGGCCACTTGACCAATCTACTCAACGGCTTAATTGTCAATGTGCAGCAGTTTCAGACTTTTTGACTCACAGGTGTCAAACTTTACTTTGTAGGCATAAGTTACGTTAACAGCTAGGCCTAGGCTAGGACCTAGATTGTTAGGGAACTAAAATTACAGGGAGTTGGCTCCATTGCAGAATATTTACCTCACTGCTGTTACGTGTATAACTCATGTGACGAAACGGTGGCGTCACAGTTGGCAACACGTCAACCTCGAAGTTGGAGTCACTCTGTGGACTGATATGTCAGTATCACACAGGGGACATGTGTACTGTATAGTTTGTGCATTAAAATTTAAAGAAAAATAACATTTCAGTAGCTGATGACTCTTAATGTAAGATACTGTCTCATCAAAGATTTGCAGGTAAGGCAGTAACACTTTACATAGTATGCTAAGTGTGAAACATTAAAAGGTCCATTAAAATTCCTTGGAGTGCACTAGATACTCAATAAACATACTGTATACAGTATAGTTTGCAGACTTTGATTATGAATTGCATTTTAATACAGAGTGTGCAGATAAAGTAACAGCAGCATACAAATCACTGTGAAGAGAAATGATCAATTACTTATTGGATTACACTATTTTATTTCTGTTCTTGAATTTCATTGCATTGCATAATGCTACTCAAATGTTTTACCAGATAAAATGTACAGAATGAATGGAATCACAGTCAGTGTAGTAGTGTACCTTGAGTTGTTCCTTGCCTTGAGGTTGTCACTGCAAAAAAAGGAAAAATGTTATAAATGTATTCTGTGGCCTTCTAAAAAGTACAGTAAAACCCCGTTTATCCGAACTTGTCGGGACCAGACGTTGTTCGGATAGCAAAAAAGTTCGGATAAACGGGGTTGCATGTTTATCGTTAGTTTGCTACCCCCAGTGAAACATGCTCTTATTAATAAAGTGAAATTAACCATTCTTACGTTGTCTCTGTGTTATTTCTTTGGTTTCATATTAAAAAATAAATATTTGCTGAAAATTCAAAGTGTTTCGTGTGTTTTTCTTAGATTGAACTTCCAAGGAGGATAAACTGAATGAGAGTAATGAATGTCCGTCTGTGTTTCGATACTTTGCCCGCCGTTAGGATAACACATAGCCTACACACGGAATCCTAACATTGAACCAAAATCAACAGTAGCCTACATTTTCAAAAGAATGCGATAAAATAAGGAACATGCATTTGAAATTTTACCTCTACAAACGGTATAAACGCTTGCAATAATGATAAAGAGAGATGTATAGTGAGAAGCATGTCACTTAAAACCCCCGATCGATAGTCTAACGGTATTACCGCTACTTGCGAATTTAGGAGCGCTCAGGCTAGCTACAACATTGCGAGGCTGCGAGCGCGGTTACTTGGGTGGTACTTTCTGAAAGCTAGGCTTATCGAAATGGCGGAATTTCTGTAGTAGAAAAACAACGTGCGCGGCTCAATTTTTTAAACAGTGATTGGAATCAAACGTGGCAAGGGATAATTCACCCATATGTCTTGAGTACAGCTCATTTTGATTGTTTGAATTAGCTTTGTTGTACCGCCTTAATTGGATATTCAGGAGATTTGAAAAGTTTAATCGACTTTATCAAAATGGCTTTTCCGTAGTTTAACAAGGTTTTAGAAGCTCGCTATCTTTCACAAGCTCGTTAAGTGTTAATGGGGCTATCAGTTCCCTTGCCACAATGTATGAATGAATTCAAAGATATTGCCGAAACATGTTCGAAGACGGGATTTCTTTGTTTTGAATTTGAAGCTTTAAAGCTTGTTAACTTTTTCATCTGGGGCCATCAGTTCACTTTATTCTCACCTATAGCACCCAGATTTAAGTCTGATTGACATTCTTCCACACGCATATTAATTCCAATCACTGTATTGTTAGGTGTGAAAAGAAGGCAACAGTTGGGCAGCGCTAACGCTAGCCCGGGGCTTTGCATGGAAAGCCTAAGTTTAGTGCACTTCGATACAGGCTATTGTCAGTATGGACTTAGTGACGCTATTGTGATTCTACGCCGACAATGAAGAAGGAAACACACGGAGAATTAGCCGGGTATTTCTGAGTCACGTATCCATCCTCCAGCTTGGTGGTTTAAGTTGGTAGTAGAGATAAACATAAACAATCGCTGGTTTAACTGCAATAAAGATCTTCGAGGATCGAAAAAAAGTTAAACAGAGTGGCAAAATGTTGTCAAATCTAGGCTGAAATTTTACATTGCTTGTGTACGATGCCAGTTTTGCGAAACTGAACGGCCAGTTCGGATAAACGGGGTTTCGGATACATGGAGTTCGGATAAGCGGGGTTTTACTGTATACTGTATCTTCATGTGAAGAAAGCACAGCATGAGTTGACAAAGTTCAAGATATGTGAAAGATAAGCAATGCAATCATATCACTTGTTCTTTTAAACGTCCAAGAGGTGGAAAAGGTTTGCTCATTTCTGGCTTCCCTACCCATCAATACTTAATTACTTTCTTTTGTTTGCCTTGATTTCTGAGATAACATGTAATCATATCTTACAACATATGTATTGTACTGCAGTGCTTTCATCGATTCCTAAGACAAGGAATTACCCATATCTGTCCGATTTTCTGTCGGGTACCTGGGTACGGAACCAAAGTGGCGGATTTGTTGTTAACATTGGTATTTCCACAGTAATGTACATCACATTTGTGTGGAGGAATCTTACTAGTACACTTCATACACTTGTCTACACCTTCTCATAAATAGGACCACCTATTTTCCTTGAGGAAAATTCCATTTTGAGATACAGTATTTGCACACAGGTTGTGTTGTTTTTCAATTTATGAAGAAATTGGGTAGTAATTTTAGATTCGGATAATAAATGCCATTTGGGTATCCAGGTACATGGTTACCCGTGAAAACAGTAATGTTTTGACATAACCTTGAAATTCTGTGAATATAGAAATTAACTGATACCCAGCCTAGTAGCATTAAACCTATGCAAGGTGTGAGGGTGGCTTCAGACAGTACCTAAATGTCTCACAATTATGTTAAGCAATCCTAGACGAATAAGACGAATGAGACATAAAAAATCCTTAATCCCTGATATGTATGCCATTTCAGTGTATTTATTTGAAATGTTCTAAATACAACTTCCTGTTTATACAGTCCAATATGTGAAAAACGACAGTTTCACGGCTTAATGACTATTTGTTACTATGAGAATACTTTTTTGATTCCTTGCCAAAGGCAGAAGGAATCTACATGGGATGGTGATGTGTGTGTATGTGTGTATGTGACACTTCTTGTAAACACGATATCTCAAGAAGGGTAGCCATGACTGATCTCATACGTGGTGTGTGGGTTGGTCATAGAAAGTAGATGATCCCTAGTGTTTTTGGTTGAGGTCTAAGGTCATTTGAGGTCACCAGAGGTCAAAATGTGAAAACCTTGTAAACATGATATCTCAAGAATGGTAACTGTGACTGATGTCATTTTTGATTCCTTGCCAAAGGCAGGCAAGGAATCTATGCAATGGTGATGTGTGTGTGTATGTGTGTGTGCGGGTGAGTGTGTGTGACTGCTTGTTTGAAGTCACCAGAGGTCAAACTGTGAAAACCTTGTTTACACCATATCTCAGGATGGGTAACCGTGGCTAATCTCATACTTGGTTGGTTGTTCATACTGAGAAGATGACCCCTATGGTTTTTGGTGGCAGTCAAAGGTCATTTGAGGTCACCAGAGATCAAACTGTTAAAACCTTGTTTATAGAATATCTTAAGAAGGATAACCTTGACTGATCTCATACTTGGTGTATGGGTTGGTCTTATTGATTAAATGATTCTTAATGTTTTTGGTGGAAGTCAAAGGTCATTTGACCATTTTCATTTTAGTAAAATTTATTTAGTATTTTTGGTACTATAAATGTGAATTTGTGACTTTCAATGCAGTGCACAAAAAAAGCAATACATATCTTTTTACTAATTTGGTATTTAATTTATTACTATTTCCTGAGCTGTTTTGATAGTTATAAGTACAAAATTTTCAAAAGACAAGCAATTGTTTTTTTAATTTGCTTTACCAAGATAATATTTCTTGCATACAGAGAGAATTTTTTTAGCATGATAAGTGACCATTGACCTCTGAGGTCACTGATACAGGTATTATCAATCCCAGAGGGATTTTTGTCCCTGAAAATCCAGAGAGCTGTGATTTGTCATGTCGACTTGGATTACCTATGAGAGATCTTTTACTCCAAGATATGATCAGATGGTAGTTATATTTTGGATATATCCAGCAAGGGAAAGGCGGACTGTAATGAACTGACTTCAAGGATACTTGTAACTGTAATATCAATATATACCATGTGATGGCAATCGATTACAAAGCTGGAAGTACACTGGAAGAAAACTTCTGTTCTGTGAATAATGTGAAATTTCAATTTCAGACTTTTACACTAGAACCAGAAAAAGGCTAATATGCAGTAGTTAAACTTGTCTTACTGCTTTCATTACTTTCAAGTGGTTGTAATGATGCAGTTTTGCCACATGACATGGTATGCTGTACTGTATACAGAAAAGACCAGTACTTGGATTGAGATGGGGTGTCACACTGAATTTCTCTGGGGCACGGTATCTTAGGAGGGCAACATTCAAGTATTAGTTAATGGCAAGGAATCACAAAGCCTCTTGGCTTTCTGGTTAATGTGTGGGTTGGTTATATTGAGCAGATGATCCCTATTGTTTTTTGTGGGGGCCAAAGGTCATTTGAGGTCAACAGCGGTCATACTGTAAAAACCTTGTAAACACAATTTTCCAGAAGGGTAAATGTGACTGATGTCATACTTACTGTAGTGTGTGGGTTGGTCATATTGAGTAGATTGAGTAAATGTGAGTGATGTCATACAGTACTTGTTGTGTGGGTTGGTCATATTGAGTAGATGTTCACTATTGTTTTTGGTCTAGGTCCAAGGTCATTCTATGTTACCAGAGGTAAAACCGTAAAAACCTTTTAAATACAGTACAAGATGTCCAGAAGGTGACTGTGACTGATGTCATACTTGGTGTGTGGATTGTATATAGTGAGCAGGATACGGACTTTTGATTTTGGTGGAGGTCAAATGTCATTGTCGACATGTCTTAAGAAGTCTAACCATAACTTATATCATAGTGAGTGGGTTGGTCATATTGAGTGGATGATCCCTATTATTTTTAGTAGAGTTCAAAGGTCATTTGAGGTCACCAGAGGTCAAAATGTGAAAATCTTGTAAACACTATATCCCAAGAAGGGTAACTGTGACTGATGTCGTACTTTGTGTGTTGGTAGGCCATATTGAGTAGATGATCCTTAATGTTTGTGGTCGAGGTCAAAGGTCATTTGAGGTCACCAGATGTTAAACTGTAAAAAACTTGTAAACACAATACCTTCAGGATGGTAACTGTGACTGATGTCGTACTTGGTGTGTGGGTTGTTCATATTGAGCAGATGATCCCTATTGTTTCTTATCGAGGTCAAAGGTCATTTGAGGTCACCAGAGGTCAAACTGTAAAAACCTTTTAAACACAATATCTTCAGAAGGGTAGTTTTGACTGATGTCATACTTGGTATGTCGATTGTATATCGTGAGCAGAATAGTTAGGGGCAAAGGTCATTTGAGGTCACCAGAGGTCAAACTTTAAAAACTTGTAAACACAATATCTCCAGAAGGGTGATCATGACTGATGTAAAACTTGGTGTGTGGGTTGGTAATAGGGCTGTGACAATTAACCGGTTAAATGACTGCACCCATCGGTTAATCATGCGCCTTTTCCTTTTATTATTAACTGTTTTTGTTATGCTAATTACTCACTTGTTGCAGCATGGCTTTGTCAATAATTTGCCATACAAACATCACGCAATAAACAGTGCAAGTTTCTTTGCAAACATTGCAAATAGGCAGCGGCATGCCTGACTGACCTCTGAGTCAACTAGGCTAGAAATTCAGAATGAAACAGGTTTTAGAATCGACTTTCCGATTGACGGGATTATCTCTTAATCATAAGTGACATTGGTGCACTTATTGCTACAGTATGTTCCTTGGAAGAACAATATACCCTTCAGTAGCTTAGACAAAAGACTGACAGAATTTTTTAAAAAGCAACTGTCTCGCACCGATGGCCGCAACTAATGAATGGGCTAATGCTTCCATCGATTTTGTGTTAAATATTCGCTCTAAGATGCTAAAGATGCTGAAGAAAAAAAATCACCCTGGAAATTGATGTTTTGTTGCAGCCTAATGTATAAAATCTGTACAAATGTCATAACGTTAGTTTTCGTCAATTGCGGAATTTAGCTTCAACTTGATGTTTAACAACATTGGCTTACAAAAAGTTAAAAGGTAACTCGAACACCTGTTTTTGGTATTCCAAGGATCAAAAGGTTTGTGGCATGCGTCCAGTGAATCTTTTGCAGTCAGAACTGTTTTGGCAAATTCTAGAATCAATTGCATGGGTGTGATGGGGAGTTTTTGCAAAAAGAGACAAAATCCGCCAAAAATCTGCTCCTAACAAAGCAACGAATGCAATGACTAACTAGTGAGTTGTCAGCAAAGGACTGACTACTCTGTATGCTAACTTCAACTCCGTAATACTGATAGGCATAGGCCCTAGCTATGTTATACTTCTGCAACTGGCTGTCTACAAAATGTTGCCGTATTTTATGAAGTTACTTTTTAAACACAAATAGAAAGCATTTTTATGTAAAAAATATTTTAATAGTCAACATAATTTGTCGCGATTTCTCAACATCGGTGAAGGTCAGTTTAGCAGTCAGTTTAAAACACTGCGATCCTGTCAGCGTCTTGTTCCTGTTTAAGCACCTACAATCTTGGACAAAATACCTTGGGACACCCCGACAATCCCTGTTCAATGTTGGCTGTAGAATTGCTGTTCAAAGGGTTCATTCACATCTAAAGCACAACATTGGAAAGGGGCGCGGGGTTTCATGTTATCCCCCCACCTAAATTTCAGTATTATATTTGCAACATACAGTAGTGTCCGAACAATTTTGTTCAAGATTGTCTGAGACTTTCGACGGGCCAGAAGCATGCGCGGGGCACAGGAAAAATCATCAGTTTGAAATCAGTTAAACGGCTAAATGGGGGGGGGGTGATATTCCTTGCAACAAGAAACATCAGCAGTGCATGTTCAGCATGTTTGGGCCTATCTTGAAGTTGGTTTACTGTAATAATATTATTGTGTGAATGTTGTCAATTTTGTACGGAGTAAAGGGAGGAATTAGTCAGTCAAATCCATGTATGTGCATTAAATGTGCCAAATAAAATGCAGTCATTGGGAGGTAACGTCATAAGTCCAATGCATCTTGTTGACCAGGAAACTACTTTAAAACGTTTTGAATGATACAACTGAAGTACTTTCGGCTCAAACTCTGATAGTGAGACAGGTAACGAAGAAAAAAAAACAAAAACAAAAAACAACCAAAAAAAAAAAACTAGCATGTTAGCGGTCAGTTGAAGAAGATGGATGTATATGTGTTATTTATTCAAATTGTTCACAGTGATGACGAGGTATTTGGTATTAATGTAGCTACGCTTAATGACTATTATGAATGACTTGCAGGTTAATCTGAGTAAAAATGTGTACTATCATTATACAAACGAAACCCCCAAAATGCAAATTTATTAAATGTGACGTTTGTTCATATTCATACAGTAAGACAGTGACATTGTGACACCCATTCTATCGTACCGTACATGATATACTATAATAATGTTAGTCATTTTCAGCAGTTTCAATGGACTTTAGAGTACGTTTTTGTTGTTAGAGCTAGAGATGTACTGGATCTGGAATTTTAAGATCCGGCCGGACCGGATTTTAAGGGACAGTAGGAACTAAAGTCTCGGGTTCACAAGCGTCGGGTCTGACTTTGAATTTTGAAAAATCTTTATTTTTTCTACTAGGCCCGTTACACCGTAACCCACCAGGGTTTCATTAGGAATTACTGTATAACTGTTAGTAATGGGCAAATCACTTACCTAATACCTAGGTATTTCTTTCTCTCATCATGATTTTTTTTTCTTGAATTATGCACCTAAATTATCACGTACTAAAAATCTTCTAAATATTTGGTCTACTAGGGACCTTACTGCAATTGGTAAAATTGTATTAATTAAGACATTTGCTATTTCGTAACTTGTTTACTTGCTCACAGTCCTTCCTAACCCATCAATTAATTATTTTTAATGAATTGAATACCACTTTTCTTAACTTTATCTGGTCTAAAAAACCTGACAAAATCAAACGTACTGTTCGTGCTAATCAACGTGACAAAGGTGGGCTTAATATGATTAATGTAGAGCTTTTTGCTAAATGTTTAAAATGTAAATGGGTGAAAATGTTCTTAGATGACCGTCCCTCTTTTTGGAAACCATTGTTTAGTCACGAATTGAGAAAGTACAGTGGTAAATTTCTTTTTGACTGTTATTTTTGATTTCGATGATAAGAGAAACCTATGCATTCATGATGGCGTGTGTGTGTGTATGTGTGCGTGCGTGTGCGTTGACAATTGCCGTCAATCGGGGACCCATTTATGAAATCACACATATCAATCGGGGACCCATCTGGAATCCGGGACGGTCCCCGTTTCAGAGTAGGCTTTAAAATAGCCTTCATGCAATATATGATGGCGCCATGAAGCTATCTATTGAATTTGAAGGAGTATAGACGAAGTCCCCATTGAGATAGTGTTGGGTTACGTCCTTTTTTGCAGGTGTATGTGTGTAAGTACCATGTCCACGATTCCCTAGTGACAAACCGATACACACTCACTATTACAGTGATAAGTATTAATTGAAAAAAATTTGAGCGCCCCCATTTTTTGTTGTGGCAAAGGATATTATTTCCCATCAATATAAGCCTACTACAATGTTTATCTGCGGCTGTCCACGGTTGAACAGTAAAATGAAGGGGTCCCTGTTTGGCGGTACAAACCTGTATGTGTGTGTATGTATGTGTGTTTGTGACACTTCTCGTTAACACGATATCTCCAGAAGGGAAAGTGTGACGTTTCTCAAACTTGGTACACAGATGCCCCATATGAAGAGGAAGGACCCTATTGTTTTTGGTGGGGTTCAAAGGTCATGTAGGGTCACCAGGGGTCAGACACTGAAAACCTTGTTAACACAATATCTCAAGTTATGATAGTTGAATGAACTTCATACATAGTATGTAGATATGCTGTAGTGAGAGGAAGAACCCTATTGTTTTTGATGGAGGTCAAAGGTCATCTGAGGTCACCAGAGGTCAAACACTGAAAATCTTGTTATCACAATATTTCAAGATAGGAAACTGTGACAGTTCTCAAACTTGGTACATAGATGGCCCATATTGAGAGAAAGATCCCTATTGTTTTTGATGGAGGTCAAAGGTCATCTGAGGTCACCAAAGGTCAAACACTGAAAATGTTGTTATCATGATATCTCAAGAAGGGAAACTCTAACAGTTCTCAAACCTGGTAGATAGATGCCCCATATTGAGAGAAAGATTTCTGTTGTTTTTGGTGGAGGTCGAAGGTCATCAGAGGTCAAACACTGAAAATGTTCTTAACACAATATTTGAAGGTAGAAATGATGGATACTTCCCGTACTTAGTGTGTCAATCGGTCATATCAAGTGGAAGAACCCTATTGGTTTTGGTGGAGGCCAAATTATGTCATCTGAGATCACCAGAGATCAATACTGAAAATCTTGACATAATATCTCAAGGTAGGAATCATGGAAACTTTTGGTATGTAGTTTGTCAATGTTTTACATTAAATAGAAGAAGCCTGTTGTTTTTGGTGGAGGTCAAAGGTTACCCTGGGTCAAAGGAGGTCAAATTGTTAAAATATTATGAACATGATATTGCAAGAAGGGAAGCATCTACAGAACTTATATGGAGTTTGAAGCTGTGCCTTATTGAGCAAAACTAGCTTACTGTTTTCCACTGAGGCCAACAATAATTTGAGGTCAACTGGAGTCAAGTTGTGAAAACCTTGTAAACATTCAAGGAAGCTTGGACAGATGTCATATTTGATTTTCAGATGCACCTTATTTGGTGCAAGATACCTATTGATTTTGTTAGAGGTAAAAAATGATTTGGGATCAACATATCCTCACAACATGCAATATGCCAGATTCAAAATACTCATACTGTAATTGAATCATCGAAACCACAATGCCTCCTGGCTTTCTGGTTTCCAAAACGGACATTAATGTTAGCAATTTGTTTATCAGGGATGTTTGTAAGGCATGGGCAGACTTTAACTTCCGTGTTCCTGTAAATGATTATTCTAAACAATCTATTTTAAATAATTCCTATATTAAAGTCGACAAGAATATTGTATTTTCAGAAATTTTGCATAAAAAAAATGCTCCTTATATAAGAAATTTCTTCGATGAGAATGGCAGCTTGTTAAGCTATATTTCCTTCACTACGAAGTTTAATATTACTCGTAACTTTCCTTTTACTTTGTAGTTTGATATTATAAAGACTATTCCCAGTTCATGGAAAACTCATGTCACCCATGTTAAAAAAGTAAAAGAGAACATCACTAGACTAATATGTTTTACCACAAGTCTGTCCAAATAAGTTACTGTACAATTATGTTTGTAAAGGTTTTGTTCAATGCCCCACAGCTACCCTAAAGTGGGAACAAATATGTGGTAGACCTCTTAACTGGAATAGAGTTTTTCTCTTACCATTTCAAGCCGTTACAGATACAAAAATTCAGTACTTTCAATTCTGTTATAGGGGTATTCCATGGTATTTCTCTGTCGCGGACGGGACATTTTGCACAATTAAAACATTAATAACTCAAAGTAGGTGATTTGCATGGTTGTGATATATATTTATTCAGAATCAGCCTCTCTGAAATAACCTTAAACTGTCTCCATTTTAGTAATAACATAAAAGATCATGTAATTATAGCCTTGTTAGTGTGCGTCGCGGATGGGACTGAAAATGGACATGGATTTTCAAGGGTTAAAGTGAAACTAGAATTGCTCTGAATGTGGGGTGGGTGAGGTGGGTTTGGTTAGCAAGTTATAATTAGGAACCACTTTCCTATTACAAATTTTCATGAAAATTTGAAGGGACTACTCTTTAGACTGGGAAATTGATGTTTTAAAAAAAATCAGCTTTGCGGACGGGACATTTCTCAATGTCGCAGATGGGACAGCATTGATTTACACAAATTGTGCATGTCTCCCTTGATCGAATTAACATGAACAATGAACAACAAGTGTGGACTCATGGGGTCTAAGCAAATACTGTAAAAGAATATATGTTCAACCACCTCCCCTGCCCCCTCCCAACTCTTCCCCCTATTGCAACTGCTAGGAATTGGCATACTGGTACCATGTCTCAATGGCAAAATTAAGAGCCAAAACCAGTAGTGAGGAGTTGTAGGGTCCAGGCCTTTACTTTCAAGAGATTATATGTTCAAGACAACCCCAAGCACTCTGCATCCCCTGAGAACCCTGTAAAAGCATGCATGCTAAGTGTGAATTATATAGAGCATAGGGCCTAGACCTTGATTCATGCGCACAAACAATTTATCGTCTATACAATGAATAACTTAGATCCACAGTAAACTAGCCGAGGCCTACAAATCACGTGCATCTTACTCTAATACTAGCACACATTTATCCAGTAACTTCTACACTCCATCATGATTGTGATTCTACTGTACACAGTAGAACTGGTGAACCTTGTAATAAACCACATTGACCATGACTCACACCTATTAATCTCAAGTTGCTTTGCAAAAAATAAACTGTCACAAAGGCAGGTCCAGGTGCCATTATGTAATAGAATTGCAGCATGGACCCCATGAGGCTTTCAGAATAAACTGTCAAATCTCATCTTGATTAAGGAATGATATGTGGAAGTAGGAAGTAGATGAAGGTACTGCAATGTGTACAATGTCACTGAAAAATGGCCCGTCCGTGACACTATGTACCGTCTGCGACAGTTTTTCATTAATTAATTACTCCGGTTAAATGAATTCAGTGGACAAAAGGAAGGCAAAGGGGGATATTGTATTGATACTAGTAAGAGAATTCTCAAAAAAGAAGAAATTGAACCAATTATTGCTGAGTAATGTTAAAAATCGTGTTGAAATTGTTGCGGACGGGACAATTCAATTTTTACTAATTAATTAGTATTAATTAGCAGTACAGCAGAAACTTTGAAATTGATTCATGATGTAACCTATTACATGCTAACTATGTCCTGACTACTTCTGTACCATTCCTCTTCTGTCCCAATTCTGTATTACCCTTGAAGGGTAATGTCCCGTCCACGACGCTGTTCCCTGGTTCATTTACTCTGTTTATTAATTAATTACCATAAGAGGGATTTTTTTTCCAGAAAAAAAGTTTACCACTAGGAACTATGACTTGTGCACTTGGATAATTGACTAATCACAGGTGGATACTTTCCATTTGAACTTTACACATTCATGTCCAAATTACTGTGGAATGCCCCTATATTCACCGTTTAGTAGCTACTATTACTGTACTTTCTGCAACACTGCTAACAAGTCGTTAGATCATTTATTTTGGCTTTGTAATATTACAAATTCATGGACTTTCTTGCGTTGCTTAAGACAAAACGTTGTTTTAAATGAAGAAGTGGTCAATTTCGGTTATTTAGACGAGATTAAGCATCCAATTAATTTCCTTTTATTTCATGCTAAGCATTTCATTTACAAATGTAAACTTCAAAATAGGTTACCTATTGTTTCGAACTTTATTCATAAATTTAAATTTTTGTTGAAAGTTGAATGCTTTATCCTGAAAAAGAACAAAAGGGATGTTCAAGGACTGCAGCTCCAAGAAACATTTTGGTTAGGTTAATAACTCTTTTTTTTCCCATTCATTTTCCTGTGCTAGTTTTTTTTTCATTTCGATGCCAAAAATTAAGTATTTATCTTAATTAGAAATTTCATCAGTAAATCACAATTTACATGTAAATATTGTTCCAACGTTTTGCAAGTTCTTGATGCCACATTTCTATATTCTTTATGTTACTATACACAAATTTTCACGCAGTTAACTTTAAAGTAATTTGTATGTTCTTTGTAAAACCTCACGAAAATAAAACAATAAACGAGATGGAAAAATAGAAAAACCGAACTATCCGGCCGGACCAGATTTTTTGTTTGGGATCTTGTAACCGAAATCAGGGTCCAAGTAAAATAGAAGTAGGCCCACCAATGGTGCATAATGGCAAAGGGGTCAGGCTTAGAGATCACCCATTAGGTTTTAGTTTATAAGCAATTGCAATATATGTATTAAAAGTAAATTTTAATGATCAATACACATACCTCCACTACAAATACTGGAATGGTACAGGACTTCTTCTTTGTGGCTTCACGTGTTGGAGTGGGTGGGGCACACATGTGATGGGGGCTGCAATAATTTTACAGGGTATTACTAGTCTAGCCTATCGCTATACCCTTTGGCTAATTGAAATAAAAATGTTTTATGGCACTTAAAGGGAAATAAGGCATTTAGAGCACACCGACATGACATACAAAAGAAAATGGCAGTAATCATTGTTAGACCGTTCAGTCTCATCAATAATCATCTAACAAAGTTTCATCTTCTCAAAACATTATGCATGTGATGAGTAATGGAAGATGCATCATTTGAATTTTGAAAAGTTTGGGTGAACAAATTAGTGTTGAGTGACAAATAACTGAATTTTTGATCTGTGAGGGGCTTATTTCTCAGAAAAGAAGGCTACTGTCCTTCCTTATTTTGAATAATCTATCATTCTGCGTCCACAAACGTTGGTTTCAAAAATATGGATGTTTCCCCTAAAACAAACGCCCTATTTCCCTTTAATAGTTCTACCAAAGTAATTAAGTGATTATAAATGAGACACTCAAAAAAGGTTGGGTGCAATGAGAAACGTATTATTCTCACTTCGCCTTTAAAAGGAATGATATGTATCAATTTATTGCTTATTTGGAAGTCAGATCTTGCAATTTGACCTCTGCTGAAGGATGAATATATGTGAGAAAGTCAGGATTGGCATTCCACTGAGAAAAGATCTGCTGAATACTGATTTATACTGATGTTAACTGTTGTTATGTGGCCTGTTCTTCAGAGAAATACTCATATTTAATTTCACTTCAGTCATCTCATAATATCATGTTTCTGAGTTAAGCTTTGCAAGACCATGTTTTTCATCGGAGTCTGGTTGTTACTTGTTTAATGAAGTACTTTTTAAATATATTCTTTAGTTTGATATACTAAACAAATCTATGAAGTCTTTCACAACTGAGTTTAAACTTTCTGCTGAGTTTGCCACACCCAGTGGGACCAAATGCAAAAGATATCTTTCATACTGAACAATTTTTTTTTTATTTGCAAGCAAAAGAATCACTGAAATGTTTTGACCAGAGTTGGTACCAGGATTTTAAACTTTGTGGGAAGCCCCCTCAATGAAATATTGATCCAGATCTCAGATAGCATTTTAGTCACAGTAAAATACAACGTTTTATGGATGGGATGTCCTCCCTTCCTTGAGAGGGACTCGGTTTGAGAGAGAATTCCTTGTACCTGTATCCTCCTCCTACCAACTACAGTATTAGGTCACAACACTGGTTTGAATAACCTATTTTCATCATGCATGATACTATTTAAATGTACTTGTAGAGCCTTCTACTAATGATTCACAAAAAATCCGGTTCCGGCCGGATTTTTAAAAATGTCCGGCTGGAACTGGATAATTTTTCATTGTCCGGTACACCCCTAGTTAGAGCTGTATTTTTTTTTGAAGGAAAAATTGATCATATATACAAATTACCTTATGTTATATATGAATGAATAGAAAATGAAAAGTTGACAGACATTTGAGTTTATAAATGGATAATTGAGCAGTGAAAAACACTGTGGTCATCCCGTGAATTGAACCCTAGCCTCCCCATTCAAGCTGACTTAGACATAACAACAGCGTCCGACTGTATAGGTTAATGAAAACCATGTTGTACCAAATGTTTTGAAAGGAAAATTAAAGCAACGTGTGGGAAAATTGCGTAGATTACAAGACTGAAGATTACACATGTTACCAACTTCATGCAATGTAAAAATTGCAGTCACAAATCTTAATTTAGCGACAAAAAATTTAAAAAACCAGCCTTTAGTGTAACGTTCTACCATTGTTTTAATATTAAGGGGAATCAACATTTTTTTTTTTTGAAGGAAAAATTGTATTTCCATCCTGATCGATACATATTACCTTATGTTATATATGAATGAACAGAAAATGAAAAGTACATTTGAGTTTATAAATGGATAATTGAGCAGTGAAAAACACTGTGGTCATGCCGTGAATTGCACCCCAGCCTCCCCATTCAAGCTGATTTAGACCTAACAACAGCATCCGACTGTATAGGTCAATGAAAACCATGTTCTACCAAATGTTTTGACAGGAAAATTAAAGCAACCCGTGGGAAAATTCTGTAGATTACAAGTCTGAAGATTACATATGTTACCAACTTTATTCAATGTAAAAATTGCAGTCACAAATCTTGATTTAGTGACAATTTAAAAAACCAGCTTTTACTAACGTTCTACCATTATTTTAATATTAAGCGGAATCAACAGTTCTGACTTTTATGCATTTTGGTAGAAAGTGGAGCTACTTCAGAATGTCTTATAACTGGGATTCCTACCAGCATTCTACAATTGCATTAACACTCCTCTTGCAACGCAATGCAACAGCTGCCCATCAATGTTATTTCTAAACGCAACCATTTCTGTCCGCATCCAAAACCATGAAACAATCTATTCATTCATGGTCACTCGTTTTCAACAAAACGTATGCAAATAAACCCCAAATTAAAATTAAACTTGTTCAGAATGTCTTATAACTGGGATTCCTACCAGCATTCTACAATTGCATTAACACTCCTCTTGCAACGCAATGCAACAGCTGCCCATCAATGTTATTTCTAAACGCAACCATTTCTGTCCGCATACAAAACCATGAAACAATCTATTCATTCATGATCACTTGTTCTCAACAAAACTTATGCAAATAAACCCCAAATTAAAATTAGACTTGTTATGTTCAGAGTCGAAAGTCAGAATACTTTAATTTGAAAATCCCCAGACCCATAGGCCTCAATAACTAATTTTTTTGATGCACCTTGTCCATAAATGTTCAATTTTCTTTCAACATTTTGCTCCAAAATTGCTCCCAAAAAACTCAGACAATCTTGGACAAAGTACCTTGGGACACCCCACGTCCCTATTTAGTGTTGGCTGTAGAATGGCTGTTCAAAGGGTACATTCACTTCTATAGCGCAACATTGGAAAGGGGCACGGGGTTTTATGTTATCCCCCCACCTAAAATTCAGTATTATATTTGCAACATACAACAAAGTGTCCCAACAATTTTGTCCATGATTATAGCTCTAGCTTCATGCAGCAGACTAGGTTTCTGTAATGTTAGGTAGGCCTACATACTTTGAAATCAGGCTGCGTAGCATCGTCAGCTTTTCGTAGAAACGGTTTAGTATTTATATAAAAGTAACCTTTACATGTGATACATGAATATTTTGATTCAATTTATTTCTAAGGACCTCTCTTCTTTGACAGAGTTACATTTACATAAATTCTTGAAGTTTCGTTTGTTCCGATGTCAATTTGAGAATCAGTGTGCATTTACAGGCCTAACGTTATACGATATTGAACGAGAGAGAGTCTGTAGAACCTTACGGAAACATTAGCATTGTTCTTTTCATAATTTAAAAAAAATATTGAGCATGAGTAAAAAGTAAGAGAAAATTGTTCAAAATGAGAAATTGATTTTCCCTCTGGGTAAAGATTGAAAGTGGATGGATATTTTTAATACATGCTTAAATCGATATATTTCACTGGTTATTGTTGAACGTAAACTTTCAGAATAAGAAAGCCATGCATTCATGCGCTGTCATCATACAAAAGGATTTCAGTAGCTGTTGCGAGTGTACCATGATGTATACCACATTGTGCCGTTCTTTTGCTTTTTCCATGTAAAGTTTTGTACGTTCAAAGAAATATTCATTTCATATTTCAGTGCAAAATTTACTGTCAACATACAGTGAAGAGTGAGAACCATTTGACTTCAACTATGTTACACCTACGTGCCATTTTCATTGTGCAATTACTTCTGCGTTTGAAAGTGGCGGTGCTCTTTAAAAATGTTGTTTTCATGTTTGGTTAACCGTTAACCATTCTGTTAATAGGAGCAGTTAAACGGACAGCTCATTAACCGAAATTGCACAGCCCTAGTTGGTAATAATAAGCAGAAGATCCCTATTATTTTTGGTCAAGGTCAAAGTTCATCTGAGGTCACAGAGGTCAAAGTGTAAAAATATGTAAACACAATATCTCCAGGAGTTTAACCTTGACTAATGTAGTACTTGATGTGTGGAGTGTATATACTGAGTTGAAGACTCCTTTTGTTTTTGGTGGAGGTCAAACTGTGAAAACCTTGCAAACACATTATCTCCAGAAGGGTGATGTTGACTGATGTCATACATGATGTGTGCGTTGGCCACACTGGGTAGGTGATCCCTATTTCTTTTGGTGGATGTCACATGTCATTTTAGGTCACCAAAAAAAAAGTCATTTGGGGTTAAAGGCTTGCTAATGTGGTGTTTCAAGAACAATAACTGTAATTGATCTCATACTTGTCATGTAGATAATTCCAAAATCAGTTTCTCAGAATGGAAAAGATATAGGCTTGATCACTCTTATTTCTTTTTGTTTTGTGCATTAGGTCAGATTTTCAAGAAAGCAAAAGCAATTGTTGTTCCAAATAGTGTTGCTTTTGAGTCTAATTAGTTAGCAGGTAATTACTTCCAAATCAACATGTTCTTGAAATATTTCATTGTCGAACCTCAGCATGTTGGTAGTTCACCATACTGTATGGTCCAGTTTAATCAAGTTTGTACCAATGTGCTCAATCTTATTCAGTGTGCGACTTAGCTACTATATCATGTAAGACATGATACACAGTAGCCATGGTGTTCATGTGGGAAATGTCTACATTTTCCACAATTTCTGATAATATTTTAGTACAAAAGAATGTATTTCCCTCGAGTGCTAAAATTTCCCTCCAAATAAAGACATTTCCTCAGAAAGCACCTCTCAGCTTTCCACATTTTCCACCTGATTATAGTATTTTAAAGATAAATCGATATTGTAGCAATGATGGTCATTGGTAATGTCCCTTAAAAGAAAACATGTATTGCATAATATCAATAACATCAATATATCACTAGGCTTCTAAGAGCTTGCTACTGTTTCATTGCATATGTACATTGTATGCATTATAGAATTCAACATGCTTGTTTAATAAACCAGAAAGCACAAAGGCATTGTGGTGTAGATGATTCAGTTATGAATATTTTGAATCTGACGTATTGCATTTTGTGCTTACAAGTTTTTTACAATTAGACCCCTGTTGACTCCAAATGACCTTAGACTTCCACCAAAAACAATTAGCCTTTTGTCAAATAAGATACACCTACAATAGCTACTACACCATGATATGACCTTCCCCTGAAATTGCTAAATACCCGTTGTTCAGTGATGATACTTAGTACTGACCACTTGTTACAACCATCAATCTGTATTAGAAGAAGCATATTGACCAAGTGATACCATTTTTTTTTTGAAATAATCCTAGTTGAAAATGGACATGACAATCCTTAATCACCCAAGCAAGTTTGTCCTCCCCCTCCCACATTAGAAATTCTCTTGGATAAAATCTGGTATGTTCAAAATGGGCCTACAAAGTGTCATATCCTGTGATCTTGCAAGTATTTTTGTCCAAAAGTGTACTGTAAGCTATGTGCCATGAGATAACAGTGCTCCCTTTAGGAAGGATAAAAGCCTTCATAGATGTTACCTCACTTTATGAGTTGCTATTACTCATTGTATTCTTATGTAAGCCTTGCTACTTTTTCAATCATTTGCAGTATATATGACTTGGCATTCAAACCAGATGGTACACAGATTGTAGTAGCAGCAGGAAACAGGGTTTTGGTAAGTAAAAGTTTCCCTGTTTCAATGGCATTCATTTGTGTGCTATACAGTGTTATATTAATGTAACAAAACTTCCTGCTAATTTAAAAGTTTGCTTTAACTTCAATTTATCTTGTCCTCAAGTCGTCAGGAATGCAGCAGGTTTGGTTCTCTGTTTCAAAAGTTACTTTATGTCACAACCTTTGAGTTTCAATTAAAAGAAGACACCTATGCAGTCATGTTTTCAAGTCTGTGTTCAAAATGGGCCTACAAATGTTTAATTTTCCTATGAAGTTGATGAAGTCCGTTGATTTTGGTTGAGGTGAGAAGTTATCTGGAATCACCAGCAATTAGCCATGAAGTGCCATACTAGAGTGACATGTCTTTGCCATTCACTAGTGGTGCAAAGCACTTAGCAGCCATTCTTGGTGCCCATTCAGTCCTATTGTGTAATGAATTCATGGCAATTCAATGCATGTTTGCACTGTTTAATCAATGTTGGTTTCTTAGAGTGCAGTATATGGTAGTGTTGAACAGACTTTAAGCTATAGAGTGATCATCTCTGGTGATATCTTGTTCACTACAGTTTTGCCCAATTTATTCTTTCATACTTTCAGATATATGACACCAATGATGGCACATTGATTCAGCCACTGAAAGGTCATAAGGACACTGTCTATTGTGTTGCATATGCAAAAGATGGCAAACGTTTCGCATCAGGTTCGGCAGACAAAAGTGTCATCATTTGGACTAATAAACTTGAAGGCATTCTCAAGTATACGTAAGTAGTCACAGTTTGGCCAGAAATGATGTTTGGAATGTAAATACTGTTGTTCACATCATATTTATTGTTCAAAATAAAAGGAAAAAACAATCCCTAGTATCTTCCGTATGTTTTAAAATAAAAACAACTCTTTGTCGTAAGAAACTCAGAAACAGCAACTCCACCTACTGCAATAAAGAGTGAGGTAGTCTATGGTAGTTTCAAATTAAAGTGCTGAATGTTGATTAGACTATTGCTTTACTTTAGGACTTTAAGTAATGAAATTTCTTTAAGTAAGTTGAAGTAATGAAAGTCTATACTACATGCAAATAGTGAAAGATGTAAGGGTGCATTGTTTGGCCATAGCAGTGGTGCATCATGGTTTAGCCGTTGGCTCCATGGTAGGGACTAGCACCGCTCTCCATCAGCTCCTAGGGGCACATTTCATTGACACCGTCCTTCACGGCGTCTCCCCCCCTCCAAGTCCATCAATGCGGTCCTCGACAAATTGGCAAACTTGTCCTTCGAGCCACTCCATAACACCCTGTTGGACCTTCATACCTACAAGGTTTTGTTTCTCGTGACTGCGGAATTGGCTCGTCTGGACTCCGGACGAGCCAGTTCCACAGCTACGACGTGTGGGGACACGCGACAGCGACGGCTTGGTTCCACAACGTGCCTTTGAAGGACATTCTCGCCGCTGGGGAATGGAAAATGCCGTCCTGCTTCGTCTCATGTTATCTCACAAGTAAGCACTTGTTCATGTCTTGTCTTCCGTCACTCTTCATCTCGGTCGCCAGATGCTAGACCATGGCCAATACTGTAATGCATAGGTTATGTGAGGTGGGTACGTCACTAGAGAATTCCCAAACTAGGAAATTTTGTTGAAACACCATCTATATTATAGATTCCGTAATTAGTTTTCAGCTAACTCACTCTCAGTGTAAGGAAGACAAATTTTACATTATTTAGTAGGAACACTGGTAATGACGATTGAAGTGTTCATAAAATTAGCATCTCCATGACTGATGATTCATTTCAGAGGGTAAATACAACTGACTCTTGAGATGTATCGATTGACTGTGGTCTCATGTGGAAGTCACATGTTGACTCTGTTATTGTAAAAGTGGCCTGAAGTACAGGCATATTGTTGAAACTAAAACATTACTCACCAAGGAACTCTGTTCTCTTTACGTTACTCTCAATTCACAGCGCGTACTCCCTCACCTCATATAACCTATGCATTACCGTATTGACCATGGTCTAGCATCTGGCAATTTGTGTGTGTGTGTGTATCTGGTCACCGCCCTTCCATAATTGCCAGCCTTTTGGTCTGCCAGTGAAGCTCTTACACTGCTTTTGCATCTGTAAAGTTCTATTGCCATCGTCAAGTTTTCAACTTTCTCGATCGTTCTACTAGGATTCCTCATCCTTGCCTTCATCTTGGAGCCTGTTTTGGATGAGTATCCTTTGCTTTTCGTGTCTTTTGACATGTTTTTCGACGTGTGTGTTGGGTCCGGACTAGGCCTCGTACCCACCTGTGTAGTTACGTTGGTTTGTTGTTGTACCATTCTGTACTGTATTCTATATACGTAACTGTGTTAGGCTCTGTTTTTAGCCTCCTCGTGTGTATCTCGTAATTCCTTTGTGATTGCACTCGGGGTTCGTTCCCCACTGCTTTTCCAATGTCTTGCGCCACATTGCTTAGCGCGGGGAATCCTTTCCCTTGCGCGGGCTTCAGGCCTACAGTTTGTTATCTACGAACGTTTGGAATTAGCCTGTTATGTCGTATATCTGTATCTCGTTTCCTTAGCGTCTCCTACAGCTAGTATGGAGAGAAACCAAGACACCTGCACTTCGTGGAAAAGGTTTAGGCCGTTTGCTACGTGGGACTTCCACATGCAATGCCCTAGGTGTTGGCCTTGCGATGAGACTCTCCCCTGCGGCGTGTGCTGCGTTTGGTCCGCTGATCATTGGGCCTCTTCCGCGGAATGGTTACGCAAGCGAGAAGAGCAGCGAGGGAAATCCGCGGCGAAGAGCCGTAAGAAAAAACCGCCTTCAACATCCCAGCCGGAGCGCCGTACCCGGGAGTCGTCAGTAGACCGGAGACCCCGGGATCCGGATTCCGAGAGCCGTGGACGCAATCGAACCCGGGAACAGAACACCGCAACCCGTACCCTGGACTCTAGTCATAGCCAGGACACCCAGCCGAGTCCGCACACTAGGTATCCTTCCGCTTGGGCCGCCATAGCAGATGGCATAAGACCCAGTGCTGGGGCGCGACCTGCAACGACCAGGTGGCAGCGGGGGTTTGAGGCCCTCACGATGCGGCCCAACGTATCAATGTCCTCGAAACGCAAGCGGTAACCAACGCGATTCGTCATTGGCGCTCGGCCCTATGCGGGCACACAGTCACGGTCCGGTCGGACAATTCAACGACGGTCGCGTACATCAATCGCCAGGGGGGGACGAAGTCCGCGGCCCAGCTGCGCAAAGTGTGGGACCTCCTGATGTTATGCCAGTCCTTTCAGATCACACTCCGGGCGTCACACCTCGCGGGCCAGTACAATGTCGTTGCTGACGCCCTCTCTCGGGGCAACTACGACTCCGGTGCCTGGACCCTCGCGCAGCGGTGGTCGGACCAAATCTTCGCCCTCTACGACCAGCCCTTCGTAGACATGTTCGTGGCACCGACCGACGCTCGCCTTCCAACTTACGTGTCACGTTACGCGGCTCCAACATCGTGGAAGGTCGACGCCCTGTCCTTCCCGTGGACTGGCCTCTCCATGTACGGCTTCCCCCCGTTCGGGCTTATCCACACAGTGCTCCGCCGGCTCCAGAGCACCCCGGCGGACATGCTGCTCATCGCGCTGTGCTGGCCGAACCAGCCATGGTTCCCCCTCCTCCTACGACTCCTGTGCGACTCGCCGTTCCTCTTCCCTCCGGTCCCGGACGTGCTGACACAGAGGAGCGGAGCTCTGCGGCACCCGGACCTGTCCACCCTCCGGCTGGCTGCATGGCCTCTATCCGGTCGACCCTCCAAGCGGCAGGCTTTTCTGAAGAAGCTGCAAACATTGCCGCGGCAGCAAGGCGTGCCACGAAGGTTTGAACTTACGATTCGCGTCTTGAGCGATACTTCCAATGGGCGGCCGACAACTCTCTCGATCCCATGGAAATGCCAGCACCAGATCTGGCCAGCTTCTTCTGCGCCCTCTTCCGAGAGGGGAAGCAGGTCAGTACCATAAGGAACTACCGCTCAGCCATAGCGGCGGTCCATCGCGGATTTCTGGACGGATCGACGATAGGTACCAGCGCGGCTCTTTGACAACTCTTACGGGGCATGTTCCACCAACACCCCCCGGTCCGACAACTTCCGCCGTCTTGGTCCATCAACGCGGTCCTCGACAGGCTTGCCAGAGCCCCATACGAGCCGCTCCATAACGCACCGTTAGATCTGCTGACGCTCAAAACACTCTTCCTCGTGGCGGCAGCCTCGGCCCGGCGGAGTGCCTCACTGCACGCACTCACTCTCCAGCCAGGGTTTATCCGTTTCGACCCCGCCGGGGTTTGACTACTCCCTGATCCGCAGTTTCTAGCCAAAGATCAGTCGATCTCCTTCATGCCAGGCGAAATCAAACTTCCGAAACTCAGCACCGCCTCCTCGGTCGTGGAGGATAGACTGCGTTGCCCGGTACGCGCTCTTAAGTGGTACATCGAGTGCACCAAGAGCATTCGCACTTCAGGTCGCTTGCTCATTTTGCCGCCCCGTCCGTTCTCGCCGGCTTCGAAGGAAACACTCTCGCGCTGGATAATAACCTTCCCGCCACCGACACGCCTGTGTCACAAAATGCATAGGTTATATGAGGTGAGGGAGTACGCGCTGTGAATTCCCCAAAACTTACTGGTTTGGGAATTCGCTAGCGACGTACTCACCTCATATAACGACCCACCCGCCTGCCCCGCTTCAGGTTTCGGTAGTCGTGGCCGCGACAGTTCAACCCACGCTACGGGCGCATTGCCGCGCTTCTCGTTAGCGGTTAGCATGCCACACCTGTGGCGCTACTTCGACGGACTCCGCCCATTCCGACGCCGACGGTCGGCCTTCGTCCATCGTCCATAGAGTGTTAGGTAAGCGACAGTAGAGCTCATTCCTCCTCTGCCTCCTACCGTCCGGCACTTCACTGTCATCCCAGGCTTTGTCGCCCTGGAAATTGCGGAAGGGCGGTGACCAGATACACACACACACACAAATTGCCAGATGATAGACCATGGTCAATACGGTAATGCATAGGTTATATGAGGTGAGTACGTCGCTAGCGAATTCTCAAACCAGTAAGTTTTGGGGATTTTACCTCACCTTTCCTACTGCCTAGCAGTCTGGGCTGGAACAAGCAAAGCACACTTAAAGAAGCATATAACACTTCAAAAGATTTAGCAATCCAGCATGTATGTTCTGTAAACTCTAATGATCATACCATCAATTTCATTTCTTCTATTTACCTGTCAGAATTTACTGACTTAATCCAAGCAGACGAAGCTATCTTTATATACAGCAGTCTTCATCATCTAGCTCCAACTTATTTTAACAATTTTTTTTCTCTTTTAGTTATGAGAGACTTTGTCATAACACATGGCAAATTCAGATTTCTCTGTGTACCACTCTACAACTCCTTAACTTCTTAAAGCAGTGTTGAATTGTACATGCATCTTCCACATGGAATACACTCCTGGATGAAATTTGAGTCAGCACTTCATTGCAATCTTTAAAACAAGGACTGCAAGCACTTGTTGATTAGTTGGTATACACTTCTTCTTTTTCTCCCCCCTTGTTTCTTTCTCTCATTTCCAATTTTATGTAGTTGTCTGTATCCCCTTTTTGATTCCTTGCCATAGGCAGGGGAATCTATGCAGTCCTGATGTTGTGTATGTGTATGTATGTGTGTGGGGGTGTGTGTGTGTGTGTGACGGTTGCTCGTAAACACTCTATCTCAAGAAGGGTAACTCTGAGTAATTTCATTTTTGGCATGTAGGTTGCCCATATTGAGTAGATGATCCCTATTGTTTTTGGTGTCCAAATCTTGCATATTAATGAGGTTATGGGGTAAAACATAAAAAAATGTTAAAACTGCCATAGTTCCTTATCCGTGGGTCAGATTTGTTTTAAACTTGATAAGGTTGTCTGTTATTAACAGGTTCACGACCCTGTGAAATTTAATGCTTATCAATAGAGAGGAAGGGATAATTTTTCACTATAAAACAATAAGAATAGCCTAAACACCATTATTGTGGTTATTATAAACTACCGTACAAATGCATATGGGGGCTATATTGTGCCAAATTACTATTGACAGTGTTTGATTCCTCCAAACATAGTTAACTCAATGTCATTGCAAACTTATTTAGGCCTTTTCAGCCTATGGAAGCCAATCAGGACCATGTCATGTTTGAAATAGCATTTTCCCAGCCCATGGAAGCCAATCAGGACCATGTCATGTTTGAAATAGCATTTTCCATATACTGTACTGCATTTGTAAGTAGAGAATAACTTTTACTTTTCAAACACTCCCTCAGAGGCATCCATAGGTTGTCTCAGTAACTGGGAGGTCATGGGGTCAGATAGCTGTCACCTGCGCTTCATTTATCTCTTTGATAGAACAAAGACTCCTGCCCAGTTTACCACTGACTGTCTCCTGTGTATATTAAGGCATTCCATAAATATTTGATGTATTGGCCTTTATTATGAGAATAATCTGCAGTTATATATCATCAGAAATACAAGTAGCAAGATGCATTGCTGAGTCTCCAGTGTGTTTTCTCAAAATCTTGCAATGGTGATGAAGATGGGATCCAGGACTCTGAAAACCTTCAAGGAAGACCTTAATACTAGAAGAAAATCGATTAAATTCTGACAATTAAAATGGCCTATCCACATTTTCCTGAGTTCAATCTCAGAGATAATTCGGATCATGCAATTATTGGCATGCGGTGGGAGAAATGGCTACTTGGATTGGAAAACTTCTTCATTGCATTTGATATCAAGGATGAAGCTCGTAAAAGGGCAATGTTACTTCATTTTGGAGGGGAAAGCGTTACTGAAATATTTCAAACACTTTATGAAACTGGAGACTCTACAGATTATGACACAGCAAAAACCAAGCTGACGGAGTATTTTCAACTTATACAAAATACTGAATACGCGATTTTCAAGTTTCGTCAAGCGAAGCAAGGGGAACGCGAAACGTTGGATGTGTTTACCACCAAGTTGAGGCAATTAGCAAATTATTGTCAGTTTATGGATATAGATAAAGAAATCAAATCACAGATAATTCAAAGTTGCAGTTCGTCACGATTGTGACGAAGAGTGTTGAAGGAACTGAACTGCAACTTAACTGAGATACTTGACTTAGGGAGAGCACTTATGATCTCGGATCAAAATGCTACAGAAATTGAAGGATCAAAAGTGGAAACAGTACAAAGTAAACTACCGAAAAACTGGGACAGCGCCAAAAAGAAATGGTACAAACAAAGCCCAGTGTTGGAAATGTGGTAGTGACTTTCCAGAAGGGTAATGTTGACTGATGTCATACTGTACTTGATGTGTGGGTTGGCCATACTGGGTAGGTGATCCCTATTGCTTTTGGTGGACGTCAAATGTCACGGTCATGTCAGGTTACCCAAAATAAAGATCAATTTGAGTTAAAGGCTTGTGGTGTATCAAGAAAAATAACTGCAGTTGATCTTATACTTGTCATGTGGATAATTCAAGTTTGTTATATTATAACCATGTGGCAAGGAATCACAAAGCCTTTTGTCTTTCTGGTTTCTATGTTTGAGTACCTTTGTGTAAAAATGTATATACTTTACATACCTAGGATATATGTAAGAATAAGTCTCTTAACTGAAAGTTTTGTTAATGTTTACTGGGAGTGATCTGTCTCACAAGCCTACACAGGCTTTTTAGATTCCTTTTGCAACATTGTAAACCACACACATTATGTGAAAATGTTATTATTTCATGTTATGAGGAAACAAAGGAATGAAATTAAATGTTCTTGTCAAGCTAGTAACAAAATAGAAAACATTGAGTACCAAAATAAGTTTTTATCACTTCAAGTATTCAGTCAGACTTACCTTATTAGCAAAGTTTATCTAAAGTGTTTGTGTTTGTATATGTAAGAAATATGTGAGAAGTTCTTTATCATACATAGCAGTGTTGCAAGAAACCAATTCAAACTCATGATGCCAAGTTTATTTAACACAAAGGAGTTTAACAAGTTGAACTGCAACATGAAAGTTGCACAGTTTGCAATCTTTTGAGATTACTGCTAGATTACAATTGGACAAGCAAAAATTCATGCGGGCAAGAAGATTTTCAGGACAGCTTGCCTGTCCGACAAGTTTACAAAAAAGAATTTGTTGAAGCATGTTAAAGGGGAATTTCAGTCAAGGAACATGTCTTCTGACTTATTTAAGACATTTCAAACCATTTTCATGCATATTCTTGACCTTTTGAAATGAACTTCTAAATGGGCAACATGGTATGTTCAAACTTCCCACCCCACAGAGTTGCATGTATGTACAGGAACACCATGCATGTACAGGAAGGGCACGGCCATTATGATGTAATTGACTGTGATCTCTGAGGCTTGTGACTTAGTCAACGACCAGCTCTAATCCATGATGACCAACCTGACTGTCCTACGTAATTTGTAATTACATGGCTTATTCCCCTGAAAAGATTCACTTAGTACTTACTGTACTAAAGATTACGTTTTCTTTATCTTCACAGCATTGTTCTGCATAATGTTGGAATGTCGTAATGGAAAATTCCTCTTCTTCTGTGTTTTATTGTGATCTTAACGATTACCTTGTCTTGTGATAGCCACAGTGAATACACAGAGTGTCTAATAATAGACTATGGGGCATGCAGTCGAAAAGGTTTTAAAACTCGACTTTTGTGACCCACCTTAGGGGAAGACCTGAAAATTTAATATCACGTAGATGAAGACTGGCAATAAAGGAATTTGAGCGATCCCACACTCAATTGTTGCACATTAACTAGAAGGAAACCGTTAATTTATGCGAATTGTGAAAGGAGGCAGCCTACAATTGTGGTGTGCATGTACTGTTTTTGCGAAAATTATGAAGTCCATCGCTAGTACTGTACAGTCATGTAAGGAATGGCAATGAAATGAACAGGGAAATGGATGAAAATCTTCCACTACAAAAAAGTTAGTTTCAGTACAGAAATATGACAGCAGTTGGATAGGAAAGGGCACAGTTTTGCGAAACAAAAGTTTGTTTGACCGGCGTGACATTATTTGCTCAATACCGCATCTCTCACCTTCCCTAAGTACTTGACTGTAGGGCCTGAAGCAACACTAGGCCTATTTGTTTTTTCTGAATAACCTTTAAACATAGGGACATGGGACTGTATGCATCAGACCATACGTCCCTTTGATTGCCACATAGACCCCCTCAGTCCCTTCCAAAATTGAAAAAGCTCAGTGTTTGCCCTGATGTTAAGTGGTTTCCAGTGCCAACCTACTGAATGCTATGAATTCAGCACAGGAATGCACAGGTACAGGGTTTCCCCCTAGTACCACAGATGGGGGTCGCTGCACCCCTTAAAAATTCGCCCAAAATCCGGCAGTAATTTTAAGTTTGTCACTAAAGGCCACCAGGTCCCTAAACCCCACTCCAAATTCCCCATGTGTGGATCAGTTGTTTGCGGTGCATATACTTCTCATCCAAAGTCCTTCACTCAAAATCACGTTGCTACGCCGCTGTATACGACAAGAATTAGACTACCGGACAGTGTAGATCTATGATAAAACTGATATGAGCCCCACCCCCATATTCCTTTTGGTAGACAACTTAATATACTTATACTTTGGAAGAGCAATATTCTGCTTGAGAAAATACCAGCAGCAGGCCTGACGGTCATTCTCAGTCTAGAACTAGGGCAATATTGTAGCAGGATATCTTACAGTAGGTGATAATAGAAGGGTTGGGGAATGTAAAGATTACAGTGACAGCATATATGTATAAACTGAACATGGCTTTGGAGTACAAGGCCTATGCTGAGTGAGTTTCCATTATGTGGGACCAGTGACAACATGTGATCCCAACTATGAAATACATCTATCACACACTGCAAAAAAAAAAGAAAAAAGTCAATCTTTGTTCATCAACAACTCTAGTTTTCTGTTCGTATCTCATGTCACCTAAGACTAATACAAACCTCATATCTCAGCTTACCTGACATGTGGTCTTGTCTGCTTGTCTTTAAGTTCAAGGAAATGGCTTTCAAAGATGCGCATATTAAAGCTCTACGGGAGCAGGTAAAAGATGTGCTGACTTTAAGCAGTTCTTGTAACAGTCAACAGTGGGAAAGATGACTTGAGTAGGAAACTGGTTATTTTCCAGTAAAACCTCCTACCCTAGTACTCACAGACCAATCCCTCCCCACCTCACATGACAAATGTTGATTAAAGGTTGGAGAGATCAAATTAGTTATGAGACGCAATGAAAAACTTCATTCCCTGAAGAAAAGGTCACCTTCCTTTTTAATTGCCCATCATATCACACAAGTATGGTGTTAAAGAGCACATGGTATTTTCTGACTACCCTCAAACACATATTTTTCATTTTGTAATAATGTGACTCAATGTCTGGTTACATCACACCCATAATTTTCATGTGCCACATCCTATTGAAGAAATGTTTTAAGTAAGGGTGTGGGGATGTCTCCGTGGCAGTCACATTTGCTTTCATGGAAAGTCAGACATAGAGCATCACAAATATAGTACACAATAATTAACATAAACAAGTTTGGGTATTACATGAAACCATGTTAATTGCATCTTCATGTACAGTATGCTTTAAGGTGCCATTAATACATAAGCATTCTCTCATGTACCCCTTTAGCTTTACTTTGCAATTAATAGTGGAACATGTGGTGGAGGGAGTTGTTTCCTGCATATTGCTGAATCAACTTGATCTTAATCACCAACCATTTTTACATCTTGCATTGTTGGAACCGGGGGGAGAGGTTTCCAGCACATCACCCCATCAACTAGGTCTTTACCACCTAGAATGCTTTTTTTTTAACACTGCATGTTGAAACCTGAGGAAGAGGTTTGTAGCACATAACCCCATAAACTTGGTCTTTACCACCTAGTGTGTAGCACTTTACATGTTGGAACCTGGGGGAGGGGGATAGGTTTTCAGCACATCACCCCATCAACTAGGTCTTTACCATCTAGTTTTAAAACATGTTACAGCAACAAATGTATTGGGTCCTAGCACACCTACTGTATCTCATCCCACCTTACTCTACTTAAATAACTCTACATTCAGCTGAAACAAAATTATTCTTCAGGCTTCTCAAATTCTCCCAGGTATTATTCGGGATCATATCCATCATCACTGGCTTCATCTTCCTCAAAAGCTGGGTATAGTGTAGATTGGTTCTGGCAGTTCTCACAGGAACACATATCCGTACAGGCCATTCCAACTCTAGAAAAGCAGTCATCAGGGTTTGCTGATGGATTGCATTTTGTCTTCTTACATGAACATGAAACAAGCTCCAGGATGTTGATACTTGTTAGCCAAGGTCTAGGCTAAAGTTAAATAACTCCCAATGTGACTGTTCATTCGCTGAGGCTAGGCTTGTATCTTTTGTAACGGAAGTTTATTATCGGTTCCTTTTTGATTCCTTGCCGAAGGCAGAAGGAATCTATGCGATGGTGATGTCGTGTGCGTGTGCGTGTGTATGTTTGTGTGTGTATGTGACACTTCTTGTAAACACAATATCTCAAGAAGGGTAACCATGACTGATGTCATACTAGGTGTGTGGGTTGGTCATATTGAGTAGATGATCCCTATTGTTTTTGGTGGAGGTCAAAGGTCATTTGGGGTCACCAGAGGTCAAAATGTGAAAACCTTGTAAACACGATATCTCAAGAACGGTAACTGTGACTGATGTCATACTTACTGTGTGGGTTGTTCAAATTGAGTAGATGATCCCAAGTGTTTTTAGTAGAGGTCAAAGGTCATTTGAGGTCAATGGAGGTCAAACTGGAAAAACCTTGTAAACACAGTATCTGCAGAAGAGTAACTGTGACTGATGTCATACTTACTGTGTGGGTTGGTCATATTAAGTAGATGATCCCTATTGCTTTTGGTGGAGGTCAAAGGTCCTTTGAGGTCACCAGAGGTCAAAATGTGAAAACCTTGTAAACATGATATCTCAAGAACGGTAACTGCGACTGATGCCATACTTGGTGTGTTTGTTGGTCATATTGAGTAGATGATCGCTATTGTTTTTGGTGGAGATAAAGGTCACTTGAGGTCACCAGAGGTCAAACTGTAAACACATTGTAAACACAGTATCTCTAGAAGGGTAAGTGTGACTGATGTCATACTTGGTGTGTGGGTTAGTCTTATTGAGTAGATGTCCCCCCTTTGTTTTTGTGGAGGTCAAAGGTCGTTTGAGGTCCCCCGAGGTGAAAATTTTCTAGCACATTATCTCCAGAAGAGTAATGTTGACTGATGTCATACTTGATGTGTAGGTTCCCCATACTGGGTAGGTGATCCCTATTGCTTTTAGTGGACGTCAAATGTCATTTGAGGTCATCAAAATAAAGGTTATTTGGGTTAAAGGCTTATTAATGTGGTGTTTCAAGACCAGTAACTGCAGTTGATCTCATACTTGTCATGTGAATAATTCATGCTTGTTATAATATAACCATGTGGCAAGGAATCACAAAGCCTTTTGGCTTTCTGGTTTTCCGTTGTGAGACTTTTCTTTTGGTCTCCGAGGCAAGTGCTCGTCTTTGTTTTGAGATGTCAGTGAAATAGGCCTACTGTAGTAGTGGTAACAACTAACATCTTTTATGGTATCCACGTCCCGTGGTATGGTTAGGCCAACTTGTTTTGATGAAGCATCAGACTCCTAGACTTTGTTGAATTCTTTCACAAAATTTCTGCTTGACAGCCACCTAACTCTTTCCACACATGAATTGATTGTAGATACTTCAACCATGTGTCTTATTAAAATAGTCGAATATCGCCAGAAATCCCGGAAATATGGGCAAAACACTTCATCTTTCTTCACAACCACGGCATCATTGCTGACAAACCAAGTTTACGGGTATCTACGGGTATCTACAGTAGGAGCTCTCTGATTGGCTGAAAAAAGTGCAACCTACCAAAATGCTCTCAAAAGTACATTTGATTGGTCAAATTACGCCAATTGCTTGGTTAAAAAATGGGTTCATTTTGTCACTTTTCTCTAAAATGTGCAACTTCTGCGCGCGGAATTTACCAGATTTGTCAATACTTATAACAAAGAAACTGTTTTGTCTTAAAGTTAGGTTTTCCCCTGAGGTGGGTCCCAAAACGAACTAAAAAGTCCATGCCCCATAGTCTATAACTTATTATTTAGGTTAGTCACGTTGATCATGGTTGGTCTTCGACTACGTCACAAGCCACAGAGATCACAGTCAATTGCATCATAATGGCCGCGCCCTTCATACACAAGCATAGTGTTAGAAACTCTGTGGGGCGGGAAGTTTGAACATATCATGTTTTCCATTAGAAGTTCATTTTAAAACGTCAAGAATATGAATGAAAATGGTTTGAAATGGTTCAAATAAGTCAGAAGACATGTTCCTTAACTGGAATTCCCCTGTAAGTCGTTGTTCCTTGACCAGTATAGGGAAATTTACTTTGCTCCTCACTTACCTGTCTCAGCATAACAAATGCATTCTCATCTACATGCCTAGATGGTGGCAATCTTTAACATTGCTACCAGCGCCTTCTGGCTTAAAACCGGAATAGCGCCCCCTTCCCGTTCTGCCATCCTTATTTGCTTGGAGTGCTGAGGTTTGACCCGAATTACTCTCGGGTTTAGTTGCAAAAAAAATGTCAACCACCACAGCATCTTATTTTTACTTTTTTTGTCCTTATGTTGGAAAAAATTTAAAACCATATGCCTGAAGTAAGTAGTTGAAACCTACAGTATTTATTTCTCCAAATTGTCTGAATGGTGCACTTTAAAGCCGTATCAAACTTTTGGCTATGAAATTTCAATGTTTCTACTTTTTGCCTGCTGTATGCAGGCAATCACTTTTAAAGCATGAGGCACATTATTGTAAATGGAATTTACATGGAAAGCTACAGTATTTGTGAAACATTTCTCGTACACTTGACACCTTTTACTTTGTAGCTGCACAAATGTTTTCTTGCCCAAAAAGAATGCAATTGCTGTACCCATATAAGATAAGATGTTTTATAATAATTTAGTAGTCTGAAGACTAATGTAACTATCTCTTTGTTTTTTCAGACATAATGATTCGTTGCAGTGCCTATCATTCAACCCTATAACACATCAATTAGCAAGTTGTGCATGTACTGATTTTGGTAAGAAAACTTTTTTGGTTTTGATGATAAAGGTAACCTTTGCATTCAAGATGTGTGTGGGTTTGTTTGTATGTGATGTTTGTTCATGTAACCACGATGTCTTGAGATAGATATTGAAAGCAGGACTCATTTTTGGCATGTGGCTTCAGCATATTGAAAACAAGATCCCTATTGTGGTGGAAGTCAAAGATAATGTGAGGTCTGGAGAGGTAAAAATTTGAAAGCCATAAAAGTATTTCCAGGCCCAAATTGCAGAAGTTCTCATGGGGGGGGGGGTACATGAATGTAATACAACAATTGTCCAATGATTTTGTAAAAGCTGAAACGTACTTGTCGTCAGCAGATGTAAATTCCTGGAAAACTTTTTCTTGCTTGTAACCTCAATATCATCGCGTAGACACTCAGTACAGATTTTATAATTGACATGTGATTTCACTGTATTCAGCTGAAGGTCCCTACTGTTTTTGGTAAAGGTCAAAGGTCATATTGAGTCAGCAGAGGTCAAAACATAAATACCTTTAAAGGGAAATAGGGTGTTTAGAATACACCAACATTATATACAAAAGAAAATAGCTGTAATCATTTTTAAACCATTCAGTGTCATCAATGAAACATCTACCAAAGCTTCATCTACTCAAAACATTATGCATGTGATGAGGAATGGAAGATGCATCATTTGAATTTTGAAAAGTTTGGGTGAACAAATTAGTGTTGAGTAAGAAATAACTGAATTTCTATCTGTGAGAAGCTTATTTCTTGAAAAGAAGTTTACTGTCCTTCCTTATTTTGAATAAGCTATCATTCTACGTCCACAAACATCGGTTTAAAAAAGA